>JAOTQQ010000007.1:9755015-9775291 GCA_026546715.1 Gallinago undulata
CAAGGGCAGGTTGGAGGGAGCTTGGAGCAACCTGGTGTGGTGGGAGGTGTCCCTGCCCAGGGCAGGGGGTTGGAACTAGAAGATGTTTAAGGTCCCTTCCAATCTGAACCATCCTATCATTCTCTGGAGCCGGGTTACTTGCACCCTTAAAGCTGGCTTCTTCTGCAGATGTTGCCTACACCACTGCCCTGGAGCTGTCACATCTCCTTCCTTAGGAGAGACAACCCTCGGGAACGGGCTCCATGTCCTTCCCAGACCAAGATGAACAGCCAAAGTGCCCACATCAGAGACCAGGCAACGACAAAGAGTGACTCTGAGCAAGTCTTTGCTTTGCTTGTCCATAACACCCAGACCCAAAGCGACTCACAGTGGTCACAGAACGATTTGTGCTGGGCATTTAAAAATAAATACAGACCAATGACGCAAGTGGCTTTTTTTTTTTTTTTCAGGGGTTTCGAAAAGGACTGGAGAGAGCATAAGTGCAAGAAATTGCCAGAGAGGGGAGGAGGAGGAGGATTGCAGCTTTCAGGTCTCCTGGCACCGTGACGCAGGGCTACACGCAGTGGTGTTGGCAGAAGGGAGGGATCACTGCCGGCAAATCTGGGTGTGAAGCTTCTTTTAGTCAAAAGAAGCTTTTTTTCACCAGAAAACATAGCTTTACCTAAAGCAAATGCTTTCGTAAAAATTTGCTTTTAATCTGAATTGCCTTCTCTTCAGGTTTTAATAAGCATCAAAGCATTGCAATGGCATCAAAACAAAATATTTCTGGTGATATAGGTTAAACTTTTGCTCTCTGAATTGATTAACTTTTTAATCCAGGCATTGTCCAAATGATTGATAAACTCTAATCTTGTGGTGTCTGCCCAAAGGAGCTAAAATTCTTGTCTCTGATCTTCTCTTGCACAACAGAAAACAACAAATTCCCACTCAATTGAACCTGTTTGGGCATCTGACGCTGGCTGTTCGTTGGGACGTGTCAAATTGGACTGTGTCTCATTAAGAACGGCAGCGCTCAGAAATTGGAACCGTTCCCCTCGCGACTGGATTGCATTCGTGGTCGTAACTCAGAGCTCAGAATATCCCCCTTGAAATGATGATTTTCTCACTTCTCCTGGGGGCTTTTCTTTAAATCCATCTTCTTGCCTGTTATCCCTGGAGCTGAAGAGACGGAGCGTGCGTACGTGCTCTTTGCCCAGCGCCCAGCACGGTGGGGAGCATGTACCTGAACTGTGCTGGACTCGGGTGATGCTGGAGCCTCCGGGAGCCTGGGATTTGTGTCGGAAACCCCTCACGGTGGGTTTTTTCCCCCCTCCCTCTTGGCTCTCTGAGCAGCCCGTTTCACTGCAGCGCTGGGGCTGACGATGGCCCGTGCGGAGGAGAGCACATGTTCTGGAGGCACAAACCTGTCCAGCCGGCCGGGGACGGGGGATTGGGAGCCAATCTGCTCAACAGGGATTTAGCCAACAGGCAGCTCCTGTTAGCCAGCCATCTCCTAATACTCTCTTAAGGAGCCTAGCACACAGGTTTCTGCTGCCTCCTCCCTGGTCCCCACTCAGCTGGGGTCTTCAGTCTCCGCAGCGAGGTTTTTCCAACCAGAATTACCTTGCAGCCGCCTTCTTGCTACAGTGCCTTTTAATTAGGAGCGCAGCTGCTCTGGAAACACGGAGCTCACTTTTCAAAGAGGGCTCTGGAAAGTGATTACAATGGATTAAAGCGGAAAGGTTAGGCAATTTATTCATCTGGCACTTAGCAAATGCAGCAGATTATTTTGTGCTGCAAAGATGATTTTAAAAAAAAAGAAAAGGAAAAGAGTAACACCTTTTTGGGTCTTGCTAGCCCAAAGGTACTCTGCAGCACAAGCTGGGTGTTGGATGTGAAATGCTGTTGGAGAGTGGAGCCTATGCAGTGTCCCACGGTTCCCACAGCTCCCAGTTCTGTGTGAGGGTGCTGGGGTTTCAGTGCTGGTGTCCCTGTGGTGCCCCCAGTTAACGAAGATCTGGTTGAGGCAGGAGTTGCCCCAGGAATGAATGTGGACTCTCGGTGTTCGCTAAGCTCAGATCCAAAGGGCTGCTCCCCTGGGTGTTGGTTTGCAGAGTGATGCTCTTTGTACCTGGCACTGACTTCCCACCCTGAGCCTTTGCTGCCCTCTCCCCAGCTGGCAGAGCTGTCTTTCTGGAAGGACTGGTTTGATTTTCAGTGGTGAGAACACGGCCCATGGAGCCAAACAGCTCCACACAGGTAGGAGGCACTGGTCCGGCGGTGTTACCTGTGCTGGGAAAGATTTGAGAGCTTTAACTGGGGTGTGGGAACAGTCCCACCCCCAGAGCTGGGTGAACCCCCTTTTCCCCTCTGGCCCAAGACCATGTGCTGCTCTCTCGCCACTATGTGGCTTAAGGGCTTAAAGCAGTGGAAAGGATAAAGCCCCTTAGAATTAAGTAGCTTCACTTCAAAGTTGAGGTTCTATGAGGAGATCTCAATCCATTTCTGCTCCAAAGGTAAAGCGGTGGGGTTCCCTGGCTGGATGGGACATGATGAAGAGCCAACTTGCAGAGCGTGTGAACAATCTAAACCTGTAAAACATCTCAAGGTTCAAAACTTCTCGTGCATTCCGTGAACAGAAGTTAGAAGAGGCACAGCAGCCATCCCTGCTTCAGGAGCATGCCAAGGGGTTGTCTTATGGCAAGTAGCAGCTGGATGGGGCATCCCAAGGATGAGCTGACCCCACTGGCAGAGCTGTAGCAGCAATAAGAAATCAGGATTCTTTGCAAATGTGTGGACGTTTTGTGCTTTTCCACTGGGCAGCATTGGGTTGAACTGCTCTTAAGCCTGGGAGAGCGGCTTGTTGACAGTTGTGGTCAAAATATCAGGGCAGCTGATGGTCACTGCATACCCCTGCTGACTGGACCATGGACCCATTGGAATGGGTCCAGCAGAGGGCCACAAAAATGATCAGAGGGCTGGAGCACCTCTTCTATGAAGACAGGCTGAGAGAGTTTTGGTTGTTCACCCTGGAGAAGAGAGATCTCTGGGCAAATCTTATAATGGTTCCAAGGGGCCAAGGGGCTCCAGGAAAAGCTGGGGAGGGACTCTGGATCAGGGAGGGGAGCCATAGGATGAGGGAGGAGGGTTTGACGCTGAAAGAGGGGAGATGGAGATGAGATCTCAGGAAGAAATTCTTTGCTGTGAGGGTGGTGAGGGTTGCCCAGAGAAGCTGTGGCTGCCCCATCCCTGGAGGGGTTCAAGGCCAGGTTGGAGGAGCAACCTGGTGTGGTGGGAGGTGTCCCTGCCCAGGGCAGGGGGCTGGAACTAGAAGATGTTTAAGGTCCCTTCCAACCTGAACCATTCTATGATTCTTCTGTAGGTGGTTTCAGTACCTTGCTGGGCAGACTCTGTTCCACACGGTAGAGGTGGTGGTACCTGACTCTGTCACTGTTGCTTGGGCTTTGCCGTGCTTTGCTGAAGCGGGAAGAACTGAGTGCAGGTCCTGGTTTGAGGGAAAACAGAACCAATTTTCTTTTCATTAATTTTACTTTTCGGTTAAGCCTCTCTGAAACTAACAGCATATTTTCCAGACAGGATCTGCTTCTAACGGATAAGGTCTGATATTTATAGTTAGTACCAAGGGCTAGTGCACGGAGAGGCTCCTGCTTATACTTATTGCTATAACAACCAGGCTCAGCTCATTTTGTTATTTGCCCCGTTGGAGGGTCGGAAGCAGAAAAGTGTGAAGGAATCACACCAGTGGGGAGGAGGGGACAGGAGAGGTGACCCCAAACTGCCCAACAGGGTGTTCCATGCCATCTGCCCAACGCTCAGTATAAAAGCTGAGGGATCAAAGGGTCAGCTCTTTCTTCCTGGCCAGCGCTTCAGAGAAGAGAGAGCATCTCCCCTCAGAGGAGAGGAGAGAAAATGAGACTTGTGAGATGAAAAGAAACCAAACTAATGAATTGTTAATAAGAAAAAGAAAAGATAACAATATTAATAAGAAAATAATGAAATATATACAACCCGTATCAAGCTCCCACGATGACGGTCTAGCTTTGATCCTGACCTGTGTGTTCCTGAGTTCAGCTCCCATCTGACACTGAGTCCAGTCTGGGACTTTCCCAGTGCCTGTGGTGACATGATCATCATCCTGGGAGCTCAGTAAGGGTTAAGTATACTGTATATATGTCATTATTTTCTTATTAGCATTATTATCATTACTTTTTATTATTTTATTTTCCATATTTCATTATAGTTTCTTTTCAGCTCGTATGTCTCTCTCATTTTCTCTCCTCTGCAGGGGAGGGTTAAAAGAGCATCCATCGCTGGTGGCAGTGGCCAGCCCAGCCCAAACCGGGGCCATGTGCTTGTCCCGTCGGGGGACAGCTCTGCCTCACGGGGGCAGCTGTGTCTACATCTGCTGGCATTAATGTGCTGGGCGTCTTCTCGTGGGATAAGAAAAGCTGCTGAGATACTGCGCTTGTGGTACCAGCAGTACTTCAAAAAGAGGAGGCTTTCAGCAGGGTACCGAGCATTTAAATTGCATTTGAGTGCAATTTTGAGTACCTTGCCTGCCCTGCTCTCATTTTGTTTGGCTGACGGAGACATATATTTGTTTTTACTCACATTTCTGTCCTACATTTTGCCTTTTTTTTTTTTTTCCCGGTGATGTTGACGTGTTCCATCTGCCCACAGTTAGAACCCAAATTGCAATTAGCAATCTGTTTTGTTTACTTTTGTTTAAAACACGCCATTGAAAGCCCCAACAAAGCTTTAATACATAAAACTACTTGTAATGCAGCTGTTAAAGCCCTTCCATCACATCCACGAACAAAATGAATTCCATTGCTATCAAGATGCATATGATAAATTAGGTTTAATCCTCTTCTACTGCAGCGGATAGAAGCACTTGGGCGAAGACAGGGAGATTTCAAATGCCTGAGATGGAAAATTATCTTTGCTCCAGAGATGAGAAAGAAACTCAGACCTTGTGTAGTTGGAAATAATTCATCCAGCAACCAGAAAAGCCGTCCCTGGGTTTCTGGCTGTGAATCGTGACGCTTTGCTGTTGGATGTTCAACGGGACCGAGTGCCGGGTCCTGCCCTTGGGTCACACCAACCCCATGGATGCTCCAGGCTGGGGCAGAGTGGCTGGAGCTGCCCAGCAGAAAGGGACCTGGGGGTGTCGGTCGCCTGTCAGCTGAATATGAGCCAGCAGTGTGCCCAGGTAGCCACGGAGGCCACCAGCATCCTGGCCTGGATCAGGAACAGCATGGGGAGTAGGACTGAGGAGGTGATGGTCCCCCTGTACTGGGCACTGGGGAGGCTCCACCTCGAGGGCTGGGTTCAGTTTTAGGCTCCTCATCACAACAAAAAGACCATGAGGGGCTGGTGTGGGTCCAGAGAAGGACAACGGAGCTGGTGAGGGGTCTGGAGAATAAGTCTTATGAGGAGAGGCTGAGGGAGCTGGGGGTGTTCAGCCTGGAGAAAAGGAGGCTGAGGGGAGACCTTCTGGCTCTCTCCAACTCCCTGAAAGGAGGGGGTAGCCGGGGGGGTGTCGGTCTCTTCTCCCAAGGAACAGGCCATGGGACAAGAGGAAACAGCCTCAAGTTGTGCCAGGGGAGGGTCAGACTTGAAATTAAGGAAAACGTTTATATGGAATGGTTTTTAAGCCTCGGAATGGGTTTCCCAGGGCAGGGAGGCCCCGTCCCTGGAGGTGCTCAGAAGCTGGGTTGACGTAGCGCTTAGAGAGGTGGTTTAGTGATGGGTTTTATGAGGGTTAGCTTGGTGGTCGCACCGGATGATCTGAAAGGTCCCTCCCAACCCAGACGGCGCCCACCTCACCCCGGGCCTCACTCCTGCCATGAGCTGCGCACAGGCCTCAGCCCGGGATACCGCCCCGTCCCACCGCTACCGCCCCCTTCCGGGGGGGAGAGAGAGAGATGGGGGGGGTGTGTGTGTATGTGTGTTAATGAGAGGCCGCGCTAATTGTCGGGGAGGGGGCGTGGCCAAGGCTAATTACCAGGACGGGGGGGTGTGGCGGGAGGGGCGGGGCCTGCTCTGTATAACCCGTCTCCCGGCAACGGCGGGTACGTCACTTCCTGGGGAGCCGCCGGCGAGCGGGCGGGCAGGTGTGAGCGGCACCGGCCGAGGCACCGCCATCGGCGGGTCGGGCTCCGGGTCGAGGACCGGTTCCGACCGGCCGGTCCCGCCCTTCCCTTCTTCCCTCCCTCGGCGCGATGAGCGTGGAGCTGGACGGCGTGTCGGTGGACTCCTCCTCCTCCTCCTCGGGCTCGCTGGGCTCGGTGGTGGGGCCGGTCCCGGTGCCCCCCCGCCCGCTGTCGGCCAACGTGAGGCGGCTGCACCAGGCGCTGACGGCGCTGCTGAGCGAGGCGGAGCGGGAGCGCTTCATCCTCTGCCTCAACGCCTACCACGGCCGCCGCAACGTCTGCGACCTGGTCCGCTCCCTCCGAGCCCTCCTCGACGGGCCCCGCCGCCGGCAGCTCCTGCCCCTCCTCCGCCTCGTCCTGCCCCGCTCCGACCAGCTCCTCTTCGACCAGTACACCGCCGAGGGGCCCTACCTGCCCGCCCCCCCCTTCCTCCCGCCGGCTCCCCCCCACCCCCCGCCGCCGCCGGTGGTCCCCGGGGAGCTGCGGCAGGTGACCCTGCGGCGGAGCAAGGCCCACGAGGGGCTGGGCTTCAGCATCCGCGGCGGGGCCGAGCACGGCGTGGGGATCTACGTCTCCTTGGTGGAACCGGGCTCCCTGGCCGAACGGGAGGGGCTGAGGGTCGGCGACCAGATCCTCGGTGTCAACGGCAAGTCCTTGGACAGGGTGACCCACGCCGAGGCTGTCAAGGTACACCGCCTGCCGTCCGGGGGGCTCGGCCGCCGTCCGCCCCGTCCCGGGTACCGCGTATCCCGTGCGTGTGTCCGTCCCGCCGTGCTGCCTCCCTCCCTCCCTTCCCCCGGTGCGCCCCGTCCGGTTTCACCCACACTGGTGTCGGTCGCAGCTCTGTCCCGCTGCAGCCGGCTGGACGGGAGTCCCCGGAGACGTGTGTGCGTGTCGTGTCGTGTGTCCCGTCCCGTCCCCCCCCCCACTTTCCTCCCGCTCGGTGGCATCCCGCATCCCTTTCCTTTGCCGCACGGAGCGGAGCGGCTCCCGGTTGGCAGGTGCGGGGGGGGGGGGGTCGTGCTCCTCGTTCCCGGGGCATCGAGGGTGTGGGAAAGCCAGCCGGAAAGTTTTAGGGTAAAAACAATCCCCGGTGCCGGCACGGGCAGTAACCGGCTGCCGGGGGCCAGCCTGGCATCGTCTGCAGTTCTTCACACGGCAGGTTTGTCCCCGTCCGTCCCCCCCCCAAGAGCCTAGACATGGTTTTTAATCATCTCTGAAACGTAGCGATGCAGCTTGAGTCTTCTTTACGGTCTGGGAGGCGTGTGGAAGAGAGAAATCAGCTTGAGCCAGGTTTGAAGGCATGTACCGTAGCCCTTAGACCGTGTTTCCTTCTTCCGAAGGTGGGGAAACTGAGGCACGGAGAAGCAGAACACCCTAGAACTGCATAGAGCCCAGAGCAGCCCCCAAATTCCACCCCACCCCCCCCCCCCGACTGTGGTGGTGGGGGGGGGGGGTAAGGAGAACAGTTACACAACTCAAGTGTCCCCTGCTCTTCCTGCAGCACAGCGTGTTTCCAGGCACCCCGGGGACCTGTTGTACATAACAGCACGGGTGCTGTCGATACAAGCTTCCGTGTAAAGCTGGGGGGGGGGAGAGCTCCATAAACTGTGGGATTTTCACCTGAAGCTCCTTGTTTTGATGCAAAGTCCCTGTTTAAGCGACCCCCATCGTTCGCAGAGATGATCTCGTGGCTGGTGAGCTGAGGTGGCAGCGTTCCCGTGGCACGGGCACAAACCTTCGGAGCCGGAGAATCCGACTTCTAGGGTGGCAATTGGTAGGGAGTGCGTTGGAGAGCAGGGATCCGGGGTGACAACACTGTTTTGCAGCTCTTTGTGCTTTAATTCTCTCACAACAAGCTCAAGCCCTTCTGCTCGCAGCCTGCCCGGTGTGCTGTGTTCCTCCGATAACGCGTTCCTGGTTTTGAACAGCATCTTCAAAGCCAACCTTCCTGCTCCCTGCCCGGTCTTTAAACCTCTGCCCCAAGCAAGGGCATGTCTTCCAGGCTGGAAATGTGTCCTCAGTGATCCTGAGACCAGGGAAAAGATTTGTAGGAGTTCTTTTTTGCTGTTGTTGCTGTTCCTAATGATAGGGCAACGATGCTGTAAGCTTTTGGAAGTTAATTTGCAATTTTGTGCCCTGAAGATTGCCAAAACCCCACGTTTTGGTTGGGATGGGTAGAAGCCCCGGGTGTCAGGAATTCTCTCGACTGTTCAGTGACTTCATCTCTCATTCAGCCCGCTCTGCTGGGTAATTCCCATCACTTTCTGTTTGTTCTTTCCTATAACATACGTGATGCCTTTCAGACACTGTTAATCCTGAGTGAAACTAAGTGCTTCCTGCACCAAAATAACGCCTGTGGGGTGCGGTTTTCCGAGGGGTTGTTCTCTGACGAGGGCTGGATTTTGTTAATGTGATCCTGGTAGGAAAGAGAAGCTCAGAAACTGTCAGCTTGCGAGATGGACTTCTTCAAACAGCGGTTTCATCCCTCCCCCAGTGGTGCTGGCACCTTCTAGAGCTCTTATTAGATCTGGGAAGGGGTTTGTGACCCGTGTAGCAGTGGGAGAAATGCTTTCCTGGGGGAGAGTCGCAGGATGACTTACAGTGTGAGAGTTCCTTTGGAGATTTTGACAATTAAGCAGGTGTTAATTTGTCCTTGGGTGTTGCATTTGTTGGGGGGCAGGGGGGAAATGAGCAGATCACACGCAGTGATGCTGAAGGGCAGTATTTGGGGGATTTTCTCTGGGGTGAAGATGCAAACACCCCAGCCTAATGTTTTGAACGTCCTTCCTTCAGGGTGTCGGAGCCGCAGGGATGAGAAGGGGTGATGTGCAGGGTGGCTTGACCCCACGTTCTCTGCTTCCCCTTGAAACCCAGGATCTGGGGCTCAGCTGTGAGGCGTTAACAGCTCTGCAAAGGTCTCTGCTCTGGTTTCCTCCATCAGAGCAAACTTCATGGTGTCCTGCCACCCTCAGTGATGCTCTGTAGTGGGTCAGTGGAGAGAGGAACCCTGGATAAACAGGCTTGGGTTTGGTCCTGGAATTTCTGTGTACCCAAATACGGGGGGTGGGGGGGGGAAAGTGAGCAGAGAGAGTCTTAATACAACCCTATGGAATCTTCATCTCCCCAAACGCTGTCTCCCTGCTGTTAGATGGGTTAGATGTGGTGAAGTCTCTCCGTCAGGAGCTGTCTGATTAAAGCCCAGCTCCCGTTCGTGTGCGCAGCGATGGGCTGGCTCTCCATCTGTCGCAGCAGGAGTGCTTCCATCTCGACTGTCCTGCAGCAAGAAGCTGTCTGGCTGGGCCAGCCTCATCGTTCCGAACAGGCGGAACGTGGTGTTGGGAGAGAAGCTGTCAAAGCTGGATCTTCAGGGCGTAAGAGGGTCGTGGAGATGGGGGAGGCTCTCCCACCGCTGCCCTCGTCTGCTCCCAGGCACGTGGCTCTCTCCGGGGTGAGGATGACAAACTTACTGAACCAGAAATCGACTTTTCTGACTGTCAGGGTGCTTGGAGGTGCTCAGCTCTGAACATGGGTGGCTGTTCAGATGGAGCAATGAATAAATACATCACCTTAACTTGTTTGGGCAGTCTTAGGAGAACACTTGCACTGTACTTACATTCATTTTACAAATGGTGATAGCTCAGTTGCCACCTTGTCGTTCATGTCTGGCCAGGCAGGAGTATCCCAGCTGTTTCAGTGCTGCTCTCTGGGAGGAGAAGGCACTGCCTGTGGGGTGGGAGCAATTCCTGTACCCTGCTTTGTGTTTTCAGGCACTGCTCGGAGCCACGATGTACCAAAAAGTGGAATCGTGGCACCGAATTAAAACTGCCACGATACTGGGCAAAAAAAGACAAAGGCAATGAGCTGCACGGTGTCCCCGCTGAGAACTGACTGGTGGCCTGTGAGCGGTGCCATGGGGTTTGTGGGTATTTTAGTGGCAATTAGTTAAAAAGTAGAATTCTGACTCAAATGACAAGATTACCGAAGCTCTCCAAATCAATTCACTTAATGACCAGCTGCTTAACCTTTATACGAGCAGCGAAGTTCTATGCCGTGTCTGCTTTGTGCTCCCTCTTTCATCCGAAGCAAAATTAAACGACTCCGTTACAATTATAGCTCCATCATTCCGGCATTTGGGAACGCCCTTTAGCAAAAGATCACTGTCATTTGAGTTGTGGTGCAAGCAGAGAAGTTTGTGTTGTCCCTGATATTTCTAGAGCTTGTTTGGCTTTCACCAGCCCCGCTCTCTAGTGATTTTGTAGCAGTCGTGCTGAAAGTTGATATTGATAAAATGTAATATTTTTTTTTTTTTACCCTGGTGGACAGCAGGATGCCCGTGAGCCAGCAATGTGCCCTTGTGGCCAAGAATGCCGATGGCATCCTGGGGGGCATCAAGAAGAGCGTGGCCAGCAGGTCGAGAGAGGTCATCCTGCCCCTCTGCTCTGCCCTGGGGAGGCCCCGTCTGGAGCACTGGGACCAGTGCTGGGCTCCCCAGTTCAAGAAGGACAAGGAACTGCTGGAGAGAGTACAAGAAGGGGCTACAAAGATGATGAGGGGACTAGAACACCCCTCTTATGAGGAGAGGCTGAGGGACTTGGGTCTGTTTAGTCTGGAGAAGACTGAGGGGGGATCTGATCAATGCTTACAAATACTCAAAGGGAGGGTGTCAGGAGGATGGGGCCAGGCTTTCTTCAGCGGTGCCCAGGGACAGGACAAGAGGAAATGAGCACAAACTTGAACATAGGAAGCTCCATCTAAACATGAGGAGGAACTTCTTTCCTGTGAGGGTGGCAGAGCCCTGGCAGAGGCTGCCCAGAGAGGTGATGGAGTCTCCCTCTTTGGAAACATTCAAAACCCTCCTGGACACGTTCCTGTGGGACCTGCTCTAGGTAGACCCGCTCTGTTGGGGGGGTTGGACTAGATGATCTCCAGAGGTCCCTTCCAACCCCATATCATTCTGTCATTCTGTCCAGAGTGGTTAAAATTGAGGTGCTTGTGGTTTTGAACCATCAAAACATTACACAGGGAGGTGTTTCTCCTCTGCTCTGGGTTTTGCATTAAACTCGCATTCCCTTTCTCCTCCACCCTTTACTTTTGTTGCTTTGCAGGAGGTTTTTATGCACTTTATATAATTTAGGGAGGAAGGGGAGAGGAGGAAGTGTAAAATATCATGACTCTGAGGGACCGTTCCTGATTGAGGAATTGGCTTACCAAGCTACCCCAGCCTCTGAAGAGCTGCGCTGGTTCCACCTTTTGCCCTGCTGTGCCTTTTTCTTCACTCTGAGAGCTGGGCAAATCCTGATGAGCTTGATCAAAATCACCAAAACTAGACTAATTTGTGTTCGTCGGTCTTAGGGAGTATGTTGTGGTTTTTTTGTTTTGCTTGGGTGTAAATCTGTGGTGGGTTTGCCAAAGCCAACAGACTTGTACCAGGATTATTCTGAAGGAACTGGGGTGATTCCAGTCTCCTGTCTTGGGTTCTTATGAGAGTTTTTGGAGAGAAGCTGATGCTTTTGCTGCAGGGGATAGGTTGTGATGAGGCAGGTGAGATACGGACGAGGCAAAGGTCTCCAGAATCCATTGCTGCGTGCTCTACCACCTCTCCCTCCCTGCTGGGACATCCCATCCCCAGCCACTGCAGGCTCCCTGCTCACGTCGAGAGAGATGTTTTCACTCCTTCTGAACCACCCTATCCATCTCCCGCTCTGATAGCGTCAAGTGAGCAGTTAAAAAAGAATTAAAAGGCGATTAAAATTCTTTTTATGTTCTATTCATTTGAACTTTAATGATGGCAAACAAGGTGATCTCTTCTGAGACCGTGATATTTCATAGGAGGTAGAAAAGGCTCCAGCTGCTTGCGCTCTGGGCGCTGCTGGTATTGCTAAAGGACGGCTGAGAAATGACAGGAGAGACGTGCAGCCCTCAGCCTCAGAAGCATATTTAGAGCTATTTTTTTTGATATTTTTTTTTTTTTTACCTTCCAGGCAGCTTACAAGAAAGCAAATCTCATTTCACTCTTTCTTGTGATGTCCAATTAATTAATTATCGTTATCTGAGACTGCGTATTTGCTGTAGTCGGTCCTCTCGGCTGTAACTGTACAGGCATTAGAACAGCCAGAGGGAACGAATGCAGCTTGGTTCTTCTGGCTGGTTTTTAACCCTTCCCAGTACTTGGAGTTGTGGACCATCACGCCCAGTTGTGGTCGAGATGAACCAGGAGTGAAAGCAATACATCAATCCCCTGATTCTGTAACGACATCCTCCTTGTTCCTTTAAATGCCTTCTTGCTTATCTCTGCATCTCTGTATTTTTAGAAGTTGCAGACTGATCCAGAGGCAAGAAACCTCTCCCCTTCCCGAGGGATCTCAGGTAGCTGGAGCATGGAAATGAAGGATGGGAATAGCATCTACCCCAATAGAGCGGTAACCTGTTCCTTGGCCTCTGGATCTGCTTAGAAACAAATAAGAAGAAAGATCTGTGCACAAAAAAAAAAGCACCTACAACTAAAAATACAGGTGCTGTGCAGTGCCACAGGCTCCTGCTCTGCTTTTCTGCCCTCCAAGCAGTTTCCATTTTAACTTCTGTCACCAGCTGAGCTCGGGGGGGGGGGGGGGGGAGCTTAGAGTCACCAGGATCTCTCCCTAGGAAAAACAGGGAAGGAAGGAGGTCACTCTTGGACTTGGAGGCATCTGGTTTTTAAATGAGTTCTAATGTTCCTTAAATGGAAGGGCTCGTGGCAGTGACAGACATAGATCTGGCAAGTGATGTTCTTGGTGTCACAGCCTGAAGACAACCGGGTTCGAGCGCTGGTACTGAGGGCCACGAACTCCATTGTCACTGCGAGGTAACCTGGGCTCATCAAACTAATGTCACTTGTAATTTGGAATGGGGTGAACTTGCAGGTCCAGAGAAGTTCTGTGGAAATTAGGGATTAGCTGCTGCCCTGGAGCAAGGAGTAGGTTGTGTTTGCTGCTTTGCCACTGATTTCCCTCAGGGGGCAAGTTACTTACTCATCTGTTTCCCTTCATTACACCAGCAGATCACAATCAGCCCTAATGAAATCAAATGACATTATACTGATGTGAAAGCTTAGAATGAGGTCCTTAATCTCTCTTCTTTTCATAGTGCAAGGATGATGGTACTCGGCATCGGTAGTGGCTTGTTCATCAGGGTTAGTATTGTTAGGGCATCCTTGAATTCTTGGAGCATAAATGTTATTTAGTGGGCTTCTTGTAAATAAACAGTTTTGCCTCAGCAGAGAAATTGATAGGATAACCCGAAGGATAAAAGCCTGTCTTTCTTCCCAGTGTCATTAGAAGAAAACAAAAGTGTTTGTGTGCAGCATAGCTGGCGAGTTAAAATATCTTTAACTCGGTTCTTCTGTCCTCAGGGAAGGCAATGGATTTTTCTTGACACCTTCCTCAACGCCACGTCTGCTCGGAGAATTACTCGGCTCTAAATCCCATCGCCTAAACTGACAACGCGTCTGCTAAAATGATTTGGCTTAGTTTTTTTGACTGGGTGCTCTGTGAATTCTCCCCATCATGAACCACCAAGGGCTTAGTGCCCAGAGGGAAAGCCGGGAGCTGGGCAGCCTGGAGGAACCCTGGTCCTCCCAGCTTCTTCTTGCTGGATTCAGAAGCTGCATCCAAGCCTCTCGGGATGGGATGTGCTGGCAGGGCTGATATTCCAGGTTATCTTTGGTGTATAGTCAAGTGTCTTGCTCCTTTTAAAGTTAGCTTTTTCCACCCAAAAACTATATCTAGAAAACATGGGTTTGGTGGTGGTTCTTGTGATATGTCAGCACTGGGTTTGGTGAAAGAGAAGACAAGAGGAAGCAGGGGGAAAATGCTTTAATCTAGTTTGTTTTTTTTCCCCCAACCTCCCAGAAAGCGCATAGGATTTCCATTGAAATAAAGCTCTGTGGGGTTTTCTGCTGTTTTTGAAATGGTCCTGGACTTGCCCAAGGGATGCAGTGGGCAGTGACTGGTGTTGAGGGGGTGGGAGGTGACAGGGAGTTTTTTTTGAAGCGGGCATGGGGGTGACAGCCCTTGGGGTGTTAGGGATGGCCCTGGAGCTAACAGTTCATTTGACCTTTCCAGGTGAAAGAGACCTGGACTTCCTGATGCCTTGGGGCTAAATGTGTGCAATCACCATAATTATGCATCGATTTGCATTTATTAGCATAAGTGCCACTACTTGAAAGCCAAACTGCTGTCACCTTTGCCTTGGGAGAGGAGGGGGGGAAGGCTGGACTGTGCCTCCCGCAATTCCCATTTCTCTTCCTGACGTCCCCTCTGCCGTGTCACCCGCTGCTTTCCTCCCCGGTTCCTCTCTCCCAGGGCTCCATATCCCGGTGCTGCTGCTTCCCTTCAGCCCTCCTATCTGTTTCTCTCTCTGCATCACCTTTTTCTTGTAGCCAGTTTTTTATTTTCCTGCCTGTCCCACCCACATGTCCTCCCCACGCTGGGACGAGCCATCGGCGTACGTGGCTCCGGACGAGGGTCCCAATTCCTCAGTACAAGAAGCAGTTCCCTGATCATCCTCAGGGAAGATGGGGAGGGGGATACGCTTGATCCAAAGCATCTTATTTACAGCTACGGTCCGGGGACAACCTCTCCCTGTGCATTTACATGACGTTTGGCAAATTCAGCCTTATCCGAGGTGTGTAGCAGGAGCTGTAATTAGTCTTATATTTGTTCTGCCCACTGAGGATGCCTGGAACAAGCCTTTGGGGGCAAGCAGTGCCTCTGCCTTCTGTCTTCTGCTCTCTCCTTTCTGCTGGCAGAGGAATGGTTTAGCTGATACGGCTCGATCTCCCTGAAAAAGGCTTGCAGTCCTGCCCCTGGACACGGGGAACCTCATCCTTCCCACTGACACCGGGATGGCTTTGCCCAGTCCAGCCGAGCCCACGGGCTTAAAACTACCAGTGTCCAGCAGGAACTGGCCGGAGTTTTCCCCAGGAAACAGGGGTTAGACAAACTTGTGCAAATTATTCCCTCCACAGTGCTGGACCACACTGTAAAAGCTCCCTCTGCCTCCCTCCTGTGGTATTTCTGCATTTCTTTCTCTTTTGCAGTTCTTTGATTATTTTTTTGTTTTTTTTTTTTTTCCAAGTTCAGTGCTTTAATATTATTTTTTTTAGGGGTTTGGTGCGAAATTACTCGGTACTTGAATGATGCCTAACCTCCACGCTGACCTTTGCAGCTTGCAAATGCAGTGAGTGCTGGGATGCCCATTATCCAAAAAGCCAAACAGCTCTGACGAGTCTGTTATTGCTGGGGAACAAAAAAAAAAAAGGCAAGGAACTTGCATCTGTAGAAGGGGGAAGATATGGCTCAGAGTTAATGCTTCTGATATCAAACTGTGCTCTACCCACTAACAGAATGAATCGGAATGGATTGCTCATTTCATTAGCGGCGAAGGTGAGTGGGCTGTATCCGTATGAGACGCATATTTTATTCAGGGCTGCCAGAAGAATCCTTGATTAATTGCCATTGATTTCTGACATCTGCCTTCCTACTCGATGGGGAGGCTTGGGAGCGGGGGGTGGGGGGGGGATGGATGTTTTTGAAGTCCTTGGAAGATGCTTTTACGCAGCCTTTGGAAACCTTTCAGCGCCCTCGAGGAGTGGAAAGAGCAAGGGGAAAATTCGGAAGGGAGGAGAGGAAGGGCTTGGGTAAGGTGAGATGTGCTGGGCAGGAACGGCGCAGGCGTTTCGGGAAGGTTGGCAGCTGCCAGGCTTGATCCTAGCAAAGAACATTTTGTATTGTGTTTTGCTTTGGGTTTTGTTTCGTTGTTTGGTGTTCTTTTTTTTTTTTTTAAAGGTGATAACTGTGGGTATGTGAGATATCTTTTTCCTTTTTTTTTTTTTTTGATGATTTCAAGCAATCTACTTTACTCTCAAAGGACTTGATAGATAATTAAATAGTGTGTTGTCTGGGGATCAGTGGCCTCATGGAATCAATCTGCCCTTCTCACTGGCACTTGCTGCTTCTAATAATATTTCTAGACAATTGGTGACTGTTTTCTTGCTAAATGTTTTGGCACCAATTCCCGGAGTCAACTAAATTATTTCCTTAAGCTTGTGTTCCAGCAGGTGTGCTTGCACCCTGGTGCCAGCGTTAAGCCTTTCATACCACCATCTTCAAACGCGTTACAGGTGGGGCCAAGCCAAATTTTAGCTGAGCCTGGAGTGAAATGACATGGAGCAAGTCCCTGAAATGGCTTGAGAGAGGGAAAGGAGATGCAGCCTGCATTGCCTGACTCTGCAGAGGGGATTAAGGAGGTGGAATTATTTTATTTAATGGTCCACTGCAAATGGGTTAGGTTTAGTATGCCCATCAAATAACACTTTTTTTTTTTTTCAAAGAGCTTGCAGGATGAATGATGCTGTCGCTTCTGTGGCGGTGTCTCTGCAGTCATTGGACACAAGACAACGTGTGTGTCAGGGAGGGAGAAGTTCCCCCTTGTAGTGTTCCCTCCAGAACCTCTACAGGTCCCGTGCTTTTGATGGCAGATGAAAACTCTGGCCTGAAAACCTTTTCCTGTTGTCCTGGGGAGTCAGAGGTGACCTGCTTCATAGAGACGTGCGTTGCTCGTGTGGGTAGGTGCTGGCCCTCTCCCTTGCTGTTGTCGCTTTGTAAGTAGGGCTGACAGCAAAATCGAGGTCGGTGGCCTCGTGCCAGCTTGTTGGCACCTCACAGGGACGGGGGAAAGGCAAAGTGCTAAATGTTCCAGCAGCATCCAGCCTGCCGGGCATGGGGACCAGCAGCCTGGATGGTTACACCATAGAAGCCCCTTCCCACCAAGGGGCCAACGCAGCTGGCCAAAAGCCCACGCTCAGGTGGGTGTTGGGACCCTCTGCAAACATGTTCCAGGAGGTTGGGGGAGCAGGCAATATGTTAGGGCTGGAAAAGAATTTCTGCTGATTGCTTGATGTTCAGGGACATCAATCAGCCAGAAAATGAGTCCTGCCCTCTGCTGTAGATATGGTCCCTGCTGGCCAAAGTGCCTGTGTGGTGGCAGGGAGAGATGTCCCTGCTGTCAGTAATTAGCACCTCTAATTGTCAGTTAATTTCTCAGGGTTGGTGAGAAGCAGCAAAGTTAAAATGAACCAGAGGAGAGAATAATCCTGCTTGCTGGGACAGCTGGATGAAGTTGAGGACTCTTAGGACTGGATCTGAATCTTGGGCACTGGTCTGAATCTGTCCATCCAGGTCTGGGGCTCCCAGTTGCCTTAGCAGGGCCACCACCAGCTCATCATGGGAGAGGAAAGTGAAGCCCATGGCAATGGTCCTGGGGCTCCCAGCTGGCTTAGCTGGGCCACCACCAGCTCCCCTTCCATGGGAGAGGGAAGTGAAGCCTGTGGCAATGGTCTTGGCAGTGCAGGGCTCCAGCCAGAAGCTGTATCTGGGAGATGTCCACCCACACAAAGGCTGCCCAGGCTGCTGGCTGCTCCCAGGGGATGCCAGGACTCCTCTCCACACCGTGTCCCTGGAGAAGGCTCTCCCTTCTTGCTGAGGAGGGGGCTGAGGTGGGTGGAGGTGGCTCTGGTGAGCAGCAGTGGCTGTTGTGTTCTCTGATGCCCTGACATTGACCACCACCTCTCCAAGTGATGAACAGTTCCGTTGCTGCATCCTTGGCTTGAAACACCTTCCATCCTGCCCGAGCTGCTGAGTCGCCTGTTTCTCATGCAGATGGCATCGTCCCCTGGTGCAGATATGTCCCCGAGGTCTTGCAGAGACACCCGTTGCCCCTCCAGCTCAGCCCATTAGCTTTTGCTCCTGCCTCCTCGGATGGCTATTAATGATTTCCATTTTTACAGCACCTTGATGCCCAAAGCACTTTCTTTTATTAGGGGCAAGACTTCTACCTCAGTTCTCATGCTGAAGTTGTTTCCTTGGATACTCTAGCACCCAGCTCCGTATTGGACTGGACTCTGCACCCCTCTGGCTCAGCCTTGCTCTGGCTGGAAAGCAGGGGGTCAAATCCTGTCCCACTGGCATAACAAGCAGGCATAAATGGCCCCATTAAATCTACTCTGCATCCTGGTGCTGTAGCAATAAAAATAGTTAGGACCAGGATGGTATTAAGAAATTTATTGCAAATGCTCCACTCTGGTGGTCATTGGTTTCTTCATAGGAGCCAGTGGTGGGGCCAGAGCATCCTTTTGAGGGCGGCTTCTTCCAAAGCACTTCATAATGACCTGAAGAACATCTGGCAGGGGAGAGTCAGTGTGCCGTGAACTTTCCAGAGGCGCTGGATAACTGTGCTCAGCGGTTGAGAAAATTACCTGCAGAGGTCTTTGGGATGTCAAAACAACCTTGTTTCTTCCAGACTCTGAAAGCTGCCGAGAGCCTGATGGAAATGTGTATTAGTGGAACCGAAGGGATGCGGTGGGGAGGAGCTTCTTGAGGGTACCTGCCTCTCATGTGCCCCAAACTCAGTGAGAAACCCTTCCTGCATCTGTCTTCTCTGCCTGGGTGGAAAATCCAGATGAACCAGCTTGGAGGGGACTTGCTGTTGGGGTAGCTTCTATATTCTTTCCAAAAGAGGATGAGTTGTCAGCCTCAATATGGGGAAACTGAGGCACTGAACAATGGGAAGCTACTCACTATGGCAGGATCTGTAAGAGCTGAAGGTTTTTGGCTCCTCCTCTAAAGGATACCCCCTGTCAAAGCACAGGGATGGTAAGTAGGAGAAGCCAGCGGAGGCTGTTGGCTTTGCTGGCATGGCAGCTGTGCTGGGGATCCCAATGGATGCCTGTAGGCTTCTGGGAGCTGGGTAGAGATGGGTGAAGCCCCACAGGTCAGTGTGGGGTTGGTTTTGTATGGCAGGTGGGAACCGGTATCAAAGACTGAAATGCAGAGACAGTCCCTTTCCATGGGCTGCTGACCCAGCATGTCCCCACAAGACCACTATGTCCAGGGAACGGCCTTCTCCCAACAGGTCCTGCTCCAGAGACCTCCTCCAGACTTCATTATGGAGTGTGTGAGGTGCCACTATCTGAGGGAAAACACAGCTTCTCCTCTCATGGCTGTGTCAGCTTGGGTTTGAATAGCTGATGGCAGCCTATGAATGGAGAAAGCTTGAATATTTGAACAAAACTGACTGCAGTGGTCACAGGTTTGCGAAAGTGGTTTGTGCTGACTGTCCTGTGATTTTTGACAAGAATGTGGTGGCCAGAGGGAGGACACGGGTGGTGTTGAGCAAGTTTTGTGCTCTTCAACCTCTGGTGCTCATGCTGGCCCTCTTCCTCAGCCAGGAGCTTTACTTTGGTTTACTGGAGCAGATGTGCTTCTAGGGGATGTTAGAAGCAGAGATTCCTCAAGCTATGGTTGAAGAAGGTTTTATTCTCTGAGCTGATAAAAACCCGGGCTTCTCCTAATATTAATGAAAATAAAGAATCTATTCAAATCAATGCAAGCTCCTGAGTCAAAATTCTGTTATTATAAATAAACTCAGGTTACAAATAGGTTCAGTTTATAAATGGGCTTCACCAGCTGAATTTCAGAGCTGTGCTTAAGCATGTTCTAGGCAGAAGCTTAAACACTTGGTCTTTTAAGCGCATGCCTGAAGGCCATGTTGAATCAGGGTTGCTGGAGACAGTCTTCTAGGGGAAAAAAACCCAGATGTTTAACTCTCTCAAATGGTCCCGAAATGTTGCTGGGTCCTGTTAAACAGCTGCTGCTTTTTACCTACATGTGTGGGTGAGTGGTCCCTGCAATGGTGTTGCACATCTGTGTAGGGTATATGCATCTGTGTAGGGTATAGACATCTGTTTTCTGTGTGGTTTGGGGGTGCCCAATGGCCTGGACCTGCTGGAAAGCAGTTCTGAGGAGAAGGGCCTGGGGCTCCTGGTAGATAGTAAGTTATCCATGAGCCAGCAATGTGCCCTTGTGGCCAAGAGGGTCAATGGGATCCTGGGCTGCGTAGGGAAGAGTGTGGCCAGGAGGTCCAGGGAGGTCATTCTCCCCCTCTGCTCTGCACTGGGAATCCTGCGTCCAGTTCTGGGCTCCCCAGTTCAAGAGGGACAGGGAACTGCTGGAGAGAGTCCAGCATAGGGCAACAAAGATGATGGAGGGATTGGAGCATCTCCCTGATGAGGAAAGGCTGAGA
>JAOTQQ010000007.1:9775742-9808064 GCA_026546715.1 Gallinago undulata
CAAGCCCCACCTGGATGCTCCTGAGTGATGTGCTCTGGGCAACCCTGCTTTGCCAGGGGAGTTGGACTGGATGATCTCCCACTCTGACAATTCCATGATTCTGTGTTTAGCACTTAGCACAAGGGCAGGTCACTGGAATCCCTGGCTACTTGAGGTGGGTGTCAATGGTTTACCATCACTGAGCTGCACGGGTGGTTCCACTCTGCCTCACTGTACTGTAAGTCCTTTGAGGGTGTCACTGTCCTCCCTGTGATCATCTTAAAAGTCTCCAAAAGGTGCAGGTGGCTTGGAGGCCAGCAGAGCTGTGTTGTGAAGGGCATCTCAGTGTAGGGAAGGCTCCTGGTGTGGTACCACTACGGTCCTCCATCAGCTCGTCAGTGGGGATGTGTTGGGAGAGAAACACTGTGCTGGGCAGGAAACTGCTCCCTGAGTCCTTGAGGAGCCTCAATAAATCCATAAAGGGCAGAGTGTTCCCAGCCTGGCCACTGCAGGGAGATGCTGCCACCGGTCATATCCCAGTGGGCACTGCCAGCTTCTCTTTTCTCCTTCCTCTTGTCTCTTCTTGTCCCAAGGCTGCTGGGGAGCCCTGGCCCAGCTGCTGCCTGAAGCCAGCCGGCTGCTCTCCTCACCTCCTGGCTCTCTGCTGTCACCTTCATGCATAAAACATCTCCCCTGTTGCCTGAGATCCCATCTCCTGGTGGCTTTGTCAAGGGAGCTGCAGGGGGGACATAAAAAATCCCTTGCAGATCTCTGGCCTCTCATCCCTGGGAACTTTACGGTGCCTCAGAGAGTGGCTCTGCTGCTGTCCCTGCTCTTGCAGGGTGTGACTTTGAGCTGAGGCAGGATGGTGGCAGCCAATGCTCTGCCTGTTGCCAGCCCTCAGTGACCACCATTCTCAGGCTGCGCCCGGTGTGGATGGCACGGTCACTTCTCCTGCCCCTGGTGTCTCCCCTGTAGTAGAAACCCCAGAGGGTTTTCTTTGATCCCTGCCAGGATGGATGCTCTGAGCAAGGGAGGCAACAGCATCCCCGTGTCAGTCCCAAGGGGACCCGTGTGGGAACGTGGTAGCAGTGAGTGCAGTGAGATGGGACAGAACAGCTCATGGAGGGCTCTTGACCCAGGCTCAGCTCAGAGGTTTTTTCTTTGCTCCTTTCTTAAATGACAGTGACACTCAGTAGTTGGCTTTGAGGTGTTGCATGAACATACGGAGGTGAGGGATGCTCAGGATCGGTGCAAAAGAGGCTGATCTTTCAACTGAAAGGGGGGGAAAAGGTGGGAGTGCAAGCCTCAGTTAGGATAGTGTGCCATTTCTGTGGCAGAGGGAGGACAGTAACCCTGCACAGTCCAACGAGTCGCTGGTTACCCTCACCCTCTGCTTGATGAGGAGTTGCAGCCTCAATCAGAGATGAGACTTTATTCACCGATGCTCTTTGCTGTCTCGGTTCCAGGGTAAGTAAATGAGGTGATGCAGGTTTAAGAGACATGGCTCTAGTTTGAATGGAGGATGTTTCTGGGGGACACTGTGCTCCATCTCATGGGGTCACTCTTCACTGGTAGCTCTGGGGTAGGTGAGAAGTCTCCCTGCCACCCCCATCTCATTCATAGTCGTTTCTGCCTGGCAGCTGATGGCTTGGGTTGGGAAGCTGAGCCCATCCCTACGCCATGGTGGCAGAGAGTGGTACCTTGGGGTGGACAGCTGGCTCAGAAATAGCTCCATCATCCCAGTGGGACTTGAGCTGATGCCAGTGAGACTGGAGTGTGGTGTCTGCTAGACAGACTGGGCTCCGTGTGCTCATGGGGAGAGAAGAGATGGTGCCAGGTGATGTGTTTGAGGGAGATAAGGGGACAGAGTGAGCAGCCCAGGGTGTTGAAGCGCTCTGCGGTTGTTGTGATGGAGCTGTTGGTTTCACAATCCTTGTTTAAGCTCTCCAGGCACGTGATGACCTTGGGAGCGTGTGACAAACTTGCAGCCAAATAGCTGTATGTGATGGAGATGCTGAACTGGGAATTGGCGAGCTGGGTTCTCTCTGGCTCTGGCAGGGAGGGACAGGACTGTTGCCAGGTCAGACCTGGGATCCAGCCAGCCCAGTATTACTGATGATATTACTCTTTACCAAAGAGCTGCTGGTATTAGCTCTTCTCAGTCATGAGCTTTGCTCAGCAGCTTCTGTGCTCAGTGGGGAGAGGAGACCTTGCAGGAACAGCTCATCAGAAGGGTGTATATATGGAAAAAACACCCCAAAGCACCTCCTTCCTGAGAGCAGATCCAGAATGTTGATGTTCCCGAGGCCTCAGAAGGGATCAGCACTTACAGCTTGTCCTCAGGGAGAGCTCCTATATCTTAATTTAAGTTTAGTATAAAGCCTATGACAGCTTCTCGCAGTAGAAGCCAGAAAAGCAATTGCAGATCATCTTATCTGGATCCCAAGGTCATCTCTGTGCATGCTGTTTTAAATATAAGTATATATTTAATAATTATTGTACTCATTAATTGACTGCTAGTGCTGGGGAAGGCAGCTGGTAATGAGAAGGCAACAGGCTGAATTTCTGTGAGCCTTATCAATGTCCCCTGAAGGCATCAGGACCTTTGTGGCCAAGCTGTGGGGACCAGCAGCACTGCTCTCCACCAGCATTCATCCCTCTCCAAAGCTGCAGAAACTGCTCAGTCTCAGGTTCTGCCCCTCCTGGGGTTCCTCCTGGCACGTCACTACCCACCTTGCCCTCCCGTGTTCTCCTTAGCTCTGCTCTTTCCCTGACTGATGGGGAGAGCATTTTCTCTGTTGGCAGCAGCAGCTCCACCATAACACTATTGCTGTTTGGGGGAAAATAGAATAAATTCCAGCTTTCACTAACTTTTTATGGAGCTCAGTGGTGGTCGGAGAGTAGCTTGAGCTCTTTCAACATCAAGGAAGCACAAAACCATTCACCCCAGAGTCCTAAGGCAGATTGTCCTTCTTCCTCCATGGGCATTAACCCTCTCCTCTCCTTGTCTTCCAGGTACTGAAAGGCTGCAAGAAGCTGAACCTCTCTGTGCATTCGGTGGGGCGCATCCCGGGGGGCTATGTCACCAACCACATCTACACCTGGGTGGACCCACAGGGCCGGAGCGTGTCCCCACCGACCGGCCTGCCGCACCACCAGAACAGCTCCCTCCGCAAGGACAGCGAGAAGAGGAGCCACCTCCAGCTCCTGCAAGAGGGAGATGAGAAAAAGGTGAGCAAGGGGGGCAGCCACAGTCCTGGGGGGCCTATCTCTGGTCCCTGTATGTTCTTCATCTGTGTGATTCTGGCCTGCGTTGGGATGACCCGTCACTCCTTTAGGATACACTTGATCCTGGTTTTCCCCCTAGGTCCGTAGCTTTCCCTCTGTCGTTGAGAGGCTGAGGTAGATGTTATGTTCAGGAGGGCTTGTGGATTTGGAGGGTCAGATCTCAGAGTGCATTACTGCCCTTCTTCCTGCCTTTCAGATCTTTCCTCGGGTATTTTTGTGAGGTTTTCTTGGGTCTCTGAGCAGTTTTAAGTAAAAAATCAATTTTTCTTTCTCAAAACGCTATAAAATAAAACGGATGGAGCAGGGAAGGGAGTAAAATAGCTTTTATAGAATCATTTCCATTGGAAAAGACCCTTTCATAACAGTACCCACGAGAGCTGCTGGTGGCCAGCGTTGGCCACTCCAGCAGGACTTGGATCTTGGGCCTTTAACAGAAAGGAAAGCGTATTAGCGCGTCTCATTTCCATCCTCCTTTCTTACTTTGAGCCTGCTCTTATAACGATAAGTCAAGCCAGCAGAGGATATGTTCAAGCTACAATATCTGATCTCAGGAATTTACTGGGTTTTTTTCTCCCTCGTGCTTTCCATGCCCAAACAGACTGAGAGACTTGTAGATGGAGAGGAATGGTGCTCGGGCACCGTTGCATCTGAGCAGATGCTCACTGTCTTGGTGGTGATGGATCAGGAACCTCTTTGTCCTGTAGAAGCAGGACATGGTGTTTGCTCACCAGCATCCATGGGCTATCCGAGTGCTGTCATATGAGTGAGTGCGGTGCTTGTTTCCCAAAGGCACAAAATTGCTTGGAGCTTTGATATATTTCCAACCTGTTACCCTGAGACCACTCTGCCTGTCCCCCAGCATTTTGATTATATGCCCCAAAACGTCCCCAGCTCTGCCTGGAAAAGCTGCGGAGGGATCTGTGAGCTCCAGCCTCCTACCTCAGCCAGAGAAGGGAAAAAAAATCTAATAGAGGATGAGGTGGTTTGCTGATGAAATATTCATGTGGGCCACAAGGGAGAAGAGCCCATTATTTTTACTTTTAAGGAGAAGAGCTGCCTTGCTGTTGTCCCCCACCCCCTACCACCCGGTGTCACCTTGATAGTGCAGGCAGCCACTCTTTGAAGCTGTAGGTAGGAGTTGTCTCTCTGCACATCGTTCCTTTACTCCTTGCTGTGTGTTGACATAAAATGCTGAGGAGCCTGTGGCTGTACGTGGCCCAGCCCGGTGCCTGAGTCTCGTGTGGCCCCGGGGAGATGCAATTACAGGTGTCCTAGTTGTCTCTGAGCACCTCGGCTGCTGTACGGACCTGGCATCACACCAAAGCACCTTCTTCTCTGCTGCTCCTGGTCCTGAGCTCGTCAGGGCTGGCTCCCAGGGGCTGCACAGGAAAATGAATCCAACTGAACTTTGAAAGTGAAAAGAACTTTAATTACCAGGGCTTAATCTGCTTTGGAAGGGAATGAACCCAAGTTGAATGAAGGCTGTGTTGAACTTCAAAGAGCATCCATGCTGGTCATAGCTGCTGGTGGATACACTCACTCCCAAGGTGTGAGGGGTCCCAGCTCCAAGTCCCCCTCAGTGACACTGTTCCAGCTGAGCTGGGCTGCAGGACCTTGGCTCAGAGCAGTGGCTCACAGCCCTTGTTCTGAGCCTTGCTTCTCTGCTGCTGTGGCTGTGATGGTACTCATGCCTCTCTGCATCGGTGCTGCACTCACAGGGCACTGGGAAGACTTGCCAGCCTTGGGTGGGATGCCCAGTCTCTGTGGTGCTACCAGCTTGTGGCTTGCTGGACCTGGTGTGACAAGTGGTGAAGAAGCTCTCGCTCTGGCTCTTCCAAAATCTGAGCTTGTTCTGCCGTTCCTTAGTGCTGCTTCACACCTTTGACTTCTTATAGTGGAGGATCAGGGGGTGAAGGTCCCTCTGTTAACCTGGGAAGAGTCGGTGATAGTTGCAGGAAATATTTGAAGCTCACAGAAATGGGTGGGTGAAGATGTGACGCAGAAGGCAGCGGTGGCATCAGGAGAGCAGGCAATATTCTACTTTATCCTGGCACTGCTCCTTTCTGATGCATCGGTGGTGACATCGGTCACTCTTGCTGGTCCCATCCTGCCACGCTGGCTGTGTGCTGCATGTCTAACAAGCTATCAGCTGTGTGTTGTCTCAGTGCTGGGATCCCCACGCAGCTCTAGTTGTGTCACTTGGCTTGCTCTGCTACCCCAGACTTCTTGTGTCACTCCCATGTGCCTCCTGAGCTGCTGTAGAGCAGCTCTCTGTGCTGGCCATGGGGATGATGCACTTTTCTCCCCAGCCTGCTGGCTCAGTGGCTCAGAAGGGCTTTTAGCAGTAGCTGTTAGCACTGGTGGGACCTGAGGTTGCTCAGAACAACACCCCGACCCCTCCAGTCCTTGCAGTGCCTCCAAGCCCAACTCCTCCTCATTGGTGTTGATGTGCAAGGCTTGGTGTGGATGCGATAACCTCCACTCTTGAATTCCCATCTGTAAGACTGGAAAAAAAGGAAAATCAGTGGATGTGACAACTTTTAAATGACCAAGGCCACCCAGATCCTTCTGTATCCAGAGGTGCCTGGCTTTGCCAGCTGGCGGTGAAAGAGGAGCCCCAGGGTGATGAAGGGCTGGCTGGCAGTCAGGAGAGCCTGACCTGGGCGGCAGCTTTGGGGGGGGTTATTTGGTGTTAACTGCCTGTGTCACTTGTCTGAACATGTGCTTCGGGGCATGGATTAGCTGAGTGGCTTTGTCCTGACTTACTGTGCACCATCCAGAGATGAAAACACATCCCAGAACACAGGAACACCCTGTCTCTAGTTCTTTCTCTTTTTTTTTTTTTTTTGTCTGCATAGATAAATATATATATTTAACTGTTGAAAGTGAGGTTATTCTCTTCACAAATATCATGCAAATAAATGCAACACATCCCTGGTTAATTCAGCCCAGTCAACCGGAATTGACGGGTGCTCCCCAGGGCTATTTGATTTCTGGATGGTTTTACATTCCAAGGAGAGGGCTGGGGATTAGTTGGTTATTTCTCCTGCCCCCTCTCTCTCTCTCCTGTTTCTAATCGATCTGAATGTCCTGGAATACATATGCAAAAGCTTTCAAACGGGCGCTGCTCGGGAAAGTTCAGCAGAGATCAGACTTCAGCCCTACAGCAGGAGGCTGAAGCCATGGAAGAGTTTGTTAATGCCTTGCTACAGCTCACTAAACCTACCAGCCTTCTGGAGTTCAGGTGATATTTCCAGCTTTTGCAAGGTTAAATTGAAGGTTGGTGGAGGCATCTTGTATCCATCAGGCACCAGAGACATCCCTCTCTGGCTCTCCACGTCTCTTCTGATGCCTGAAACGGTGGGGTTTGTAGTTTAACAAGTTGGCTTATCTGTAGGCAGAAGCATTCATTATCAAAAAGGTTTGAAATGGAAACCTCCGCTCTTGGCGCGTGTGTGTGTGTGATAGTGTAACCGATCCGGCTGGCGGAGGAGGGATCTGGCACGGGTGCTCTGGCGGTGGGATGGAGGTGTGGAGCAGATGGGCTGGACTGGCGTGCAGCCAGGGTGGTGGGGCTTTCGGTTGACAGGTCACTCTGGGCTCCTTGGGTGGCATTGCTGTGGCAGAAGGCAGCTGGCGTTGCTGGCCTAGGGCTGGCACATTGCTTGCCTTTGGCTTTCTGGTGTATTTTTGTGTGGACGTTGGGATTCCTCTGCTGTCAGCTATGGAATAAGCCATTATGGGGCTCTGGGAAGTTACTGGTGGACTGTGACCTGTAAGGACAGTGTTCCCTTTAGTTGTAATCGGAGGATCCGGTGTTTCTCCAGAGCCCTGTGCCTGTCTTCCCTGTAGGTGAAGTAGCCAGTGATGATGGTCAGTAATAAGCATGAAAGGAAGGGCTTGCACTAGTGCAAAGCTCTGGTGAAACGTTCTTGGAGCCATCTGTTTCCAGGACAGATACAGCAGCAGGTCACAGTCCCCCAGCCCCATCCCAACAGAGGAGGGAGCCTCTTTGCTGGAAGATGGGACCTGCTTCCAGCACTCACCTTGTGCTTCCCAGCAGTTTGATTTTTATGGTCAGGCTTAAGTCCTGTAGATTTTTATTTTTTTTTCACCACAGCAAGGACCGTTTGTGGTGTGAATTGTCGCTGATGTACTTCTGGGATCAAAGCCTCATTTCATTAAAAGCGCTTTGGAAACCATCAGCCAGCAAAAACACCCAGGTCCTCTTGGGCTGGGAGGAAGACAAACTGTACAAGATGCTCTGCAAATGTTGGACTGCTAATTCCCTGAGAAACGCCATTTCATCAGCTGAATCCTTGCTCTGATGTGCTTATTGCCAGGGGAGCTGTTTATTCCTTTAAGCTTTTGGTGCGGCAGAAGAAAGAAAATATATGTCAAGAAGAGAGTGCTAACTTGGCTTCAGGCAATTCTGTATTCAAAAGTAGCTAGGATTATTATAATAAAAAACACAAAGAAAAAAATACATCTGTGATAACATTGGCTTGGATGTTTGAGACTCTAACGGTGACTACTTGAGCATGAAGGATAAAAGATGCAGGAGAGATAAGGAAGGATTTCTTTCTATTAGATGATAATGACATTTTCAGCGCGAGGCGATACAGCTGCCCGTGACTCTCACCAGTTGCTTGCTCTGACCTTGCTGGGTTTTGCTTTGCTTTACAGCTAGAAGCCTCTCCAGGCCGCCTGGGGGTCTGTGACCAGCTCCCCACTTGCCTGTAGGCTTCCAGTGGTGACTGGAGTATGTGGTGAGCCACTGGTTCCCCACTTCCCGGGGGATAAAAGGTATCCTTCTGCCTTTGGCTGTCTGTTGCTCTGTCCCTGCAGACTACAGAATGGTTTGGGTTGGAAGGGACCTTAAAGACCATCCTGTCCCACCCCCTGCCCTGGGCAGGGACACCTCCCACCACACCAGGTTGCTCCAAGCCTCCTCCAACCTGGCTTTGAACCCCTCCGGGGATGGGGCAGCCACAGCTTCTCTGGGCAAACTGGGCCAGGCTCTCACTGCCCTGACTGGAAAGAAATTCTTTGCTGTATCTAATCTAAATCTCCCCTCTTTCAGTGTCAAACCCTTCCCCCTCGTCTTATGTCTCCCCTCTCTGATCCAGAGTCCCTCCCCTTCTCTCCTGGAGCCCATTGAGGGACTGGAAGGGGCTCTAAGGTCCGCCCAGAGCCTTCTCTTCTCCAGGCTGAATCCCCCCAACTCTCTCAACCTGTCCTCCCAGCAGAGGGGCTCCAGCCCTCCCAGCATCTTTGTGGCCTCCTCTGGCCCCACTCCAACAGTCCATGTCCTTCCTGTGCTGAGGACTCCAGAATGTGACACTGCTCCAGGTGGGATGTCCCCAGAGCAGAGGGGCAGAATCCCTGCCCTGCTTCTTTTGGTGCAGCCCAGGATGCGGGTGGTTTTCTGGGCACACGTTGCTGGCTCACGTTGAGCTTCTTGTCCACTGACTTCCCTCAAAACATCCCTTGGGTCAAGCCTCAGCTCGCTGCTTCTATTCTTGGCTGCCTGTCCCTCTGTTCCAAGTGTCACCTCGGCCATCGGAGATGCTCACCACCTTGACACACACCTTCTGCAAGAGCCTGTCTGCAAATCAGTGCCCACAATGTGCCTGTTGTCTACCCAGAGGCCACACTGGAGCTGCACTAATGTTAAACACACTTGGAGGTGGCTATCAGCGCAGCTGTGACAGCAAAGTCCCCAGTGTGGCCTTAGAAAGCCTGCCCTGGAAGGTGGGTTGATGTTGAGGCAGCTGTGATGGATCTACCTCCCAGGACCTTGGTTAATAGGTTGTGAGCTCGCTCTGTGTCCCTCTGGGCTGCGCTTGTGCGGTCACAGGGTCTCTAGGCATAAGCCAGCAGGGCTTCCTTGGGAAGCAGGGGGAGGGTGAGCCCTGGGAACCTCATTAAGTGATGGTTTTTGTTGTATGGTAGCATTTAATGGCATGGAAATAGCTGTCAGCACAGGTGAAACCTCAGCCATTCACTCAGCTGTGTGCTGAATCCTTCTGATGCAGAGTAATTCTTGTCTGAAAGTGGTGTTTGTTTTTTTTTTTTTTCTTATAGCAAAATTGAATCTGTCAACAGGTAATTTCATAAACCCAGAGAAAAGAAATCCTCTGCAAGAATCAACTTGGAGCAAATGTCTTCCTGATGGTGGCTTCTGTTGTTTTGTGTTTGCTTTATTTTCTTTACCCTTCATTTCGTGCTCCAGGAGGCGGCAGATGTTTCAGTGTTGAAATTGAAATTAAAATTGTGACCCTGATCTTCCAAATGGTTCTGTGTTTTACGGGCAGGAGTAGCCTTGGTACAGCACAGGGAGGAGGTGAGGACAGCACAGCCTCTGTGCCACCTTGAGCCTGGCAATACGTGTTTGGGGGGGTCACCTTGCCTTGGATGTCTTTGGTTTTTTTCCCCCAGAATAACTTTTCTGGGACAAAAAGGGAACATCTCGAGGGGAGATCTAGGCTAGATAGAAGGAAGAAATTCTTTGCTGTGAAGGTGGCCCAGGTTGCCCAGAAAAGCTGTGGCTGCCCCATCCCTGGAGGGGTTCAAAGTTGGATGGGGCTTGGAGGAACCTGGTCTGGTGGGAGGTGTCCCTGCCCAGGGCAGGGGCTGGGACTGGGTGGTCTTTAAGGTCCCATCCAACCTAAACCCTTTAATGGTTCTATGACAAGACTTGCAGAGAAGTGTTAGTAATATATCTACAAACCTGCTTGCCTGAGTGGGAAAGCCCAAGCAGAAGGCTTGGTCCAAGAAATGGTGTGCTTGGAGGTCTGTTCCTGGTGGGGCCCAGAATCAGCTCTGGTCATAGTCTCTTAGAAGCCACAGTGGTGGGAACCACTGGAAATGACAGCCTGGCAGCAGCGGACATGTTGAGCTCCCTCCTTGGGTTGTGCTTGGGTTATGCTTCCCTGTCATCCCACCATCTCCCTCCCGCCCCATGAGCCTGGGATCGTGGTGTGGGAGAGGTGTCTGGGGTGGCATCGGGAGCAGCCACCCAATGCTATCTCTGTGCTGTGCCTGGAAACAGCCTCTCACAGGCAGGAGGGGAGACCCTTGGGAAATAACGTGCAAAAGTCTCTCATCCCAAGCCCTTAACAGGGAGTGACCCAGCCTTTGCTTCATCCTGGCAATCGGATTATCCCCGGGTTTGGCTCCCGGCCGCTATTCCCTCTGCTCCTCCTTCCTCCCTCATCGCTCCCGTCAAACCGAGCCCCCTGCCTGCCAGCGCTCACCTTATTTCTCAGCTCTTCCCAAAATCTCCCCGTTTGGCGTGAAGCCCAGCGCTCCGAGAGCGGTGATTTCTCCGGCCCCTGCTGCTGCCGCGCTTTTCCCGGCAGCCTGCCTTTCTGTTGCCATTTCCCCGGGGTTTATTCGGAGAGGCGTAGGTATTAGCTGATTAAGAAATGCAATTAAGCCCTCCACAACCCGACTTGCTGGGATTGCCAGCAGCAATGTATTTTTTTTTTTTAAGTAGCTCTTAGTGTTTTGTTGAGTTTTGGTTTGTTGTGTTTTTTTTTTTTTTATTTTATTAAGGCTGCTTGGGTTTGCAGGAAGGTCTTTCAGCCCTTTCTTGCTGGAGGCTGTATTGGTTGCTCTCCGCTTCTCCAAGGCTGGGTTTGCCCACTTTGTGTGTAAATAAACCAGGTTTATAGGGAGAAGGGAGTATCTCTTACTCGATCTGATGATATGGGGGTAGGGAGAGCAGCTTGCCAGCCCCTCGGGATGGCGTTAAAGAGAAATGTAACTGTCTTTATAGGGAGCCACCCCCCCATGATGCTCGTTCCAGGGAAGCGCTGGCGCCTCTATTTGTTGCTCAGGGACATCTCAGGGATGTAGTATGTCATCGGTTTGCTGATGACACAAAAGTAGGAGGGGTGGCTGACACCCAGGAAGGCTGTGCCGCCATCCAGCGAGACCTGGACAGGCTGGAGAGCTGGGCAGAGAGAAACCTAAAGAAATTTAACAAGGGCAAGTGTAGGGTGCTACACCTGGGGACGAATAACCACCTGCACCAGGACAGGTTGGGGGTGACCTGCTGGAGAGCAGCTCTGAGGAGAAAGACCTGGGAGTCCTGGTGGACAACAAGATGCCCATGAGCCAGCAATGGACCCTTGTGGCCAAGAAGGCCAATGGCATCCTGGGGAGCATCAAGAAGAGCATGGCCAGCAGGTGGAGGGAGGTCATCCTGCCCCTATGCTCTAAGTTGGCCCCATCTAGAGCACTGTGTCCAGTTCTGGGCTCCCCAGTTCAAGAAGGAGAGGGAACTGCTGGAGAGGGTACAGAAAAGGGCCACAAAGATGATGAGGGGCCTGGAGCATCTCTCCTGTGAGGAGAAGCTGAGGGACTTGGGTCTTTTTAGTCTTGACAAGACTTAAGGGGGATCTAATCAATGCTTACAAATACTTAAAGGGAGGGTGTCAGGAGGATGGGGCTGTTTTTTTTTTCAGTGGTGCCCAGTGACAGGACAAGAGAATACGGGGACAAACTTGAGTATAAGAAGTTCCACCTGAACGTGAGGAGGAACTTCTTTAATGTGAGGGTGGCAGAGCACGGGAACAGGCTGCCCAGGGAGGTGGTGGAGTCTCCTTCTCTGGAGACATTCAAAACCCTCCTCGACATGTTCCTGTGGGACTCTAGGTAGACCTGATCTGGCAGGGGGGTTGGACTAGATGATCTCCAGAGGTCCCTTCCAACTCCATATGATTCCTAGGATTCTATTGCCATTATTTGTCTATTTTGACCCTGCTCAGTGATTGTGCACACTTTGCTGCGTTTCTGCTATTTGTATTTTTCCTGATGTTGGGGAATTTTGGGGCGAAGAGACCGACACACCCCCACCCCCCCCCCCGGCTACACCCTCCTTTCAGGGAGTTGGAGAGAGCGAGAAGGTCTCCCCTCAGCCTCCTTTTCTCCAGGCTGAACACCCCCAGTTCCTCAGCCTCTCCTTGTTAGACTTGTGCTCCAGACCCTTCACCAGTTCTGTTGACCTTCTCTGGACCCGTTCCAGCCCTTCAATGGCTTTTTTGTGGTGCGGAGCCCAAAACTGGACACAGGTCTCAAGGTGGAGCCTCCCCAGTACAGGGAGACAACCACCTCCTGAATCCTCCTCACCATGCTGTTCCATGAAGGCCAGGATCCTGGTGGCTTCTTTGGGCACACTGCTGGCTCATGTGCAGCTGACAGTTGACCAACACCCCCGGGTCCTTTTCTGCCAGGCAGCTTCAGCCACTCTTCCCCAAGCCTGTAGTGCTCCATGGGGTTGGTGTGATCCAAGGGCAGGACCTGGCACTTTGATCTTGTTGAATCTCATACCACTGGCCTCAGCCCATCCATCCAACCTGTCCAGATCCCTTTCTTAAAGTTGAGAATTTTGCAGTGTATCATCCTTAGGTAGATTACTCTCCTGCTGCTGATTTCTGTCCTGCTGCTGCCCCACCACCAATGCAGAAAACAGGTTTTCAGTATCAGCCTCTCTGAATTCCCTGTGTGATGTTGTGTCCTCTAGAAAAGCAGGTTAATCAGTGACTGGAAGCTAGGACTGACTTCTCCATCCAGGTAAACGTGCAAGCTTTTGATTTGACTGCGGTGAAGAGTTTTAACCATCAAGTCCTTCACAAAGAGTCTATCCGCGTGAAGCACAATTATACTTTTCTCATTTGTTTTTATTCCCCCTGTCTGCTTTTCTCCGGAATTGACTTAAAACTTGGGACAAAAGCTAAAAAAAAAAAAAAAAGACCCAGCACAACCCCAGAGTTATTCATTTAGAAAACATCTTGCAGCAAGTGAACAAAGGGCAGTTTTAAATTGAGAGTCCCCAAGGGAGCTAAACACAGACTGGCTCCTTCGTTTTAAATTCTCCCCTGAAATTCCATATATTGCCAGGCCCTCTGGATAGGAGAGGGTGGGAGGAGGCAGATGGGAAGCTGGCTGAGAGCTTTTTGTCCTACCTTGCAAAAATTAGCCCTGTGGCCAGCATCTCGTGGGGAAAACCAGCTGCCCAGGGGCTGCGCGGTCCTTCAGCTTGTCAGGGGTTTGTGGAAAATATTAAACATCTGTTGCGGTGTGTGTTCTGGGTAGAATAGATGGGAAATCTGTCCTAGCATCATTAATTAGAGATAATAAGGCTGTGTGGAGGTGGCCCGAGTGCCTCTGTGCCTTGGACAGGCAGGGTGCTGGGGTGGGGTGTCCTGCAATGGTGCCATCTGCGTGGAGCTGTGGGGACCATGGTGGGCTGGTGGGGGTTTGAGGGGTCTTCCACTGCTCCAGCTTGTGCCTCTGTGTCATTTGTCATGTTGCTTGTTCTCTGTTCCCTCTCTGGGGGGTCCCCGGAGTGGCCCCTCGCAGTCACTGCTGCGTAGAAGAAGGGCAGAGACAGAGCTGAGCTCCATGGGATGGTGGGACACAGCTCTCCTTTGGGCATGCATCCTACCTCTCCTTTTGCCCGCAGGGTTTGCTCCTTCTCTTTCTGAGAGCTGCAGAACAGGGACAGAAGAGGGTCCCTTGGGTGCTGCTTTGTCACCCTGTGTCACCTGGGGCTGGTGCCAGGGGAGGTGCAGTAGGCTTGAGCAGCCTGACCTTGAGCTGTGGCTGAACCCTGAGGGTTTTGCTGTAACCCAGAGTGAAAGTTGTTGCTTGCTTTATGAATTCCATGGTTTTAATTGCTAATACTGGAGGCTGGGCATCTGTAGAGCAGCCAGGAGAAGGGCAGGACCCAGCAGAGCTCTTGTAGTCCCTTCTCTGGCTGTCACTGTAGGGGGGCTCCAGCCTGCAGAATGGTCTCTCAGCCCTTTCCTGAGCTGCCTCTCCTTTCCTGAGGCCCACACCCCCCTGAAATAACATTTCTTCTTCCACTTGAGGCATTAATCTTCTTCTGTGCCAGTGCTTTACTTTTTTGTCACCTAGGTCTTGGATCTCATTCCCTCACCTTTCTCTCTTCTTCAAGTTTTCCTTTGGAAGAGTTGGGCTTCCACATCTTCTCAATGTGATCTGCCCTCTTATTCCACATTGAGCCTCTAAATCACTGAAAAACAAGAGAAAACAAAAAAAACCCTTCAGCACAGGAAGGACATGGACCTGTTGTAGCGGGGTCAGAGGAGGCCACAGAAATCCTGTGAGGGCTGGAGCCCATCTGCTGTGAGGACAGGCTGAGAGAGTTGGGGGGATTCAGCCTGGAGAAGACTCCAGGGAGACCTTAGAGCCCCTTCTGGTACCCGAAGGGGACCTACAGGAAACCTGGAGAGAGACTTTTTACAAGGGCAGGTAGTGATAGGACAAGGGGTAATGGCTTCAAACTGGAAGAGTGGAGGTTGAGATGAGATCTCAGGAGGAAATTCTTCACTTTTAGGATGGTGAGAGCCTGGCCTAGGTTGCCCAGAGAAGCTGTGGCTGCCCCATCCCTGGAGGGCTTCAAGGCCAGGTTGGAGGGGGCTTGGAGGAAGCTGGTCTGGTGGGAGGTGTCCCTATCCAGGACAGGGGAGTGGGACTGGATGATGTTTAAGGTCCCTTCCAACTTAAACCATTCTGTGATTCTTCCTCTGCAGGTGAATCTGGTCCTGAACGAAGGGAAGTCCCTGGGCCTCATGATCCGAGGAGGGGCAGAATATTCCCTGGGCATCTACATCACTGGCGTGGATAAAGGTTCCGAAGCAGAGAGCACTGGCTTGAAGGTAAGAGTGACCCCAGAGCGAGCTGAGGGGAGGTAGAGCTTCATGCACTGTGGCTGCAGGACCATGTCGGCACGTTCCTGCCCTCTGCACCCAGCCAAGTGGGGCTCAATGGAGAGGTGAGCGTTGAATATCTGAGGTTGGTTTCTCAGGGCAGGCTCTTTGAACGTTTTGGATACTAAACCTAAAGGGAGCCAAGGGTGTTGTGCAGAGAGAAATACAGCCTTACAGCTTCTGGAGTAGGTTGTACCTGCCTTCTCCCTGATTCCCCCCTCCTTGAGATAGCCTGGGGGACATTTTTGGTATCTGAGAGCGCAGCCTAGTCCTGGCAGGTGAAGAAAGTCACTCTCACCTCCCTGAGCTGGCAGGGAAGAGTTTTCCATTAAAGCTCCTGGTCCTGTGCCCTCTTCCTGCATCTTGCATCCAAATTCATTATGTTTGGAGCTCATGTTTCGCACAAGATGCTTGTGGCTGCCTGCAGGGAATGTGTGTAGCTACCGTGGTGAGGGGAGGCCAGGCTTGCTGCAGTGGGAGCAGGTGTGTGCTGGTTTCCTCCTGCAGTGTTGGCACTCATAAGGATCGTGTCTTAACAATCAGAAGCAGCAGAATCACCCTCAGGGCTAGAGAAGATCTGATCCATCATCAGCCTATAACTTGGTGTGACCTCCAGCTGCGTCAAGCTCCTTCCAGAGTCAACCAGGCTCCTAAAGGATGCTCTGTGGGTTGGCTGAGCCCTTTCTGAGGATGGACTGGTCCAGACTCCCACAGTTTTGCTGCAGACCTCTTGGAAAGCGAGATCTCTTTCATCCCACTGTGTACACATGCATGCACATCACCTCCAACTCCTCCATCCTTCCTTCTGTACCAGCTCTCAGAACAGGATGGGACAGCCTGGGACCTCAGCTGTTCCTGGAAGGGGCATTTAGAGTGAAAATTGTATACTTTCTAGGGCATAGACCGGTAAAATAAGTTGAAAAGGGAGTTGATGACTTTGGGTGCAGTATCTCTGTGCTGCTGATGGATGGGGCATGTTTGAGACTCTAACTTCCCAGGCTGTAGTGTTTTACTTCATCACTCAGGGCTTCTTTCTTGGTGTTTTTTCTTTCTCTCCGATTTTTTTTTTCTCCCTTCAATCACATCGTGCCCACTTTGCTTCCTTCTGTGCAATCTCGTGGGCTCTGAGAGACAGTGCTTTCCCTGCTCCTTGCGTCAGGCGAGAATCGATGGATGTTGAACTCCGTAACGTTCTCTCAATCCCCTGAAATGATGCTGGACTGCTGAGGATCAAGGGGTAATCTGCCCTGATCCCCTCTTTGTCTTGTGAAGTGATATGTTTCTCCCTTGATCAGCCCCGAGAGGTCAGGGCTAAGCCTTCAGCTTTGCTCTGGTGGCCCCCTAACATCACTTAAATCTGGAAAAGCTGGTAGCATGAAGTGGGTGGACGGTCTGGTGGGGAGGGCTGGGATTTGGGCTTGGACACATACGATCCTGTCCCCTCAACTTGCTGTGGCACAAAACGTAGCATCTAACTGGGCACTGAGGTCACCAGGGTTCCCTTTATGGACAAGGAGACCTTTGTAGGGGTAATGCAAGCCCTTCTGAACTTAATTGTCTGCTGCAGGCTCCTGTTTCTTTCTGCTGAGTCTTTTTGACACAGAATTAAAAATGCTGAAATTGGAGGTTTGGATCAGTCCAAGCCTTAATTAATCTCTGTGGAAGATCATCAAGCCCAACCATCAACCCAACACTGCCCCAACCACCACTAACCCATGTCGCTCAGCACCACATCTGCCTGGTTTTTAAATACCTCCAGGGATGGTGATCCCACCACTTCCTTGGGCAGCCTGTTCTAATGTTTGATAACCCTTTCAGTGAAGAAATTTTTCCAAATATCCATCCTAAACCTCCCCTGGTGCAACTTGAGGCTGTTTCCTCTTGTCCCATTGCCTGTTCCTTGGGAGAAGAGACCTCCTTTCAGGGAGTTGGAGAGAGCGAGAAGGTCTCCCCTCAGCCTCCTTTTCTCCAGGCTGAACACCCCCAGTTCCTCAGCCTCTCCTCACAAGACTTTTGTTCCAGAGCCCTCACCAGCTCTGTTGCCCTTCTCTGGACCCACTCCAGCCCCTCAATGGCCCTCCTGTCATGTGGGGCCCAAAACTGGACCCAGCCCTTGAGGTGGAGCCTCACCAGTGCCCAGTACAGGGGGATGATCCCTTCCTTAAAGTTCTCACAAATACCAGAAGCCTGAAAAATTAAAGGCAGGGGAAAAAAAAAAAAAAGGCACTGTTTTCCTAAGGTTTTTTCTGTATTTTTCATATTTAGTGCTTCCGCCTTGCTCCAAATCCCTCTCTTCGCTGCTTTTCGGGGGAAAATTGCTGCTTTTCTTTGTTCAGTCCCCCCTCTGGGGAGCTCAGCACAGCTAATGCCACACTGCAAACTCCCACACGCAGGAAAAGGCACAGCAGCGTAAGACAGGGCTCTATCCCTCCACCTCTCATTTCGTGCCTGCTAGGAAGGCAAGAAATTAATCACAGAATCATGGAGTTGTAGGGTTTGGAAGGGAGCTTTGGAGATGATCTCATCCAACCCCTCTGCAAGAGCGGGGTCACCCAGAGCATTGATAAGATCCCCTTTCAGTCTTCACTTCTCCAGGCTGAACAGCCCCAGGGCTCTCAGCCTTTCCTCAGCAGAGATGCTCCAGTACCTCATCATCTTCACAGCCTCTGTTGGACTCTCGCCAGCAGTTCCCTGTCCTTCCTGAACTGGGGAGCCCAGAACTGGACCCAGTGCTCCAGATGGGGTCTCACCAGGGCAGAGTAGAGGGGCAGGATGACCTCCATCCACTTGCTGGCTGCGCTCTTCTTGATGCCCCCCAGGATGACATTGGCCTTTGTGGCCACCAGGACACATTGCTGGCTCAGGAGCAACTTGTTGTCCACCAGGACTCCCAGTTCCCTCTCTGCAGAGCTGCTCTCCAGGAGATCAGCCCCTGACCTGTGCTGGTGCACGCTGTAGGTGATCCCTATGGAGTTGTGCGTGCACCAAGCAAGGTCCCAACCCTTGGGACAATATTAGGACGTGGGAGCTTCTGCTTATTGATTCTTTACACCCCTCTCCTTGCTCTTGGGTTTCCTAGGAGCTGATTTGTGCGTGCCAACAGGCCGATGCTTTTCTGAATGTCAGGCTTTATGTGATTTCAGAGAAGCACAGACACTTCGTGCCCTGATTTGCGTGCGCTGCAGGCCATGAATTGAGAGCTGCTTGGAGGTCTGGAGATAAAGAAAGGCCTTTTACGTTCCGCTGTTAGACGCGGTCGGGTGTAGATTGCATCGCCCTACGCTGCTCCAGGTGCTGGTGGAAGGGATGTCGTACCACCAGGAGGGAAGAACTGATGGGTAAAAGTGATTTCCAGCTAATTTGTTTCTCTCTAAAATAGAGAAATTGTGGGTTTGTTCCACGTGGGCTCAGCCCAACCTTGGTGGATGGGAAGGTTCCCGCTGGCTTCCCAGGCGGTGGGTCCCTCTGGGGTTTTTTTGCTGCTTTCACTGAATTTGTCACCAGAGTTGTTTGAGTGGATTCTGCCAGATGTTTTTAAGGAAAACCTTCTTGTATCTGTGGCACCAAATGAGAATTTTTGAATGTTTTAATAACATATTTTACATTTCCCTTGAATTTTGATTTAAAGGCTGAATGCCATGATACTGAAAGCCAGCCAAAAGCAAGGAAGATTCTCTCAGGCCCAGAAGCTAAGCTGGCTTTCTCTGGCTGCAGAAATGGAGGTTGTGGTCCTGAGAAGTGGGTCCCAGAGGGAACCTGGCCCTGCTGGTGCCAGTTTGGGGACTCCTGTGCTGCTCCCTCCGGCCACGAGGCAGAGTGCTCTGCAGGAACCAGCGCAAAACAGGCTGGATGGCTGAAGCCAGTCCGTGATGAAATATTCATATTCTTGGCCTTGGCTTTCTTTACATTGATTCCTTCGCAAAACTTCTGACAATATATGTTCTTTGGGCCTGGTTTAAAATACGCTCCCTTGGTAGATGTTCTCGGGCTGGAAGAGGGTTAGCAGAGGACTGCAGTGGAGGAAGGTGAGGAGTCTTGTTTGCTCTCGGGTTCTGGCTCTCCTCATCCTGATTTCATGGAATCAAGGAATTGTCAGAGTTGGAAGGGACCTCTAGAGATCATCCAGTCCAACTCCCCTGCCAAAGTAGGGTTGCCCAGAGCACATCACTCATCAAGGCAGGTCTTGAAAATCTCCTGAGAAGAATTTCTTCCTCATTCATTTTTTTCTGGATGGTGTATTTTGTCAGGATATGTTTTTAAGCCAACATTATTATTGTTTTTCCCCTATCTCCTTGACCTTTACATCAGAAATAGCAAATTTCAGGTAGCTCTCTTTGAACAAACAACTCAATATTGAGTTCCCAGCACAAAGGCTGGGGTAAAGAGGCTACAGGATCCATGTATAGCTATATATAGACAAAAAGAGACTGTAAATAGGAAGAGGTGAATGATTTTACGTCATCAGTGGCAGTCATGAAGATGCCTCTTGAAAACTGGCTTATATTTTGAAGTCTGCACGTAGACAAAGATGCTGAAAAAGGGGAAGATTAAAAAAAAAGAACCTTGTGGCTGCCTTGGAGTCTAGGGAATATCTGTAAGGGAGGAATTCAACAAGGAGGTGCGTGGTTGTGTACACAAGAGACAGTGTAGAGCAATCACAGAATAATATGGGGCTGGAAGGGGCCTCTAGAGATCATCTGGTCCTGCCAGAGCAGGGTCACCCAGAGCAGGTCGCACGGGAACGTGTCTGGGTGGGTTTGAATGTCTCCAGAGAAGGAGACTCCACCACCTCCCTGGGCAACCTGTTCAGGGCTCTGCCACCCTCGAAGTAAACAAGTTTTTCTGCATGTTCAGATGGAACTTCCTATGTTCCAGCTTGTGTCTGTTGCCCCTTGTCCTGTCACTGGTCACCACTGAGAAGAGTGTGCCCCATCCTCTTGCCACCCACCCTTTGGATATTGCTCAGCACTGATGAGGTCCCCTCTCAGTCAGCTCTTCTCCAGGCTGAACAGCCCCAGGTGTCTCAGCCTTTCCTCAGCAGACAGATGCTCTATTCCCTTGATCATCTTTGTAGCCCCGAAGCTGGTCTTCCCAACAACGTCACCTTTATGGAGCAGGTGGTGCTTAAATTGCTTCTCTTCTGGGAGGCCACCAGAAACCTTCCTGCAGCAGTGCCCAAACCACTGCCTGTCCCAAGAGACTATCTCCTCTCCTTGCATGCTTTCATTTCCAGCCTGGATATGATCCTCATATTTGTATTGCAAGGTGTTTGGGGAAAAGAACATGTTTTCTGACAGCACTTGGCACCACTGTTCCCTTGCCCTGTTCCCAAAGCTGTCTCTCATCCTTCCAATAACATACATTGGCCTTATTGGATGTGGATCATCCGCCCCGAACCGTTTCCCTCCTGGGGAGGCTGAGTACCTCCTTATTTTTCTCCAAGTCTTAATTTGGCCCTTTCCAAATCAATTCATGCTTTTTTTTTCCTGCCCGTATTTTTTATTTCCTAAGGTCTGCTTTTGGTAATTACTTGTGCTAAAGAGAGACTCCTTCTACTTTAGGGCTGTCCACGACTGTAATTTAACCTCCCTTCTAGCGCATTAGTGGCATTAAGACAGACCAGTGCTGGTGCCAAACCATTTGGCATCCTGTTAGCCCCTATTCCCAGCTCAATTTGGCGTCGTTTAACGTTAATTCATGTTGAAAATCTCACAGCTATTTTTCTGTCTGTGTGACTAAATTTCTCCCGGAGTCAATTTTGATTATTTTTAAGAGACTTTAGGTGCTTAGAACCCTTGTCTTGAGTCCATTAAGTTTCTCTTGACTACACCTCCCTTTCCCATGTTTATTCTCTCTGTCCCAGAAAGAGAAGGACCCCAACCCCCCTGGAGGTGTGTTATTTCTGCTTCTTGCCTGTGATCTCTCCCCTTTTGCATGTCACGTTCAGCCCCTGCACTTCAGGGTTGATTTTTTTCCTTAAAAATGAGAATAATCCCATTTTCGAAGTGGTCAGGCACTCAGCAGGTTCTCTTGTGTCCACCCACCATTAGCTGAGCACAACTGAAAACTTGTTCCTGAAATACCCAGGGCAATAGTTTCCTTGTGATTTATTATGAGGGTTTTGTGTCTTCTTATTACTCCTTTTATTCTGTGCTGGTTTGGAGCTGTGCATACAGCAAATAATTTGCCAGTGCCAACGTTTGTTTTAAGAGATGGTCCTTCTGCATCTCTGCAGTCTTTTGTTACCTTCCCAGTTGTCCTTGACTTTTTTTGAGGGGGAAAAAAAAAATAATTATTATCTATGTTAATTAGTAAAAACCCCTTTCTAGCTCTAATAGCAGCCTATCATCAAGATAGGCTGATCTACAGGCATTTTGGCTTTCCAACGATTCCCTTATCTGCCCTTCACCAGCAATTATTTTTGTAAGGTTCCCCCCCCTCCCCTGCATGAGGTGCTCAAAATTATTTCAAAAGTATTTCGTGGCTGGTTGTTCTCAACTGGTGTTAATATTCCAGCAGCACCAGATAGAGGGGGGCCTGTGCTGGGAACTATACTGATGAAACACAAGAGACCAGAAAGCCATAAAGAACTTTGAATAAATGTTGAGGCAGAGCTGAAGGACAGACATGGGTAGATGTAACTTGTCCGGGGCCCCTCTGTGTTTTCATCCCTGGGATGGAAAGGGCTTGCCAGGTTCATCTTGGTCCACCCCTGAAAGGAGAAAGGAAGGTTATTAAATCTGTAGAGCTGTCTTGCACAAAAAAAATCATGAAAGTTTAATCCCTAATATGGAAAACTATTAAAGATTCATAATTGCAGTGAAACTATCTAATGAAATTTGGATTTTCATTGTTTCCGTGCTGCAGTGAGCCCGGTGCTCCTCGTTTCAGCTAAATCCACTGCGGGGGGTTGCACAGTGAATTAGGAAGACCTGAGAGATGATACTCATTGCACCTGAACGTGTGTTTCTCTTGGCACTTTGGGCACTTGGAATTAATTTTCCTTCCCTGTTATGTTGGTGGCCTGCAATTTCTCGATTGTTGTTTGAAGCTCCAGGGGAACCTGAGCTATTTGTGGAGTCTGACGGTGGGGAACGTGGTCGTTTGTGTCGTTTGCCTTCCCCTGGGCTCCGTCCCTCCTGGTTTCCCAGGTCTCTGTGGATGAGCTCAGATGGAGCTGGCTGGCTCTGGCTCTCTCTGTGCAGAGCTGAGGTTGGCTCCAGGCTCTCTGTCTTTCAAACCAGGGAAGTCTCACGTCCCTGGCACGTGGCTTTTGGCAACCGGTCTGTGCCGTGCAGCCCGCTGGGCTTGAAGTGAGTATCCCACCCTGACACCCTGTGCTCTCCCCTCCAGCCAGCCCTGCAAAGGGCCACCATCCCGTGCTCGTGACCTGCCAAGTCTGCTGTCCTTCCATAGGGAAAGTCAGAGGAGTCAGAAGGCCACCCAAGAGCAGAGGACACTGTTTGTAGGACCTTTGACCATCCTACTGGAGCCAAAGCAGAAGATGGCGCAGCAGGACCTGGCCTGGGCCACCATCAGGCCCTTGCAGTGGCCCTTGCAGTGTGTCTGTCTTCTCCTCCCTCTTCCCTTTGAGCTGCAGGTTTCCATCAGCCCAGCTTGAAGGAATCAGCTCTCTTCTCAGCTGGCTGTAGGACTCTGGAGTTATCTCTTACCTACAGCCTCTCTTTGCCTCATTAGCTGTGCTGCCGCCTCGTTAACAGTGGTTATGAAGGGCTATTAAGGCAGAAGGCATCAGCTGCCCCATGTGAGGACAAAACTCAAGTGCCCTGGCGGTGGTGTTGGTGGGGTCTGGGCTCTCCTGTGCTGCCATAGCCCGTGCTGTCCACCAGCCCCTCTGTTTGTCACAGAGGAAAGAACTGTCCCCAAAGAATGAGGCAAATCTGCTGGAGGTCGCTGGGTGGAGCTGGATGCAGAGCTGAGCTCTGCTGCCTCCGAGCTGCTTTTTCTCCAGGTACTTTTCTCCTATTGACACCACTCAGAGAGTCCTTCCAGCCTCACCGAGCATCCCCTGTCCTTTCATCAGAGGGAAGGGTAAACAGGAGCCCTTCTCCACCTTCTCATTATTGCCAGCATCGTTTTGTACAGCTCCGTCCAGCTCCCTACACGTTATGTCCTCTCTAAATTTAACAGGCCTAATCTTTTCGATCTGTCCTTTCCCAGGCACCTTCATCTGTCACTAATCGTTTCTCTTTCCCTTCTCTACGACTTTTCTCTCTGTGTCTCCTTGCCGGGCAGGCAGAGACGTACCCAGGGAAACGCGCTCACAGCACGTTCACGTGGATATTGCCATTAGACTCCTTTGAACTATTCTTGATTTGTTTCTTAACCGTGTTTTTCCCATTATTTGGGAAAACGGGAATGTTTTCTTGATCATTCTCCAATCCCAGCTGCGCTCTGAGCTATTGCTGATGGTCTTTTGCCTGTGTCCATATTCAAGAGGCGTCAGTCCCACCTCAGCCGGTTGCAAAGTCCTGCCTGGTTCTTCAAAGAACCTTTACCAGCCCCTCCTGACACCTCTAGGCTGAACTAACCAAATAGGTGAGTGTTGCAGGTAGATCTGGACTCCCTCCTGGGCTTGCTCTCACACTGCTGCTGAAGGCATCTTAGGATCTTCTTCCCCACCTTTTAGATATTCCATAACAGGTTCTCCCTTTCCTTTGCACCTCTTTATTGCTTCTCAAGGAGATCCTGTGCCATCTCTCCCTCTGCATCTATTTTTGTGACTCTGGAGGAGCACAAAGGTCCCCATATATGACCTGCAGTGGCCAGGGAGGGAAGCTGTCGTGCCTCCTTGGCATATGGAGACTCTGCCTCTGCATTCCTTAAACATCCTGAGCAACACCAATTGTACAAGTTCCATGCAGTGGATTTGGGGGATTTCTTCTACCCTCCCCTGGAAAGCAGGCTGGAACCACTCCAGAAGTGCTCCTGGAGCTTTTTGCTGCTCTGAGTCCATGCCACCTCTCAGCTGTTATGGTGGCCACCCACCAGTCCAGGACAGTCCTGGGGCTTCCTGCCACCCCACAGCAGCTGCTTGATCCTGTAGCCACATGGAGAGCAGGATGAGAAGCTGAACTAGCTGAAAGCCAACCCTGCAGGAAGCAGCCATGAGTTTGTCACATCCATTAACGAGCCAGATGGCTACTGTGGGACGAGTGGAGGCAGGGGGGACACACATGTGAGAGCTGAGCTGGATGGGAATAACCATCCTGGAAAGCCTTGTGTGGATCAACTAATGCTTTGAGAGTCTTCAGCTGCAGCAAGGGGACTCCCCAGCGCTCTGCAGCCTCTCTCTGCAGATCCTAGAGTTTCATCCCGGCTTGGTTTTGCGGTGGGACAGATGCGGCTGCTGCCTGGCACCACCTGGGATAGCGGGCCCAGGGCCCCTGTAAAAGACACCTGGAATTTTCTTTAAGGCTCGTTTCAAAACAAAGCAGAATGTACTCCCAGTTAAACTGCTGCAGTCGCCCCTTGAGGGCTGCTGGGAGGAGCGTAATTCAAGGGAACGGTGTTTTTCTTTACTATCGAGCCAGCTTTACTCCACAGCAGACTGGGAATTCCTGGTGCCCCAGGAATATCAAAAGACCTGGCAGAAACGGGATGCTGAGACCACGGCGCTGCAGAGTGTGAGGGGACCATGGAGTGTGACCTCTGCTTTGGTGGTATCTCCCAGGCTAAACCCCTCTGTCTGAAACGGTCAGTCGTGCTCCTGTTCAGACTCTGGGTTTTCCTCCCAGTTGCACCCTGCGCCCTTGGCTGGTTGCACTGCAGCTGGGACCACAACTGTCCCCAAATGTGGCTGCTGGCAGGGTCAGACCCTGCTCACACAACACCCTTACCCCAGGCAGGACTCCTGGGACAGCCTGAGGTGGGTCGGTGGCTCTGGAGATGAGGGTCTTGCTGTCCCTGTAAGCTCTGACCGAGCCCTGTGTTCACTTCTGCTACCCAGGGACTCTCCGCCAGCTCTTGCTCTTATCCTTCTCTCTCCTTGATTTCTCACAAAGATCACCTTTTGGGTGGTCTGAATGGTGTCTGCCCAGGACAGCCAGGGTTGTGGTCAGAGATCTCTTCTGACTCAAATAGCAGGATTTCTCTGTCTTTTCTTGCCCGATCTTGTGCTATCTCTGTTGAGGATGTCCTCATGGGGACAGGGACTGTGCTGTGTGATTTGTGGATCACCTGCTGTCTCCTTGGATCAGCAACTCCTTCCCTTCCTTGCTGGAGCAGCAGATGGATCTCTTGGGCTTTATGCTGAGCTGAGCTTTGCTGCTGGTGGTCCTGATGGTCCTTGAAGGTCCTTGAAGAACCGCAGCAGAGTTCTGGGTAGCACTGGGGGAACCCTGGGTTACAGCAGAGTCACAGCACTAATTTATGGTCCTGGGTCACAGCAGGGTCACAGCAGTGGTTAATGGTGGCTTCTCGGTGGAGTCCGAGTCTGGAGAATCAATCCCAAGTCCTCTGAGGCTTCCTTAACCCAGCAGAGTGAGGTGGGCTGGACTGAAAGGATCACGTTGACTCTCCAAGTTGTTATCTTAGACTTAGAAATTCTACCCCCTCCCTCTTTTCTCCTCTTCTTCCTCCAAGATGGAGGTGGATTATTTAGAGGAGTGTCTCACTCTGCTTGCACTGCAGCGGGAAGAGATTAAGACTGTGTTTTGACAGAAGCTGAAGAGAAACCCGTGGTTAAACAAAGCTATGAAAGAGCAGTTTCAAAGAGGTGGTTTATCAGAAACAGGGTGAACTGGAATACGGGAGTGAGGAGGAGTAGCACTGAATGCCCTCGGAGCGAAGAGGAAGAGGACCTGGGATGAAAGGGGAAATGCCCGATGAATGCTGTGTCTTCAACATGGCCAGACTGTCAGGGAAGCTCCTGATGACAGCAAAGGCCTGGCCATAAAATGAAAGCTTTCAGGAGCAGCTGGGGAGGAAATAGGAGGAGAGGGGAGATGAAATCCAGCTGTCCCGGATCCCACACTTTACAGAGAGCTGGAGGCTCTGGTGAGACACTCAAGTTGAACCCTCCCTGCTGCACACAGAGATCCAGAGGTTGGAGGCTTCCACAGATGGTGCCTGGCCTCCCAGATCACCAGGAGGGACTGGGGCTGGAAGCCTTGACATTCTTTGGGGGTCATTTCTAACCAAGTTGGTTGGCAAATCTGATTAATGGAAGGGACTGGGCAGACTGGTCTGACTTGGGATCCTAAACAGGCTCCTTCAGGCTGCACAGCCAATAGGCTGTTGGCTTGAACGCTTGGGCTCCACCCACCAGCACTTGGACCTTCTCCTTCATATTTCTTGGTCCCTCCAATTGCTGATTTGGTGGTGGGTTAGACTGAGTAGCCCTTCCCTGGTGGGAGAAGGCAATATATTCCTAAAAGGAAAGCCACCAGTGCCTGCCAGCTCACCCCACCCTCTCTCCGCAGGTCGGAGACCAGATCCTGGAGGTGAACGGCAGGAGCTTCCTGAGCATCCCCCACGACGAGGCGGTGAAGCTCCTCAAGTCTTCCCGCCACCTCATCATGACGGTGAAGGACATCGGGAGGCTGCCCCATGCCCGCACCACCGTGGACGAGACCAGGTGGATAGCGAGCTCTCAGATCGGAGAGACCCTCGTCAACTCTGCAGGGTACGTTGCTTGGTGGACCCCACACAAGCTCCTCGTGTCCGTCTTTCAGCTCAGAGCTCCTGTCTGGTGCACGCAGTCATCCAGGGTGGTGACAGAGCCCTGGTATGTGACATGGTGGCAACCTGATGCTCTGAGACGTGCGTGGGCAACCTGTTGATGGGGACACACTGAGTTCTTGGCCGTGTGGCCCCCATATCTGGTGCTTAGAAGACAGCATCTCTGGTTTGTAAGGTGGGTGAGGTCTGGACAATGTGCTGCTGCCCTTTCCTTGTCCTCTCAGGCCAGAAGCTTTTAGCCTCCAGGCACAGAGAGGAGAGAACGTAAGAGATCTCATGCTGGGCCTCCGGTGATGAGTGATGAGCACGTGCTCCTTGGTGCTAACTGATCTTCTCCCTCCTCGCAGGGCAGTGGGCAACCATGCTGCAGAGGCCACAGCCAGGGTAAGAGATACCAGGCCTTCCTAGGGAAAAAAAATCACCATTATTGTCTCTTATTTTCCATGGGAGGGAGGGATTTTGTGCTCCTGATTTTAAAAGGGGTGCTAGTTTTATGAGGTTTTAGCCGGCTCTAGCTCTTCTCCTCCCCACCTCATGTTGCCAGCTGTGTTTCTACAACCAGTGACATACTGGGTCTCCCCTCTCCTGTGCTGCTGGTGGGTCAGCACATCTGGTACCCCGCAGCCTGGAAATGATCACATTAATGGCCAAGGGGCAATGATCACACACGGGCAAGGACCCTGGGGGTGAGGTGACTGTGACACCTTCCACGTGGTGGCTGTCAGCCCTAACAGCTCCTAGGGTCTTTCCCACCCCGAAGCAGAGCTGAGCCAGCCTTCTCCAACACACCAGCCCGGTGGCAGTGACAGGGACTTCACCCAGCGCTGGTGAAGTCTCTCTGTGCCAGCCTGTCTTCTCTTAATGCCTCTTGGCAAAGCGCCTTTCTTTTAAATGGAAACGAAGCAGGGAGGTTTCACCAGTGGCTCTGGCTGATAAAGGCTTTGAGCTGTTTGCTGGGAAAACGTGCTCCCCAGCCTCAACTCCTCTGTCTCCGGCGTAGTCGGGGTCTCTCCTGGCTCCATGTCCCTGCACTGACTGTGCCAGCACTGCCTGGGAGGGGAACAGCAAGGACCTCCTCCTAGAAATCCCTCTCAAAGTAAAAAGCCTTTCACCTGCAGCCAGACATGTCTCTCCCTGGGACTCCTCTGGTTGCCGGTGGCTCTTTCTTCACTGGGATCCGCTTCCAGTTTGGAACGGGGATGAAAGTGCCTTTTACACACCATGGGAAGCTTCTGGATGGCTCCAGGTCTGCCAGGAGGCAACACCAGCTGCTGTTCAATCAGTAACTGGTCAAGGGGGGCAGCATCCATGAAGGCTCAGCAGAGCTGGGAAGCTGTTTTATTTGTTCAACTGGTGCCGTGTAATCTCATGGCTCTGGAGTTACCCAGCCAAGTAGTGACACTGAAGGAACAGCCATGTTGGTCAATCCTTGGGGGTGACTATCTCCAGTCCTTCTGGGAATCCCCCTTCCAGTCCCGCTTCCCAGCTTGGCCACAGGTAGTTGGGTGAGAGCAGCTTGGGCTGGTGGGCAGAGTCCAGGGCAAGGGGACAATTCTTGATCCTGCCTGTGTTTCCCAGCTGTCTCAGCAGAGGGATGGCTTCCCTCCTTTCAGCATCTCATTCAGAGAATCAAAGCATCGTCTAGGTTGGAAGGGACCTTTAAGATCATCCAGTCCAACCATCAACCTAACTCTGATAAAAAAAAAAAAATCACTAAACCATGTCTCTTAAGTGCTATGTCAACCCATCTTTTGAACACCATCCCTGGGCAGCCCATTCCAATGTGCAATGTGCAATATTTTTCCCAATATCCAATCCGAACCTTCCCGGCACAACTTGAGGCCGTTTCCTCTTGTCCCATGGCCTGTTCCTTGGGAGAAGAGACCGACCCCCCCCTGGCTACACCCTCCTTTCAGGGAGTTGGAGAGAGCAAGAAGGTCTCCCCTCAGCCTCCTTTTCTCCAGGCTGAATACCCCCAGCTCCCTCAGCCTCTCCTCATCAGACTTGTGCTCCAGACCCCTCACCAGCTCCCTTGCCCTTCTCTGGACGCACACCAGCCCCTCAAGGTCTTTTTTTTGTGGTGAGGGGCCCAAAATTGGACACAGCCCTTGAGGTGGGGCCTCCCCAGTGCCCAGTATGGGGAGCGATCACCTCCCAAATCCTACTGGTCATGCTGTTCCCAATACAGGCCAGCATCCCATGCCAACTCCTCTCTCCTCTCTTCTTCTGCAGCCCGTGTTTTACCGGGGCCTGGCCGGCTCACAGGTGACACTGAGCACCATGGTGAACCAGACCCGAGTCATGCTGGAGGAACAGGCACGGCACCTGCTGAACGAACAGGAGCGGGCGACCATGGGCTACTACCTTGATGAGTATAAGGAAGGCAACATCTCCGTGGACGCGTTGGTCATGGCGCTCTTCGAGCTACTCAACACGCATGCTAAGGTGAGGCTCACACCAAGGGCAGGGACAGCTTCTGGTACCCAGTGGACTGAGCAGAGCTATTGTCACCTTGTGGCTCGGTGCCTCCAAGGTTTTCTGCTCAGTGTCGAGGGTGAGGGGGTGAAAGCTAAACGTAGATGTGGGACGTGATGGGGGGATACAGGCTGGTGTTCGGTGCCAGAGGAGCTTCTGGTAAAGTTTAGGAGCCAACCTCCTCGTGTGTTACCCGCCGGTACATCTCGTTACCGCCGATGAACAGTGTGGGAGGATGGGTCTTCGCCTACCCAGGAGTATGGTCGTGCTCCAACCTCTCTTTGGTTGTCTGTCTGCCTGGCCCAGTTCTCACTGCTTTCAGAGGTGCGGGGTGTCATCTCCCCGCAAGACCTCGACCGCTTCGATAACCTGGTGCTGAAGAGAGAGATCGAGTCCATGAAGGCTCGACAGCCCTCGGGGCCCGGCGGCGGCACCGACTCCTACTCTATGATGTCCTACAGCGACACCGTCTCTTCCTCCAGCAGTCACTTCACCGCCACCACCGTCAGCTCGGCCCGGGTAAGTCCCTCCTGCCTCTCGCTTTGTCTTTCAACACTTGCTCCTGGCACCTCCACGACAAACTCCTTTCCCTGAAGAGCTGGAAAGGCATTTCACCCTGCAGGAAACCCTGCTCAGATTGCTTCCCCCATGGATTCCCCCTGAGCTTTTCATTTTTTTTCCTGCAGTAGCATGATTTGGAGGTGCAATGAGGTGATGCCGTGACTTGGTATCTCTGTGCCCCGAAACTGAGACACTTGCTCTCCTCATCATGGGGGCTGGGCCTGGTGCTAAGTGTCACTTTGTCCCCAGCGAGGGAGGATGTCTGCCTCCCTTCCAGGACCTCCACCAGAACCTCCGCGTGCAACAGGAGCTGCATCCATGCAAAACTCTCAGTGACTCGTGGCTGCTGTTCACCAGCTCTGGCTGTCGCTTTGAAATCACATCCTTAAAGGCTGTGGCTGCCTGTTCCCTGTCCCACTGGTCAGATCCATCCTCTCCCAGCATTAAGCTGCAACACTCCCACATCTCTCTGGCCAGCCTTTCATCGCACGCATCCTCTAATTAAGTTATCCTAATCACTTCAGAGTGCGCAGGCACACAATCCCCAAATTAATTTCCCAGCTGTAAAATGCCTTTCACCCTGAATGCATTAGCAACCTCGGAAATTAAAACCTTGATGAAAAGAACGGATGACAATGCGCTTTCGGGAAGTTTGACGGGAAGTTTGGTGGCCCCCGGTCAGGGCGAGCGGGGTTGTGCTGTGGAGGGTCCACGAAACAGCCACGGGGGGGATTCCCGGGGGCTGTTCCTCCCTGCACAGCCCGGCCCAGCCTCCCAAGAGGCTTCGGAGAAGTTCAGAGCATCGGAGCTGTGCTTTTGCCCCCTTGACTTCACAAAGAGCCCATAGGAAAGCCATCTGCTCCAGGCAGGATGGGTTACGGTGAGATCCTTTCTGGATGAGGATAAACGAAGCGAGTTTTGCTCTTCTCTCTGAAGTTCTGCTGGGAAAATCTTGCTGAAGTTTCCGAGGACTAACAAAAGTCTGCCAGGGGTTGTGTGCTGAGCGTGGCACCCTGTTCCCATGCCGTCCCCGTGCCTGGGGCTGTTCCTTTGCTTCGGGTCCCCCGTTCTCTCCCTCCTGCTCCGTGACCCCACATGCCATGGAGCACACGTGTGAGTTGGTGGCAGTACAGGAGCTCAGAGGTCAGGGTGCTGTGTTGGTGTAGAGGAGGGAGTGGGCACAACTGTTTTAAGAGCTTCCTTCCAGAACACATGTCCCTCAGTCGCACTACAGGTTGTCCTTGGCAGCGTGTCACCTCTTTCCATGGGCATGAGAACATGCCACCCCTCTGAGCTCTGCCGTGGGTGGTGGGAACACTAACGCTTGAGATGGTTGTCACCACTGAAACCACTGCCAAGCAAAGAGAGCATCAGCTTGTGGTGGACAGGAGCTGGCAGGAGAGAGAGGAGAGGGGCAGAGCTCCCAAACTCTTTGCCCCCACTGCTGTTGGGGCTTGTTTCACCCTTCCCATCCAGCCCTGGGTGCCGCTGGATTCTGCGGGGTGGGTTCTGGGGGAGGAGGGAAGCGTTGTGCTGGGGTTTGCTTGTCTTGCTCCTTTGTTCTGCAGCTTCCCTGATGTTGTGTTTTCGCTTTTATGCTTGTTTGAACCTGCTTTTCCCCTCGCACGTCCCCAGGAGCGACTCTTGTGGCTAATAGACCTGATGGAGGTAGGGGCTCTCAGCGAGACGGGGGGCTTGAGTGCTGTGCTTGCCATAGTAGAGGGGTCGGGGGGTGTGCAGACGTGTGGGGGGTGGGACGGAGAGGGGGGGGACAAGCCGTCCAGGGGCCAGCATGCAAATCAGCCAGGTGAACAGCCACCTCTTTTCACCCATTTCTGCCTTTTCTTCCTCCGGTTGGGTCCGGAGTCCCTTTCCCCTTGCAGTGCAGGCAACACGCAGCCTGGAACCAAACCCCAGTTGGTACCAGTGTCCCCTGCCCTGGGTGCTGCTGATGCTGGGTTTTTAGAAGGCCCAGCATCGTTGATGCCTGATGGACCCCAGACTGCCTCTCCTGCCTTATTGCCTCTTGCTGCTGCTGTGCTGTCTCGCTGTACGGGCACCCTGGCTAAACACCAGTAGGCTGGTCACATCCCATCACGGATCCTCAGGGATGGGGGAGAATTTTCCTTACAGTCTGCAAAAACCTGCACGGCAGGGCAGGAGGAGTCCGTGCGCTCGCATTGTGCATGTCCAGCTTTGGAGAAATCGTCACCCAGAGTTTAAAGAGCATAGACATGGGTGCAGGGAGAGCTGGAAAGCAGTTCTGAGGAGAAGGATCTGGGGGTCATGGTAGATAGTAAATTATTAATGAGCCAGCAATGTGCCCTTGTGGCCAAAAGGCCAATGGGATCTTGGACTATGTAGGGAAGAGTGTGGCCAGGAGGTCAAGGGAGGTCATTCTCCCCCTCTGCTCTGCACTGGGGAGGCCACAACTGGAATCCTGCATCCAGTTCCTGCTCCCCAGTTCAAGAGAGACAGGGAACTGCTGGAGGGAGTCCAGCGTAGGGCAACAGAGATGATGGAGGGATTGGAGCATCTCCCTGATGAGGAAAGGCTGAGAGAGCTGGGA
>JAOTQQ010000007.1:9867156-9877590 GCA_026546715.1 Gallinago undulata
CCCCTCCCACACCCAGCCCCCTCCCCGGGGCTGTAGGAAGCCTGTTGTGTGTCCCCCCCCCCAAGGGCTGCAGCATCTGCTTGGGGGGAGAGACCCTGGGGACAGTGGGGAGGGCTCCCTGTGTCTCAGGCTTATCACCACCCCCCCCAAAGATAAAATATCCCCCCCCTCCCCATGCAGAGGACACAGACACCCCATGGCCACCCACCCACCCACGATGGGCACAGCGGGGGCTATAAATTTCAGGGCACAGGCCACCCCGGTAGCCAGGTGCCACCACAGGAGGGTGGCTTCAAAGGTGGCTTCTCATACAGTCATATTAATGTTCATCCTGTCACTCGAGGCAGGACAGGGCGTCCCTGGGGACAGCAAAGGGCTGGGCAGAGAAGAACCTCATGAGGTTCAACAAAGGCAGATGAAGGGTCCTGCAGGTGGGGAGGAAGAACCCCAGGCACCAGTAGAGGTTAGGGGTGGACCTTCTGGAAAGCACCACTGAGGAGAAGGATCTGGGAATCCTGGTGGATTATCCATGGGCCAGCAATGTGCCCTTGTGGCCAAAAGGCCAATGGGATCCTGGGCTTTGCAGGGAAGAGTGTGGCCAGTAGGTCCAGGGAGGTCATTCTCCCCCTCTGCTCTGCACTGGGGAGGCCACAACTGGAATCCTGCGTCCAGTTCTGGGCTCCCCAGTTCAAGAGAGACAGGGAACTGCTGGAGAGAGTCCAGCGTAGGGCAACAGAGATGCTGGAGGGATTGGAGCATCTCCCTGATGAGGAAAGGCTGAGAGAGCTGGGGCTCTTGAGCCTGGAGAAGAGAAGGCTGAGGGGAGACCTTATTCATGCTTCCAAGGATCTAAAGGGTGGGTTGAAGGGGATGGAGCTGGACTCTTTCCAGTGGTTCCCAGTGACAGGACGAGGGGCAACGGGCACAAGCTGGAACATGGGAAGTTCCACTCCAATGTGAGGAAGAACTTCTTTATGGAAGAGGCTGCCCAGGGAGGTCATGGAGTCCCCTTCTCTGGAGATCTTCAAACCCCACCTGGATGCTCCTGAGGGATGTGCTCTGGGCAACCCTGCTTTGGCAGGGGAGTTGGACTGGAGGATCTCTAGAAGGTCCTTTCAACTCCAGCAATTCCCTGATTCCGTGACGGTGGGGGGACGAAGGCCCCAGGTCAGGCAGACGAGGCGTCTTCCTCCTCCGCTGGAGTTTGTTAGAGCCAACGGACTCTCTGCCAACCAGGGGCTGTAAATACCACAGGCTGTTTAAGGGGGGGGGTATTTATATTGCTCTCCCACCCCCCTGTCAATCCTCCCGGCATCGCTTGTCCGGAGGGAAAAAATCCATGTGATGGAGCCATGGAGGGGCCGGGACCCCACGGTGTGTCCCCTTGCTGCCCCCCGGGGACAGCCCGCTCCCCGGCAGCTGGGTGGTTTCTCCTGCATCCCTCACATCTGGCGGGGAAATCAATCAAACAAACAAAAACAACAACAACAACAAAAGAAATAAAGGGTGATAATTGCTTTATTTGAAAAATTAGCAACTGAACCTTGACCGTCCCCACCCAGGCTCCATGGGCAAAGGTGCCCAGATGACTCGGAGGTGGGTGCTGGGAGGGCAGAGGGGTCCTGCAGGTGGTGGGGTGGGGGGAGAGCTGGTTGGGGGAAGGATCATAGAATCATGGAATGGTTTGGCTTGGAAGGGACCTTAAAGATCATCCAGTTCCAACCCCCCTGCCCTGGGCAGGGACACCTCCCACCAGGCCAGGTTGCTCCATGCCCCATCTCAACCTGGCCTTGCTCTGGCATCAGCCCTTGACAGTGGGGGGGGGCTCAGCCCCATCACCCCTGGGGAGCCCACGTCCTGCTGGCTTGGGGGCTGGAGGCTGCTTTCCCACTGGAAAGCATTCACTGGGATGAGAAACGCATCCCAGGATGGTGGGTTCCTCCAAGCAGGGACCCTAGGACGTTGACCACAGGCCTTTGACCCTTGGAGACCACCCTTTCCCCCCGGCACAGTGAATGAGATGGGAACATCCATGCACAGGGAAGGGGGGCAGCATCTCTGCAGCCCCCCCTTTCCTTGATGTTCCAAGAAGGGACATCAGGGTGGATGGAGAGAGGTGGTGGCTGCTCCCCTCCCTCCATCCTAGCCCTGGTTTGGCCCAAGCGATGTGCAACGGTGGTGGCTGGGGCTGGGACCTCGGCGGTGATGGTTTTATCCATGGATTTAGCCCTGCCTAAATAACGGAGGGAGCTGGGAGGACAGACGAGGGACCCGGTCTCGGGGTCAAGAAATCGGAGGGAGCTGGCTGGAGCTGGTTTTCCTGAAAGACAAGTTAGAGGACGCCTGTGGCACCCAGGAGGACGTGATGGAGACGCTTTGCTGAGCAGCCCTGGGACCACATCCCGGTCCCTCCTCGCCCGTCTCCTCTCCTAAGGCCTCTGGGCTGTATCAACCCCCCAAAAAATCAGTTGAAAGCTGTTGAGATGCTGGAAATACGTTTAACTGGGAGAAATGGAGATGGGCCCCCCACCTCCTGACTCCTGGGGCTGGGGCTTGGTGGGGTGGGAAACACCAGCAGCTCCTGGTGATGCCCTGCTCACCATCCCTGGGTGGGGAAACCCCTCCAGCTGTTTTGGGGAGCTCAGGACAGTGGTGGGAGAGCGTGAGCATCCCCCTGGGCAACCTCCGGGTCCCCTGGGGCTACCAGTTGGCAGGCAGAGCGAGTCTTTGCCGAACTGGGGGAGCCATGGGGCTGTCCTCTCCTCCCAGGAAGGTGGTGGTGGGGAACCCTTCCAGGCTTCATCCCATGGGGGATGCATCCAGCATTGGGGAGGGGGGGAAAGAGGGGGCTGGAATGGGGAGGCCACTTCCACCCCACCCGCTGAGGGGTGTCACTGAAGGCAAAGGACCAGCTGGGGAGGTGTCCCAAGGGAAGGTGTCCCAAGGGAAGGTGGCTCCAAGGGAAGGTGGCTCCAAGGACTGTGAGGGCACAGTGTCACACGTGGCTTTTTCTCCCTGGGGCGAAGCTTCTTGGGGTTAATAATCTTCTGCATCTTCTTTTTCTGCATTGTTTCCCCCCCCCACCCCGCGCTGATGCAGGTGGGGGGGGGGGTGGGGGGGTGGAATGGACCAGGCAGAGACACCTGCTCTGGGTGCCAACGGGGTCCAGGCTTTGGGGTTTTGGGGTTTCCCGTTGTTTCCAGTTCTTCAGCGTTGCTCAAACTTAGGGTTGGGGGGTTTCTTTCCCTGGTGCAAACATCAGAGTGGGGGGCGCAGAGCCCCCGCACCCCAAGGCCGTGCACGGTGCCATGACCCGTCCCTGCCCGGGGTTTGGAAGTGGGGCAGAACCCACGGGGCGGAAAATCCCTTTTCAGAGCATGTCCCCCCGGCCAAGGGCAGAGCCAGGGCCACATCCCACGCCGGGAATGGGCACCGGAGCCACCAGGGCTGAGCCCGTCGTTCCTGTGATTATTGGTGCCCAGTGCCTGTCAGCGTGTGCCCATGGCCCATGCTTGTCCCCGTGCCCCATCCCCACGTCCCATGCCAGGACGGTACCCATGCCGACACCGTGCCCATGCCTTGTACCCACAAACACGCCCCCATGCTGGTGCCTGTTCCCACGTCCCACACCATGCTGGTGGCCATGCCCATACTCTCTGCTCATCCCAGTGCCCATGCTGGTGGCAGTACCCCATGCCCACGCCACTTCCAGTGCCCGTTCCCTCCTGCCCATGTTGGTGCTGCTGCCCGAGGTAGATAGGTGGCCTGCCATGCTCATGCCATGCTGGTGCCCATGCCCACTCCCATGCCCCATGGTGCTGCCAGTGCCCATACCCATACCCTGTGGTCATCCTGGTGCCCATGCTGGTGCTAGTACACCCATCCTGGTGCCAATACTCCATGCCATGCCGGAACTGGTGTCCAAGCCCATGCTGATGCCAGTGCCCATGCCATACTGGTGCCCATGTCCATCCTGGTGCCCATGCCCATGCCCTGTGCTCATCCTGGTGCCCATGCTGGTGCTAGTACCCCATCCCCATGCTGGTACTGGTGTCCATGCCCATACCCTCTGCTTATCCTAGTGTCCGTGCCGGTGCCAGTACTCCATGGCCATGCTGGAACTGGTGTCCAAGCCCATGCTGCTGCCAGTGCCCATGCCATACTGGTGCCCATGTCCATCCTGATGCCCATACCCATACCCTGTGCTCATCCTGGTGCCCATGCTGCTGCCAGTGCCCATGCCATCCTGGTGCCCATGCCCATGCCCTGTGCTTACCCTGGTACCCATCCTGGTGCCCATACTCTATGCCATGCTGGAACTGGTGCCCAAGCATGCTGGTGCCCATGCCCATCCTGGTGCCCATGCCCATGCTCTGTGCTCATCCTGGTGCCCATGTCGCTGCCAGTTATGTACCATACCGGTGCCCGTGCCATGCCGGTGGGGGTAGCGGGGGGGACAGCCGGGCTGTCGCACCCTCCGCAGGCAGCACCGTCCCCGGTTCCCTCCCAAGGCCTGGCTGGGAGGCGACCAGTTATCCCAGTCCCGACCAGTAGAGGGGAATGGTGATCCACACCAGTCACCCTCCTCCTCCTCCCCTGCCCTCTGCAAGCCCCGGGGGGGGGGGGGGGAGGGGGCTGCCGGGTCGCCCCCCCCCACCCCCCCCCGCCCCTTCCCCGGGTCTGCTGGTCCCCTTTCCCTGCAGTGGGGCACTCGCAGGCGGGGTGGGGGCTCCCCCATAGCGGGGTGGGTGACCCCCCCCGGGCACACCCCGACCTTTGTTCCTCCTGTCACCCCCCCCACCCCACCCCCCCGTGGGGCCGCGGCTTGTGGGTTTTAGCAGGGTCCCGAGTGCTCCCCAGCCAAGGCTGGTCCTCTCCATCCCTCTGCACGGAGGCTCCAGTGCCCAGACTGGAGCTGGAGGTTATTGATGCCGAGTCAGCAAAACAGCCGGGGGGTGGTGGAAAGGCCTGATTCAGCGCTGCTTAATTAGCTCATTATCTCAGGCCGCCGCTCCAGCACAGCAAATCCCCGCTGGAGTCAGTGGGGCCAAAGGGTACGACCCCCCCCCCCGGGGCCCGTCGCTGGATCCGGAGCTGCCCTCCGCTTTTTATCGGCACAAGGGAAGCTTTTACCGCTGCAATTACGCAGCTGCTAATTGCGGCGAGAGCAGTTCCCAGGAAGGGTGAGCAGCCCCCTGGGCAGGAGGACACGGTCACACCTTTGTTTGTCGGGTGCTTGTCCCTCCTGCCCGACCTTGGCCGGCTCAGACCCCACGTCACAGCAGCATCCCTTAACAAGGACAAGGCTTGTTCCCCTACGAAGCCTCAGAGGTGGCCATGGCTGGGTTTGCACGTGTGTGTGTCCACATGGATGGGGACCTGAGCCCCACTGCTCATCTTCAAAGCCTTGGAGGTGACCTTGGCTGGGTTTGCCACATGGGTCTTTCCATGGGTGGGGACCTGAACCCCACTATTCCCTTCCAAAGCCTCAGAGGTGGCCATGGCTGGGTTTGCACATGTGTGTGTCCCCATGGATGGGGACCTGAGCCCTACTGTTCCCCTCCAAAGCCTCAGAGGTGGCCATGGCTTGGTTGCATGTTTGTGTCCCCCAGTGTATGGGGACCTGAGCCCCACTGTTCATCTCCAAAGCCTTGGAGGTGACCATGGCTGGGTTTGCCACATGGGTCTTTCCATGGATGGGGACCTGAACCCCACTATTCCCTTCCAGAGCCTCAGAGGTGGCCATGGCTGGGTTGGCATGGATGTCTCCCTGTGGATGGGGACCTGAGCCCCACTGCACTGGCTGCCAGGGCCACTGGAGAAGTGCAGGTGGTTCCATTCACAAGGGACACCCTCAACACACCACACTACCCCTGGGCTGCACCTCCTGCCCACAGGCACCCCCAGGCTCTTCCCCCAAAAGGGATTGGGTTTCCCAGTGATCGGGCTCATGTGAAAACAGATCCTGGGGCCCCTGGGGGTCAAGGAGAGTGAAAGGAAAACCCCACTGGTTGCTCCTCCTGTCGGAGAAAGTGAAATAAATATTTCTTGGGCTGAAAGCTTGAACCTGCGATGTGCTCCCGCGTTAGGTGGTTGCAGGAATTCAGCAATCCCAGAGGTGGGAAGTGCTGGGGAACAGCCTCTTCTGGGCACTCTGCAGGTGCATCAGGAGGTCTGATTTTTACACCGTGGTATCGACTCCAGGGACCATCCCTGATCCTCCCCACGGCCACCAAATCCAGGGGGACCAGCTGAAGGGGCAGGAGGGGCAGGGAGCTGAGCACACAGCCCCCTGGCAGCTTTGCTTTCCCTGCTCTGAGCAAAACCAATATCCTGAAGAATCATTTTTTTTTTAAGTTATTTTACTTGACGGACATGGATTGGGGCATCGGGATTGTCCTGGAGATGTGCTGGGTCCCCAGGAGGGTGGTGGAGAAGTGAGGAGTACTTTGCCCATCACCAATGGGCTTCTGCAGAGCTTTTGAGGGCTTGGCTGATTTGGGGACTATCCGGGGTCGCCGCTGCCGTCCCCAGGGTCCCAGGCAGCTCCCTGCGACCCTGAGAGCGTTCATCCTCCTCGGCTGTATCCAGAGGGAAATCCCTCACTCCAAAGCTGGGATAATTCAGCCAGCTCCAGGCAGGCAAACATCATTTCCATCTGTTTAGTGAGATGTAATTAGTTGAAATGATTGGTCTTTATCAAGGGTGTCATTTTTTTAAAGCTCCGTATCTGCACGGTCTCTAACGGGAGGGGTGTCCGTCCTGGGTCCTGCTGGCAGGCCCAGCATGTGGGGCAGACCCACGGCCGGGCTCGATAAACCCATTCAAGCATCACCTGCAGCACAGGAGCTGCCGTGTTTGGTTTCCCTCTGCCCAGGGAACCCAGTGGGGCTCAGCTTCGGCCTCAGCAGCAGCATCACCTCATCCTCCTCCAGTGGTTCCTGGTGACAGGGTGAGGGGCAATGGGCACAAGCTGGAACATAGAATCTTAGAATCATTCAGGTTGGAAAAGACCCTTGGGATCATCGAGTCCAACCATCAACCCTACTCTACAAAGTTCTCCCCTACACCAGATCCCCCAACACCACATCGAAACGACTCTTAAACACGTCCAGGGATGGGGACTCAACCACCTCCCTGGGCAGCCTCTTCCAGTCTCTGACCACTCTTGCTGGGAAGAATTGTTTCCTACTGTCCAGTCTAAACCAACCCTGTTGAAGCTTGAAGCCATTCCCTCTCGTTCTGTCACTAATTACCTGGGAGAAGAGACCATGGGAAGTTCCACTCCAATCTGAGGAAGAATTTATTTGGGGTGAGGGTGGCAGAGCCCTGGCAGAGGCTGCCCAGGGAGGGTGTGGAGTCCCCTTCTCTGGAGATCTTCAAGCCCCGCCTGGATGCTCCTGAGGGATGTGCTCTGGGCAACCCTGCTTTGGCAGGGGAGTTGGACTGGAGGATCTCTAGAAGGTCCCTTCCAACTCCAACAATTCCATGATCCTCCTCAGGCACCTGGCGGGGATGAAGGAAACCCTCACCAGGACCACGTTGGGGACAACCTCCCCTGCATGTGGAATACATGGAGGAACGCTCAACGTGATGCCGCTGGCGGAGCTTTGAGCTCCCACACCCCTCCTACGGCCACAAAACCTTTCAGAAAACTTTCTCTTCCCACTGCTCTCATGCCATAGGGGGTCTCTCTGCCACCAGCCAGCGCGTGACAAAGGCCGCCTGCTGTGTCACCACAGGGGGCTGACTAATGGTGCTGGGACCTCGTCCTGCTCATCTGCAGGTGGTTTTTCAAGCCCCAGAAGCAGCCTCCATGTCTGGGCTACGGCCTCCAGCCTCCATCGACACGCTATTCCCATGTGCCACAAACACAACCTTCCTGTTTGCCCCCCAACACCATCGATGCTCTCTCTTTTTCCTTTTTTACCTTTGAATTAGGCTTGGGGTTTGTGGTGGGGTTTTTTGTGTTTTTTTTTTTTACTCTTTAAGAAATACGTCAGTGGGCAAAAAGAGACAGGTATTGGCTCAGCGTGTAGCGCTCCGGTGCTCACGTGGATTGATTTTTTTTAAAAAAAAATAGGGGTTTTAGAGCACTTACTGGGTCTATTTAGCAGGACTGTGTGTGCGCTGCCGAAATCATATTCCATGCCTTGCTTCTTTTAGAGGAATGAGGCTTGGTTTCTAATAGTGAAGTTATTGCCCTTTTTTTTTTCTTCTTTTTTTTTTTTCCAATTTGAAGAAGGTTGGATGCATTTTCCCCACCTTTTAAACACCATCACCCCGCTAAGGCAGACTTTCAAATGAATCCAGAGCCAGACTGCGTGGGGATCAGCGCTGGGGAAAGTGTTTAGAAGCCTCCAGTGGAAAAAAAAATTTCTATTGGAAATGAGATTTCATTGTAGCTAAATTTCCCCCAGGAATCCCTTGATTTCAACAGCAGGTTTGTTGTTTTTTTTTTGGCCAGGCAAACAAACAAGCCCGCTGCAGAGAGCAAAGCCTTTGGACGGGGCGCTGCAAAGAGAAAAAAAGCTAAATATTTTTGCTTTTAACCATTTTCCCTTTGAAATGACTCGCAGAGATGACTCGCAGGGGTAAGGAATGCGTTAAGATGGAAAGGGCTGGTTCCTTGGTTGGGGGGGGAGCGAGCCCAGCCCAAGGGATACCCCACCCCCCCCGTGTTCCCATGGGTGCTGGGGCAGATGTGGGGTGGCATCTGGATGCCATTGGATGTCCTGAAGCTCTTTGGCCTCGTGCTGAGTGTTTGGCTTCAGCAAAGCCCACCCTGGCGTGGGGAGCACCCGCATCCCCCCCTTCCCCCCCTCCCAGGGAGGATGCTTGTCCCCGGCGGGATGGGTGTCAGTGCCAGGCGGGCGGTGGGCACCGTTTGGGGACAGGGTTGGTGGCAGTTGGCAGGGAGAGGTGTGAGCAGCCTGTTGTCCTCCTCCCCAGCCCCGGCAGCCTGCGGCCGGCCAAGGAGAGCTATTTCAGGCAGGATAAACAGGATGCCTCGCTCCAGGGCTGGCCACCTCCTCTCCTCTCCTCCCTCCCTCCCACCACCGGGTAAACAGTCCAGCCCAGGAAAAGACCCACGGCACAACTTCCCAGCCTCTTTCCATGCTGGCTGGCTTGGATTGAGCCATAAAAAAACCTGCCACTGCTGAGCCGAGCTTTGCCCAGTCTCAGCCCAGGCTCCCAGTGGTCTGGAAGCACCCAGGGACCAGAGCCATCCCAAGGCATGGATCCACCTCGGAGCCTCCCTACGGCTGGGAAACAGCCTGAACTCTCCAACCAGGCCGCCACGTCCTCCTCCTCCTCCGCCTTCCTCCTCCTCTTCCTCTCCCTTGGTCACACCCCAGCTGCTCGCCGTGCCCGGGAATCCGGGAACGATGGAGGCAAGGCCCTTTCCTCCGGCCGGATCCTGCCCGGGCAGAGCACGGAGGATCCCGTGAGGGCTGTTTCCGCCTCTTGCTCTGGGGAGAGGAGCTGCAGCAACAGCAGAGGAAGGAGGAGCTTTTTCCACCTCTTCCTCCAGCTCCCCAGCCCTGCCTGCTTCCCTCCCCTGGGGAGAAGCTCCGGACCTGGGAGCTCACCCACCACCCACCAGCATCCCGGAGATGCGGCCGGGCAATTTCCAGCCCCGGTGATGGGCGGGCGGGGGGAATTTTGCTGGATCGGTCCAGCATCCCACTTTTGGGTGTAGCCTCCAGTATCCCACTTCTGAGCGTACTGGGAGATGCCAGCCCCCTCCTGGCTTCCCCCATCCTGGGAAAGTGGGACCAAGCAGCTCCTGGTCCAAAATCCCTGGCTGGAAGAGTGTTTTGAGGCAACTTGAATTTTTTTTTTTTTCCCACCCCGTTCTCCCGCAGGATGAGAGGCTGGGGAGGGAGAGGGTCCCCTCGCCTGCCCCCCACCCCCCTGCCCCACTGTCCCCCTGGCCACCCGCCCTCCACCTTGGCACGGAGAGGGGCTGAAGAAGGCTGAGGGTGGTGAGGAGCTGGGTGTGAGGGCACAGGTAGAGAGGGAGGAGCGGGTGTCGCAATGGCCCCCCCGTGACGCAACGTCAGGAGCGGAGGAGGCCGGTGCCAAGACGGAGCTGGTTCCCGGGAGCCAGCAGCCGCGGGGGCTGCCGTGGGTCGCCCCCCAGCCTGGGAGGTTGGGGGGCACAGCCGTGCTGGAGGGAGCAGGATTAACACCGGGTTGGGGGGCTCTGAAGGGGATGGGGGGGTGTCAGCCCATTGGGATGGCACAACCTCCCTCCTTGAGCACCCCCCATCCCCCAACGAGCAAATTACAGGAGTTAATTACAAGGAGGAAAATTGGGGGGGGGGATTAACACTGGATTGGGGGTCTCTGAAGGGGATGGGGGGGGCGTCAGCCCATGGGGGTGGCACAACCTCTCTCCCTGACACCCCCCCCCCCCCCCACCCCCGC
>JAOTQQ010000007.1:9900800-9916592 GCA_026546715.1 Gallinago undulata
GGGCAGCCACAGCTTCTCTGGGCAACCTGGGCCAGGCTCTCACCACCCTCACAGCAAAGAAGTTCTTCCCCAGATCTCATCTCTATCTCTCCTCTTCCAGCTTAAACCCCTTACCCCTTGTCTTATGTCTCCCCTCCCTGATCCAGAGTCCCTCCCCAGCTTTCCTGGAGCCCCTTTAGGGACTGGAAGGGGTTCTAAGGTCTCCCCGGAGCCTTCTCTTCTCCAGGCTGAACAATCTGGGGTCTGGGGTCGAGGAGTGATGTTGGGCTTGGGGAAAGCAACGGGGCCAGGAGATGGACAGAACAGATGGACAGGGAGAGGAGAGGATGCTGGGTGCGTGGTGGGACCCGAGTCCTGGCTGATCCCTCCTGAGGGCCACCGTGGTGGATAGTGGGTGGCCGCATCGGGAGAGGCGGCAGCTGCACACTCCCACCCTCACGAGAGCTCTCGGCTCTTGTTTATGTTCCTGGGATCATAAAAATTCTTGGGATAAATTCTTGGCTCGCTCAGCCAGGCTGTGTTTGGGATGGCCTGAAAGCTGCTGGCGTGGAGGCCAAAAGGCACGGGAGAGCTGGCGAGGGGCTGCTCAGCCCAGGGGGGGAGGGGGGGCTCGGGGACATGGGTTGTCCTCAGCCTGTTCCTCTTACTGGTGGTCCATGAAGTCCAGAGCATTTAAGCATCATCTGGTGCTGAGCTCTGCGGGGTGGCTTCTTGCTTTTCCTCTTCCATGTCCCATCTGGAGACCGTGCAAAGGTTCCTGCCCTCTGCAGGTTGCCTCTCTGCACCCTGGCAGGACCTTCTGGTTGATGGCCACCACCGAGCACTACCATACCTGCTCCCACCTGCCCCAGGCCAGGGAAGTTGTGGTAGATGAGGTTGGGAAGAGGTACTGGGGTTCTCTGCTCCAACACACTCCTCAGACAAGGGAGCTTGAGTTGCTCAGCTGAGCTTGGCATGTCTCCCAGGAAGGAGATGCTGGGGACAGAGATGTGACCACCATCATAGTGACCATCACCACGTGTGATTTTGCTGTCATAGGAGCAAGCTCCTCTGAGGTTTTCTCAGGCTGTGCATGTGGTACCCCTCAAGGTTGTCACCCAAACGCACCTATTCAGGCACCAACATTTGCAATGCTATAGGAGATATTCCTGTGATGAACTTGGACACCCTCAGCATAGGCCTTGTGCAGAAACCTCAACCTTAATCATGAGGAATGGACCTTGCTGAGCTCCCAGTGACAGGCTGTGGCCATGGGATGGAGTGGTACCCAGCTGCCCCCCTCCCTGCTGACCCCGTGCCACCCACTGCACTTTTCCTCCCCACAGGTTCCATTGGAGGACCATGTCATCTACTCGGGCAACCTCTTCCAGTACATCGAGGAGAACAAGAAGTGGAGGAACCGCTTCTGTGTGGTCCCTCACAACTATGGCTTGGTCCTCTATGAGAACAAACTGGTGAGGAGCATCACCCTTTTGCCCATTTCCGGAGGGCACAGCTTCAAAGGGGGACACCCCATCGCTGTGGTGGGGTGGCTCCCCATCATCCATGACTATCTTTTTCTACTCAGGCCTATGAGCGGGAGCTGCCGCCCCGTGTACTGGTCAACAGTGCTGGCTACAAGGTCCTCACCTCCGTGGACCAGTATCTGGAGCTGGTGAATAACAGCCTTCCTGGTGAGTGGTCCTGGTGGCTGTGGGGCAAGGAGAGGTGCTCTAGGTCCCCAGCATCCCAATGCTGCTGGGTATCCCTTGGAACCATTTTGCAAGGGGTGGGTTTGGGATTGGGGTATCCCTGAGGACCCTCAGGAAGGAGTGGTTTTGGAGTGTGGGCATCCCTGTGCACCTTCTGGAAAGGGTGTTTTTGGACTGTGGGCATCCCTGGGGACCTTCCAGAAGAGGTGGTTTTGGAGTGTGGGCATCTCTGTGGACCTTCTAGAAGGGCTGGTTTTGGGGTCTAGACATCCCATCCTGTAGACATCAGGAGGGGGTGGTTTTGGGGTGAGGGAATCCCTGTGGACCTTTGGAAAGGGTGGTTTTGGGGTATAGGCATCTCTGGGAAACTTTTGGAAAAGGTGGTTTTAGAGTGTGGGCGTCCTTGTGGACCTTCAGGAAGGGGTGGTTCTGGGGTGTGGGCATCCTTGAGGACCTTTTTTGGGGACTCCTGGGCAAAGGCAACAGCTCCTGCTTGTCCATCCAGACCCCCAGGAGGACCAACCATCACCCTGCTCACCGTCCTCCTGTCCCAGGAGGCCAGGGTAGCCTCAAGGAGTGGGGCAGGAGCTGCTGAAGCAGCTCATGTGGGGCAGCGAGCCCTTTGGTGGTTCAGGGTCAGGCCAGAGGCTCTGGGGAGAGTTTCAGGCTGGAAATAGTGAGATTTATCTTTCCCCCCCCCCCAATTTTCACTCTCTTTTTGGAAGGACAAGGAGATGGGGGACACCCCTGACCCCGCAGCATCCCCAATCCCTATCCTCCCCTGTCTCCTCCTCAAAGCATCCGTCCCCTTTCCGCAGGCACGACGCCCAAATCGGGGCACTCCCCCATCCTGAAGTGCCCCACGGATTTCCCCCTCATCCTCTGGCACCCCTACGCCCGCCATTATTACTTCTGCGTGATGACGGGGAAGGAGCAGGAGAAGTGGCGGGCGGTTTTCCAGGACTGCGTACGGCACTGCAACAACGGTGAGCGATGCCCGGGCTGGGGGGGGCTGGGGGGGATGGGACACGGGGGCTCAGATGGGGAGACCACGGTCTTCCAGCTCCTAGAGAGGGTGTTGAGGACCCTACGGTGGGTTTTGGGCCAAAGGGGGTGATTTGAGGGTCACAAGAGGAGGAAGTGGCTGGGAGTCGGGGGGCGTCATAGAGTCATAGAATGTTGGAGGGGACCTTAAAGATCGTTGAATTCCAGCCCCCATGGCAGGGACACCTCCCACCAGACCAGGTTGCTGAGCATCTCATCCTCACCCTGAAGGAGGGTGGGGAGCGGGAGGGATCCACCTGCCCGGAGCATCCCTGTGCCCAGCTTCCCATGAGGAATGCGATGCCTTCACCAGGACAAGCAGCATTTCCAGGAACCAAGAGACACCCCTGATGCTTATTTTCCACCCCAAATTTGGTCGCTAAGGCCATCAAAACCCCAAGCCCTGCTGTCCTGCCTCCCACCAGCACCTCTGGGGCTCGACGAGCGAGGGCAGCCGGGGCTGTGGGGCTGTGAGGGGCTGGGGCAGAGGCAGGAGCTGCCTCCCACGTCAGCGATGCTCCGGCAGGAAAACACGATTTTCCTGCTTGGCCATGGCCTGGGTGCTCCTGGCCTGAGACCCAGGTCCTGGCCGTGCCTTGGACCGTGAGAAGTTTCCTGGGGAAGGAGGTGTCAGCACCTAAACCTGCTCAAAATCAGGTCTTTTAGTGGGCAAAGAGTGATGCTACCTACTTTTTCCAGAGCTTTTTTTTTTTTCCCCACAGCTGGGAGCTCCACGTAGCCTTAATTTTCCCAGATCTGCTTTAAGGAGGGGAGCAATGGCGTCGGAACTGGTTTTGGTGGTGGGGGGGTCCATCCTCTCATGGTAGATTAAATCTTCTGAAAGCTTTGCTCTTCCCCTTCCTATTGGTTCTCCTCGCTGCAAAACACATCCATGGTGGGCTGGGGGTGTCCCAGCTCGTTGGGATGTGTCCCCACACCCCACCCAGGGCCTGGGCTGCTCTGGGGGCCATTGGGTGCAGTGACACCCCCCCTTCCCCAATTGCTTATCCCCCCAGGATGCTGCTGGAGCATCACTTCTGGGTGCAGTTTTGTGGGCTGGACCCACAAAACCGGGACACTACGAGCAAAACCAGCTCCTAATAAAAGAGGAATCAACCTCTCATACTAACAAAAAGCCAATTTATTCCTTTATTTATCTTTAATTTCCCCTCCTGGCTGCTGGGTGCTGGGAGAGAGGAGAAAGATGTGAGCCCCTCCACCATCCCCGCTGCCAGCCAGGGCTGTGCCATTAAATCCTCTCCTCCTCCTCCTCTTCCTCCTCCTCAACTTGTGATGGAAAAACCCTTCCAGGGGTGGGCAGTGGCCCAGGGAAGGCTTAGTGCTGGGGGCAGGGGGGGTTCTGCATTTCTACAGCCTGGATTTCTCCGTGAGATGCTTCTTCCCCCCTCTTAGAGCCATTTCTGCTCCTGCCAGGTCCGAGATACTGTTTCAAATTCCATGAAAACTCTTTTGTTGTTGTCAAAAATAAATTTATTTAATTTTTTCCCCCCCTAAATCGGAGGCTCTGTTTCTGCCTCTGGTTGTGATGAGTGTGGGAATTTTCACCTCCTGTTTTTGTCACGCCAGCTCTTCTGTAAGGACCAGGGACAGGCAGCATCATTCATCACACAGGACATGTCCAGCCTGGTTTCCCCAGAGCCTGGGTGCCCTTGGCTGCTCCCAGAATGTCCCTTGCCCTGTCTGGTGGGACATAAGGCTGTGGCAGTGCCCACCCTGTTGTCTCACGCCCCTTGTTGCAGGTTGTTCAGCTTGAGTTTTGGGCAAAAAAGTGGCTTTAAACTCCCATTTCTTCTTCGGCACCCAGTGAGAGGAGATCATCCTGGGCTGGGAGTGGGGTGGACTTTGAAAAAGTCAAGATGTAGCACAGCCCTTTGGTGTTGGGTACTCCCATCCCACGGTGAACCATCATCTTTCCAGGACAGGGTCCAGGCTTGGATGGTGGCTTTCAATCCCCAACAAGGCAAGCTCAGATCAGTGTTTAATTATCCACTTAATGAAGCAAACTCATTCAATCTACCCTGTGAAGTGGCACGGTGTCTTCTTGCAACCAGCCCTGTCTGTGTGTCCCCGGGCGAGGGGATGGGGATGGATCCCTGCAGCTGGACCCTGTTCTCCTGGCTGGGCTCAGCCAGGGACCAGTGACCCTGCTGGGGCAGATCCAGGAGGTTTCTTGAGGGACAAATCCCTGTTTGGTTTGGAGGATGAGGTTTGGCTGGAGCAGCTTTTTGGGGAGGTGGCTGGAGCCTGGACCAGGCTGTCCCACCCAGGAGGTGATGCTGAGCTGCAAGAAGCCATGGATGGGGAAGCCCCAGCCCCTGAAATCTCAGCCCTGCTCTGGCTCCTGCTCCCACCGAGGACTGAGAAAGGGGAAGACTTCACTTTCTCAGCGTTTCCTCCCCCCGTACATTAAGCTGCCCCTTAGGAAAAGCTGCTTAGGCTTGGAGTTAAATGTAATCATCTTAGAAAAATGTGCGTGTGTTGGAAAAGATCTGCTCCCTGCCCTGGACTGTCCCTCCTGGGAAGGGAGAAACCACCCCTGGCTGTGTCCTCCCCAGGACATCGACTTGCTGGGGGGTCCAGGGATGTGCCATGACCCTCTGTTGTCATCACGGTGGAGGAAAGGGGGGATACTGGAGGGGGCATCCCAGGGATGCTCTCTGGGAGCAAGGTGGCTCTGCGTGGGGACACTGTGCCACAGGGCACAGCCACCAACAGCCATCTTGGGCCCCATCTCATCCCACCTCCCTCCTGCCAAAGGTCTGGGCACGGGGAGGGACCCTGGGGTGTTGGGGCATTCATTCCCAGTAGTGTTTCTCTCCAGATGGCAGGCACCTCTGTGGCCAGACCCTGGAAAAACTGGGACAAGGAAAGGACACATGGGACATGTGCCAGCAGGGTCCTGGGCTGTCTGCTGCCCCCCATCCCCTTCTCCTCCTGGACTCCCAGCACCCTGCCCCTCCTCCTGATGGGTGCTGTGGGATGGTGGGGGGTGACATCCAAACCCTGCTGACGCTGGTGGCCCTGTGAGCTGTGCTGCAGTGGCAGCTTGGGGACAGCCCAACCAGCCAGAGCGCGGCCTGCATCCCATGGGACTGGCTCAGGACCCTGCCTCAGCCCCCATGTTTCTTGGACACTTTCCTCTTCCCCCCGAGCCGTGCTGCTCCCTGCAGCCCCCACCTTCCTCTAGTATCCCCCCTTTCCTCCACTACCCCCCTCTTCTTCTAGTATCCCCCCCTTCCTCCAGTATTCCTCCCTTCCTCCAGAATCACCCTCCCTTCCTCCAGTATTCCCACTCCCTCCAGTATCCCCCCTTCCTCCAGTATCTCCCCATTCCTCCAGTATTCCCACTCCCTCCTGTATCTCCCACTTCCTCCAGTTTTCCCCTCCCTTCCTCCAGTATCCCACGCTTCCTCCAGTACCCCCTTCCCTTCCTCCAGTATCCCCCTCCCTTCCGCCAGTATCCCACTCCCTTCCTCCAGTACCCCGTCCCTTTCTCCAGTTTTCCCCTCCCTTTCTCCAGTATCCCCCCCTTCCTCCAGTATCCCCAGTTCCTCCAGCACCCCCAGCTGCCCCATCCTCTGGTTCTGGTGGCCTCCCTGGGCCACTTGCAGCATCAGGGCTTGCTGAGCCCCTGCTCCTGATGTGCCCTTAGGGTTCAACGAGCCCCTGGGTCCCCGTGTAGCATGGGGGCTTGATGAAGCCCCCCCCCCCCCTTCCTGCTGATCCCCCTCCTCCTGCTGTGCCATTTGGGCTCGCTGAGTTCTGGGGTCCCCATGTGGGGGTCACTGAGCCCCCCCCAATCCTGCCAAGCCCCTGCCAAGCCCTGGGTGCCTCCCTTCGTCTGGCTCGGGGTGGGGGGAAATCAGCCTGTGGCCGGAATGGCAGCCCCCCTAGCCACTGGTGTGTCTGGGAGACTACTGCCCCCCTGCCCAGTTAAAGGCAGGGATTCCCCAGTATCCCCAGTTGGAGGCAGGGATCCCCCAGTTCTGGTGACAGCCCTGGTTTCCTTGTGTGGGTCTGAGGGTGTGGGGGATGCGAGGGACCCCCCCCTGCAAAGATGGGCTGGGGTGCTGCAAGCTGTCCCTCCCTCCCCACGCCGGGCTGCTCACTTGTGTCGTCGTCCCCCCATCCCACCCCCACCCCCACCCCCCAAATGCCCTTTCCAGGGATCTCTGAGGACTCCAAAGTGGAGGCTCCAGCCTTCACGGACGCCGTCCGCATGTACCGCCAGTCCAAGGAGCACTACGGCACCTGGGACATGCTGTGTGGCAACGAAACCCAGGTGAGGACCCGTGTCCGTCCCCCCCCCCCCAACCCTGGGGCGGGGGTTAGAGGGGAGCAAGGGCTGAGCAGGGGCCCTGAAACCTTCTGCCTTTGGCAGGTCCTGAGCAACCTGGTGATGGAGGAGCTGCTCCCCGAGCTGAGGACCACCATCAGCCCCCGGCTGAAGGGCAAGGCTCAGGAGCGCCAGCGGACCTGGATCCAGGTATGGGGCTGGGACTGGTGTGTGTGGGGGAGGGGGCATTCACCTTCCATGGCCTGTCCTCCCCCTGCCTGCACTGCCTCTGCTTTGGGGACCGCGCTGCCACCTCCCGTCCCCACCGGGCTCAGTGCCCCACCAGCTTTCCTGCTGCTCACAGCCGGCGTCGCCCCTTCTCCCGGCCCCCACCAAAGAAGCCATCCTTATTCTCCACCCTGTGGCTTTTTAAAGCTCCTCGTTGTGTCCCTACAGCCCTGCCTGTCCCTGCCTGTCCCTGCCTCCTCCCTGGGGCCAGGGAAGCAAACAGGAGGAAGCCCAGCCCCGGAGCGAAGCCAGTCCTGGCTATATTTAGCGAGCCATTTTTAGAGCAGCACAGGCTAAATCCGGCCCCAACCCTTGCGAAAGACCGAGGGCTCTTCAAAACCGCCTGTTAAACCCTTAAAATCCGGTAGCTAATTACCAGCGGGCTCTTAATGTGCCGCCGGAGCAGTCGGAAAACACACAAACGCTGCTTTTTCAGTATTTGCCACCTTTGCTTGTAAAGCTGGGAAGCCCAAGGAGGAGGGGACACACGGACACACACACACACACACACACACACACGGCTCTGCCTCCCACTGGCCCCAAAATCACAGCGTTTGGCTGTAAAGTGAGCGTGAAGCCTCCATGCCTCCATCCGGCTCATGGGGTTGGCTCCTGAGAGCTCACGATGGCTGAGCTGGGAACAGCTTTCAAACGGGGGCAGGGGCTCTCCTGCCTGGACCACCAGCATCTCTGGGCCGGTGTCCTCAGACCACCAGCATCTCTAGACCACCAGCATCTCCAGACTGAGAACATACCTGGACCACCAGCATCCCCAGACTGGCTGAGCAGAGCAGGGCACAGCTTTCAAATGGATTCAGGGGGGTCTCTGCCTGGACCATCAGCATCTTTGGGCCACCAGCTTTCTTGGGCCACCAGCTTCCCTGGGCCACCAGCATCTCCAGACCCGCAGCATTCCTGGGCCACCAGCGTCCTCAAACCACCAACATCCCCAGAACTGCAGCAACGCTGGGCCACCAGCATCTCCAGGCCACCAGCATCCCCAAGCCACCAGCATTCCCAGACCTGCCTGGCTGATGGAGGCAGTTCTCAGCTCTGTGCCCCTCAGGCATCACTTCAACGCAGCTTCTGCACCGTGGAAGCTTCATCTCAGCCATCTGGGGGGTCCCTGGTGTGAAAAACTTACTGCCAGGCTGTGAGGAGGGGTCTGGTCAGGTCATGGGTGAAGGCTTGACAGGTCCTGCAGGCATCTGGTGCTGGAGGCAGTGGTTAGCAGGGGCAGGAGGAGGCGTGGGGGGCAACTGACCACCCCAATCTCTCTCGCCAGATCTCGGATGCTGTCTACAGGATGGTCTATGAGCAGACCAAGGCCCAGTACGATGCAGCGATGGCCAAGTGCGAACAGGAGCGGCCCCAGATGGAGAGCACCATCCGCACAGACATGGACCAGATCATCACTTCGAAGGAGCACTTGGCCAGCAAGATTCGAGGTAGGAGACACAGGAACATGGATGTGTGTGTCTGGGTCTGTGACTGGCTCCTGGAGTGGCATCACTGTTTCATCAGCATGGCCTGGAAACCTTGGGGAGATGCCAGCTGCCACAGTGGCCAGCATGCACGTTCTCATTGACATTGGCCCAGGAGGTGGGGGACAAGGTGGGCAGTGACCCCCCCCCTCAAAGCAAGGCAATGGGGCAGGAACAGGTTCAGTACAGATGGACGGACCCCTGCAAGAACCCATTGCGTTGTCCTGAAAGTCTGGGAGGCCTCTCCTGGAAGGGCTTGAAGAGAGGGGCAGGTCCCCCTCTCTAGGGTGGGTTTAGGACCTGATTTGCAGAGCTGGAAGGGCAGAGGAGGAGCCTCACCATGCTTCCCCCCATTCTCTGCCCAGCGTTGGTCCTCCCCAAAGCAGAGATCTGCGTCCGTAACCACGTCCAACCCTACATCTCCTCCATCCTGGAAGCCTTGATGACGCCCACAAGCCAGGGCTTTGCTGAGGTGCGGGAGGTGTTCTTCAAGGAGGTGACGGACATGAACATGAACATCGTCAATGAAGGTGGCCTGGAGAAGCTGGCCGAGGTGAGACATGGTGATGCTCCTTGCTGGCTGGTGGGCTTGAGGGGTAGCAGGACCAGTCCTGCTGCCATCCTCCGTGTGGACAGTGCTGGGGGACCCCCAGGCTGAGAAAACACATGGGGATGAAACCTTTGTGGGGTGGCACATCCCAGTCTCAAGTGCCTGGATAGGCTGTCCTGCCCTGCTGAGCTTGGCTTTGTCCCCAGTACATGGAGAAGCTTTCCCACCTGGCCTTCCACCCCGTCAAGATGCAGTCATGCTATGAGAAGATGGACCAACTGAAATTGGAGGGCCTTCAGCAGCGGTTCGATGTCTCCAGCACATCTGTCTTCAAGCAGAGGGCCCAGATCCACATGAGACAGGTGAGATGATGACTGGGGTCTTCTTGTGTCCCCCCTGGGCTGAGCACAGAGGGCTGGGGAGTGGAGGCAGAGCAGGAGGTCCAGACTGGTCCAACCCAGGCAGGGATTTGGCTGGATCATCTGCCCTGTCTCATGGACCTTCATGGCACCCAGCAAAGGGTGTGTGATGGCTCTGGCCATCCCCTTTGGTCTGGAGCCTGAGCAGGGAGAGACCGAAGGATGGGCAGCAGCGTGGGACACCCTTCCAATGTGGACTCAGCACCCAGGCTTGGGCATCCTGGCACAGCTTCCCCTTTGCCACCGAGCCCACCGGCACCAGCAAGACCAGTAGCCTAATTCTGGGGTCTGATCCAGCCAAACCTGGAGCAGGGTGTAAAAATGGGGAGGTGAAACCACTTTGGGGCACCCTCCTCCTCCACCACCCTCGGTCCTCAAGGTAGACCCCATAGATGCCACGCTGGGATCATCTGGGGACCTCGCCAGGGTGAAGGTTCATCTTGGTGTGGCAGTGCCCCAGAAGAGCCCCCTGCCCACCCCTGTGGTGGGTCCCTTTGGGTCCCCCTCTGACCATCTGCCTCTGCTCACAGCAAATGGATGACGCCGTGTACACGTTCGAGACGCTGCTCCATCAGGAGGTGGGGAAGCTGCAGGGCAAAGATGACTTGTGCAAGTCCATCCAGCGCATCCTTGAGAGGGTGCTCAAGGTGAGGAGCAGCAGGTCGGGGGCTTCGGTGGCCTTTGGTGGCCTTACTCCAAAGGCCAGGGTCCTGGGGAAGGGGACAGGAATGACCTTTCTGATTTTAATAACAACCTTCTGGGGAAATATGTATATTGGTATTTTCATGCATTTTGCTGGGATTTGGGGCAGAGAAGCAGGAAACCACCTGGAGGAGCCAGGTCTGACCACGTACATCACCGTAAAAGCCACCTGGGGTTCAGGCTGGTCCAAAAGCCCTTCTGCAGATGGGATGTGAGGGGCAGAGGAGCCTGCTCATGCCCTTGCAAATGGGTTGGGTGGTGGAACCGTTGGGGTTTGTGCCCCTGGGCCACCAGCCCCCAGCCCTCCCTGACTCCTGCTCACCCTGCAGAAATTCGACTACGACAGCAGCACCGTGAGGAAGAAGTTCTTCAGGGAAGCCCTGCTGCAGATCACCATCCCCTTCCTGCTGAAAAAGCTGGCGCCGACCTGCAAGGGGGTAAGAGGGTGGAGTTGGGGGGGGGTCTGGAAGGACCACATCCTCCACGGAGGGTCTGGAGCATCCCTCCCTCTCTCTTGCCCCCCCAACTGAGCAGCCTCTCCCCCCGTGGCAGGAATTAGCCAAGTTTCAGGAGCTGATCTTTGAGGACTTTGCCAGCTTCATCCTGGTGGAGAACACGTACGAGGAGGTCGTGCTCCAGGCGGTGATGAAAGACATCATGCAAGGTAGGGCCCCATGGCTGAGCCTGTGGGAGGGGGGGGGTCCAGCACCCTGGGGTGGGTGGTGGGTTCTGGTGGAGTGTGTGTAGGGCAAGGCTGGGCTCAGCAGCACCTGGAGGACCCGTGATGGGTGCTGGGGGCTGTATGAGGAGGGGTGACCCTGCACGGGGTGCTGGGGGCTGTACAAGGAGATGACCCCATACAGGGTGATGGCGGTTGTACAAAGGGGGTGACCCTGTGCAGGGGGTTGTACAAGGAGAAGGTGACCCCATGCAAGGTGCTGGGGACCATAGGAGGAGGGGGGTGACCCCGTGTGGGGGGCTGGGGGCTGTACAAGGAGGGAGTGACACCACGCAGGGTGCTCTATGAGGAGGAGTGACCTCATGTAGGATGTGTAAGGGGGGCTGTATGTGGAAGGGGGACGCTGTGCAAGGTGGTGGGGACCATAGGAGGACAGGGATGACCCTGAGCAAGGTTCTGGGGGCTGTACAAGGAGGGGGTGAAAACGTGCAGGGGGCTGGGGACCACAGGAGGACAGGGATGGCCTCAAGCAGGGTGCTGGGAGCTGTACGAGGAGGGGTGACACTGAGCAGGGGGGGTGTTCAAGGAAGATGTGACCTGGTGCAAGGTGTTGGGGACCAGAGGAGGAGGGGGATGACCCTGTGCAGGGTGCTGGGGGTTGTTTGAGGAGGGGGTGACCACATGCAGGGTGCTGGGGACCATAAGAGGACAGGGATGACCCCAAGCAGGGTGCTGGGGTGCTTGTACCAAGAGCATCTGGCAGAGCTGAGTGATGGGTGAGATGCTGAACCCTCTGCCCAGCTCCAGCCCCCTCTCCCTGCCCCCTACAAAGGGGAGGCCTGGGAGAGGTGCCCAAACCTGGGGGGAGGGTCCCTTCAACCCATCTGCCATCTCCCCCCGTGTCCCCAGCCGTGAAGGAGGCGGCCGTGCAGCGGAAGCACAACCTGTACCGCGACAGCATGGTGATGCACAACAGCGATCCCAACCTCCACCTCCTGGGCGAGGGTGTCCCCATTGAGTGGGGCGAGGAGTACAGCGGGCAGCCCGAGCCCGACTCGGCCACCGACAAACGCCGTAGGGCCAAGCAAGTGGTGTCGGTCATCCAAGACGACGAGGGGGTCCTGCCCTACGAGGTGGGCGCCGAGGCAGTGCTGCAGCCCGGCTCCCCGGAACCACGGGAGGAACCAGAGGAACCAGACCCTGGGGCACCACCGAGCTCCCCAGATGGGGTGGAGGAGATCCGGGAGGCGCTGGCCCAACAGAGCCTTAGCATCGAGGTGGAGGAGCGGTTGACAAATGGTACCGATGCCACGCGGGAGAGTGGTGCCACCCAGGAGGTGGCGGGGTCTGTCCCAGGTGATGTTCCTACCCCGGGTGCGGCCAGCGAGGGAGATGGGGTGCACCGTGCCATGCCAGCATCACCTGCACCTGGAGATGAGGTCCCATCAGGGGCCACCATGCAACATGCCACACCAGCATCACCCGTGCTGGCATCACCCACGCTTGGAGCCCATGTCCCATCAGAGGCTACCATGCAGCATGCCGCACGGCCATCACCCAAACCCAGAGCTGATGTCCCATCAGAGGCCAAGGTGCCACACGTCACACCAGCATCACCTAAAACCACAGCTGATGTCCCATCGGGGGCCACTATGCAATGTGCAGCACCAGCATCACCCAAACCCATAGCCGATGTCCCATCAGAGGCCAAGGTGCCCCACATCACAGCAGCATCACCCAAACCCAGAGCCAATGTCTCATCAGAGGCCAAGGTGCCCCACGTCACACCACTATCACCCAAACCCAGAGCCGATGTCCCATCAGAGGCCAAGGTGCCCCATGTCACACCAGCATCATCTGCACCTGGCGCTGAGACCCCATCACCATCTGCTGGGACAGCTTGCCACCAGCCCAGTGACAAGGAGACAGGCGAGGAGGAGGCCCCCCTGGCCAGCGAGTGCAGCCCCCCACAGCCCACGGGGACAACAGAGAGTGGTGAGGGGGTGCAGACTGAATTCTAGCCTCGGGGGGTCCCCACCCCCACCCCCTCCCCACCATGGACTGGTCCCTGTGACACTGGGGACTGGGGTAGGGGGAACAGGACCCGTGGTGCTGCCAGGGACGGGAGGGGGTGGGAAACACCGAGACCTTATTGCCTAGCCCGGGGCTGGGGGGGGGGGGCTGTCCCCACTGCTTCATGGGGCTGGCCACAGCCAAGTGGTCCTACTGGGTCAGACTGGGGGAGGACCCCAGCCCAGCACGGGGCACCCCCTGCACTCTGCTCTGTCCTTCTTCTGCCTTCTTTTCTTCTTTTCTACTGAAGAGATGCTTGATCTGTGCCTCCCCCCTCCCACCAGCTGCCTCTCACCCCCCACAAGTGCCTGGGGCTGCTGGGGGGGGGGGGTGGTGGGGTTGGCACTAGCCCTGCTGTGAATGGGTTGGTGGGATGCCCCCAGTTGCCCTAGGGGTTGTCCCCTGAGATGGGAGGGAGGGGAGACTGTTCTGGTAGGCTGCCCACCGCCATCCCACTCATCAGCTCCAGGACACCAGTGGGAGTGGGGACCATGGTGTGTGTGGGGGGATGGATGGATGGATGGATGGATGGATGGATGGATGGATGGATGGAAAATGTGGTGGTGGCCAGGGACACAGCCAGGATATGGCAACGCTGGGTGGCTGGAGCTACTGCCAACGGGGCAAGAGCTGGGACAGACTGGGCTCCTGGCACCCAGGTTGGGCTTACAGTGCCCATACTGGGCTCATGGCACCCAGACTGGGCTTATGACACCAAGACTGGGCTCATGGCACCCAGGATGGACTTACAGCACCCAGGTTGGGCTTGCAGCACCCAGACTGGGGTCATGGCACCCAGACTGGGCTTCCAGCACCCAGGCTGGGCTCACAGCACCCACCCTCACCCCAGGGTCTTCTAGCAGCTATTTAAGTTCAGAGTCAAACCTTAGCAGGGGTGGGGAGGGGGCAGGTGGCACTCATACGACGTCACCAGCTTTGCCTGGCAGCACTGGGATGGCTCCTGGCTCCAGCTCGCCCTGTGCTGGAGGGATCCCAGCTCTTGTCCCATCCAGAGCTTCCCAGCACCACGAGTTCTCCAGCTTTTGGGTTTTGCAGGATTTGGCAGCCACGGTGACAGTGGAGCCAAGAGCTGGTGTCCTACCAAGCAGTTTGGTGGCAGCCCTGCCCGCCGTGGGGATTGGGGGGGATGGGACTGGCCCCCCCCCCCCCAACCTGAGATGCTCGAAGCCCCTGAGCTGGTGGGGGCTGGTGGGACTCGTGAGCATGAGCCCCGTGTGTGGGTGCAGAGCCCAGCACCCCGACACCCCCGTATTTTGGGTGCCACTGTTTCTGCCTCTGAAGGGGGCGGGGGGGGGTGGGGTGGGGGGATGCCCAGCCTAACCCACTCGGGGAGGCCCCCCAAAGTGCCTTGCGTTGGGAACTTAAAAACCTGTCTCTTCCAGGATATTTTATTATTAAGAAAGTTATACAAATGTTTAAAAATACGCTTATAATAATTAATAAAATGGAGAAGCTTTATTTAAAGCCAGAGGAGACTGTCCTTATTCCTGAACCACACACATCCCCCCCAACCCCCCCGCCCAGCTCCTGATGTGACAGGGGGGGGACACACGACACCCAGTGGCAAGGCAAGCCAGGACTTGAATGACTGAGATGGTTTTATTTAAAAGGGGTGTCCCCAAGAAGCAGCAAGAGGCCCCCAAGAAGCAGCAGCTTCCCCTCGACACCGACGGCTTGGGGGTGCTCCCACCCCATCCCTGCCCAGGACGGGGGGGGGCGGGGGGATGGGGTGGGGTGGGGGGGCAGCAGGACACCCACCCCACCCCGTTGTCCCCAGAAGGCACTATGTGAAAAGGGGCTCAGTGCAGGGCAGCTCTGGGATGTCCCCAGCATGTCCCCCTCTTCCCTGGACGCTGGACCGTTCCTGTTCCAGCCAGAATGAACCCCCCCCGCATGCTAAAAATTTGGTGGGGGAAGGAAATGCCCAGCACACCACACGCACCCCCCCCCCCCCAATACACACACACACACACACTGTCATCACCCAGCCAAAGCTCCCTGAGAGCCGGGGGACAGCCACCAAGCTGAGGGGAGGAAGGTGGCAGCCTGGCAGAGCGCTGGCCAAGGGGCTCCCAGCGCCTCCCCAGCACCGAGGGGCTCTGCAGCAGGTCCCCGGGGTGCTGCGTCCCGCACAGCACGGGGACAAGGACAGACCCAGCAGAAGTGACAGCAGCTATTCCGGACCAAGTGGCAAGGAGGTGTGAAGCCCCATCGCCCACCATCCCGGGGAGGATGGCTGGGGGGAGGGGAGGGGGGGGGTGTCACCTAGCCCCGACCGAGCAGGGGGTACACCACAAAGTAGCCCAGTGTGGAGCCCGCGATGGCCCCCAGGAAGATCCAGGCGTTGTAGGACATGACGGCCAGCATCACCATGTAGCCCAGCACCACCTGTACCGTGTGGAACAGCGTCTGCCCAACGTGGTACCGAAACCACCTACAGAAGAATCATAGAATGGCTCGGGTTAGAAGGGACCTTTAAAGATCATCCAGTGCCACCCCCTGCCCTGGGCAGGGACACCTCCCACCACACCAGGTTGCTCCAAG
>JAOTQQ010000007.1:9927118-9955185 GCA_026546715.1 Gallinago undulata
TCCAGGGATGGGGCAGCCACAGCTTCTCTGGGCAACCTGGGCCAGGCTCTCACCACCCTCACACCAAAGAATTTCTTGGCTGTATCTCATCTCAATCTCCCCTCTTAGAGTTTCAAGCCCTTCCCCCTCATCCTCATCCCAAACTGCTCCAACAGCTCCCTGCGATGGCAGAGGTCACCACGGCAAGGGACCAGCCACACTGTCCCTTCTCCAACCACACCAACCCCATCATCCTCACCCACCCCAAGGGGGAAATGTGGGGTTGTTGAAGGTGCCCCACCAAAGCCACCCCCCCCCTCCTTACCTGGTTGTGGACGGGGGCTATGCAGGTCTCCCCCCCCGCCGTGAAGTTGCAGAAGGCCACCAGTGCGTCCTGGGGGCTGCCCTGGTTGGGGTCGATGTAGTATTGCCCTGGAGGGAGGGAGGAAGAGGGCAGAGCTTCCTGGCACCCAGTTTTGGGGTTTTTTTTTTTGGGGGGGGAGGATGGTGGCACATCCCTGCCTGCCACCTCTATCCTCCAGGGCTACCCAGTTGAGCTCACCCCCCAAATCCCTTCTTAATTACAAAGAGCTGCCTGTCCCCCCCCCGTCCCCCCCGTGTTGGGCCAGCAGATGGAGAGCCTGGGAGGGCTGTCCGGCTGCGGGTTCAACACGGAGGGGGCTCCAAGAGCACCCCCAGTACCATCAGGCAGGTTGGGATGAGCCAGCAGCAGCTCCTTGCAGGTGGTCGCGGGGTTGGTTTTGGTGCCGTTGGGATGCTGGACGAGGGCTTGCAGATCCCGGCTCAGGGTGTCCAGCAGAGCCCAGACCGCTGTGTAATTCAGGTGGTTGGAGGGATAAATTAGGTGCTAAAAGAAAAACCAACAAATAAGGGGGGGATGTGACCAAGCTGATATTAGCATCCCCCCATGCCACCTCTTATTTTGGCCAGGGTGCTCAGGGAAGGGATGGGACACGCAAGGGACAAGGACAAGCGTGGTGGGAGGGGGATTAACCGTGTCTTCTTGCTCTTTGTGCAAGGACCTCATGCACAGAGGACCCTCAGGAGCAGTGGGACATGGGACAGCATCACTGTCAGCCCTTCCCTCTGGGGTGGCACCCACCAAAAACGGGGATGGAAACCCCTCGCAGCATCGCCTCTCCAATGCACTCACCTGCAGCTCCTCCCGGGACAGCATCAGCGTGGGTCCACGGGGACCAGGGGGGCCGGCGAGACCCTGGGTGACAACAACAATGCTGGTGATGCTGGCTGCTGCCCACAAGCAGCCTGATATGCCTGCAGCCCCTCCAACGGTGCCAGCAGCCAGCCATCCCCATGGCATGGCATGGTGGGACCTCGCTGCCAAATTTGGGGGAGCAAGGAACCCAAATTTCAGCACGAGGGACATTAGTGGCCCTGCTTACCGGCAGTCCTGGTGTCCCCCTGGGTCCTGGCAGACCTGGGAAGCCTTTCAGCCCCTGCCAAAGGATGATGAAGAGGAGGGAAGAAAATCAAGGTGGTGAGTTGTTGCTCGGGGTGCCACATGGGGCCACCCTGCACCCTGGGAAAGAGAAGGAGGGGATGTGCCCCCCCCAGCAGGGCTGAGCTCGGCTCCTGGTGCTCCCCCCTACTTACTTTGGGTCCAGACAAGCCCTGGAAGAGAAGGACAAGATGCAGCTCAGAGGGAGGGAGGGAGGGAGGCAGGATCAAAGCCCCATCCCAGCATAACCCCTGCAGGACCACGAGTGAACCCCAAACCTGCTGGGGAGGCAAAGGACTCACCGGCGCCCCAGGAATGCCAGGGTGTCCCCGTGGGCCGGGGGGGCCAGGATCACCCTGCAAAGACATGGGAGGAGGTCAGGGCACTGCAGGAGGCATTCTCCAGCCCTATGTCCTTCTATAACCCAGCCTCTTCCCCAGGTGGATTTTGTACAGAAAAACGAGAAATTCACCCGAAATACTCATCTCAGTTCCTCCCGTCCCCGTCCACCCTGCCCTTACCTGCTGTCCCTTGGGTCCTGGCCTCCCAGGGATGCCGTGGGGTCCTGCCTTGCCCTAGAAGATGGGCCAGGGTGTCACACAGAGTGACAAGGGACCAAGAGGAGGGAGGAAGAGAGCGAAACCCTTCACGCACCTTGAAGCCATCATCCCCTTGCTGGCCCAGGTCGCCCATGCTGCCCTTCTCGCCCTAGGAGAGAGTCAGGGAGAGCTTTGGTGGTGAAGAGGAGGGAAGAAACGCCCCTGGGATACCCAGCCAGGTAGGGTGGGCAGCAGGAACCCTTTTCCAGTTACTCCATCAGTGGTATTTCAGCAGGTAGGCAACGGAGGTTTTCCTCGCTGCCTGACCCTGGCAGAAGATGCCTGCCTGGGGACATTTCTCCAGGCCAAACATCTCCTGGCCTCCAGCAACCAGCTGGAAAGGGGAAATTCCCATTTATGGCAGGCTGTAAAATTTCTGAGGAAAAAAAAAAAAAACCCAAACACCTCCATCCAACCCAACCCATCCTTTTGCTTTGGAAGAATTCATTGAACCCGTGTTGCCCGAGAGGGAGGAGGCGTGATGGAGCCTCTGCCTCCTCTGCAAGGGCAAAACTGAAAGGGCTTTATTCCAGACTGAAATAACGTGGAAGAAAACCTCACAGAAGTTCCCAGGACACGCTTTGAGAAAAATAAAGACAATGTCTCGTGTGCTGAAATGTGATGGAGCAGGGGGGAGAAAATCCAGCACAGCCGCTTCCCGCAGCCTCCCCTCCCAGGCTCTGGCCTTGCAGAATGCCCTGGACTTGAACTTCTGCCATTGCTCATTTAGCTCCCAATAAATTTAAAAGCTTTATTTACTACCTACTATCTTACTACCCTACTAGGGTTTCATTTTCCTGAAGGCTGAGAGCAACCACCTGCCACCAGGGACTGGTTGTCACTCTTATTTACAGCCTCGTGGCTGACAGATGGGACCGTGAGGATGGGCTTGGCTTCTTGGGCCAAGGTTGGATCCATCAGCACATGGGAGGGGGTCGGTCCTCGTGCTGCGTCACCATCGACCCTGAGAACAGGGGATCAAAAGAATGTACACGCTGCTGCTTGCAATTCCAGGAGAGGCTGGAAAAGGGCTTGATTTTTGGAGAAAAGCTAAAGGTCCCATCTCCCAGCACCTGGGGACGTGGTGGTCAACCCCCAAAGAAGGGCACTGCAGCCATCAGGGTTCAAGAAGAGGGGAGTAAGTGATGGCATCCAGCAAACTAAATGCTAGCCTGTGCCTGGGGCTCAAGTGCCCGGTACGTGTCACCTACCTTGTGTCCCTTGGGTCCAGGGTCTCCTTTCATGCCTTTCAGCCCTGGGATGCCCTAAGAGAGAAATGACGTGTCACCACATCACCCTGCGGCTGAGCTGCTCCCGGTGGTTCCCTGGCACAGAGGGACCTCGCTACAACCGAGGCTGCCCCCAGGATTCTGGGAATTTCAGGCAGTTTTAGAAACTTTGAGTGATTTCTCATCCAATCTTTGATTTTTTTTCTGTCTGCTTTCAGGAGGATCCCTCAGCGTAACCCATTAAAAATGCAGATCAGGTCCCTTGCCTGGTTGCAGAACATCCCAGCTTTCTTTTTTGGTTTTCAAATCTGGGATTTTTATTTTAAATACAGAAGAAAAAAAAAAACATTTCCAGTTGTTAAAAAAATATATATTTGAGTAGGTTTCTTTGGCCAATGCTGGCTGCTGCAGTGCAGCCAGTCCCTCGTGCCATGGCAGCTCAATGGGACATGGGCATAGTCCTCTATGAGGACTATGAGCACCACCAGGCATCAGATGCTGAACTGGAATGGGTAGTATTTGGCCTCCAGAACAACATATTGGAGATTTGAGGAGATTTAGATGAGATCTGGGGAAGAAATTCTGTGCTGTGAGGGTGGTGAGAGCCTGGCCCAGGTTGCCCAGAGAAGCTGTGGCTGCCCCATCCCTGGAGGGGTTCAAGACCAGGTTGGAGGGGGCTTGGAGCAACCTGGTCTGGTGGGAGGTGTCCCTGCCCAGGGCAGGGAGTGGCACTGGGTTGTCTTTAAGGTCCCTTCCAACTCTAACCTTTCCATGATTGTGTGATTTGCCTGACTGCACACCCACTGCTGGCTGCGAATTTGGGAGGAGAAAGCAAGATGAGATGGATAAACAAGGGATGGATGAAACATCTAGAAATTTCACTCATTTAAAATGGGACTTTAATTTTTCTCTGCTCCTGTTGCCCTCAGAGCTGGGTTGCACCATGGTATCCATGGGGCCAAACAGGGAGCAGCCAGCACCCCAAAACCTCCAAGCTAATACTCACGTAGGGTCCCTGGGGGCCCTGAGGTCCTTCCAGCCCCTCGTCACCTGGGTAGCCCTGGAAATGCAAAAGTGAGACCCCCTGGCTGATGGGCAGCACAGCGGTGTGGCCCAAGAGCAAGGCAGGAGCCATGCCCGGGTGCCTCCTGCAGGGAGGGCAGCCCCCAGGGGCTGGGGGTGTGGGAGATGCCCTCCTTGAGCTGGAAGGGACTGGGACACAGAGCTCTCCAGCTGTGTGACATCCCTATATTGACCCATCCTTTTCTAAGCCAGGGCAGGTGGGAGCAGCCCCCCCAGGGTCAGGAGCACCCCAGAGGGTGCCAAAGCAACCCTCACCCTGGTGGGGCAAAGCCAACCTACCTTGGGTCCCCGGGGACCTCTCAGGGGTCGGTGGCCCACCTTGCCTCGCTTGCCCTGGGAACAACAGATGAAAGACCCGTGAGCAATCCCAGCCTGTTAAAGGCACCAAGCCTGCCACCCTACATCCCCCTCGCTGTCCCCCCGGGGATGCTGAGCCCCCAGAAAACTAGGCCCCCTCTGCAAGACCCTCCGTGGGTGTTATGGTTTGAGAAAACCAAACTGTTGCTTGGACAATTCTTCTCTCACCCCATGGCCCCTCCCCACCCAGAAAGGGGAACTGGGGAAAGCAAAGACACACGATAAGTCTAAATAATTAATGCTAATGCCAAAGAACCAGTAATCCTGATACTAATATAAGATATATAGGAATTATATCCAGCCCATTCCACCACAGGAAGCCGTGTGCTCCCAGCAGGGACACCCAATGTGGGACCCTCTGAGCTTCAGGAGGAAGAGAATGGCTCAGGGCTCTGGCACTGGGGCAAGGAGTTCTCTGGACCCACCACTGTCAAGGGAGAGAGCAATTATGCTCTTATGCAGCAAAACTTCTAATTTATATTGAATGTGACATTCTTGCTATGAAATAATCCTGTTGGCAGCTTGGGTCAAGTGCCCGGGTCTTACTCCTCCTCATCCCCACACCCCTTGAGCTTGAAAACACTGAGACCTTGAATCCCACATTCCATAGCTGGCTCTAAAGTAAATATTTTCATGAACTTGGACGCTGGAGTCTTCTAAAAGTGCAGTTTTCCCCAGCATGAGAAGAGAAATTAGTCCCGTGTCGCTCAACCCAGGACAGTGGGCTCCAAGAATCAGCCCCGTGCCTCCTGCCACCCTCCATTGGGACAACGGTACCATTTACCCGTCTGCCAGCTTCTCCGGGGACCCCTTCTTCCCCTTTGTGCCCCACATTGCCCTGCAGGAAGAAGAGATGGGAGATGTGGGTCACCAGCAGCCTGGCGACATCCCCAGGACTGGGGAAAAAGGGATGCTGCCTGGATGGAAATGGAGACAGAGCTTACACCAGGTGCTGTGGGACCCTGGAGATGGACACCAAGGCCATGGTGAAGAGCCGGACAGTGAAGGGGATGTCCCTTGTCCCCCCCCAAGGGGACCTGAGCCAGGATGGAGGCAGCCCAGTGGGGCTGGGAGGGGGGCTGAACTGGTGAGACCTGCCAGCTCCTCACCCAAAATCCAGGCAAGGCAGCCCAAGGGCTCTGTGTTTGCCAGGCACTGGTCCATGGTTGCCTTTACAGTGGAGACAAATGCCTTCCCCCAAAGCCATTCCCCCTGGTTTCTCTCCATGGTCCACAGTGGGGTTGACCAGCTCAGGCTTGGCCAACCCATACCTGGTGGCTGGTCCCCCTTGGGTGCCATCTGCAGAAGAGGATTTTGGAGGTACCTTTTCTCCTTTGCGACCTTTCCGCCCTCTAGGACCAGCTTGTCCTGGAGACCCCTAAAAGGAGAAGGAAAGGCCTTCTGTAAGGATGCTGTTCCAGGGACGTCCCCTCCCAGCCTCCCTCTCCACGGCGTGCACAGAAGGATGCTCCAAGCTGACATCCCCATTTGAGAATTTTGCCCCTCTCTGGAACAGGTTTGGGTGTTTCAGTGGGAGCAGAAGATGCTGCAACTGGGAGATCCCAGCATCCCACTGCCTGTGCCAGGAAGAACCAGTATGGCTCCATCCCACTCCTCACCATTTGCCCCAGTTGTCCTGGCTTGCCCGTCTGCCCTTTTGCACCCGTCAGGCCCTAGGAAGGAAAAGAAAAATCAACCCAACTCCAAAAAAAAAAAAAGCTCCAGGATTATTCACCCAAATCCCGGGCAGGCTGTCGGAGTGGCACAGACCTGGGATGCAAGAAAAGCTGGAGATGGAGAAGTGGGGCAGCAGAGGAGGTCACTCACCTCGGTGCCGCTCGGTCCCGTGGGTCCAGCTTCACCCGGTGGCCCCAGAAGACCCTGAGTTCATTTAGGGACACAACAGGAGACCAGAGCATCAGCTCTGGGTTAACTGGGGGAAAGCAGGAGGGCGAGTACAAAGCCTTGGCCATGGGTCTGGACTGGGGTTGTTCCCCTCCATGGTGCCAGAGCTGTCCTGGGGAGGGCGGCCACCCTGTGGGGATGTCCCCTACCTGTCCCTGTGGCCCAGAGAGGAGTTACCTGCTGGCCCAGCTCTCCCTTGGTGCCCGCAGCTCCTCTGGCTCCTTCATGCCCGGTGAAACCCCGGAGCCCGGGGATGCCCGCCGGTCCCTGGGCACCCACTGTGCCCTGTGTTGGACACAGATGAGGACACCAGTTACATCCCAGCCCAACCCCATCTGGAGCAGGGTCTGAGAATCTCGAGGTGCTCCGACTACACCGAGTTGACTCCACACTATTTTTTCTACAATGGCCTGGGCAGAGTGGCTCCGCAACATGGGAAAACTGGGATGCAAGTGGGATTCCTCCCGCAGGTGAGTGCAGGGCATCACTAACACATCGCTGGCTTTGGGCACGTCAGGGCCACGACCAGCAAATGCATTCTCAGGGCAGCGCAGGTGCTCCTGAGCACAGGGTGGCTTCCTGAGCCCCCTGACCTTAGGGACACCCGCGGATTTGATCCATGAAAGCAGAAGAAGGGAAGCCAAATGCCCTGGACCTGCCTCAGACAGACTCTGGCAGCCGAGCATTAATTGCACAGTGGCCGTGGCACTTTCTCATGGTTTTTAGTAGCTGTGTTAAAATGCCTTCACGGAGCTGTGGCTCTAGGGGAAGCAGGGAAACGATGACTCGGTTCCAAAGCCATTGCTGGGCAGGACCCCTGCGACGTGACCCGCCACTCGGGCTGGCAGAGCTCGCCTTGTGGCCACCCCCTTGGGTGACACACAGTCCCAGGCTCTGCTGCTCTATCACAAGATGCCACCAAATCTCTTTCCCAGGTAATTTTTTGCAGGGGCAGGGGTGGTACTCACCGCTGGACCGGGCTTGCCACCGTCTCCCTTGAGGCCGTCCTCTCCAGCGAGTCCCTGCGGTGATGGTGGGGATTTAGAATAAGCCCATCACCACCGTGTGCTTCGGCCTCAGATGTATTTTAAGCAGCCTCTCCCTTGTACCAGGTTCAACTGGCCAAGGCATAGGCCCAGGCAGCACCCGGGCACCGGGTGGGAGTGAACATGATGCGATAGCAGGAACGGGTCTTCCACAAAGCATCCCTGGGTACCAGGCTGAAATGGTCTGATTTTTTGGGTGGGAGGATGTAATTACCTCTTGGGACTCAGTGCCAAGATGTGAGGCGTTAAAAGCCCCTCCTCCCTCCTGACCCCCTGACCTGGGCAGTTAAGGAGCAAGGAACCCTTTGGGCTTTGTTTTATACTGGGAGCAGTGAAGCACTGGGGAAGCCTTTGAGAGCTCCCCCGGCTCTACAAGATCATTACCTCTAATCCTGCAGCACCAGTAGGTCCATCCATGCCTTGTGGTCCTGGATCTCCCTGGGGAAGAAGGGGAAACAGCTCTGTCCCCAGACAACAAGGCAGAGGTTGTCCCATGGCAGGTATCCCAGGTCACCAGCATGACCAGGTCTGACCCAGCACCTCCACCACAGCCAGCCCCACCACGTCCCCCATCAGCCAGAGAGAGAAAGCAGAGCTTGGGAAAAGACCAGAAAGGGGCATTTCACCCAGAGATGAAGGGTTGGAGCCATCACCTTACCATACCTTCGCTCCCTCAGGACCATCAAGTCCAGGACGACCTCGGGGACCCGTCCCACCCTGTTTGGGGCACAAGCAAAAGAGCCCCATTGATTCAAACCTGCCCAGTGCTCCCAGTCACAGCCACATCATCCCCACCAGGTCCGTCATCAGCCAAAACAGGAGGAGGGACACGAGCTGACTTACAAACCATCCTCTGGCTCCAGCAGGTCCCGCAGCTCCAGAGACACCGACCTGGCCCTGGGACACAGAAGGAGAGGTGCTCAGCAGGGTCCCAGCCCAGCCCAGGGGGCAGGAGCCTGGAGTATGGCCAGAGGCAGCAGGAACCTGGCAACTCTAAACTGTCCTTTTGTGCCAACAAGACCAAATTTTGGAGTCATGCCATAACATAAAACATAAAACTCCCCAATTCTGATTTGCCAGTCCCTTGTGTTTTCTCACCCCTGGGCTCATGGAGTCCAAGGTTTCCCACTGGGTTGAGCCCCCCTCCTTGGCTCCCAGCACTCAATGCTGGTTGCCCAGTGGGCTGAGGCAGCCCCTCTCTGTACTTGCCAGCAAACCTTCTTGCCCCTTCTCTCCTTTATGGCCTTTTTCTCCAATTTCCCCTGTAGCAGCTCCTGGGCCAGGTGTTCCAGGAAGGCCCCTGGGGCCAGCATCACCCTGCTCAGAGATGGAGACAGAGTTGTCACCGCAAAGAAGAAAAAGGAAGAGCAATTAAATGAGCTTCTGCATGGAGACGACGTGTTTCACCCTCTCGCTGGGTGCCACTGATAGGACTTCACCCTAGGGTGCTCAGGAGAGGTGCTGATTCCCTGCAGGTCTGAGCCCTGCATCTCCAGTGGTCCTCAGCCATGGGGACATCCCTGTCCTCCTTCCTCCCCCACCATGGCAAACAGAGGAGAAGGCTATGGGTGTCCCCGAGGTGCTGCAGGAAGGGACAGAGTTCGAGACACTCCTCACCTTCTGTCCCTGGGGTCCTGGCTCGCCCAGATCTCCAGCATCACCAGTGTCACCCTGCCCAGAGGGGAAATATCAGCATCAGATGCAGTGGCTGCACCCTAACCCCATCCCAGGGTGGGTTAAAACCCAAGCTCTGACTTCTGTGGGCTTTTCCACCCTCCTCTAGCTGGGATTTTGAGGTAAAAGATCTCCCCACAGCTTTGCCTGGACCAGGAGGTCACCCCCAGCTGTCACCCAAAGCCAGGGAGGACAAAATGCCGAGCATAGCCAAGCAGCACCTCACCCAAGGAAGGGAAGACCCCCCAGAGCATCCTACCTCTCCTTCCACAGGGGCACCTCAGCCTGCCTGTGGCAGAGCCATAGCACGGGCAGCTGTCTGGAGCCAGTGCACGGGGTGGCAGACCCTTCCCGTCCCCTTCCCCTGGCAGAGGACACCAGTAGCCAGCAGTGACCACAGCGTCAGCCATCACACCTACCTCTTTTCCTTGCTCCCCAGGCCTCCCTGGTGGTCCCTCTGGCCCGTTGTCCCCTGGCTCCCCAGGGTCCCCTCTGGTGCCTGGAGCACCACAGGTTCCTGCCTCTCCCTGGACAGGACAAAGATGACCAGGATTATTCTTGCTTGAGTTTTCCAGCTGATCCTGGATCTGACCTCCATCATCTCTCACCATATGGCAACCCTAGCTCTCCTTGGACCAGGTACCCAAGCTTTGAAGGGACCTGGACCCCCCTACCATGTCCAGCAACATGAACGCCCAGGCATGAGCACGCTGGGGGTGGAATTCAAACAGCCCTGGGTGGATTTAGGTGCACAACTGGGCAAACCCAGTCCCACCAGTGATATCACCCCCGGCACCCAGCAGGAACCGACCTGCTCGCCTTTGGGTCCCAGCTGACCTTCTGCTCCTGGCGGTCCTGGTGGTCCCTGGGGAGAAGACACACAGCCCAGCCCTAGCACGACTTGTTCAACCCCATATCACTTGGCCAACACACACACAGCTTTAATTTCTGGTTTAGTTGAGGACCAGCAATCTCCTCCCTTCCTCTCCCATCCCTGGAGAAGAGACACAGCCCCCACCGAGGGAAGGACAGGGTGCCCCAGGTGACATACCTGCTGGCCATCCAGCCCACTCATGCCGGCTTCCCCAGGGTCTCCCACATCACCCTGCCAGAGGACACCTGGACATTAGGACAGATGGCCATGGTGGTCCTCCACACAGTTGCTCTGCACACCCCGCTGCCAGGCTTGCAATGCTCTGCTCCCACCTCGCACCAGATACATAAATCCCCATCCCACTGGGCAAAACCAGTGGTCATACTGGGAGGAGTGCTTGCACTTACAGCCCAGGGAAGGAAAACCATCCCTTTGGGCAAGCAGAGTGAGCCCAAGGCTCTACCTGCCTGGGAAGCTGAAGACTCACCTTCTCTGTCCTTACCTTCTCTCCTCTCATCCCTGAAGGCCCTTCAGGTCCATTTGGACCTTCTTGGCCCTGAAAACAAACAGTCCATGTCAGCAGCATGACATTGCACTAACTCAGGAGGCCTTTGCAAGCTCTGGAGCTGGGTCTGGGATGCCTCAGCACACCACGTCCCCATGGGCAGAGAAACCACGTGCAGCTTCTCAAGCTCCTTGCACCACCTTCCCTTTTCCTTCCCTTCCTGAAGGTGCTTTTGGGAGCTCCCTAAAAGCCATTGCACCAGCAAAATCTTGCTCCTTGTTCTACCAGCTGAGGCAGGAGGTTGTGTTGGGCATTGATTGAAGGAACCACATATCTGCACTCACCAGGTACCCAGGTGGGCCAGCAACACCAGCCGCTCCGGGAACTCCCATTTCTCCTGCTGAGCCAGGCCTCCCAGGGATGCCATCCAGCCCCCGTGGGCCAGGAACACCCTGCAAGACCAAAGGACCCCTTAGGCACCTCAAAACATAGCATGAGGTGCAGCTCCAGGGAGGACAACTCCAGTGGGATCCCCGTGCCTGAAGCAGTTGGGCCACCACGGGGTCTGCAAGGTGCCACTTGCACCTGGTGGGCACCAGTGCTGCATCACTGCTGGTGCAGGAGGCCACCATTGTTCCCATACCCGACTTGTCACCACCCAGCCACCCATGCAGGGCTTGGGTCGTTCTCTGCCCCACAACCAGCCCAGGGATAAATCTGGCACCTATATGTCCTCACATGGGACATCACCCAACCCAAACCCACAGGGCATCTCTGTCAGCTACAGATGTCCCACTTACAGGCAGCCCTGGAAGCCCTCGAGGACCTGGATCTCCTGCTCTGCCCTGAAACAAGAAGGATGCTCAGCAGCACGGTCACGGCCAGGAGGTACAGGGGGTCACACTTCACTTGAACAACTCCTGCATGCCTGGGCCACCTCAACGGTGTCCATGAAGCATCAGGACAAAGCCCAACCAGCAACACATGGGACCAGGGGTCTGGGATCCACACTGCTAATGCTATAGGTAGCACATGGTATATATTGCAGAGAAAGCCAGGCTTGTGGGGAGCACGGAGAACCCTACCTGGGAGCCAGGAGCACCTCGTGGTCCAGGGGGACCTGGCAGGGCCTGGGGAAGGAGAGAGCCATCACAGCCCCACGCCACAGCCCCCCACTGCTCCCTCCTCCCCAGTTTAGATCCTTGATGCCAGTAGCAAAGATAAGACATTTGCCCGTGCCCAGCCCAGCAAAAGCCTGGGGGTGCTTCTCTGGGGGGGTCCAGGGTGGCAGCAAACAGCACTCACCTTGGGACCAGCTTTTCCTGGAAATCCCGGTGGGCCTTGGGGTCCCATTTCTCCCTGTTGAGAAGCAAGAAAAAAAAAAAAAAATTCCTTTCTGCCATATGTTTTAATGCAGTAGCCTCTTGAGAAAAAAAGCAACCGGGGAGCCTGGCATCTTATGATGCTGGTTCAACCCAGCATGGGACCCAGGTCCACCTGTCCTCTTCCCGCTGCTCCTGCAACCTCCTTGGCATGGCTGATGACCATCACCATCCAAAACTACCCATTGGGGTCAACAGCCTAACCCAAAAATATTTCCAAAGCCTGGCCTCCCACCCCAGTGCCACATCTCCCAGCCTTACCTTGTCTCCCCTGCGTCCCGGCCTCCCGCGGTCACCGGCAGGTCCCGGGTAGCCCTAAGGAGAGCACGGCATTAGGAAGCCACCAGGGCCACTTGGCATCTCCAGGGATTTGGGGGATGGTGGCTGCTGAGGCTCAGCTCTGGGAAAGGCAGGAGCCTGGGCACCACTGGAGCCCTGGCAGGATGGCGAGCCCCTGGCTGAAGGCAGGGCTGTTCCAGCAAGTCTCCCCCCAACCCAGCCACTGCCCACCAGCAGCATGGAGCCCCCCACACACCTCCCCCGAGCAGGTCTGTCACTTACATAGGTGCCAACAGGTCCTTGTGGCCCCTCGGAGCCAGGCTTCCCAGGTAGTCCCTGCCAGGCAAGACAAGGGCATCACCAAACCTTTGCTCCTGGGATGTGAGCAGCATCTTCCCATCCTTGGTGTCCATGATAGGACCCTTGGGTTCCCAGGTCTTTCCCCAGCAGCCAAGAGCCTCTCAGGGCTGTTCACCACCATCACTGCTCCAACCAGCTCCCCAGCCCACTCATGGCCCCCCTCAAGCCCCAGCTCTCACCTTTGGGCCTGGGGGACCTGGGTCTCCATCAGGTCCAGGTTTTCCCAGAGAACCCTTTGGAAATAAGGAGGTGGTGACAGTCAAAAGGCTGTGATGAGACAAGCCCCACCGAGCCACCACTGCTGCCTCTGTGCTCAGGGACAAGTATCATCTGTCCAAACTGGGTTTGTTGGGGACAAGCTCTGCCACTGTGGCCCATCCTGGTGGCTCCTGCATACCAGCACCCCATGGCTGGCTCTCTGGCAGGGCTGTCACCAGGGAGGGTGACAGCACTCACTCCTGGGGTAGTCACTGTTCCAGTTGCAGGAACCGCTCTGGATCTCCATCCCAGTGGGTTGTCATCCATCCCCACATGGGACTGTCTTCCCTGAACCTCTACCATCCATTCCTACCTGGGATGGAGCAAATGCTGTGATCCCTTCCCAGGATCATGCTGCTTTTCAGCCACCCAGCTGGGAAGGGTTTCCATGGGCTGCAGTTCCCCATGAAGAACCCACCAGGCTCAGGGAAGCTGCAAAGTCCTTGGGCAGGCTGATTCCCTGGGGAAATTACTTTGTCCTTCCCTAGCCCCAGCTCCTTCTGCCACTCAGGCTTTTTTATATCCTTTAACAAGAAAAGATTCAGGTCCTACAGATGCCCTGATCCCCACCAGTGGCACCAGCCCTTGCTGGTCACCTCACTGACTTCCCACCCACGCTACTTGGCTGACTAAGAAAATGCAGAATTCAGAAGAAATATTTATTTTCCTTACTATCGATCCAGGAGGTCCTGTGTGCCCATGGCCCCCCTGCAAGCCAGCAAAACCCTGGAGGAAAGAGCAGAAGATGAGCGATGGAGGGAAAGCAGAAGTAGGAGGGATGGAGAGGCTCTTCCCTGGTGGTACATGGTCTGAAACCAACCCAAACCAGAGCCCAGCGCCCGGGGTGAGGCGCCAGCAAATGGCTCAGCCTGTGCTGGTGCTTCCCACTTCAAACCAGCTCTTTGGTTCTGGTTGCTGAAGCTGTGTGTGTACACGCACCCAACGCCCACACATCTAGGCAGGTAACAGCAAACTCAGAGGAGCGTCTCTTTGACCCAGAGATGAACATCTTTCATATTTTGTTTAGATGAAAGTGCCAACTTTTTCTTTTTTTTTCTTTTTCTTTCTTTGCATTTCAGAGCAAAGATAAACAAGTATTAGAAATCCTGCAGAAAGGAAAACTTGCCACCAACCCAGGTCTTGCTGATGGACATGGTTTGGATAGCAGTGCCAGGGATGAGAAATCATCTTCCAACGGCCATTTCTTAAATGTGCTGCCCCTTTCCCTCTCCTTTATTCTCTTCAGCATGATGCTGAGAAGGTCCCTGCCTGCAGCCGGAGGAGAGCCCTCCAGCTGGTCTCACTCCATCACCCACCACCATCCCATCCCATGGACGTGCCTTTGAGGCACATCCTTAAGGGGGCGGAAGAGTCAAGCAGGGGGGAGGAAGGACAGAAATCAGACAGCCATGCAGCTCTACTCACCGGTAGTCCCCTCCTGCCTGGGCTGCCCATGGTCCCTGGAGAACCCTGCAGGATAATGCAGGTGACGATGAGGATGGAGAGGCAGAGGATGGTCTCCCTGTCCCACTGTGCCCGCTCATGCACACGGGATCACTCCCCCATGCGGGGACACCCCAGGGGACAGCCTGGCTCTGCACATCACGGTGAGGCCAACATGGTGTCAAGGTCTTGACCCACATGGCCATGGGTTGGGTTAGGAAGACCCTCCCAGTTGGGCTCAGCTCCCCCTCTTGATACAACCCACTGCCCCAGCCCTGGCCCACGATCAAGTACGTAGTGTAGGATGGGAACCTGTGTACCAGGCTTTCCTTCTGCACCTTCCACTCCCAGGATGCCCCGCAAGCCCTGGAAGGAGAGTCTTGTCTTAGGAAAGGAGAGCCTCACGGCAGGGTGTCCCCACCAAGGGCTCATCCAGCCCCAGAGCCACCCTCCAGTATTAAAAGGTGGCAAATTGGCAGCGGCACGGTCCCTGGGCTGCTTGTCTGGTCTGTATCGAGCCCTGGGTTCGTTAGCACATGGCACATCCCTGTGCAGCTCCTGCAGCTCCTCCCTGCTCCATCCCACCTTTGGATGCAGTTGCTGGGAAATAACATGAGTGTGGGAGGAAACCCGTTCCCACCACGAACACCTCGACTGTGATTTTTCCCCCCTCTTGCCCCAGAGATTTATTCTTGGCTTCTCCGCCAAACACGTCTCCGACTAACAGAAGTCTCTTGACAAGTTGTTGCCTGAATTTTCTGTGCTCGGGGTAAGAGAGAAGTTGTGGTGCTGGGCAGGTGGTTTCTCAAAAAGCTACGTGCAACGGGCAAAAAGCCTGGGCTGCTCCTTCCCGCCGTATCCCAAGCAGAGCCCAACCCCACAATCCAGCCAGGGATTGTGCCAGCCTGGGAACAGGGGTCATCTCCTACTTACGGGCAGCCCAGGGACACCGACTAGCCCACGCTGACCCACACGGCCCTGGAAAACAGCAAGTGTTAAGAAAAGCATCCTTCTGCCAGCAGTAAAGTTCCAGATTTGGAGGCAAAGCTGGGGCTCGAAGATGCCATGGCTCAGCCCCAGCACACCCCAAGCCACCCAGCGAGAGGTCTCCAGGGTTGTTTCAGCCTCCCATGGCCAAAGATGCTCCAGAGATTCAGATACAAGTACCCCCATGAGTTACCCGGGCTCCCCGGGGTCCTGGGCTTCCCTTCGGGCCATCAGGTCCTCGGCCTCCCTAAAATTCATATGGAGGGAAATACAGTCATTTTAGGCAACACTCGAGGTCTCCCTCATCCTGGTGGGCACCAAGGGGACTCGTCCAGCTGCCACCACATTGGGGTGGCATTGCAGTGCTGTCCCCTGGGTGTTGGGACCCACTCTGGAGGTCATGGGCAGGGTGGTCGCGTCCCTGTCCCTCTGCACAAGGACAAGGGCAGGCCACGGGGAACCAGGGGACACAGTGGCAATTGCTGGCACTGACCTTGGGTCCCTCGCTGCTGTTCAGCCCCACGGGGCCAATCTGGCCTTCTTCCCCCTGCCAGGAGAGAGGAGAGGAGATGGCAAAGGCGACGTCTGATCCTCTGCCTTCTCCCCTGCTCTGTGTAGGGGAGACACACAGGCAGCGAGGTGGAGATGACATTAATTAGATGGCAATGTGACCTGGGGCACCAGCTGAGCTTTGAGGTGGGGACGGGGACTTTCCCCGTCCCCCAGGATTATAAAACTGGCCAGAAAAAATGAACTCAGTGGGTTCAGTGTTGCCCCCAAACAGCACAGGTGAATATTTTTGTTTCCTGCTGGTGGAATTCAAGGCAATTCAAAGGAGGCTCCTGCTGGTTCCAGTGTAGCCCCGGTGGAGGGAGGCTCCAGACTGGTGCCGTGGGTCAGCAGTGCTGCTCGGCCGGGTGGAAAAGGCACTGCCCAGCAGCGAGGAGAGTCCTGCTGCATCTCCATCTCTTGGAGAGGTGGGAGGATTTGTTTCTCACCCTGAAGAGCCGTGGTGAGAGCAGATCCAAGCAGGCATCCTGAAAACCCTCTGAGGGGGAGGGCATCGCAGTCAGGGGGATGCTGCGGACCAGAAAGGTGGGTGGGAAAAATGTGTCTAGCTTCTCCTGACAAGCTAGAAAGCACTCGAGATAAGCAGCCAGCCTTGGCTTCAGTTCCCAGGTAGAAATATTGATCTGCGCCTGGGTTTGTCCATCTCGACAGCTCACTCGGAGCACACGCTGCAGGAAAAAGCACTCTAAAAAAATCATGCCCTGTTTCTGGGGCTCCTTGAGAGCTGCTGTGCTCAGCTCTTGGAAGGTCAGCTCGGGAGGGTCAGGACCAGGCAGTAGATCTGGTGAGAAGCAGAGCTGGGCAATGTCAGCCATCAGAGCAGGCAGCAGAGGCTCCAGGAGGCAGAGAGAGCCCAGGAGGAGTCAGAGATGGGCATCAGTTGAAGAGAACCATCTGCTCTCAAAATACCTGTGCAAGGTGCTGACCTGGAGTAGGGACTCAGCGGGAACCCTGCAAAGGTGCTCGGGCTGAAGCAACTGGAAGGGGCTGCCCTCGAACCTGCTGGAAAGTTGCCTGAACCTGCCTGAAGATGCCCCCTCCTCACATCGCTGGACCCACCAGCTTTGGTGGGGGCACAGCCGGAGGGGTCTGGAGCAGCCGGGTCAAAGCTCTGCTGGTACAAAGTGCTGTGGTGCTGGGGACACCTGTGACCCTCAGGATGGGGCTTTGAGCAAAGCTCCCCAAGGTTGAGCAGCAGAGAGGGAGATGCCCTTAGAGATCCCCCTGAGCCCCCACCATCTCCCACCACCCCAACGAGCCTGGAAATACCAGTCCTGCTGCCAGGTGGGGCTTTTGGCTGGGGATGGCCCAGTGCCTTCAGTCTGTGGGAGGAGGAAGAGGCGGCGCAGGGTGGAGGAGATGCCTGGGATGCTGGAGGAGAGCTGGGATTAGGTGGTGGAAGGCAGGGGTCCTGCAAACCTGCAGTGTCTGGCTCTTGGGCAATCACCAAGGCAGGTTGCCCATCACCTGGGCTTGGGAGCAGGCAGGAGCTCTCACCCCGGGCTGGGATGGGGCAAAGCATCACTGGCCACACTGCCTGCATCCTCTCAGGGCTGTCACCTCCCCATGTCACCCACCTGACAGCGTCACGCCGGGCACACGCATGTCCCACTATGCAACACCCCAGACCACTTACCTCTGGTCCCTGGGGTCCCGCTGCTCCACGGGGGCCAGGAAAGCCCTGCAAACCAACCTGCCCCCGAATCCCTGGGGGGCCTTTAGCTCCTTGTGCTCCGTACGGACCCTGGGAGGAATAAGACGGAGCACGTCACAGCAGGGCTTGCAGCAGGTGTAATCTTGCAGCTGCAAGATGGTGAGGGACAGGCAGTGTCTGGGGATCCCCCACCCACAGGCAGGAACCACCCAGAGATCCCAGCACTTGTTTTCCCGGTTCTCTGCACCTCCAGCCTTTGGCCAGAGGCCACTCCGGGTGAACACCCCACAACCCTCCTCCAAGAGCATCCCTGGGGTACCAGCAACGGGGCAATATAACATTTTTAAACAGCCAAAGCAAGATGGAGCAGGGAAGGATGGATCGGGGGCGACAGCGTGGTGGGATGAAGCCCAACCTGAGCTGCCTGACTCCCACAGCCCCCTTGACATCCACAACAACACATCCACTGGCTGGAAAATAGAACATTTGAACAAGAAAAGAGGAAGCAGCTCGAGGAATCCCCCCCCCCCCCCGTAACCCTGGGTACGTGATACCTTATCTCCTTTGGCTCCAAGGTCTCCCTTGGCTCCAGCTGGACCTCGACAGCCCTACAAGAGCAGCAGAGGTGGAGGACATGCTCAGGAACCCACATTATGCCACTCATTGCAACCAAAGTATGGTGTGATCTGGTTTTGGCATCAAAGAAAATTAATTTTGCCCAATTTAGATCAGGGATTTCCTCCTGACGGGCCTGTGGGAGCTGGGAGCAGGTACATACTGGATCTGCCCCTCGTGGCTAGAGGGCTCCAGAACTTCTGGGTTCATTCATCACCAACCCATTAGTGCCCCCAGCACCCTGTGCCAATCCCAATCCCAATCCCAATCCCACTTCTCCCAGCAGGTAGGACACCTGGAGCTGGTGGTGGCATCCCAGCTGCAGCGTCCTGGTATCAGCACAATGATGACGAGCATCTTGTCCTCATTACTGTGTTTCTTACCACAGGCTAAAGCACTCCTCCCACCATATCTTAAGACACACTGCTGTGTCTGAAAGCTCCTCTTATTGCAGCAAGGCAAGTCCAAGCATGGCTCTGCCTTCCCAAATGGCTGTATTTCCCATCTATTCAAACACCAAGGCCAGACACAGGCAAAGAACGTGGAGCTGGTGCTTCTAACGCGGCTCTCCTGCATCCCAAGCCTGGCAAGGTGTGGGTGCCGTCACTCACCCGCTCTCCTTGGGTGCCTTTTGAACCCGGCAGGCCAATGAACCCCTTCAGAGAGAAACACAAAGTGCAATTAAAAAAAAAAAAAAAACAAAAACACCAAACATAAAGGAAAATATCTCATGCACTCACGGAGGCTGACAACACTCCCACGCCACAGGGATGGGAAGATGCTGGTGAACGGGAGATGCCAGTTTAGCTCTGCAGGGTTGCTGCTGCTACAGTGGGATTTGCTTCCAACAGGGACCAGGGGAGGTTTAACCCCTCTTCAGGTTACCCCCACCCCCAGAACAGCCCCCAGCACGAGGGATGAGGTCCTTGGTAACCTCCAAAACGCACCACCCACATCCCACCCCACATCCCTCTTGGAAGCACCACTTTTCAGCTCAGCACCATGGAGTTCCAGCACACGAGAAGCAAATGCACCGAGGGCTGCGCTCAGCTGGGACACCACGGGTCAGGCAGGAGAAAGGCCAGGCTGTCCCAGCCTCCCTACCCTTTGGAAAGGGCAGCTCAGCACCTAAATCCCTGGGGAAAAAGGGATCACACACCAGGGAAGGGATAGGCAGGGCCGGGGCTGGGGCATCTCTGCTGGATAATCCATAGGAAAAAATAAAATAAAAAAGGGTCCCCGCAAGCAGCAGAGTCAGAGGAGCTTTGAAGTTTGGAGATGAGCGTGGCCAGAGAGACGTGGCCATCATCCCCACCAGCACTTGTGCCACAAACATCGTGGGGGGCTGGGGGTGGTGGTGGGAGCAGGGCATTCCTCCGTGGTGCTTTGGCTGCTGCGAGGGGGAAGGAAGAGGGCACCCCTCACCTGCTCCCATGGACTTACCCCAGGGCCCTCCTGTCCCAGCTGTCCCCTCAGCCCGGGGACACCCTCTGTGCCCTGCAAGAGGAGTGCAGGATGAGCCCGTGCTACACTAAGCAGAGCGTGCCCAGTCCCACCGTGTCCCCTCCCTGAGGCTCCCAGGGACATCCAAGGCTTCCTCCACGAGGTCAGCTGCGAGTGTTGTCCCCCTCTCCCCACCAAAAGCAGTGACAGGGACACCTCACCCCCTCCTGTTTCTCCAGGGGAAGCCCTCAAGCCTGGCCTTCACCCCCATCAGGGAGTGTAGCGCTAGGACAAGGGGTAACGGTTTTAAACTGAAAGAGGGGAGATTTAGATTAGAAATTAGGAAGAAATTTTTCCCTCTGAGGGTGGTGAGAGCCTGGCCCAGGTTGCCCAGAGAAGCTGTGGCTGCCCCATCCCTGGAGGGGTTCAAGGGCAGGTTGGACAGGGCTTGGAGCAACCTGGTCTGGTGGGAGATGTCCCTGCCCAGGGCAGGGTTGGCACTGGATGGGCTTTAAGGTCCCTTCCCACCCAAACCATTCTGTGATTCTATGATCAAGGTCAAAGCCAGCCAGCGAGAAGCTCTTACGGTGTCTCCTTTGGGACCAGCAGATCCCTCCATCCCAGCTGGACCCTGGGGAAAAGCAAAGGCAGCAGAAGATTTGGGAGAAGAGAGGTGCTGCTCACCGTCCTGCTCTGAGGATGAGACCCCAGCCCGTAGGAACCCTGCCCAGCCCCCCAGGAGCTGCCTGTCACACCCCAGGGACCATGTCCCCATCAGCTCACTCTTCCCTTGCTCCCCTCCTTCCTGCAGCTTGCCCAGGAGACATGGGGGGGAGGAAGCTCCGAGCAGCTCCTTCCTTGCTCAGCCAGCACATGGGCTGGGGGGACACCCACACCTTGGAGACATGGGGGGCTCCAAGCCAGGACCTGCTTACCTGTGTGCCTCTGGGACCAGGGGGGCCACGTCTCCCCTGCAAGCCCTGTGGTCCCTGCAAAGGGAAGTGGGGACACGAGGGGCTGCCATTAGAATCGAATCCCTGCAGGCATCCTGCAAAGCCCGGGGTGCAAAACCTCTCCCAGGAAATACCATGCTGCTGAGGAGCTCCAGGGCGAGGGGACCCCCCACCACTGAAGGGGTACAGAAACGATTTACACCCCCATCTCAGCCTTTTTGCAGATTTTTGGGGTAGGTTGAGATGGCAGCCCAGCTGGAGGAGACCCCACTCTGGGCTAGGTGACCCTTGGGACACCCTCCCATCCTGGCACCCCCACCAGCTCTCCCAAGAGCCCCATCACCATGAGGTTCACCCGTCCCTCGGGGCAGGCTTGTACCCATGTACCTTGGGGCCCTGGGGACCAGGCAAGCCAGGAGGACCCATTTCTCCCTGGGGAGAGAAGAGGGGAAGGACAGGTGAGCACCGTGACCAGAAAAACCCAAATAGCAAAGGAGGGAAACCAGGACAGACCCACCTGAGAGCCATTGACACCTTGGCATCCAATGGATCCTGGCTGGCCTGGCTCTCCCTGCAATACAAGAGGGTGCTCAGCCCCATGGCAAGGTGCACCATGCAGGGGGGAGATGGGATGGGACCCTCCAGGCATCCCCCGTGGCAGAAGGGGCAACCCTGAGCTAGTGGGGATGCTGAGGGGAGGGGCCTTTAGTGGTGTGCATGAGTTATAACACCATTTATCTTTTTGCAATTTGCCCCCCACTACCAGGAGGCTGTATTTTAAGGAGACACGTTCTTTTCAGGTGTAGGTCAGCACAAGGGATGAAGCTGGGCAGGACACGATGGCAACATCTCGGGTGGTGAGAGCCTGGCCCAGGTTGCCCAGAGAGGCTGTGGCTGCCCCATCCCTGGAGGGGTTCAATGGCAGGTTGGAGAGGGCTTGGAACAACCTGGGCTGGTGGGAGGTGTCCCTGCCCAGGACAGGGGGTGGCACTGGGTGATCTTTAAGGTTCCTTCCAACTCTAACTATTCCATGATTCTCTATCCCAGTCTGTCGACAGTGGTCCTGCACTCCTCCCCCACCCAGCCCAGCCACCACCTGCAGTCCAGCAGGGGTTTGAACCAAAAAGCTAGGACTTACCATGGGGCCAACAGGTCCTGGGGGACCCACTGAGCCATCTTCCCCCTGAAGCAGGAGAGAAAGGATGACATTTTTCTAGCCTATTTTGCTTTGATTTTCTCCTTTGAGTTTTCACATCCCAAATTCCTCCTTTTCTTCCCATCAAGCATTGGTTACTTGATGCCCCTTTGAGCAGCGATCTGCCCAGCCCTCCCCAGCTCTCCCACTTCATACTGGAAGGTGCTTCCATTCACCCACCAAAACGCTTCAATTTTCCTTTTAAATCCACTGCAAACCCTCCGTTCCCTGGCTGAGATGCCTCCCCATGACGTGGCAGCAGTTAAGCTATGAGCATGCTGAGAGCAGCGTGGAAAAAGCCAGGTGCTGTCAGCCTGAAGGTGGTCACCTAAAATAAACTGCAGTGCAATGTGCCCTGCAAAGGCTCATTTCTCTCCCTCACCAGCCAGGAGAACAAGCTGGGATGCAAATGTCCACCTGGGAGATGTTGGAGGCAAAGGGAGGCTCCTGCCCCATACGTGCAGAGGGACAACGAGCCTGGGGTAATTTTCCTATTAATAAGAGCCACTTCCAGGACAAAGATAGAGATGCAAAAAGATGATTAAGATATTCTTTAGGTGCAGCTTTCAGGAAAAAAAAAGAATATAAAATAAGGATTTTGTAAGAGCGAACCACACAAAGTGGTGGCAGTGACCTGCAAACCCCAAGCCCTTCCTCATTGGACCCATCCCTTCCCAGGAGCTTCCTCAGGGAGGGCTGGTGACACAGAGAAAGCAAAACCACTCACCTCCGGTCCCATGGGGCCCTGGAAGCCCATCGCACCCTTCAGCCCTGCCATCCCCTGGGAAAGAAGCCAGGAGTAGGGCATCAGCAAGGTACCCATCCCTTCCAGGAGGGTCGGGGAGAACACAGAGACCTTGAGAGCTCTGCCCAAAGCCAGGAGAACGTGGGCTGGAGCCAGGGATGGAGCTGGGACCATCGCAGACAAGCAAAGGGGTCAGCCCAGGAAAGGGGATGGAGGGAAGGAACCATCACAAGACACCCCGGGCTTCCCCGGTAACTCACGTGAAGCCCAGCAGGACCTGGCAGGCCATTTTCTCCTTTCACCCCCTGGAAAAGCCAAAGAGCAGCCTGAGCGATGGAGAAGAGGGTTACCTGGGGACAGGGGGTGGGCATGGCAGGGAGGGACCAACCTCCTGCCCGAGCCAGGCAGGGCTGCGAAGAGCAAGGACAGACACCCTCACCTTCGCTCCCTTCTCTCCTTTCTCCCCAACCGGTCCAGGGTCACCCAAGAAACCCTGAAACGGGAACAACAAGGATGTGTGAGCCCCAGCTGGACCACCAGGAGCCAAAAGGTGGCTGCTGTGCCCCAAAAAGGGCTCTCGATGCCATGCAGAGGGGTGGGGACCCTCATTCCTGTGCTAAATGAGGCAGCCCCCAGAAGAAAAAGCCTGCCTGCTTGTCCCCAGCACAGGTGACAGCCACCCACCCTGCTGTGGCTCCTGTGTCCCAAGCCAGGGTTACACCATGCCGTGCACAATAGGGACACGGAGGTGTCCCAGCACCTGCAGGGCTGGGATGGGGCTCCCTGCACTGGGTGGCAGGGCCATGTCCATCACTGGGAGATGCCACGGTGCCCTGAGCTGCACGTGGTGGCAGCAGGGACAGAACAGAAAAGCTCGATGGGCTTGTGTGAGTGCGGGGAAGTTTCATGTGTCCACGTGAGGTCAACCCCAAGGGCGAGAGATTCTCCATCTGGGTTGATGCTGGGATGGTGCTCAGAGGCGAGAGGGTACAAAGTACGGACCAGAAGAGAAATAGGATAAACCAGGGGGGAGGGGGGGGGGGGGCTGCAGTTTCAGAAAGAAGAAATTGGGTTTCAGACACCCCAGTCTCATCAGACCTCGGAGGAGCTCAGTGCCGAAATCTCTTGGGGAGCTCTAAACATTTTGGCTTAATAGGACTGAGTGGGAAGGAAGCGAGAGAAACCACTGATACTTACTTTTTTTTTTATGGAGGTTTTATATCTTGTTCTTGACGTTCCCCTGGTGAGGAACTGCGGGACATGGCACGAGTAGCCCCGACACCCCCAGGCTGGGCCAGCTCAGGGCACTCCCACGGCCAGAGGCTGAGTGGGCACAGCAGCAAGGGTGATCCCCCACGGCAACAGGGCACCCCCACACTAAGGCAACATCAGGCTGGCACGTGTGTGCCCCCCAGGCTGGGGGAGGACGTGGGTACTGGGCACTGCTGGTGCGGTACCGGTGAAACCAGTAACAAAAAGCTTGGCGTTAAGTGTATGTTCTGGGACCAGTGCCGCATTGTGCCCACAGCGAGAGCCAGCTCCTTACCTCTTCTCCCTTCTCGCCGACCAGCCCCCGGTCACCCTGGAAGCCCTGCAGTCCCTGGGGAGAAGGAGGAAGGAGCAGAGTGGGCACCGAGGGGCTGCCCAGTGCCTCCCACCCATGCCCAGCTGCAACTCCCACCTCCCCACCGTGCCACCAGCTGCTGCCTTCCCCCCTAGGGCCACTCCAGGGAGATTACTGAGAGCTTCAGATCTCTCAGTCCCTGTCACCATCCTCCAAAAGCCGCTGAGAAACCTCCCAGCCCAGATGCATTGCTCAAGTTCCCCAGGGATTGCTCCCAGGGGTCTGGGAAGGGGCAGGGACTGTCACACCACCAAGTGACCAGCTTCATAGCTTGAACATGATCTAGGCAGCTCATAAATGCTCTCATTTCTTTCTTACTCCCCCCAGTTATTTCCTCCTGTGAAAGCAACCAGGAGATCCAGATGCAGAAGAGCAGCCCAGCTCTCGTGCTCAGGCCCAACACAGGATCTGCAGAACTTGGGTTATCCCAGCTGCACTTTGACACACACGTGTGATGTTTTACAGCCCTTTTTTTGGGGAAACATGAACCTCAAGGCACTAATTTAGGACTGGACGAGGCTTTGAGCAACCAGGTCTGGTGGGAGGTGTCCCTGCCTGGGGCAGGGGCTTGGAACTGGATGATCTTTAAGGTCCCTTCCAACCCAAACCATTCTACCATTCTACGCTTGCCTGGGTTTGCAGGTTTAAGAGTATTTTAGTGAAAGAAAGGAGCTTTAGGAACCCCTTGTCTCCTGTCCAGGGCTCAGGGCTGCAGCTTGCCCACCCAACGCTGGCCATGCCATGGCCTCTGCTTACCCACAGCTTACCTGCTCTCCCGGCAGTCCCCACGGGCCAGGTTTGCCATCCAGGCCAGGGAAGCCATCGGAGCCGGGGTAACCCACACGTCCTGGCAGTCCCTGGAGCCCAGGTTCACCCTAAGGATTAAAAACAAAAAAAAGCCAAACATGGAAAATTAAAAAAATCCACATCATTATGAAACCAATAAATTCAATGCTGAGCTCTGCCTGCCTCGTGCTTTTGCGGCAATGCTTGTGGGACACCAAGTGGTTCACAAGGAGATAGGTAGGGCTGGTGGTGGGAAGAGAAGCTTCATGCATCCAGGGGCTGCAAGTGTTGGGGACATGGATCTGCCCAGGGTCTCTGACAGGAACGGTGGGAGGGTCACAACCAGTGGCTGTACAGCCAGAAACAAGGTAGGAAGCGGAGAGAGAAGCAGTGATGCATTAGGAAAACGTCAACCAAAACCCCTCTGCATCTGCTTCTTGGCTCTGGGGCTGACACTCAAAGCCATCTCTGATGCTTTCCCCCATGTAGGAGCCTGAGCAGGTCCTCTGGACTGCACATCACCAGCTAAAGTTCAGGGACAGCTTATTTTTTTTTCCCTTAGCTTACTGGCAATTCTGAATTAAGGCAGGATAAAGAACAGTCTGGAACAGAGAGAAGACTTTTCCCCTTAAACCTGCTCTAGTGGGAGGTGTCCCTGCCCATGGCAGGGGGGTTGGAACTCAATGACCTTTAAGGTCCCTTCCAGCTCTTTATGATTCTGTGATTCTAAACCACTTTGATTGTTTGGATTTCTCCAAAATTTTGGAACATTTGGTCAAGTCCCAAAACTGGACTTTGTTTTAATTTGTAAAATCAGAGTTCGAAGGAAGGGCAGAAAGACCACCCACGAGGTGGTCACCTCGTTTGTTTCTCAAGTGAAGAATCTGGTTGCAAAAACATAAAAGCTTGTTTTGGGGAGGTTTGCTTTTCCATCTCCCTCTCCCAAGGGCTTCAGCATCGCACAGCCAGCCACATCCATCCCCTGTGCTCGGGAGTGCCCACATATGTTGGGGGCAGCCAGCCCAAAATCCAGCATTTTTTCCCCATTCCACTTCCAGTCTTAGATTCAGGGAATATTTATTGTTATTTCTGATTTTTCAAGAGAGAGACCTGGGCTGTGACACACCTCTGGCTGTGCTCTGCGGTGGGTGAGCCTGGGCGGATGGACCAAATGCAAAATAGACCATGGGCAAACCCAACCCAACCCAACCCAACCCAACCGTGAGCTCAGGAGCCTAGGCAGGTGGAAGAAATCCCTCCTCCTCTTCCTCATCCCTTCTGCCATCCATTGGCCTCACCTGGGTAGGGACCAGAGACCTGGTGGAGCCTGAATGGGCACCAAAGACCTCTTGGGCCAAGGTCTAGTAGAATCATGAACCAACCCAGACCGGTCAAGAGCAGAGTCTAAAGCTCAGTTGGGTTTCGCTGTTGGGAACCTGCCGTGCAAGGCCTCTGGAAGATGCTAAAGTGAGAGCAGAGGGCTGTGGCCATGCAGAGGGCTTGCAGATGGCTGTGATGGGTGGAAAAAATGTGCTCCTTTCCATTTCTGTGCTAATCCCCACCCCCCCGCCGAGCTGCTGCCACCTCTCACAGATCCTGTTAATGTGAAGATGGAGAATAACTTTGGCACCTTTTGATTAAGCTCCGCCAACAGACTCCAGTGTTTACACTCAACCGGCTTAACAGAGTCAGTGACACCTTCCAGATGTTGGCAGCTGGTAAAACACCATCCCCGAGGTGCATCCCCGCTGCAAGGGAGTGGGGCCGGGGGTGAGAGGAGACCTGGCAGCAGGATGCGTGATGGAGAGCAGATACACAGCTCCTGATGGTGTAGCTGTGGTTCTTGCCCAAAGTATCAACTCTAACTTTTGCCACGAGCTTTTGGGACTCAAAGGTTCAACACAACTGCCAGGAACCAGCCTGGGTCCTGCTCAACAGCCTGTCCAAATTCTCCTTCAGCGTCGATCCCTGTGAACCCAGCCCATCCTTGTCTCCTCTTCTCAAGCTAGACAAAAAAACCACCCCAGTTTTGGAGAGACAGACACGATGGCAAAGAAGACAGCAGGAGGAAAGGAAGGTCATTGCTGAGAGGGAGCCAAGGGCATGAGGGTGCTGTGGTTAAGGTTTCTGGGTGGATGCTCTACAGGATGGGAAACACTGGAGGGCTGAAGGAACATGAGGGCATGAGGGCTGGATGGGCAGAGATATGAGGAGCAGCAGGAATGGGAGCTGGTGTCCCTTCAGAGCAGTCCAGCAGCAATCAAGACAAATGAGCAAGATGCAAGGGGGTGCTGGGGGACACCTGAGCATCAGGGATAAAATTCGGGATGCACCAGCTCTTCCCCATGAGGGCTGGGTACCAGCAAGCAGAGGCAGGAGAGCAGGTGGAAATCTCCAATGATGCTGAGAGACTGGGACATCTGCTCTCCTCTCCTTTTACCCAAGGGGCATCCTAACCCCACAGGCAGCTGTGCTCACTCTGTCCCCAGGGAGGTGGCCGGGTCCCATGAGGGTGCACTGCACAGCAGCTCCCATTGCTGAACACAGACAGAGCTGTACATCCCTTCAGCCAGAGCCATGGGGAAGGAGGCGGGTGGTTTCCAGAAGGTGACAAAAGGACTGTTCCAGCTTGTGTCCACCTGCCTGGGGAGCCATCAGGTGACACATGGCAGAGTCCATCACCTAAAAGGACCGTGTTGAGCCCATGAACCCACTGGAGTAGGGCACTGCAAAACAGGGTGAGAGAAGCTGCAGCATGGACCTGGTCAGGAGAACAAGCTTGCCATGGAGAGCCACCCCTGCCAGCCACAGCAAGGTCCCCAGAGAGAGGACCAGGTTATCACCTTCTACCACCCCAGTACCTGAAGGGGGCCTGTAAGAAAGCTGGGGAGGGACTTTTTACAAGGGCATGTAGTGATAGGACAAGGGGTAATGGCTTCAAACTGAAAGAGGGGAGATTTAAACGAGATCTCAGGAAGAAATTTTTCCCTCTGAGGGTGGTGAGAGCCTGGCCCAGGTTGCCCAGAGAAGCTGTGGCTGCCC
>JAOTQQ010000007.1:9960029-9972675 GCA_026546715.1 Gallinago undulata
CTGGGGAGGGTCAGCCTGGAGAAAAGGAGGCTGAGGGGAGACCTGCTGGCTCTCGCCAACTCCCTGAAAGGAAGGGGTGGCCGGGGGGGGGTCGGTCTCTTCTCCCAAGGAACAGGTGATGGGACAAGAGGAAACGGCCTCAAGTTGCAGGGGATGTTTAAGATGGATGTTGGGGAAAATTCCTTCACTGAAAGGGTTATTTAGCATTCGAATGGGCTGCCCAGGGAAGTGGTGGAGTCGCCATCCCTGGAGGTATTTAAAAGAGGGTAAACACAGTGCTTAGAGATGTGGTTTAGTGAAGGTTTTTGCCAGTGGTGGGTTGATGGTTGGAATAGGTGATCCAAAAGGTCCCTTCCAACCTCTGCAATTCTATGATTCCAAATGCAGCCATGAAAAAAAATTACACAATTCTGACTGGGTGTGCAGAGCAAAGAGCATCAGGAGCCCTGCAAAGTGCTGTAACCGTGCCCTGACAACAGGACTTGGTTACACAGATGCCTACCCCAAAAACCCCGGGAGGAAGGCGATTGCCCTGGTGCAGCCATGGTGATGCTCTCTGGCACTGCTGGCTTCTTCCCCAACACTCCCAGCTTGCTCTCTCCTGTCCCCATTTACCCTGGTCAGGCACCAACCATCTGTGGTGGGTCTTGTGACCATCAGTAGCAGCACAGCACCTGCTCTAGAGCAGCAGGAGGACAGGAGAACATGGAGGTCCTCCAGCTCAATCAAGATATCACCCAACGCCCAGCTCTCCTGCACTTCCCAGGAGGAATCCGTTCTCCTCTAATGCAGGTATTTGTCTTCTGCAGCTGCATTGATCCAATTCAACACAAAACTGCATGGGGCAGGTCTGGCCCAAGGACTTTTGGTTGGTCAATCCAAGGCCAGAGCCACACCAGCACAGGGCCACTCTCCCCCTCATACTTCTGGCCAGCATTGTCCCTTCCTCAGGGTGTGCTGGCAGAGGAGAGGTCCTCCTCACTGCATTGTCTTACCAGCATCAAAGGCATTTGCCCCAGAGCAGAGGGTGCCATTACCCCTTTTCATAAATGGATGACTTGAAGGTAAATCAAATGTCCTGCCCAAGGTCATTAAAGCTTTTAGAGAGTCAGAGCGCTGACCCTGGCCAGAGAACATCCCTGTTCCAGGCATCTCCAGCCCCAGGTTGGTAAAAGTACCTAAAGCAGCTGGAAACCCACTTCCTTCAGCCACTGCCCTGCCTGGCTTGAGAGGGAGCTTGAAATTGAGCTTGATGATAGCAGGCACCGTGCCATTATGAGTCGGGGAACCTGGAGGAGGCACTGGGACATTGCAGTGGTGGCTCCCATGGAACATGGAGTTTTGTAGCTGGCTGAGGAGCAGCTGAAGCGCTCCTGCCTCCCCGCAGGTCCCATCCCCGCTCCTGTGATCCCCCCACCGCAGCAGGGTCAGGTGAAAAAATGTCTCGTCTTGGCAAGAAGTTTGGTGGGCACAAACCCCACGAGCCAAAGCCATGGGACACAGCTGGGGCATGGTGGAAAACAGGAGCAATGCTTTGTAACTGGCAATGCAGAGCAGGAGATGGGCTGCTTTCTGCACAGCTCAGATCTTCTCTGGCCCCCGTCCTACAGAGGGAGGGCATGAACCACCCTGTGGATGCGTGTAGACCACGGGAATACAAGATCTCCTGGTCAGAGAGGAAAGAGGGGTGGCTGTGCGAGCAGAGCTGTAAGTAGGGTACATGCTGATCCCGTTCCACCCAAGAAGAGATGCCTGCAGAGCCCTCCCCAGCCAGCAGCACCTCTCTCCTTGGCATCCTCCCTCTGTCCCCACCTTCCTTCCCTGTCTCCGTCCCCTACTCAACAGACTAGGAGCCACCAACCATCACGGACTCATCCTCCCAGCTCTCATCCCAGCAGAGCAGAAGGGTACCTGCGTGGGAAGGGCAAGAGGAGCTCCCCGAGCGCTCACCCACCGTGGCCATAACTCACCATGAATGCCTGCCAGTCCTCCCTGGAGTTCCTCCAGAGGACAATGGTGGGGACACCGGGGATTCCCACAGGGCCTGGGTCACCTGGGGGGCCTGTCCTTCCCATGGCTCCAGGGTATCCCTAGGGAGACAAGGGCAGCTCCTTAGAACCAGCTGGGGTTTAACAGTCAACACAGGCTCTGACTTGGGTCAGCCTCTGGGTCTGGGCACATTCCTGGGTTCAAACCAGCTCTTAAGACCTAAATAACTGGCACTGGAGCAAGCTGCCCAGAGAAGCTGTGGCTGCTCCATCCCTGGAGGGCTTCAAAGCCAGGTTGGACGGGGCTTTGAGCAACCTGGTGTGGTGGGAGGTGCCCCTGCCCAGGGCACGGGGTGGCACTGGATGATCTTTAAGGTCCTGTCCCATCCAAACCATTCCATGATTCTATGAAATAACCCTGACAACAGGGAAAGCGAAAGGAATGAGCTTCACGTGGACATGCCTGTGCCGAGACCCATCTAAAGGCCACAGGTATCGGAGCTGATGCACACAGAAGTGACCCGACTCCTGGGGCAACAAGTTTGCAGCTTGGGAGAGATGGAAACTGCTGTGGTTGGGAGCACGCTCACTGGTTTACTGATGGGGAAGCTGAGGCACCACCCTTAATCCAGAGCATCTCCAAGCATCTGTCAGTGCACTGGGCAACGCTGGCTGCAGCAGGAAACCAAGCTGTGCTGAGCTGGCTGCTCCACGCCAGGTTCCTGGAGCAGGAAGGACAGGCATGGGTCTCACCAACATGGTATTGGAGGATATATGTCCCTTCAAGAGGAGCTGGCGGATATAGCATGTGGCTGGACTTTAGGACACACCAGCATTCCTCCTCCAGGTGACCTGAGCTAAAGGTGCTTCATCCCCCTGGTCTGTCACCTTTGCAGAGCTGTGAAGTAGCTCAGAGGAGAGACCACAACTTGTCCATGCCATCAGCTCAGTCCTGAGCCTGGGCTTAAAATACCCAGTAAAAAGAGTTCTTTCCTCTTCCAAACACACATAAAGAGCCACCAGACTGCAGCTTCAGAAGCTCACGCTGCCTTCTTGATGGAAGACACCCAAATCAACCCAAATCACGCGTGGTCTTTGCCCCAGACCCCACACCCCATCCCATACTTTCCTCCGTTTTCCTGGATACTCACTTTGTCTCCTTTGGGTCCCACCAGTCCACGTCTCCCAGGACAGCCCTGAAAGGCAAAGGAAGAGAACTGTGACACCCCAAAGCGGGACACCTCACCACCAGGGTGGCTGGGTGACCAGTGCCATGGCCAGGGCCATCCCAGCCCCAGGGAATCAAGAACTGATAGAGCTAATTCAGAGGAAAACAGCATCCCCAAGTCTCAAAGAAACCCCCCAAGGAGCAGTGGGGTGGGAGATGCACCCTGGTTTACGTGGTTCCCTTCCCACTTTCCTGCCCTGGCATCCTGCAGCATCCATCCGCCACAGAAACAGCCCAGCCCGTATGGTCAGGGAGCCAGGAGCACATTTCCTGACACCTGGAGAGGAAAGGCAGCGTGTTAGGGGGAAAAAAAAAAAAAAAAAAAAAAAAGAAACCATAAAGCTGGATCACGGCCACACACTCCAACAGTAGTTTGGACGAGGAGGCAAACATCTGCGGCTTCTAACGTGTGCGAGATCTGACCCAGCCCCATCTCTAGTCCAAAGTGCACGTTTTGGCCGAGAGGTGACCCCTCTGCGGGGCTTAATGAAGCATCTGTCTGGACGGAAACAAAGCCAAAAATGGGAGATTCTGGATGAAAGAAGACTACCTGGGAGATGTCAGCAGAGGCTGGTAACACGCCGGGCTGCAGCACAGCGGCTGCGGCAGAGCTGCGGCTCCCGGCGGCTTCAATCACAGCCCCTGGTTTTGTTTGGAGCTTGCAAACAGGCTTTTTCTGTGCCCAGTAGAAATTCTGGGAACCCACCCTGAATCACACTTCCCCCCCCAGCACGGGCATGGCTGCATCCCCACGACCACCCAACCTGGCTGCCTTGTGAAGAGGGGAGGGGTAAAAAGGCCAAGCTGCGTGTCCAGGCACAGCTTTGGCACGGGGGAAAGCTTCTCCAAGGGGACTTTGAGCACTTAAGGTGCCCAAATCTGAAGCCTCTGGGTCCAGATCTGTGTCCCCCCTGGGGCACAACCCCTCCCTAGGGCTGTGGCCCCCAAGCTCGTGTACAGCATGTGCTTGTACCAACTGGCCCTCAAAAGAGCTACAGGGTCAAGTGACTTCTGGGCGCAGCCTCTAGCTTATCTTCTGCATGGACACTCACAGAATCACAGAATGATAAGGGGTTGGCAGGTACCTTTGGAGATCATCTAGTCCACCCCCCCTGCCAAAGCAGGTCCACCTAGAGCAGGTTGCATGTGTCCAGGTGGGTTTTGAATGTCTCCAGAGAAGGAGTCTCCACCACCTCTCTGGGTGGCCAATGCTGCCCTATGTCCACAGCTGAGAAAACCAGCTGCCCAACCAACCCCTCCTCCCATGTGGCCACCAGTGGGTTGCAGTGCTCCACCGAGGACTCTTAAAGGCACCAGGGTCCTCTCTGAGATGTCCAAAGAGCTGTTCCTCCTCCTGCTCCTCCCCAGGCACTGGCCATGGCCACCCCCAGCATGAAGACCAAGGTTGCAAAGCCAACGCACACAGTCCTAGTGCACCATGGAGAGACATGACCAAGCCACAGGCACAACAGCAGTCCCTGAAATTTGCCAGCATCTATTTCTATCCCTTAAGCTGCTCCCAGCTCCTGCTATTTTGTGCAAACCAAAAAGAACAACTCAGAGCACCGGGAACAATGAACCCAAGGGCTGTAATGTTTCAGAAGAGAAAAATGAAGATCAACCTGATGTATCTCATCCAGATGGCAGCCGGTGTCTTGCCCTGCAAACCCCTCCCTCCTCCCATGGGGTGACCCAATGGCTGTGGCCCTGGGTGCTGTGGGACAGTGGGTGGCTCCCAGTGGAAAAGCACGGAGAAGGCTTTGCTTTTGCCTGTTGCCCAAGTTCACACCGTCCCTGACACCAGATAACTGCAGCAGGATACATTTTCAAGTCTACAAATAGAAATTGCATCTTTGCTCCTCACCAGCCAGTGCTGAGGTTGAGTAACAGAAACCAAAAGAGAAAAAGAAAAGCCCGTGGGGACGTACCGACAGCAGGGAACCCCCATGAAACACTCTCTGTGAAAGCCAAGGAGCTTTTGAAAACTGGCAATACAACGCAATCCCTGCAAGGAGGATTAGCAAGATCATAAAAATCAGCAGCTTTTAAAGTAAGAAACACTTTTCACATCTCAATGTCCTGGCTTTTTTTCCCCACTGATCTCCAATCCAGTGGAGGATGTCTGGGATGGGAACAGAGGGCATGTGGTCTGCTGGGGTCTACAGTCCCTAAATGCCCTGAACAGCATTAGGGCATGATCAGGACTTGGCAGGAGGATAAATAAACCTCCGTCCACACCTCCCAACTCAAAGTGTTTCTGCAAAGGCACAAAAATCTCTGGCAAACCAGATGTACCCAATCCTGCACTGATGGAGAGGACCCATCACGTACATGGTGAGGCAGGACTGGAGATCCATGCCCCACTGATTTCCCCAATTAACACCACCCGTGAAAGAGGAGAAAAACCCCACAAGTGAAAAGGTTGGTGCTAAACCCTCATTATTTCCAAACTTTCCCCCTAATAATAACGAGAGATGTCACCCTCAGACACCCAGTCCTGGAGGTGACACAGTAAGAGGGTGACCCACGAGCCCAGCACACACCACCACTGCCAAAAGCAGAGGTCAGGCAAAGTCCCATTCCCAAAAGAAAAGCCTCAAATTCCATTTAACAAAGTTTTCCAAGGCAAGGGCATTGATTCTTTTGCTTCCCTTCCACAGGACACATTTAAACATCCCAAAAAGAGAAGCCAGGAGGCCTGTGTGGATAAACAAGGAGTTCCTGGATAAGCTCAAAAACACAACAGAAGCCTACAGAGGGTGGAAGCAAGGACGGGTAGACTGGGTGGAATACAGAGAAACTGTCCGAGTGTCCAGAGACCAGATCAGGCAAGCTAAAGCCCAGAGAGAATTAAATCTGGCCAGGGACATCAAGGATAAAAAGAAAAACTTCTGTAGGTGTGTCAGGGATAAAGGTAAGACTAGGGAAGATGTGGGCCCTCTCCATAAGGAAACAGGAGACCTGGTCACCTGGGATATGGAGAAGGCTGAGGTATGGAATTACTTTTTCACCTCAGTTTTGATCAGCAAGGGCTCTAACCACACCACCCACGTCACAGAAGGCAAAACCAGCAGCTATGAGAATGAAGAACCACCCACTGTAGGAGAAGATCAGGTTTGAGACCGTCTAAGGAACCTGAAGGTGCATAACTGGTCTCTATCAGCCCAGACCCCACCATGGGTCAGGATGGGGCTTGGTGGGACAAGAACCAAGGACCTTTGGAGACCAGCAGCAAGCCTTCAGCCCTGAGGAGCAGTAATAAGACATCAGGAAAGGTTGGCAGGTTCAGAACATAATTTTAGCTGAAATAATATCTCTAACCACGTGCCACTGCAGTTTTAAGCCTACACCCACTCGTACCAGCACCTCAAACCCAAACGCCTCATGGTGGGATGGAGCTGCCTCTACCTGCGTTTCCACCCAGGATGCTCATGACCAAGAGAAAACCCAACTCACTTCTTTCTACGGGGGGAAACTCCCAGCTGGGTCCCCTCCTTCTGGCTGACAGCAGGGCTGTCAAATGCCATGACGCTTCCTCCACTCCCGGGATTTTTTCATCCTTCAGCATCTGTTCCTTTTGCCATTTTCTTCTATTTTTGCTGGCAATAGCTGCAGCAGCAAGGAGATGGCTCGAGGGGGAAGCTAACAGCCCTAAATTTGACTGTTATCCTACAAAACCTGGCTCACCGATGACGAATTTAGTGCTGGCTCCCTCAAAGGCAGCCATAAAAACAGCCATGTGCGGAGACCTGCCCTAAAACACCCGGATGAACCCCCCAAACTCAGGGCATCCCAGATGGCTTTCATGTGGGTGTCTGCACAGGGAGGGAGGAGAAGGTGATCATGATCACTTCTGGCAGCAGCACAGGGTAAATGAAATGCAATTTCCTAGATAAATTGTTAAGAAAACGTAACCAAATTAGGGAAAACATTTTTGGCAGAAGAAATAAATGTGGGAAAATATGTAAAAACATTTTTCGGCTACTTCTCAATGAAGACTGATGACTTCTCTAAAGATTTATCTCTTCTGAGTTTACCATTTTTTTTTAATTTCCCGTTTTTCTTCCACTACGATGGATGAATAATCTGAGAAATAATCAGAATTTATTTCATGACAAATTCAATGCTCTGCTTGGAACTGCCACAAATTTTGGGACATCACCGCGGTAGAGACAGCGATGCCAGCAGTGGCCACAGGCTGATGCTGGGGAGATCAGGGGCTGGAGAAGGTGCCTTAGCCCCACTCTGAGCCCCTCAACCTGCCTCTGGGCAGGACCAGAGTGAAATGAAACCCAACAGAGTGGTTAAATGATTTGAGACCACTTCTAGGGTGAGGGGACAAGGGAATCGTCTTCTCCTCTCCAGGTGCCAGTCAAGTTTCTCCAGGGACATCAAAAAACCTTCTCACAGGGCCAGGCTGGTGCACAGCCCTGTGCTGCCTGCCCACAAAAGGTCTCCCTGCCCAATTTACCATGGCCAGCTGCTGGCTTGTGCCCACCACCCACTCTGGAGGAGAAGATGCACCACCACCCATCCCTCTCCTTCCATAGCCATCACCTCCACCACTCACCGGCAGGCCTGGTGGTCCCGGCAGCCCTGGTGGTCCTGGCTTCACATGACCCTGTTGCCCACGTGCCACCAGCGAGATGAGGTGTCCTGGGTGGGAAACGCTGTCCCTGAGCCCTGGGACAGCAGGGCTGGGTGCTACCAGAGGATGCTCCGGAACACCCACCGCTGACCCCGTCCCCAGTGGACCTTTGGGGGCAACTGCCTGACGTCCTGATGGGGAGACCTTGGTGAAGGTGGCAGGCACATCCAGATCAGTGATGGCATCGCCAGGTTTGCCAGGCAAGAGCTGCCGCCGGGTGCCCGCATCACCCGTCAGCTTCTCTGTGGTGATGTTCTCCTCCCAGGGGTCAGAGGCACGCTCCTTCTTGGCTGCTCTTTGTGTTTTGATGGAGGGACCTGGGTGGATAAAAGCACCATCAGGTATCACCAGGTATCGTGATGGTGAACAGGAGAAATGGAGGAAACCATAGCTATGGACCCACCAGAGCTACCAACAACCCATGGGCTGCTCCTGCCAAACCCTGGCCTACCAGGGCCGGTGATTTTATTATAGGTGGAATTCAGCAGCTCAAAGCCTTCATCCTCAATAGAAAGGCTGCCCTCTTCTTCTTCCTCAGCCGACGGCATCTCGATAGGAGGGAGAGAAGTCAGGATGCTCCCATCAGGCTGGAGGTTGAGGGTCTCCTGGGCATTCTCCCATGTCCAGGGTGGCCCCAGGGCCAAATCTGAACTGGTGAGTCTGGGGTCCTGCAAAGTAAGAAGGACAAAAAAAAAGGAAATTTCAAATTTTCCCTTTTTTCCCCCTACTTCCCTGCTCAACACACTTGTGCTTTTAATTTCCCACGGGCATGACTGCTGCTGTGGGGGATGAGGCAGCCCCAGGCAGGAGCTCCTCAGCTCTGGGGCAGCTCCTCAGCCCCAGGCAGGTCCGTTCAGCCACCTACGAAACACAACTTGCCCTTTGCCAAGGACATGAGCCCGTTTGGCAGCACGGGCCACTCCAACCTCCTTCTCACAGTCCCACTGCAATGATCCCCCAACACCATCTCCTATGTTAGAGAGAAGAGCCCGGAGCCTAATGACAGAAATCCAAGCCTGAGAGTAATTAGTAAAACGATGAAAGCAAATGCATAGAGTCACACTGGGGATCGGTCTGCCCCTTTGGCCTTTCATTTTGCTGATTTGGCATATTTGGAGGCTCCTGGTAGTCTTGGGGAATGGTACAGGAGCCTGCAGCACCCAGCCAAGTGGCTGCAAACCTGGTAACCCTCCAAGGGTTGGGAAGGGAAGGGAGACCCAAGCCCAGGTGGAGCCTCCTGGATGCCTGCAGCAAATTCCTTTAGGGCAGTGGCTGGCAAGGGACTCACTGTGTCTTCGGCGACCACCTTAATTAGCCCCTGCAGGACAGTGTGGGTCTCAATGGCTCTTTCAACCCTACAACCACCGGCAGAGCCCAGGCACCACCCACAAGTGGAGGAGAACTGCAACGTCAATAGAAATATCAAAACTCATCATAAGTGCCAAATGTGAAAAAGGAGTTAAACTTCAGAGAGTTTCCTGCATTTAAAATGTGCATCATTTTTACATCCAGCACCAGAGTCGGTGTCTCAGGCTGGGCTTGCACACTGGGCCACACGTGCACAGACCCAGGGTTGGGTTGGTTGGTGGGTGTGAAGGACCTTCACCTCTCCTGGAACAGCAGGCAGCATCTCCACCAGCCCCACATACCCACCAACACTTGGCTCAGAGCCTGTGCTCCCACTGAGCCCCACAGGGCACAGACCACCTGGTGCACGGCACCGAGAAGAGCTGGTGGGACCTCAGCCCTGGCTGGTGGCTCCTTGGGTCTGGTGCCATGCAGCTGATGCAGACATAGTCAGCAAGAAGTCACTAGAGGGAGACGCAAGCCCACGCTTGACTTGTGGAGCTACAGAAGTGGAGCGGGGAGGTACAAGGAGATATGAAGCATCCTTCTCATCCTATCTTCTGTTGACTTGAACCCATTACTCAGCTCCAGTTCTGTCCCGCACCACAGACTCAAGGTACACGCTTGCTTGGGAGCACCAACATGGATTCGTGTGAACAGCAAGTCAAAAAACCCAACAATTTCCCTCCCAGAACCAATGATTCTGCAGATGAGCACCCAACAGTATTGCAGCCAAACCCCACTTCTGGAGGGCCCTGGGAGGCAGAGGACCTCCAAAGGCAGCAGGAGCTGCTGAAGTCTTTGCTCTGCTGCGGGACGCCACGCCATCAGATTGAAGATTTCCAAACTCTTCCCATCCCAAGTGGGGAGGAAAAGTGAAAATTTTTATCTTTCAATTTTCAAAAGTCAAGGTTGAAGAGTTGCTTTTAAAAACAGTGGAAATGCTTTGTTCCCAATTACAGACACTTTTTTTGGATGCTCCCAGCTTTGTTTTTTATGTGGAATTTGTTACAATTCATTTTGATTTCAACCTTTCATTTGCAAGTGATTTTAAAAGCTAGAACCTATCTCAAATCAGAATAAAAGTGTTGTGTTTTATTTTTTTTTTAATATCAAAATGAAGTATTTTGATATCCTTTTTCCCTCTTCTAAAATCTACCCCAAAAAGACTTTCCCCAGTCTAAGTTCTAACCAGGGGCAAACAAGCATCCTTCTGAAAAATTAGCAATGCCAAAGCCTACTGCTGATACCAGCCATGGACACAACCCCTAGACACCTCCACTGAGCATCTCCACCCTCACACCTACAGGAGGAGGATGGCCTGGCCCATAATGCACCCACATTCGTTGGTCCCTCAGCTGTTGGGGGAGGTAAAATACACAAGGGATGGGTCTAAGACTACGTGTAGGTACCAGAGAAACCCATCCTGGGCTACATCCCTACAGCTGCCACCAAGACGGGCTTAGGGCCAACCACCTCCAACTCCTCTTGAAGTCATGATACTCACCCCCAAAGAGTGAGCTCAATACTTTTCTGAGCCAAGACAAGTCTTTGTGTATAAAGGCTTCTAGAAAAACAGGAGTATTACCACTTCCTCAGCTCTTAACACAATTTTTTCATCCAGACAGAGACTTGACCCCTCAAAGGCAGAGGCAACGACAGTGTTGATGTGTCCACGTTACTCTGCTCCTCTGGCCAGTGCTATGTCCCAAGCCAAAGGACCAGGATTCCTCTATCACCAGGATGTTTATGCCCCAAATGGCATCGATAGCCATATTTCTAAAGGACAGTGTCTATGGTAGGTGTTAAGTAGGCAAGTGGCAATCTAGCACCAAGGAGGAAGGGTTGAGAAAGGTCAGGATGAGACAGAAAAGACAAAAAAGCAAAGAAAACAGGTAGAAAGTGGGAAAGCAAAGACCAGAGGTGACCAGTTGGCCCCTCTTTCCCCAGCCACCTCTAACGAGGACCCGTGGTCCTGCCTTGCAGACTGGAAAAAACCCCTGGATGCAACTGGAGGGTAAAATGCATAAAACACGAGAGAAAGGAGAAGTGATTTAGAAAAGGAAAAGACAGTCCTAATTCATCTCCAGCCAGCTCCCCCGAGCTGGCTTTAGCAATTAGATGCCCTTAGATTTTCCCTTGGGCACTGCCCAGCCCACGGTTCCATCTCCAGGAGAGCTCGTTACCATCACAGCCCCGGAGGGCAAAGGAAGATAAAGCCTGCACTTCTTAAACAGTACCCAGGATCTGGGTAAAATTCAGGGAGACTGAGGAAAACAAGCAGCAAAAGCTCTGTGCAAAGTCATCAGAGCAAAGCACCTGAAGGGGACAGGCTGCCATGAAGCTGTTTTCGTCGAGAGAAACGCTAATGTACACCAAACAAGCCTGCAGAGTTTGGAACAAATTTAAAAACACGCTGCCAATTAAATCACAGCAGTTTTCCTGCCTTCGAGGTGGAGGGAAATCAGGCTTCAAATTGTAGGAGCAGGGAAGCCACCAGGGCTGCTCATCCACAGCACGGGCAGGCTGGACCTGGAGTATTATGGCAAGCTCTCCAGTGTGGCCAGTTGGTGTGTCCTCTCCCAGGTGACCTCGGGGACCAGCCTGTGCCCTCTGCTCAGCGCCATGGGAGCCTGGGAAGCTGCTAGCCCTTGGTCTGAGGAAAGACTTGCAAGCTGGACAAAGCTCACCACATGGACACACTACACACACCTGGACCATATGCATTAGAATTGCACCGATTTTGGGGGTTTCTTTTGGTTCTAGAGTAGTTTCCAGGCAGATCATGGAGCTGCACTGACCTTCCCTGCAGTCTAGAGAGCACAGTGCTGAGTGGGGAACCACTGGGGAACGGACCCGAGGGATGATAAGCCCTGTCCCTGCTGCCCTTAGACCAGCTAATCCAAAACTCCATCCAGAACGCAGCCCCTTTCCAGCAGAAGATCCAGTGGTTTAGCTTAATCCAGTCACAGATGTGAGAAAATAACCAAGGAAAGAGCAATTCCTCCCTTGTGACAGCATCCAGAACCAGCCCAGCCCTGCTGGCCACATTCTCCTCCAATCCTACAGCCTTCCTGACGGATGTAGAACCCAAATTTTAAGGAAACCACACGTGTCAGCTCACCAACCCCTCGTGCATATTTTGGGGGTTTTTTTCAACCCCAAAGTCACTGGAGCAGGGGTTGAAGCCACGTGGGGTGTGGGGAGGGCAAGGACAGAGCCACCGGGCATCTGCTTTACCCACTGCAAGGTCAGCTTCGCGGTCCCCTAAGGTAGTCAGGGCTCTCAGGAGAACACGACAGGATCCTTCACTGCTTTCCCATCACGGATATTATCAGATATATCTCACTGAATTTCCCTGAATTATTAGAGTTGGAAGGGACCATAGAGATCATCCAGTCCAACTCCCCTGCTGAAGCAGGATTGCCCAGAGCT
>JAOTQQ010000007.1:9972775-9998275 GCA_026546715.1 Gallinago undulata
TCATATTTGAGTGGAACCTCCCATGTTCCAACTTATGCCCGTTACCCCTCGTCCTCTCACTGGCAACCACTGAAAAGGGTCTGGCTCCCTCCTCCTTCAACCCACCCTTTAGATACTTATAGGCATTGATATTCTCTCCTTATCCTCCCACTCGGGTCCAAGGCAAAACAGGGCTGTGAAACCAGAGCTGAGGAAAGGCAGAAACCTGCCCCGGCTACAATGGCTTTTCTCCCTCCATCTCCATTTTGTAGCCCCCTCACCCCCAGTGTAGTCATTTCTTTCCCTGGGCTCCGAGGGGTTAATGACAGTTTATATTAAAAGCAGAGGCTCCTCATCCAGGCCAGCCCCTACGGAGCCACACAGCGCCCAGCTGCCGGAGACCCTCAGTGCCTGGAATTAAATTAGTCTATCAAATATATCAGAATCAACGGATTCAATTACACGAGGGTAAAACCCTTCAGAGGCTCCTTCAGGTTTCAAATCCAGTTCAGAGCCCCCCGTCATTAGCTTTAACGAACTTTGTTTGTGGTCCTGTTTCTGTTTAAGCAAGATGACTGTGAGCTGGCAGTGGTCAGTGAAGAGCTGTAACGCACACTCTAGAACAGCTCTTTTTTTTTTTTTTTCCTCTTCCTAAACTAATACCATTAAAAAAAAAATCCCCTAGCTTATTTTACAAAGTCCTCTCGGGCAAGAAATCAAATCGAGAGCTGCAGAAAAAGTGTTCTGGCTGAAACTCAACTCCATCGTTTGTCCATCTTAAAAACGGTTCAGCTGTTAATTATGAGCAACCCCATTCCCTGCGAGGTCACCTTCCCACCGAGGATGAGAGGGGAGCCAAAGGGACCTGCAGGCAGCTGGTTCACCCTCCTCAGGCCAGCTGAGCATGGTGGGACCCATTCCTTGCCCACCCCCAGCAAGGAGAACCATGTCCACCTCAGGAAGTAAACCCCAGAGCATGGGGCAGACCTGGAGACTGTGGACCCACAGTTGAGGTGCCCTCAACTCCACCCACAACAGACCCACAAAGCTCATGCTTGGTCATAAGATACCACTACTGTCCACCTTCCCAGCATGTGGCTCCAGTGGCTCATCCAGGAGGAGTTTCTGGGAAGTCTAAGATGCTAATTGCTCCTATTAACGCACTGTAATTAGTAGCCACTAGCTCACTTTCCTCCCCAAACAATGCAGGCCACATAATTTGCAGTCCACTGCATAATTTGTTAGCAAACCACAGCAAAACCAGCAGCAGCTCCATACTACACACTCCAGCATCTGCCCAGCTAATATATTTAGCATTATTTGTAAACCTCCAATTCCAACAGCTGGGAGCCTGAAGAAGAGCATCTGAAACATGAAAGGGGCTGAAGACCCATCTCAGGGGGCAGCAGAGGGAGTTTATTTATCTCCTCATCCTCCTCCTGGCACAAAGGAGCTTCGGAGGTGAGGACCAGGCGTCAGATGCTCCTCCATGAGCCTCTTCAGCCACACGTGGTAATTAAACCCTCTGCGCTCCCAGCTGCATGATTCAATTTGGGGTTTGGCACAGAGTAAATCCAACAAGAAACGAGAGCTGGTGGGGGCAGGGACTTGGCCTATTCATAAGTTCCAATTAAAATAGTTGTAAAAAATCAGCTCCTTCCTGGTCAGCTTTGGGTTGGGCTATTTCTAGTCCTATTTTGTAGCAGGGGTGCAGGGGACCTCTTCAGCCATCCCCAAAGAAAATGTATTGGCTTTTTTATTCTGTAACCAAACTTTTCATTCATGAACAGACCTGCAGCAATGCAGGACAAGAAGAAAGGGCTTTTCAATCTGAAGGTGAAAATATTTCATTTGGGATGGAACAAAAAAGTAGTGCTAAGCCCTGCCTGGGGCTGCTGTGTCCCAGGTACCAGGGACCTGCTGCAGGCTCCCATCTCCCATGGCACCTGAGCCACCAGGAGTTCCAGGAGACTCCACAACAGGCACTTTCTCCTTTCATTTAATTAGGCATTGACATCTTTTGGGGGAAAATAGGGGCTTTTCGCTTCCGAGCTCCACCTTGGAGACCACAGACATCATCTCCCAACCTAAACCCCCCATGCAGGGCACACAGCTCTGGCCAAGTGGTTGCCCACCAAGACCCAGGGTTGCAGGAGACTCATTGGCTTCATGATGGCCCGGCTCAGCTGAAGCTTCCTTCTAGCCCAGGCTTTTGCTAATAATTAACTGTAAGCCAAGGAAATCAAAGAGCTCACCAGAGCTATAAAAGGGAGGATTCAGGCACTAGATCAAAAGCGTGCCCTGGCCCAAGGAAAAGGTGCAGAGGGCAGGAGCAGCTCAAGACTTTCCCACTTTGGGGAGTCACCAGTTTCACAAAGGACAAGGAAGGACGAGTTCAAGGGCTGCTAGGGCAGGAGAAGAACCTTGCTGGGTGATTTCACATTCCCTGCTCACACGCAAAGCCGACCACACACATCCAGCTCTAAACCGAGCACCACAGCAGAACATCCAGGGGTTTACTGCACACAGAGCATCTCCGGGGTGAGCAGAGACCTGTCCGTGTCCCCAGGGCCCACCGGCCAGGAGGTGCCTGCAGGTTTTTCAGAACATTTTCTTCTCTGCAGCACAGGCTGCTGCCATGGAGACTGGGCTCAGGTTTCCAAGTGAATGCTCGTAGCAAGAAAGCTCTTTAAAAAAAAAAAAAGGATGACTCCTGTGTAACAGCACATTAATTTTTTTTTATTTTCTTTTTTTTAATTTTACTGTTAAACCACCAAAAAAGAGAAGCCACCTGATGGCTAGATGTACCTTGAAGTTGCAGGCAAAGAGGGTGCAAGGGTCCCATCAAATCACAGAATGGTTTGGGTTGGAAGGAAGGTTAAAGACCATGGAGTTCCAACCCCCAGCCATGAGCAGGGACACCTCCCACCAGACCAGGTTGCTCAAAGCCCCGTCCAACCTGATCCATTAAAATAAATCAGTGGAGGCATCACCCCACTCAGGAAAACAGAAGGAAGGTTTCTAAACACCTTCCCTTCACCCCATCACACACCACCACTAGTAGAAATCCTCAGAAGATGTTGGCATGTACTTGGCCTGGAGGCATGATGAAATTGGGTCCCTGATGCAACCCAACCTGCCCTGCCATGACCTGCTATCCAACAAGCCAGGCCTCCACCCTACTCCAGCCTCATTTAGCTGGAAGGAGGTTTTGTTTGAGGTTTGGAGCCTGCATCCATGCAGGTTCTCATCAGCAGGTCCTCCTTACCCACCCATGGTGGTGTCACCAGTGCTTGGCCCCACAGGGAAAGCCCTGCTGCCAAGGTCTCCTGCAAAGTCTGAGGAGCCTCTTTAGAGAGCTCCATCCCTCATTTATAAGCCCCAGACAAGCTCCAAAGAGGGGGACAAATGTCAGCAGCAGAGATACATAACTACCTGGGTGACAGTTACCCCAGGACAAAGAATATTTGGTCTCTGTGCAGCAGTTCCCAAAGGGGATAGAAACCACTGAGCTGAAATCAAGAATCTGGCTTTTTCTTCCACGAATTAAATCGCAAAGTAGTGTGGTTTTGATGTTAACTTTTTATTGCTTTTGGAGGTTTCCTGATTAATAACAGTCTTGAAATATAGTTTTAATGGTGAACAAAAAATAATAAAGTACTTCAGCTTTCCAATGTGACCTGTATTTCTCCCTCCAATTTCACCAGTTTTGATCCAAAGTGCTAATTTCCTTGAAACACATTTGGCAACAAATGAAACCATGGTATTGAAAGGTTTCAACTACGACCACCTGTAAGAGACCCCAGTGCCTCATTCTGTATATCTTTAAGATGAAAATTAAAGATATCAGCACCTCTGCTCCATGGGGCATCCTGGGGCTGGACGATTAAGCTCACGGAACCAGAAATCATTCACCAGGCAGAAGAGAAAGGGAGGCCTGGCTCAAGAAGATGCTGGAGAACCCATCTGATGAAAATAACTCTGCAAAGCCAAGGATTTAAAAGCCAGTTCTTCAAAGGAAAGTCACCTGTGGACAAGACATCCAGGCTGGCAGCTGGCATCGGGTGAGGAAGAGTCCGGTGGGAAGGCAGGGCTGACAGCCTGAGCTCTGTCCCTGCTTTCCTAAATCACCAAGTCTAAATGTTATTTTTTTTTACCAGATGCCCAGATCTTACTAAGAAGCTGCGAGACACTGAAGGGGCAGGAGCTGAACCATTCGGGTGTTCAATAGGTGAAGTCAGAGCAGAATAAATCCACGGGGGACACAGATGGGGCAGGGGATGCTGTATCCCAGCAGGAAGCCAGGATCCAGCCCTGGCAGCCTGCACGAACACAGCACGGAATTCCTACACATCACAGAGGAGTGGGTTTGAACTCAACTTCAACATCCCGCATGGGAAAGGTCTACACTGGAAACTCTCATCTGGTGAGTTCAGGGGAAGTGCCCCCCAGCTGAAAGTTACTGGTCTCTTAGGCACAAGTCATCATGACTGAATTATATTGGTTCTGTGTAAACAGAACAAAAAGCCAAAATCAATAGCATCCATGCTTGCTCCTTTAAATAGGCCAAATTTAGAGAGGAACCAGCTGAGAAAGACAAGTTGGGAACTGCTTTAAACAGCTCAGGAGTTGTCCAAAAGCATGAGAGTTGAGGGAGGAGGCACACAGGTTTAAAACCTCCAGAAATTACATTTGGGAAGCGGGGAGCAAGCACAAATTGAAAGCAGCCATTAAGGGTGGTAAAACCGAAGGGGGGGAAAAAAAAAAAAGAGGAATCAGCATGTGATAAGCAATGCAGAGTCCACAATTTGTAGAAAAATTAACTTGGAGAAGGAAAATAAAGGCAGGAGAAGTGTCTGCTCTGACCATCCCTCGCTGCAGCCCAGGAACCCCATCATGGGTCCCCACCACATGGAAGGGACCGAACCACCAGCAGTGACATGGGAAGACAGAGCCAGAGAAAGCACATTTCTGTCAATATTTGGGAAAAGCCAGATGACAAAGCAGCACTTTCCATTCCAGAAGTGACAAGAAGGAAGGGTTTCTTAACCTCATCCCAATTATTCAAGCTAAAAAGCATTAAAATAGCAGGCTCTCCTGAGCACGAGCACTGATTTCTTGATTTGGCTCAGAAAGCTGGGGAAGCTCCAGAGGACTGGGAAAAGACTTTATGTTGTGCCAATATGCAAAAAAAAAAAACCAAAAAAAACCAAAACAAACAACCATGCAAACAGGAGGCCTTGAGTAATTACAGACCTCTTCCCTCAAGCTGAGCCCAAGTGAAATAGCAGAGCAACTGATACGGGGCTCATTAATAAAGAACCCACAGATAATGTAATTAATGTCATGGTTTTGAAAAGAGTTGCTGTGTAACTAACTTGGTATCTTGCCTGAGGAGGTTAAGAGGGTTTTGTTGACAAAGATAACAGTGTTGATGTAATGATCCTAGACTTCTGTAGGGCTTTTTGGTTAGTATGGCTCAATACTGTGATCCAAAATCTCAGCTGACTTCCTAAATGGAAACCAGGTTGAAACCCAGCTCAGAACATACCTGCCTACAGGAGCCCAGACAAGCAGCATAATGTGCTGCCCTACTTTTAAGGTAGGTCAGGTTGGGTAAAATGTATTTCAAAGCTTAGCACCTCCTCTCAGGAAATGTGTTTTCCTTAATAGAAGCCTATTCTACCCACCAAGCAAAGGTACAATATGATTTACAAGCTCAAGATCAGAGAAAGACAATTTTAAACTATTTTTTTTTCCCCCCCAGTACATTCTAGCATGTGGAAAAGCTGAAAATCAAGGCTGGACTCCTTGCTAAGCAAGTTGCACTGATTTAAAGGAGGAATAATCCTATGGGCTGTGTTCAGCAGATCAGGTCAGACATAATTATACCTTTGGGTCTGCAGCATCCACAGCAAGAGCCAGGGGAAGAGAAACCCCTTCTGGAGCTCAACTCAGCCTCCCTCTGCTCTGCACCAGCCCTTGCACCCCTCAGCAGGCATCACCCTGTCCTTCTCCAGGTGTTTCAGGCCACAAGTGCAGGATCTGGTGTGCAGGAGATGTTTGCTCAACCAAAAGAGGAATAGCTCAGCCCAGTGATCTCCCACATCACTGGTTTGTATAACCCAAGGCAGGAATATTTGCTCCCAAGTTTCATATACGGCACCTGGGTGCTGGATTTGGGAAATGAAATCCTTATCAGCCTAAATAATAAATAAAGAAATTATTTCCTTTTTTTTGGGGGGGAGGTCCATGTGAGAAACTTCGCAAGTGACCTGTTTTCACAGAGGGATATTCAGGGATCCTGGGCATCCCAACCCAGACAATCAGAAACTGGAGCAACCCAAAGGCCTGGACACCCCTGAAAGCTCAACATCCAGGGGGCAAATGCAGACTGGAAAGACCTGGAGAGACTGCTCTCAAAGAGCACAAGCACCTCTCCTCCAACAGCCCTTCCCAAAGCAAAAGCCATTTCTAAGCGATTCTTGGGGAAAAAAACCAGCCTTGCTGGTAGTTGCACCCAGGAGAGGTGACTGCCCCAAGCACCTGGCCACGGACCTGCAGGAGGACAGGAGACACTGGTGGGAAGCAAGATGCCCCATGAAGATGCTCGAGCCGATCAAGCCAAGCCCTTGCTGCAATGCTGCTGGCATACTGCAAGCCATAAAAGTCAGCACGGGCACAAAAACTGAACCCAGGCAGAAGGTTGGATCACAAAAGGTTGAAGAGTAGCTGTAATTCTCACCAGGATGCCTCATGGCTCGGTTAGGTAGAATAGCACTTTATTTCTTTGACATTTATCCCACAGTGGATTTGTGGTGCAACAAGTTATCCATAGACACCTTATCGTACCCGAAAAACTGGTTTCGGAGATCTTCAGATGGCTGAGATATCAGAGCTGTCAAAAATGAGAACACCCATCTCAAGATAACACCTGAGAGCAGCGGAGACATTGCTGGGCTTGAGCTGTCACACTTCCCCCATCAGGCATCATGACAATCCCACAGGGATAATTGGAATTAGTCTGGGTTATCCAAAAAAGCTGGCAGCCCCAAAAAGCTAAGGGATGAGGGTGGAGGGGTGGGGGTGGAGGAAAGGCAGATGCCCCACGTGGACTTGTCTCTATTAAGCAGGTCCACCAAGAACAAGCAGTTTGTGACCGGGATTTTAGACTGACATCTGGAGCATGGATGTTCCCAGAGTTACCAAGCTTTAGACTGCTCTGATTTTAAAGGAAGGATGCTCTGGTAGTAATTTGACATTAGACTAACAAGAAATTAGCAACTAAATCTCCATTAACCACTTCCAAAGTATCTTTAAAAAGGATCTTCCTCCTAGTTTAAGTAGAGCCAGCAGTTCCTTCGACACAAAAAATATTTTTTCCCCCGGTCTCTCCATATAAATAAACTCTAATCCTGAAGAGCACCACACTGTAATTCGCTTTATTCAACTAGGACGTTTCTTGGTATGATCCAAGACTAGCAAGAAAGTCCAGTAAGTAAGACCTTTCACTGTGTATACTGGATATTTTAAAACTTCAACAAAAAAAGACTTCTTTTAGTTAAAACTAAGACTTGGTGACAAAGAACAAAACCTCACAAAAAACTAAAAGCTTTTTTTTTTTTTGCCATCCAGGTCATAGTAACGTTCAAGTTCCTTTTGCTCCATGTTCTCTGCTGCCACCAAGCATTGCCCAACCCAGCAGAAATACCCGCTCATGAATGGTACCAGAGAGGAGCATCTCCCCCTGCTTCAGCACGTGTGGAATCGGAGCAGAGCCCAGCGCTCACCCACCACGTCCTTCTGCTTCTTTTGGCCTCCTGCTCCCTGGAAGAGTTTTGGAAAAATTACTTACAAGGAGTTGAGTGACACACACCATAAAGTCAGAATAGCAACACCGGCCTCACCCCACAATTTCCCTTTCCATCCCTGGAGGATGGCCCAAAGTCCACTCAGGGATTCCTCCCAGCCCATCACCATGGAATCAGGCCACGTCCTCGCTAGAAAGATGCCACGCTGCAAAATAAGACTCTCACCAAGCTCTGACAGCAGAGTCCAGGCTGAAAACTTTAAATCCTTGCTCAGATGCTAATAAGAGATCTACCTTGGGGTGTTTTTTTTTTTTCAGTTATGAAGTCCAAAGAGGACAGCGAGGAGGAGGAACAAGCCGTCCCCGTGGCTGGAACGCTGTAGGCACAGCAACCGTGGTAGACTGCAGCTGAGCTGATGCTATTTAGGGAGCTATTTTAGGACTGAATGAGACCAAACGAGCCACTGCAACACCAATTTTGTCCAATAACTAACCTGAGCATGAAAGAGCTGAGAAGCCACGAACAAATCAAGCTTTTTCATAGAGTTTTTGTAGCATTTTTAAACCAAGAAGAAATCTCAGAAGTAGCTTGAACTGTCCAGATAATTAAATCTGTGAATCCCTGGAGGTATTCAAGAGATGAGTTGACACGGTGCTCGGGGATATGGATTAGCGTTGGGTTGGTGTTGGTTTGGGTGTGGTGTGGGGTTTGGGTGGGGGTTTTTTTTGTTCATTTGGTTTTGGGTTTTTTTTTGGTGGGTTTTTTTGTGGGGGGGTGGGGTGTTGTGGTTTTTTATTTATTGTTTGGGTTTTTTTTTTTTTCTTTTTTTCATTGGTTGGACTAGGTGATCTTAAAAGGTCCCTTCCAACCTAGGTGATTCCGTAATTCTGTGAAATTTTGTCTCTTTGAAAATGAGGGGGATTTAAGCTTTATTTGACTTTTGCTTGTACGGCTTCAGGGTCCCAGGTTAAATTGCTTTGGGAAAAGCTGTTCAGTTTAGTAATCAGCTTGGCCCTCCTGGCTCGTGTTTAGCACAGGCAGACAAAGAGAAGAGAAAAGGAAGGAGAAGAGGCTCAATACCATCTGTGTCTGAAAGAAATTACAATCCACCCCTCAAAAAACACAGAAATCACAAAAGGACTAGGCTGCAATTCAGGTATAATTTAGGCTGCCAGTAACAACCAACTAATCTATTGCCTTCATCCACTTATATCTTCCTCCACCATCACCCAAGTCCTCCATTAATTATTTAGCTCTAATTGGCAATTAAGGAACTCACCAATACACTAATTTACATCTAAATGAATAAAGGCACAGAAAGCCTCAATCCAAAGAATGGCTTTGGATCGCCCCCGCAGCAGAGCTGCTCTGATCTTCATTATTTGCAAACTGTAATGCGTTAGAAGCGCATTTTTTTCTTTTAATAAACACAAACTTCAAAGATCCTGAGGCATCTCTGGTCCTGATTAAGTGCTTGAAAAAGAAACTTGTCCCAAATCCAGAATATCATTAGTCTTCCCCTGCAGATGTATGAATTCCCCCACTTTCCTTTATTATGGCAACATCTCACCAATTCACACCGGTCACCGGGAGAATCGCCACCAGCGAAGGCAAGCGAACATCGGATGGGGGAGCACATCCTAAACAGGATCCATCAGGACTAACCAAGGAGGTGGAGACCACTTTTCAGACATGCTCAGGAGTGATTTTGTCATCTCAGCTCATTAGCACCATTACAAGCCCAACCCATAATCATCCTCATCAGCAGTGCCCTCACCTGCAAGCCTGCCTGTGCCTGCAACACTTGGGCCATGATGAAACCCTGGAGGAGAAGGGATGAACCCAGCTGCAAAAGGCCACTTGGCCATAGAATCATGGAATGTGTTGGGTTGGAAGGGACCTTTAAAGGTCACTTACTCCAACCCCCCTGCAGTAAGCAGGGACATCTTTAACTAGCTCACATTGCTCAGAGTGTCATCAAATCTGACCTTGAATGTCTCCAGAGATGGGACCTCCCCCAACCTCCCTGGGCAGCCTGGGCCAACATCTCACCATCCTCACTGTAAAGAGCTTCTTCCTAATGTCTAATCTAAACCTACCCTGCTCTCGGGGAAAACCATTGCCCCTCATCCTACCACTACATGCCCTTGCAAACAATCCCTCCCCAGCTTTCCTGGAGCCCCTTCAGGTACTGGAAAGCGCTATAAGGTCTCCCTGGAGCCTTCTCTTCTCCAAGCTGAACACCCTCAACACAAAGTATAATTTGCATGGAGTTAGTAAGGGGTAGCCAGACAGTTAAAGCCAGGTGGGAGAACAGACTATCCCCAAATGGTTAACAGCAACACTGGGGAGGGCAAGGGGAATACAGAAAGGAGTCTATACTGCTCAGTCACACACCAAAAATATCTCAATTTACATTTTCTGGCAGGTTTCCCCCTTGGGATATCTGTTTGCATGAACTCAGACAACAAACCTTGGCTAGAATTCCCAAATAGAGCAGAAACATAAAGGATGTGCAGCCCGCCTCACTCGGAGCAGTCCCTCATCTCCTCTGATGCACCCTGAGGAGCTGGAGACATGCTCCGAGCTCCAGCAGGGTGAGAGCAGCTCCAGTGAGGAGGCAGCTCCCATCACCATGAACACCAGTGGGACTTGGGAGCAGCCACCCCTCTCCCACCACTAGACTTCCCTGGGGTGCCATGCCAAGGAGGTGTGATGCTTTGTAAGCCCCAGAATCACAACCACCTTTCTCTGATGGTTGGACTAGGTGATTTGAAAGGTCCCTTCCAACGTGGGCAATTCTATGACTCTTCCCACTGCAGAGATTCAGCCCTTCCAGGTCAGGTTGGACAGGGCTTTGAGCAACCTGGTCTAGTGGGAGGTGTCCCTGCCCAACCCACGATGGTTGGAACTAGATGATCTTTAAGGTCCCTTCCAAGCCAAATCATTTTATGCTTCCCACTTCCTCAGGGATGCTGAGCAGCAGCAGCAAGTCCTCCCCAGGCCAACCTCACATCCCATACCTGGGCAGAAGCAGTAGTCATCCAGCCTCCCACTCTCTCCTGTACCATGCAGAGACCTGCCACCTGCTAACCTCACCCTCCAAGCAAACCCAGCTGCAGCCAGGTCCACCAGCAGATCCAAAACCACCTCTGTGCACATGGTGGCCTCATCCATCTCATCATCACCTTTATCAAGCCACCTCTCAGGGGCTCAATTCAGGTGCACAAGAAGGTCACCTAAACTCACCTCGGCCTCCACCAGCTCCGAGACATGTCAAGTGACATTCAAACCGTTAAAGAGATACTGCAATGAAGAAAATAACTGGTAGCCTTGCGTGAGTATTTTGGCCTTTTACCTGATGGCTCTTTCAAGTACCTCATTTCTCTAGGAGATATTATGGTGGTAAGACACCAGAGGGACATGGGGAAGGGTGTTCCCTGCACATACATGTCCTACAGCAAGGCAGGAGAGTCATACCTGAGCAGATGAGTCCTGGATTTCGTTGGTTTCTTTCGGCACCTAGACAGTGGGAGAGAGAAAGAGGAAAAATATCACTGTCCAAGAACCTGCACAGACTGAAACACTTGTTTATTGTTGGCTCCAGGACCGAGGAGCCTCCGATGGTACAGGAAGCAACCAGGGAGTGCACTGGGAACCAGTCATTCATAGTGGCATGAGGGAAGAGCTTTTGATTAAACCTCTCAAGTTTTTGGATGGTTTTTGCCGTTTCTTTCGGTTTTGTAGCTAATCAGTGCCCAGGAGGGCCAGCAACGGATGGGAACTGGTGTGATGTGGGGCAGAATTATCCCATGGGTTACCACTTGCAGTCAACTTACTGGTGCTTGAGATAAAACCACCCCCCTGCTGGGTGAGCCACTGGAGCCATTCTGGTGAGTGCTCCAGGCCTACAGAGCACAGGATAACGTGGCATCGGTTGGATAACGCAGACGCTAAGAGTCACTTAAGAGGAGCCCATCACCTTGTAGGCTCCGAGGAGGCATCTTGTAGATTTTAAATCAGAGATTTGTTTTTATTCTTAGCTCTAGTGAGGGAGTCATAGAATTACCAAAGTTGGAAGGCACTTTTTAGATCCAGTCCAACCATCAACCCAACACTGACAAAACCCCTCACTAAACCATATCTCTGAGCACTATGTCTACACACCTTTTACATACAGCCAGCGATGGTGACCCAACCACTTCCCTGGGTAGTCTATTCCAATGCTTAGTAACCCTTTCAGTGTAAAATTTCTTCCTAATATCCAGTCTAAACTTCCCCTGGAACATCTTGAGACCATTTCCTCTTGTCCTATCACCTCTTACTTGGAAGTCCAGCTCATCCCAGAGCTACAGCCGGTACCCAAGGGCTGTCAGCATGAGAAATGCCAGGTACCACACTGGGGATGGCCATGGTTACACTTGCTGGGAACTTGGACACACTAATCTCCCCCTTAGAGCAGGCAGACAACCAGCACGACCCGCTCTGCATTGCGTACTTCCACCTTCTCCACGCCTCCTCCCTGGCAAAGCCAGCTCCTACTTCATACCTCATGATCAGGGCTTTTCCTGAAATCCTCCTCTTAAATAACTACAGAAATTGATGCAGCCCACGCTGGGGAGTGGGGCAATTACTGCAGGGCTGCTCCGGGGCCAAGCACCCACTGGGTTTCATCAATCCCTGGGTGTCCTGGCACCAGGATCCTGCAGGAAGGAAACCTTTGGCAGGACCCAGACAGGGCAGATGTCCCATCCCACACCCAGTTCCCTCCCCTGACACTGCTCCCTCCCAGCTCCTCACTAGACCATCAGAAAAGGGCATCACATGGGGGAGGTTGGTGCCAAACACTGACAGTAGGCCAGGTATCTAGAAGGAGAGGGTTTGGTGAAGAGGCAAGTGCCTAGAGAGATGAGGTGTCTCCCTGGGCCTACTCCACCTTCCAAGGAAAGCCTGGGTGCTTCATGTCTTCAGGGATTTCCTATGTCATAAAAGTAAAATCCACAAAACTTCCATTTTTCCAGCAAAGCTGACAAGACAGAGATGACAACCTTCGAAAGGACAATGCACCCAAGGGTATGATGCAGCAACCTTGCTGGGAGCGAGCAAGAATTTCAGAGTGATGTACAAGTTGCCCCCTCCCAAAAAGCAAAGTTCCAGCTGCAACATTACTCATCAGCTACTCAAAACTTTCCTGTATTAAACACATGAGCACATAGATGCACACACCCAGGCTTTGGCTCGGAAACTCTCCCTTTAACTCATTCTCCTCAAACTCATTAACTCATTTGCACCAAACCCATCTTGTGACTTGAAGGGAGGCCTTGGATGGTGAAAGAAGAACCACCCCCACGTGCTGGCCACCATCGCTTCCTCGCATCTCAACACAAACTGGAGACCCAAGAGTTTCCAAGGCTGCGTTAACACCCTGGGTTGGTCCTTCCATTTGAACTGTGTTACACCAAGAAGGAGGTTGAGCCAGCAACCCCCAAACTTTCCAGACACCCTCAGCCATACCTCTGGCCAGGCTGGTGAGAGCTGCCATGGGGAACCGAAGCGGTTGAGGTTGAAAGAGCGAGTGCAGGTTGAGTTGTAGCTGCGGCAGTGCTCACTGGCAGCTGCTGGGTCTCCCATCACGAAGGTCAGTTGCTGTAGAGCACCCTGAGGAGGAAGAGACACAGAAACCATAGTTTACCCACATGCTCCTTCCAGAGGGGAGGGCCAAGGTCTAGGGCATGAGGGTGGTGATGTCTCCACCCTCTCATAACCAGGGACTTCTTTGCAGGAGGGTTTAGGCAATCAACATTCACTCCCCATCTTCAAGAGCTGGATGCAAAGATCCTGGGAACAAAGGCTAAGAGCCAGCAATGTGCAAGCTACTCTTGAGTTAAACAACAGTGAGGATTCATGAAGGGCTAAGCACACTGCAGCTGGTCTTCCTCCCCAGCTGGCAACCGACTATAAACTAGGGACAAGGAGAAAGCTACCCTGCAGAAAGGCAGAAAAGCTTCAGATCAATGACACAAATCAGGGTTTGGTCTCAGAAACACCACTTGGACTTTCCCTGTAAGAGCTAGATCTGTTCGGTGCCCTCAGTTTCTGCGTTTGAGGTTGACCATCAGATACATCTCAACACAAAGCCAATAGTCTTCAAATTTATTAGGCGTTTTAACAAGGCCATCTACTTTGGCCCACTGGGAATCCTTTGTCTGTAAAGCCCTCAGAGTAAGGACTTTATCTTCAACACACACATGGGACAAACTCCACAGCCAAATGCTTTGCTGACTGCACAGACAACTTCTGTACATGGTTCAAGTCGTGGTCAACAAGAATCAGTCTGTAACCTAGAGGTCTCTACTGCTGACCTGGCTGCTGGCACTTATGTTGCCCTGACCCAAAAGCAAGCACTTTGCCCAGTTCAAAGCCTTTGCAAACTTACCCTCCCTAACCATGAAAATAAATCGTGTATTTTAGGAAAAAAGTCAATGAATTCAGATCATGTCCTCAAATACAGCCCTGCCAAGCTCTCACCTTAAAGGGGATCTCAAAGGATTCGATCAGGCCTCCAATGATGATCAGCCCCTCCGTGTTCACTCCCATCCCAAAATAATTGGACCAGCTCACTCTGTCCACCAGCCGACAGTCCACGTGCAGCTCCAGCCTCTCCAAGGAGATGCTGAGAGCAACTTGGTGCCATTGCCCATCGCCAAGAAAGGGAACTGGAAACCTGCATGTCCCAGAGTGGGAAGGAAAAAGGCACAACATCAAATTTAGGTCCCATGCCATATGGAGGCTTTGGCTTCACCCTTATCAGCTCCCAGGGTCCCTTGTGCATCCATCCTTAGCACAGATGCAAAGGGCAGCACCAGAGAAATTGTCTACTTCATTGTCACACGTAAGCACCATTGCTTCTCTCCCAGCACAGGAATTCTATTTCTACCCACTGGATTTGGGCACATCTACAACCAGATGAAGTGTCTGGGAAACTACTGTTATTTGTGTCACTCCCCACTTGATTTATCCCTTTTTTGTTCTTTGCTTTGTTTTCCAGATCTGCATCATTTTGACAGCATGGAGTTTGGCAGAGACTACCTGTGCTGTCACACGACCAGGTCTGAGGGACCATCACCCAGGTGAGGGCAAGTGGCCTTGGTTCAGTTGAGGTGGAGGTCAGAACAGCACTTCTCAAAGCCCATAGTGGGAAACCTTAACTCTGACCTTGGGAGCAGAAAAGGAAAAATGAAAAGACAGAAAAAAGCACCCAAGATGGAACCTACTCATAGTGTCTCCTCCTCGTGGTGACGAAGAGCAAGCCATATGGGTTAATCCTGATCTGGAAGAGCACATGGCTCCGATGGCTGAGGATGGTCACTAGGCTGGTGTCCTCCTTCAGCGAGTATCTGAGTTTCATCAGCACACTCAGCTCGTCTGCAAACCTAGCAGAGAGAAGGGACACGTGATATCCTGCAGCAGCTCTGTGTCACCATGAACTGCTCTTAGGACAAAAAACCCATGAGTCACAGCACAAATGAATTCAGCAAGAACAAAAAACGAAAAAATAACAAGATCAGTCAATCAGGTTGGAAGGTCAGGTACTCAAAAGAAGCAGCCAGGTCAAAATTAACATTGTCCATATAACCGTAATGCATGCCTCTCAGGTGCAATCTCAGCACACTCTTATGTGGCCACACGTGAATTTCCATGGGGCTCCTGCCCTGCCCGCTGCTGAGACCAGACAGTGACCCTGTAACAAGGAGCTCTTCAATGCTGCCTTCTCTCACCATGCCCAGTGCCCTTGGACACAAGCTACAGCCCTGTGTCAAGTACAGCAAAGGTCCAACATGTCCTACACCTCAGACCAGTGCCTGGGCATCAAGCAATGCTGAGGGATACAGCTGTGCTGTCTTTCCTGCTCTCTCCAGTTACATGCTGGAGCAGAGAGGTCTTCCTGATGGGAACACCAAGAAAACACATTCCTGGAAATGGTCAGTCAAGTGCTGTGCCAATGTGTCATCCCTGCACATGAGCAAGAACAATGGAAGAAAGGGAAGAACCACTGAGCTCATAAGAGCAAAGAGTGGATGTTTTATCTTTCTGTTGTCGTGGAATGGGGTCTCAAATAATCCCTCAAATCAACAAGCATGCATGAAATGATTTTGAGCACCACCACCCCATCCCCCTGAAGGCACCCTACCTGTCCCCAAAGGCCTCCCTCGTGGGGATGTTAAGGGTAGCGTACTGCCCGATCTCCAGGATGCTGCAGTTGGCTTTGTCATAGCCAAAGGAAATATTGCTGAGGTCCTGTGCGTGGGAAGTAATTTTGTCCAGCAAGTTCACTTCATCTGCATAGGAGAAGAGAGAGATGCTCAGTAGCTGAGATACCTTCACTACAGGGCTCTGTTCTCTTTGTGCTTCCTATTAGACAACAGATAAAACCACCAGGAAGAAGAGAACACCATTTGGGGAAATCAAAATAATACAAAAATTCAGTAAACTGGACCAAAACAAACATTTGGATAAGCTCAGAAGCAGGCAGGTGATATTATGGAACAGAATACATGCTTCAAGGCCAGTGTCCTAAAAACAGGAAGGGTCATTCCTACCCCACACCTTTATGACCATACAGTTGGGATGCTCAGGACTTTAAAGAGCAGCCTGGGACACAAATGTCCTAAAACACAAGTCCTGGATCAGAAAATCCTGCTCAGTCCTTTCCCACGCTTTCTTGTTGAAGTTTGGATATTTTCAATAATGAACGGGACAAAGGAGTGGGATGAAGTTACTGTGTCCCTCCCTGAGGCAGGTGTCCTGACCAGACCACAGGGACACTGTCCTCTGCCCAAAGCAGGGTTTGTTGCTATGACAAGGTCAGGAGCTCCACTGGGAGCTGTGCATCACACAATACCCCTTTTCCCAGCAGGCACAAAGCCCACTTTCAGATCCAAGCTGTGAACATCTAAGATGGTTTGAACTGGGCAAAAACCTGGTCTGGGCTATTTGACAGCACCATCTCTTCAGGCTCACAAGGAGCTTTTAACTCCCTTGGTGAACAGAGACATTCCCTTTCCAAGCCCACTCTTTAACTAAAGAACTGTAAATAAACTCTTTAACCAAATGAGCTACAGAAACACCTGAACAAAATTTTGTTTAAAACCACCAGGTTCCTTGTTCCCCCCCATTAGCAAAAAAAAATAAAAAATAATGCAGACATCTGGCACTACCCAGACACACTTTTTTCTACCTCTGAGACATCTACAACCAGGTCCCTCCTTTCTTCTCATCCCTTTATTCTGCTGGGTAGTGTGGCAATAACGCTGCCACCTGCAAGGGATGGGGACGAGGGACAAACCCAGGGCAGCACCCCACGGGTCCAGCCTTGCAAGAGGGGTCTGGATCACTCTGGACCCACAGCCCCTTTACTGGAAGGACTTGGACTTGGTGACTTGTCAACGGGAACCCTGCCAGTACCATCTGCACAAAGCATCTGCCATCACTTGGGAGGCATCCAGCCTCTGCATTCACTCTTAATTCCCACTGTCAACGAGGTGGGAGATTTTTTTGAGGGCAGATGAACAGCCTCGAGCATGCTGCAGCCTGACAGGAGATACACACGCTGTACGGATCCGCTGCTCTGGAAAATAACAAGTCAATTGAGCAGAAAGTTGCTTTGATCCAGCTCAGAACCTAACGCGGCAGGTCCTGCCACCCTCTCCTCAGAAGATTCTGCACGGGCAAGAGCTCTGTGCTGAGGAGGAGGGGAGGGAATGGGGTCCTGCAGGAGACACGGCCATTTGTGGCGATTTGGGATTTCGCTTGGTATTTCCCCAGCTCCCCACATGTCACAGCATCAGTGTGTTCCCAGGCAACTCTCAGCTCAGCAACAAGAACCCACAACAGTGTTGGGCGGCCAGGAATGCTGCAAAAATGGTACCAAGCCAGAGAGGGTGCAGGGCTAAGACCCCCAGAGACCAAAACAGTCATAAAACCCCCGAACGGTACTGAATTTATCAGTGATGTGCGGGCACAGCGTGGGGAATTAATCAGAGACCAAACACAGCTGATGGAGGGGCAAAAATATCAGGAATGTTTGTCCTTTCTCATTCCCAAGCAGTTCGGGGAGGCAATTTCCCAGCTGCAGACACCAATGGAAGTGCCAAGACCTGCAGGCTCCATCTCAAGGGGCTGGACCCCTCATCACCCACCAGTTTTGCTGGCGGCTACAGGCAGACGAGTGTGAATCCAGTGGATTCTGTCCGGGGAAGGGCCTTCCTACACAAGCTGGAGCCAGGGACTTGGCACTAGAAATAACTCGTATGGGAGTTTTCCTGGGCAGGGTATGGCCCTAACACATGACTTGAGCATTTGCTGGAAGTTAAAACCACGGTCCACGACGAGACGTGCATCTAGGGTTGAAGTTAAGCATGTGCTTGGTGCTTTCCTAAACAGAGTAGCAGAGACTCCTCTCCCCTAAAAACTGGCAGGAGCTGAAAAGCCATCAAAGGGCAGGGCTATGCCAGCAGGTTTAAACAGCCATGGAATCATAGGATTGCCCCAGTTGGAAGAGACCTTTCAGCTCAAGTCCAACCATCAACCCAACACTGACAAGAACCATCATTAAACCATGTCCCTAAGCACCACATCTGCCTGGCTTTTAAATGCCTCCAGGGATGGTGACTCGTCCTGGTGACTCACCCACCAACCTGGGCAGCTTGTTCCAATACTTAATAACCCTTTCAGTGTAAAGATTTTCCCTAATATCTATCTTAAACCTCCCCTGGTGCAACCTGAGGCCGTTTCCTCTTGCCCCATTGCCTGTTACTTGGGAGAAGAGACCGAACAGAGGCAGGGCTGATGGACCCCTCACCAACCCCAAGAGAAGAATTTGGCATAAACGAAAAACAGAATTCAGAGTGAAACTAATGAGATCTCTTATGTTCCAGGTGAGGGGACAGGTAGGAAGCACAACCCATCATAGCTGAGGGAGAGGCTGTCTGCAGTGTAGAACACCAGCACACGTGGCACCCATCACCCAAGGGGGACACCGTCCAAACCCCAGATCCAACTGAGGAGATATGCACTGCTGCAGCCTCTCCCGTGGCAGCCATCAGAGCCCCAACTCCCCAGGAAGGATTTAGTCACGTTCCCATCCCTGTGAACACCTCTCCACATCTTTGCACACACTGGGAGCTGCAGAGCGAGAGCTGAGCACGGCCACCAGCAGTGGAGAGGGTGACACCAAAACTCAACTGGAGACAGGCAAAGACACCCGAATGACAACAGGCCGTTTTCAAACCCCAGAAGTTTTACCCTGGGCAGATCAGTCACTGCAAACACCACCCTCCTCTCCCCGACATCCCCCATGAGCCAAAAGACAAATGTTGAAATAAATGATGCTCTTCTCCAACACCAGCCCTCATGCAGAGCTGGGGAAGCTGGAAAGCAGACTCTGTTCTCCCTGTTTACCAGCCCCAGACCGCAGCTCTTCCACATGCAGCTTTTTCTTCCCCCTCCCTGCTCTCGAGAAGTGGCTTTCCATGTATTTATTTTATCCACATCTGGCTAGTTTCTTGGGATAAGCCAGCGGGGCCTCAGAAACGCCTGCAGCGCCAGCAGAGCATCAGATGCAGTCAATTGACTGCAGATGCTTTGAAGAGCATCTTTGCAGCAGTAGCTGTGGCTCATAGCACCCCACCGTCACCCCAGGGCAGAAGCTGATGCACAGCCAGGGTGTTTATGACACTGGATTTTGGGCTCAACCAGCCCCGACACCAAAGCTTTGACTTGCAAAGTCTCCTCAGGATTAACCAAGGGTCAGCTCTCCATCCTGGTCCTGCTGGGGTTCTGGGTGCTGCAAGAACATCGTGGATTTGTTTTACATTTCAAAGCAGGTTTGTTTTCTCCCTTTGCCTTAACCTCTGGGGGGCAGAGGCCCTGCTTCTCAAAGACACGGGTTACCTGTGGAAGCAATTCTCAGCCGCAGCATCCGAGTCACCAGCTGCCAGAGATGGGGGTCCCAGCCCTCCTGGGAACCGAGTAATCCCAGGCAGGTGGATGCTGAGGATGCAGAGTCAGGGATGGACAGACCACACAACTGACACAGTAATTCTGTTTTCTTTATTAAAAAAAAAAAAATCATGTTCTCTCATGAGCTTTCAGCTTTCCTAGGGCTCAGATGCCCCACAGGCATTCGCCCCACAGCGTTGCTTCACAGCCAGGCTTCTCCATCTCCTTCCAGCAGCCACCAGTGAGCAGAGCTCTGCTCACAAACGCTCTTTCTGCAACTGTGGAGCAAATCTTCACCACCAGCAGGCTCCTTCCTCCACCCTGGAGGCAACCTGCAGAGGCAGGGCTCACAGAGCTGTGCTCCCAGTCCAGCTGTGTTTGTACTGGGCTCTAGACTTGAGTTCTTCCTTGCCCATCCACAGGAGAAACTGGCAAGACCACCCACAGTGCACGTTCAGGGCATTCAGCGTGCCAAACCAACATCTTTGCTAGTCAACATCAAACCAAAAGCTGGCAGAATGGCTATTTCTACACTGGAAAGGAGATTCCTGGAGTTCCCCAGCTGCTGCCAAATGCAGCTTGCCTCCAGGCTCCCAAAGTGGCCCAGGAATCTTCCCAAGGCCGTCCCGTGCCAGGGAGACTTGTGCATGGGCCAATCTCAGCGAGGACAAGCACCGGCCAGGGGAACCAGAGCCAAGAAGCAGGCAGCCCAGGCCCAAACTTTTTAACCCCCCCAGGTCCAAGTCATCCTGCAGTCATCAGCATGTTTTGGGAGAAACACTCCCAAGGACTGGGAGCACCACTGTCAGTGGGAAGGGGGACACCAGTAAAGAGCTATCAGAGATACAGTGTGGGATCACACCCCTGAACCCATCGCGGTGCTTGGTGGTGCATCAGGAGGTCTCTGCCTCCAAGAGCCCAGAAACCACACCAAGAGAATCAGCCAGACTGGCCTGGGGTTTTAGGGCAGATGAACCACCAATTCTAAGGTCAGGCTACAGGAGAAACCCAGCAGATGTATTCTCTTATTATCACCAGCGTGCCCTGGACCATCATTACCTCCACTGCCTTGGTCTGAGAACACTGGTGCACTTTAAGAGATGCTTATTAAAAAAAACACCCTCTAACTTCTTGGTTTTTTTCCTTTGCAAAAAAGAAGTGAAACAGTAAATCCCCCCCAAATTTATGCCTCCCTTTTTTCAAAATGAAGTCACTTTGAAAAACACATGCAAAGAGGGATTAAAGACTTTACCCCACCACTCTGAGAAGTTATAAACAAATTCCAGCTCAAACATTAAGCACACAAAAAGTACCAGCCCTTCTAGGACAAAGAAGAAATGGAAGCAGGGGGGTCTGCAGATGCCTCTGCACTCATCGGTGTTGGGGACTCTGTCCATGCACCCGCAGAAGCTCCATCTTTTCTATACAGGGTTTTCCTGCCCTCATCAGTCTTTTGGTCCCAAATTAAGTTCTCAAGGAACAAGAGGAGAAACAGGAAACAGGGACAGTGTCCTGGTCAGGCTGAGGACCCAGAAGACAACCACAAAGGTAAATCAAATCCTTTGAGAAGGAGCGTAGGCAGCCAGGGAACCTTAAAGAGAGAGATTTTGGTTCTTCTACAAGGCAAACTAGGAACCTACCTGGTGTCCAGGCACCCACCAGCCCAGGCTGCCAAGGAGCACCAAGGGCCACCAGTTACCCCCAGGGGCTGACGAGCCAGGGGACACTAGTGCAGGCGGTGCCCTGCCAACAGGCATGGCCCCAAGGGTGGCCAACACAACAGGCAGAGCCAGCCAATGGTGACAAGGTCCACAGGCAGCCCCAGGTGAGGCCAACCACAAATGAGGTTCAGGGTTGCCCATGGAGCAGAGTCAAAAGGAGACATGGGCAGAAGCTCATCCAGAAAAAAGGCTACAGTATGGGTGTAAAGCCCATCTAAGAGACAGAAACAAAAACAGGATGGGATGGGAAATAAACACACAAGGGGTCCTACCAGGAGACAAGCTCTATCCAGTGAAGGTCCATAGTCCATCCAGGAGTCAAAGCTACAGGCAGAGCTAGAGGCAACCACCCTACACTACAACTCAAAAGAGAACTAGGGCCATGGGCCTGAGCTTAAATGGGGCTCCTGGGACGAGGGTGTGGGTGGAGGTCCCAGGTGAAGCTGGTCAGGGCCATTAAAGCTCATTAGGGCTCATTAGCACTCTTAGAGACCAGATAGGGTTCAGCTGTGGTCTTCCACCACCTCAGCCCACCTCACCCCACCTCACCCCATCACTGGGTTTGCACCCCAGGGGAAGGTGTTCCTTGGGGAGGCACCCCAGGTTGTGGGGTGAAAAGCAACCACCAGTGCTTTCCTCTGGCTTGTCCGCACACGTGAAGCTTATACCCAGCTTTACGTTCTCCCCAAAGGAGGGAACCAAGGCAAAAAGGAATGATATTAAACAACATAAAACATAATTGGAGCCCTGGGAGAGCGCGTAACAGGGTCTGTCAGAGTGAGTCACATCCTCTGGATACGGCACTGCTGGTTGGGACCTGAAATAACTGGGTTGGACAAGTCCTGGGGACAATGCCAGAGGACAACCCTGGTGCTTGCTGGCTGGGGAACAGAGCATATGACCTAACGGGTCTTTTCTCCCCCTGATTTCTGAGTACTTTATGAAAATGTCCTGCCAGAAGTCTGTTTAAGATCACAGGCCGTGCACTTCAAACCCTGAATTAGAGAGGCTTGTACATCACAGCTAGAATTTAATAATAAACATGTTAAATGATGGAAAAAGAGGACTTTATGCAGGGGCAAGGGCTTCCTGGCACTTGAACCACTGACACCACCACATTAGCACAGGCATAGCCTGGAGCCAAGCATTCAAAGCAAGACAGCACACCCAAAACATAGATGCTCCTCCAGTCCCCTCTTGGTAGCTCACACTTCTCCACCCTTTCAACATCTTGAAAGACGTTCTAGGGGTTGGACGTCGTCCCTGACCTTCTGGACTGAGGGGAACCAAGATGGCAACTTCATATTTGTTTGGACTTCCCTAATGATTCTGTACATTGGGTAGACAAGGTCAAGGACATCTCAGCAGTGTTGGTTTTGGAGGACATCAACCCTCCTGCAGCTCTTCCTGCTTCTCTTTCTATCCTAGCATTGCTTGTAACATAAATGATGTCCATGGCAGCCATCCGTGTCACCTCCTGTGCCACGTTTGTTCCCTACTGTTCCAATTTCCCTTGTCACCTAATAACTTCTTTGTAAGGGCAACACCACAAGCCACACGAGACAAAGTTTAAGCCGAAGCGCACAGAGCTCGCGGTGACGGACCCGCATCCAGAGAGATGTACAAGGGGATTTCAGCCTTCGCCTCCCTGCTCCGGAGAGCAGAGATAATTTGGTTTTGACTCAGTGGCTGCAAGTTGAAGGGAACTGAGCCAAAGCAGGAAGAAAAAAAGGAAAAGAAAAAAGCACATTTCTCACAGAGAGCGTTGTACCTATTAGCGGATGAGTGAAAGCAACCACCCACCCACAGAGAGGACAGAAAATTTCAGGGAAGCGAAACCTTTTCAGAAGAAAAGGCTACCCGTACACATTGTTTAGACAGGAAAAAACGTAGCACAGGCTTCTTTTCAAGCTCATTACACAGATCTGCAGGCGTGCTGCTGCTCCTTTGTACGGGCCCAGCACAGGGGGCTCTGCCGGGAGAGGGATGGGGCTTTTGGGGACAAAGCCTGGGGAGGAGGAAGGGCTGCTGGAAGTCGAGGATGACCCTGAGTGAGGATAAGCTGGCTACAAGAAAAAGTAGGCCAAGTGGCAGAAAAAAGAAGAGAGCCCGCGAAAGAGCTTTTGGGAGAAGAGCAACGGGAGCGGGAAAGCAAAGAGTTTAGGAGTCACCAAACCCACAACGGGGACAATGAAACCAGAGTGGCCACAGGAATGGGGATATAGGCTTGGTGGGCACGTCAGCCTTCAGCATCACCATCCTCATCAGATCTTCTCTCTGCAAATCACAACTGCCCAAGCCATGAGACGGCACGAAAATCTCATCCCATTAACCGAAAGAGCGTGTTTCCTCAGGGAAAGGCTTTGCAAACGTGGAGCAAATCAATATCCTGACAGGTGAGAGACAAGAGTCCAAAGACCCTTTTGAAAGAGGTGCTGGGAAGGGCTGGGAAGGAAAGCTCGCAACAGCTTGCTGCTCTGTGGGACCTGGTGGCCTCAATTGGGTTGGTTTGGATTGGGGTTCCTTTTATAAGAAAACAAAAAAGAAGCCACTTCTAACCCCCCAAGACATGTACTGAGAGATCCCGCAGAGCTCCTCAACCCGCTCCTTCTTGAGCAACCAAGACTGTTAACCTCAACCCAAAGCCCCTGGTCTCTAGGGAAATGCTCTGGGGTGCTCTCCTCCCCAGTCCCTCCTCCTTCTGCTCGGTGCATCAATGTCCTGTCCCCTCCTGGAGCACTGACAGCAAATACTATTGGGTTGAGCTCAAACCCTTGCTTTACTCAAGCCAAATGCTGCGGAACTGACGTTTTCTCTATCGTCAGGGCTTAGAAGGTTTAGCTAGAGGGGTATTTTAAAATGGATTTCATTTAAACCTGTGATAAAATCCCCGCACAGTCACTCTTCAATCTGTCCAAGTCCGCCTCACAGCAATTAAACTTAATTACTGAATTACAGTGAATCAGCATAAACCAGATCTGAAATGGGCTACAATGCCTGCACAGAGGATTCTGTGGGATTAATTTAAAAACAACTAAAAAAACTTACTAGTAAAAGTTGTGTGTCACTGAGTGGGGACAAGTCCCAAAAACATTGGCCCTCGCTGTCACTAGTAAATAAGTAAATATTGTTGTTCCATTGTCAAAGCAAATTAATAGCAAATTCTGCAAACTATCACACTCCAGGGGCCTCTTTCCAGCACCAGCTTTCCAAGAGCCTCCCTCTCTGTTGTTTTGTTTTATGGGGTTGGAAGACACACACGTAAACACACATGAAGCCACCGGAGAAAAGCGATGGTTGTGAAAAACCTCCTCTGGGTGGGATGGCCAGCACCAAGCAGGGAAACCCTCCAAGAGTCAGAGTTTTGTAGCCCTGATTTTCAGCCTCCTCTCATGCTGATGGAGAGCACACGCACGTTGGTGGGAGCACACGCACGATCCCCCCAAGCTCCCATGGTCAAAGCTCGTCTGGATTTGACCCACTTCAAGGTCAGGGCTACAAGGAGGTCCCTCCAGCCCCCATCCCTGGCTCCAGCAGCAGATGTTTGCAGGAGGGGAGAGGAAGAGGCAGGAACAGAGCGAGTCACTCCTGCTGCTCCCTCCCAGCTCCCTGCAGCGCGGGGATTTGCCCAGCCAAAGGCAGTGTCCGTGTCAGCAGCCATCGGCAGAGGCTCCAGCCCAAGCCCCTCCATCCCGGGGAGCACTGGAGGACACTTCTGCTCGGCTGGCTGGGCTGCCCAAGACATCCCTGGGCACACAGAATCACAGAATCACAGAATCACCTAGGTTGGAAGCGACCTTTTAAGATCATTTAGTCCAACCAATAAAAAAAAAAAAAAGCCCACCACACACACCACCACATTCACACCACACAAAACACCACCCAACACTAATCCATATCCCCAAGCACCACGTCAACTCGTCTCTTGAATACTTCCAGGGATGGTGCCTCAACCACCTCCCTGGGCAGCCCATTCCAATGTCTGATAA
>JAOTQQ010000007.1:10033424-10043768 GCA_026546715.1 Gallinago undulata
GGTGTACAACGTCTGCATGCGCTGTCGGGGAGATTGCTTTTCCCCTCTACATCCTGGAGGAAAAGAGTAACCTTGTCTTTAAAATTTCAAAGAAAGTGTTTGTGCCTTTGTGTAAAGAAAAACAACCAAAAAAAAAAAAAAACAAACCCCAAAAAACCCCAAACTCACAAAAGAAACATATAAAACATTTGGTCACAATCACGCTGATGCCTGAAACAGGAAAACCCAGCAGATAAAGCTACAGGATGGATGAAGGTCTTTCTGCCTCGCGGTGGTTTGGATGTGTGTCTTGGTGCACAGCACTCGGGGTGCACAGCACAGCCCGTCCCCACCGCCCCCCCTTCCTCCAAAGGGCACATAAATACAGAGACAGAGATACAGACAAGAGTCAGCCTTTGAGAAGGATCCAGGGATGAGATTGGCCAGAGGTTATTATTTAGTAACGGGACAAAAAAAACCAACAAAACAAACCCAAACAAACCAAAACCAACCAAAACCCAAAAAAAAAACACAGAAGGAAACAAGACCAGGTGGAATTTTTTCAATGGAAGAGCTACAGGAGATGTGAAGAACCACCCTACAGCAGCCTGCTCCCCGCCTGAGGCTGAAAGGCTTTTGCTGAGAGCACGAGAGACCTCCTGAGCATTTTGGTAGCATCTGATACCTCAGTGACAAAACGAATCACCGGGGACCGGTGGGATCTAGCCATCACCTCGAGAAGGTTCACAGTTCTGGGGCTTGGTAGACCCTCTGAAAAAATTCATCTGTCCAACACTTTTCTACCAGCATTTTTAGCCATGCGCTCGTCTGGCATCTCCCACCCTTCATCCTTCAACCTTGTGTCGGTGTCCTAAGTGTCCTCTGGCCACCCCTTGCCCCAAATGAGCTTCCCGAGACCCACGGACGCAGGGTCTTGCCCAGGCTCCATCCCCACCAGCACGGGCCCCTTTCCCAGGCTCAAGGTGCAGAAATTCAGGGGAGCACAAAAGAAAGAAACGGTCCCAAGGGAAGAGCCATTGAATGAACACAGAAATCCCATCCCTGAGAATCAGAGTTAGAGGTTTTGCTTGTTTTTCTCTCTCTCTCTTTTTTTTTTTTTCTTTTTTTAACCTTAACAAGCAGTAAAACAAGACCCTCTCCAGCTGCCCTCAACACACGTTGTGCACCGTGGAAGGTGGCCAGAGCTCTCGTGGCAGCCCAACCGTGCCTTGACCTGCAGTGCCAAAGATGAAGCTGCTCCTCCCGTGGCAGAGGACCTCTGCCGACGCCGTGCTTCTCCACCTGCATCTCTCCCGCAGGACCTCAACGCTAAGTCCATGAGAAAAGGCCAGGCTGGTTTGCTGCCATCGCTCCCCTCCCGCCAATAAAAGCGTATTTAAAAATAATAATTAAAAAAAAAAAAGAAAAAAAAAGAAAAAAAAAATAATAAAGGCCAACAAAACCCAAACCAACCCCAAAGCGTGCTTGCCTTCCCCACTGGCAGCTCCCAGCCTGGTACTGGGATACACCGCCCAGTGATGCGATGGGGGGGCGGTGGGTGCAGCGCGGACTCCCCCTGGCCCTGCCCTCCCTCCCTCCCCCCCCTGCCCCCCCCCCACGCTCCCCCGAGGCGTCGGAGCAAGAGGTTGCATCGTCGCTGTGAAAGATTTCAAAGGTTAGGCACTTAGTAGTGAACAACTGGAGCATTCGGTAGAAACGGTGGGACCTGGAATGACAATTGGACTAATTCTCTACATAAAGAGTAACTTTTTTTCTTTTTTTCTTTTTTTTCTTTTTTTACTGTACAATTTACAAAAATGCACACAATGAAAAGTTAAAGTTCTATCTAATAGCTTGATATAAAACCAATAACATTTCTTCTTCTCACGCCTACACTTTTTCCTCTTTGTTGTTTTGTTGTGGTTTTTTTTCTGGATTTTTTTTTTAAGTTGCCTTTTTTTTTTTTTTTGCTAAATCAAGCTTATATTGTAAACAAGACAAAACAGTGAGGGCGTGTTGCGGTCGACGGGAGAGAAAGGGACGGAAAGAAAAGTCTCAGCAGCAAGGAAACAGTCCTTAACAAAGTAAGCTCTCTCTTGGGGCTTTATGGTGTGTCAGTGTGACGGGCCCGGCGCGGTGAGTAAAATCCAAGAGATCCACGTGGCAGAGTCCTGACTCCGGGCGTGGGGGTGGCACTGGCTCCGCCACCGAGCCTTGGGGTGGCCGAACATCAAGTCCCAACGGACCATCCTTTGTTCCCAGTTCCTCCACTGGATCTCTTTCCTTCTTCGCGGTGAACGAGATAAAATGTGTGTGTGTGTGGGGGGGGCCAATCTTTTGTTCGAAGATCCGTGTCCGTTAACGCAACCCCCGACGCCCACCCTGACCAGGGGTGATGGGGGAAGAAAATAAAAATATACGAATAAATTAATTAAGAAAGAGCCCAACAAAACAAAAAAAAAAAACCTGCACCAATCTTGAAAAGGCTCAACAGTCTGCTTTTTCCCCGCCGTCGAAGGTTTGAGGACTCTTCTCTCGGCTTCTCAGGTGTGTGTGTGGTGGGTTTTGGCATCGGCTGCGTGTCTTTGAACTAGACAAGGCAGTGGGGAGGCGGGCGAGAGGGGCAGAGAGATGCTCCCCATCCTCTGCCCTTCCCCTAAGGAGGGAGCCTTCTTCCTCCAGTTGTCTAGTGCGAAATTAAATTTAAAAAAAAAAAAATTAAAAAAAAAAAGAAAAAAAATAAAATAAAAAGAGAGGACAGAGGCTGCAGGAGTGTCTCCGGCCCCGGGGGGCAGAGCAGTTCTGACGGCGGGGGCTGCCCCACCGTGCGCCTCGGGGCGCACAGCCTTCCGGATGATAAAACTCATCGATTTTAATCGCGCGTACCTTGGAGGGCTCTGCCGTGCCGCTAGCACCAGTCGTCCTCGTCGGCTTCGTGGTAGTAACTACGTCCCCTGGTGCCAGAGCCGGGGCCCGTGTTGAGCCCCAGCGTGTAGTGGTAGCCATTGGGCACCCTGCGGACTTGGTGGGACTGGGAGGTCAAGGAGGAGACGTAAGAAGTCCTGGAGGACCGTCCCGAGTTGGTGGCCACCGCCTCCTCGAAGGTGAGGGTGTCCTCCGGCACGGCGCGGTAGGGGCTGTCGGCGTCGTCGCGGTGGCCCAGGTAGGGGTCGGAGCCGATGCGGGCCACCGCCGGCGGGGGTGGCTGGTGGTCCCCCCGCAGCAGGGCGTTGTGCTCTGACAAGCCGCGGCTCAGGCGTCCCGGGGAGAAAGTGGGGAGGCCGGTTTGGAAACTGGTGAAGTGGACGGGCGAGGAGTTGGCCGTCTTGTAAGTGATGCTGGGACGTGGGGTGAGGGGAGTCTGCGGGAGCTGCCTCCGACCCCGGCATGGGGTACTAGCACCAGATGTCGACAGCAAGGGGCTCCCATTAACTGAACCACTGCCCTACATAAAAATTGGAACAAAGCAAATCAAAAAATAAAGAAGAGGGAAACGCCGGACGAACACAAAGGCAGGCAGGTGGAGAACAGAAGGAGAAGCAACAGAAGGGAGAGACGAGTCACAAGAGGACAGAGAAGCGGAGGGAAGAAAGAAAAAAAAAAAAAAAAAGAAAAAAAAAACACACAAAAAAAAGAGAGAGTTTAGACAAGCACAGTCGGGGGGAGGAGGTTCTCGAGAAATCGTTGGACAGGAGGTGTGAAGAGCTGGAGAAGGGAAGTTCTGCGAGAGGTAAGTAAGAAGAGGGAGGGTCAGAGCATCGTGGGACGCACACCGGCAGGAGGGGACACTGTCCGGAGGGAGGGCATCCAACATGGTACACGGGCTGGGCATGCGCCTTACCTGGACCGGGCGGGAGCGGCTCAAAAGCCCACCGTAATGGGTGGGTTTTGCTTGTTTGGGTTTGATTTTTTTTTTTTTTTTGCAAATACAATTTGGCAAAACAGCACTCTCTGCTTCGGGGCAGATTTTTGCAGAATATCCCCCCACGGTGGCAATCGCTGATGTCTGGGATCATTTCTGTGGTCAAAACGGGATTATGTGGAAGGAGGATTTGGGGGCAGACTATTTTTGGGTAGTTTGGGGAAAAGAAATGTATTTTTATTAAATAGCCACTTTCTGAGAAAACAACAAGCAGCTTTTTGGATGGCCTTTAACTAACAAGTTCCTTAAAAATGTGTCCTCTTTAACATTACACATTTGATTTTCGAGTGGTAGAAGAGCCTGGCAGCTCCCTGAGTTACTAACAGGGACATGTGACAGTCAACTAAACTACACAAAGTTAAAAAAAAATGCCGTGAGTGAGAGGAACGGGCCCTTGTTTTGACGTTTCTGTTTACATTCTCCCAGGGCAGGACACGAATATCCCTGCGAGTGCATTTTAAAAAATCCCTCAAGTCTTTCGTGACCTCACATTTTGAGATCAGACCTTGAATTTTTAGAGTGATTTTTCCTTCCTATATATAAAAACATCAGGTTTTTGCTTGTCGGGCTACCAATCAGTGCTTGTTCAGACCTTCTTGCTCTCTCCAACTCCCTGAAAGGAGAGTGTAGCCGGGGGGGATCGGTCTTTTCTCCCAAGCAACAGGTGATGGGACAAGAGGAAACGACCTCAAGTTGCACCAGGGGAGGTTCAGATTGGAGATTAGGAAAAATTGTTACACTGAAAGGGTTATTAAGCCTTGGAACAGGCTGCTCAGGGAAGTGGTGGAGTCACCATCCCTGGAGGTATTTAAAAGACAGGTAGGATTCTGAGGAACATGGTTTGGTGATGGCTTCTGTCAGTGATGCATTGATGGTTGGACTCGATGATCTGAAAGGCCCCTTCAAACCTGGTCAATCCTATGATTCTATCTCTCACAGCCTAGAAACCGAATATTTGCCTTTCTCTTCTTTCATTTTCCCCCTCTCCCTTCCCTGGCTTCCCCACATTTCAGCCTTATTCTCTGCTACAAACCCATATTCTCCATCCCAGGCACCCATCCCCAGGCCAAGCTGCCTCCCATCATCTGCTTCCCCATGGTGGTGGAGGAGATGGTGATGATGGTGACCATCACTCGGTGATCTACAATGTCCCAACATCCTGGAGAAGATTCCTAAGCTTTTTCCAATGGCCTGACGCTTAGAACCTCAAAATTACAATAGTTACAAAAGAAAGCAGAACTAAATTCTTTTGGCAAATATTACGCTGCCTAAAAATGTTTTGCAAGATTTTTCAAACTTCTTTCATCCAGGATCAATTCAGGAAGTGGTCTTGATTATTTAAAAATAATAATATCTTTTTTCAAAACAAGCTCCTTCCTGCTGAAGCATTTTAAAATTCCAATAAATTTCATTTAATTTCAAATTTTTTTCCCCAGCTTCACTGTGGAAGATTTAACAATTCACCTGTACTGAAAAAAAAAATGGTGAAATAACTCACAGAAGATGCACAACATTTCGATGGGGGTCAAACAAAGCGTTGTGAGTTCACCCACGATGAAATGTTCATGGCTTGTTTTTTTTGTCTCCTCTTTTGTGTTAAAAAAAAAACCCTGCAAAAATCACTTCTTTGAACCAAACCTGATTTTTGGCTTGGCTCTACCTGGAAGGGAGCCACCTTGTTGGCAGGATGAAGTTCAAATCAGCCTCTCTTTTTGGTAAACACGGGGACCTCCAGGGAGGTGGTGAAACCTGCTGGGCCAGGGCTCCTGGGAAAAGCTGTCTCCTAAAGAGAGGGACCGACTGAGAAAGAAAATCCTTGAAAGTTAACAAAGCACCCCGTTATCAAGCCAAAATAACACAGGAAGGGGCCTGACAGAGCTTCTGGCAAACACCTTGTTAAGACGAAGGGCTTCAGCTCATCGGGACAGATGTAACATGCTGCTTTGGCTATTTTTGTAAATTATTTTTTTTTTTCAGGGGGATGTATTAGCAGCTCCACTCAGAGTAGATAAATGTGAGTGGATAAAATACAACAGGCTTTCTGTGCCCTGCCTCACTAAACCCCCATGGGACGCGGGAGACAATACAGACTTTACTGGAACTGGGGAAACAGGTTTCTAACAGGCAGCTGATGCTCCAACGCTGGTGGTCTATTAACTATGGGAAGGTTTCAGGTTTTTTTTTTAATTAAAACGTGGGAGATATTCAAAGTTTTGGTAAGCTGAGCATGCAAGAAAGGAGAAACACCGCTCTAGAAGTCAGTGCCACGTTCCTGCCTCTCAAAGCAGAGGGAGAAATTAAGAAATGGAAAGAAAAACTCATCTGAAAAACCAGATGAAGGCCCAGTCGGGGAACGCAACAACAAACAGAGGGTAAAGACCCGTTGGGCTCCTGCTCTCTTTTTCTAAGGCTGCACACAGTCCTGGCCGCATCAGACCTCACACCAGTGTCACATCTGGTCCCAGCAAAGCGTGTCCCATGCCCTGGGTGTCCCCAGCAGCCCCTGAGCTCTCACTGCAGCATCCAAACGCTGCTAAGCACCATGCAAGGACAGAGAAAGGCACAGGCCAGGGTAAGGAGACAAAAACCTGCTTCATTTTGCAGGCAGCAGGACACTGTGAAGCCTCTTCATCTAAATCCTTCCCCCAGGCTCCCACTCGTGCTGAAGGCAGGACCTTTTTTTTTGTTTGTTTGTTTGGTTGGTTGGTTTTGTGTGTTTTTTTTTGTTGTTTGTTTTTTTAATGTGGTTGGACTCCATGATCTCAAAGGTCCCTTCCAACCACTAAGATTCTGTGATTCTGTGATCTCCTCCCACTCCCCACAGGTTGATGTGGCTGTAGGGGATCACGGATGGCATCATGGCTCAGCCCCTCCCGGGACACTCCACTGGTCACACGATACCCACAGGCTGCAAATTTTGGGATATTTTGGAGAGATGGCCCAGAGGTTCCCACAGCAGCTGTGCCTTACTTGGAGAGGTTTGCAGAGATCCTGCTGGCCCAGGGCTGAGCTCTCTCCCCTTCCACCCAGGTCCTGCCTTCTCCTACATCCTTCCTCTTACTGTGATTGTCCTCCCAGCTAGAGAGAACACAGTTGATTTGACACAAGGGAAAAAGGACTTTTGCCTCGATTTTCAGAAAATCAACCTGTTCTGGGCTGCTCTGAAGCCAACAGCAGCTGGAAAATCTTGCTAATATGACCAAACTCTGCTGAAATCACAGCTCTGGCTGTCTGAAGTCCCTATACTGTATGACATTGGCTTCTACTGGTCACCACCAGATATTTGAGCCCAGGGCAGCAGTAGGTGCTGGATTAACACAAGCAGGGGACCAGTTCAGCCCAGTTGCCCAGGTCCCACTCCATGCTAGCAGTCTGCCTTGGCTCAGATACACTTTCTTCACCAGCATCGAGAGCTACCAGTTCTCAGGTCTCCCAGGATGCTGGGCTGAAACTGTAAGCAAGAGTGTCCTTGGCAGTGGGGTCTCTGAGAGATGTGTGGAGTCACTCACTCTGTAGGTGGCTCCTAATGAGCCATCAAGTGGTATTTCCATCCCTATTTGGGATGCAAAGCAATAGGCAGGACCTCAACAGCTGTACCCAACCCTGGAGGTGTTCAAGGCCAGGCTGGACAGGGCTTTGAGCAACCTGGTCTGCTGCGAGGTGTCCCTGCCCAGGGCAGGGGGGTTGGAACTCAATGATCTTTAAGGTCCCTTCCAACCAAAACCATTCTATGATTCTGTGATCCTACTGCCTGGCCTTCTTTCCCCATTCTGTCACCTTTGTTTGAAGTAAGTAAAACATGGAAAAGGTGTGTACACCCCTGGAAGACCTTAAAGCTCTTTTCCCACCCTGCAGCTCCTCACCTGTCTGTGTGGACCTTGCTCTGGCCCTCCGTTGGGTGAGGTGGGCCTGCTCTGATCAGCAGACTTGGGCTGAGAACGGTCCCGGCTGCCGTAGCGGTCGCAGGAGTAGAAGCGCTGCTTTTCAGAGGAGGAGGAAGAGTGTTGCTTCCTCTCTTGGGACCGGCCGCGTTCCTGCTTCTTGCCCTTGGAAGAAGGCTCACCAGACTGGGCCACTGAAAGAAGAACATCGGTGGAGGGTCACCAACAATGGGAGGAACTCCCAAGTGTGGGGCAGAGAGGTGACTCCATGCAGAAGGGACACCACGTCCCATCCGATAGCAGCTGTGCATCCTGGAGGGAGGAGGACAAGGGACAAAGCCTGGCTCGCAAAGAGCTTACCAGCTTCTCCATCGGCCATCTGATGGGCAGACCTGTCCAAGGACTTCTGCTTCTTCTCTTTCCGCCGGTGGCAGCGGTGGTGATGGTGGTGATGCCCTTGCTCCGGCGGCATGCGCTCCAGGGAGTATTCGTAGAGGTGCATGGGGTGAGGACGCTGCGGGGTCAGTGTGGAGACGGAGCGTTTCATGGGGCTGGTGTCCGGGATGGGCTGCAAAGCAGATGGAGGGACACGGAGCAGGGTGAGGGCAGGTGCTGCACCAGCCTCAGCTGCTCAGTTCCCAGCATGGGGAGGGTTGTACAGTAAGAAAAAGGGGGAAAGGAGGGGAAGAAGAGAAACGGTTGATTGGATATAACTGGAACGGGCAGAAGGACTTGTGGAATGGTGGATTTGAGTGTTAAATTTGAGGAGCAAATGTGATCTCCACTTGCTGAAATGGGCTTTGCTTTTAGCAGGACGCCAATCCACAGGTACCACGGGCGCAGAGCGAGATGCAGCACTTCACAGCAGAACACAGCGGCGCAGGAGTCAATGGTGGGTGAGCAGGGACACGGGGCAGTGCAGGAGCCAAGCGCCTCACAAAGATAATTCTCCCAGAATAGTTCCACCCAAATCTGATTCAGGGCACGGGTCATCCCAAAGCAACTCCGAAGGGGAAAGCATGAAAGCGTTGCTGGGCATCACATGGGGAGAAATCAGGAATAAATGGGCAAGGTACAGGCCAAGCCACTGAGAAATTACTTCTATCTCCCTGCAATTGAAGAAAACTCCCATCAAACATTCAAACTTCTCTTGTCCCCCCATCAATCCTTGAAGCTCTTGTGGCTGAGACAAGCAAGAGAGCACGTACGTCCTGCAATTCTACTAGGACGTCTCCAAAAATGACTACTTGCAAGTTTTCAAATCATTTGTGGCCAAACATCTGGACCGCGAGGGCAGTAACGCAGCCTCCCATGGGCAGTGCTAGGCCCTGTCCCTGTGCCAGCAGCAGCTCCAGACTCTGCTCCCTTCCCTTTGGGTCAAAAACTTACCGAGATGCTCTGCAGAAACCAAGTGGACCACGGGACAGCTGATCTCACAGCCTTTCCCTTCCTTACCATCCAATTCCCATCTATAAAGCTCAGGAAATCAGGACAATTCCCACACGTCCTTCTCTTTCACTCTGCTGGCCTCCACCTGTGGTGGAGCCTCATCCATCCTCTGGAGGCTTCCCTGGGCCTACCACTGCATCAAAGCTGGGTGGCAAAGGAAAGACCTCAGAACAAGGTGGTTGAGGCTGATGGGGAAGGAGCTCAGGATGTCCTCTGGTCCCTCAGCTCCGACGCTTGTTTGAATTCACAATCCAATACCTGTCTCTCTCGCAAGAACATTTACTTTGTTCACTGTAACCTTTCCGAAGAGCCCTGGATTATTTTTACTGTCTGTGCTGTTTTGTTTGCTTATCCCCAAACTGGGATTCCTGTTGCCCCATGATATTTACACAAGGCAAAGCCCTGCTCGTTATTTAGAGTGGAAAAAACCACTCTCCCTCCCAGTGGGCTGTCACGGGGGGGTTATCTTGTGTGCAAAGGCACAGTCTGGGCTGAATTTTTGTTGGGTGAACTCTCTTTTGCTAGGCAGTTAGCCAAATTTTGGTGCTTCCCACCAGAACTGGAAGGTGTCTCGGAGGCAGAAGGAAGACACTGCTGGGTGAGCAAAGCACAGGCCTCGGCATCGGTGCATCCCCAGGGTCTGCCCCAGTGCCCTCTGGTCTGTATTGGTCTCCTCTGGAGGCCCCTGATGTGTTAGAAACTATACTGAAGAGCTTCATGCTTAACCTCCTTGCTTACTGCTGAGACTGAAGCCTGCCAGGAAGGACATGGACCTCTTGGAGTGGGTCCAGAGGAGGCTATGGAGATGCTCTGAGGACTGGAGCTCCTCTGCTGTGAGGACAGGCTGAGAGAGTTGGGAGGGTTCAGCCTGGAGAAGAAAAGGCTCTGGGGAGACCTTAGAGCCCCTTCCAGTTCCCAAAGGGAATCCAGGAAAACTGGGGAGGGACTCTTGATCAGGGAGGGGAGCCAAAGGATGAAGGGGAATGGCTTCAAACTGAAAGAGGGGAGATTTAGATTCAATATTAGGAAGAACTTCTTTGCTATGAGGGTGGTGAGAGCCTGGCCCAGGTTGCCCAGAGAAGCTGTGGCTGCCCCATCCCTGGAGGGGTTCAA
>JAOTQQ010000007.1:10043868-10069395 GCA_026546715.1 Gallinago undulata
GGTTCAAGGCCAGGTTGGAGGGGGCTTGGAGCAACCTGGTGTGGTGGGAGGTGTCCCTGCCCAGGGCAGGGAGGTGGGACTAGATGGTCTTTAAGGTCCCTTCCAACCCAAACCATTCTGTGATTCTATGATTCTAAGATAAAGGAAGGCTGAGGGGCCCATAAACCAGATGGTCTGATGGGCAAAAGCAAAGTGAAAATACATCCCACTAAAAACACTCCTCCAGATTTCCGAAATCCACGTAGGAGCTGCCAGGAAGAGGTTGAGAGAAATTTCCCAACAAAAAGCCAGCCAAATCGATAAGAAACACCCGTTTCTCTTTGGTCTTTGGACCCGATTCTGTGCTTGTTCCAGGGACAGAAGTCCCCGCTGACACTAATGGGAAGTGGCAAAGCAATGAATACCCTTTCCATAAATCCCGACGACGCTCTCGTTACGTTCACGGGCCGTGCATTCGAGAGACTATACCGTAACCCTCCAGAGAGTTACTAATTGCTTCTTCATTACCAAACTGCTTGTTTTCACTCCCTAAATTCCTGTGCAACAAGGCGTAGGAAAACAAATAAATAAGCAAAACAAACAAACAGAAAAACCCCTGCTATTGCGGCGTGCGGCGTGCGATTGTGCGTCGGGGGGGGGACGGACTGCAGCAAAGTGGAAAGAAATAGCGGCTGCGTCGGTGCAAGAGATTGGACTCCACATGAGAAAGGGGGGGGGGGGGAAGTAAAGGGTTAAGGAAGGTTAATAATTTCTTAACGTGACTCGGATATAGGGTATACGACTTAGTGCAAACTACATACTGCTAGGTAACTCCCAGGTGACCGTGCTTTGCTCCTCTGCAAACAATTCGGACAAGATGAGAGACATTATTGGAAGCAGCCCCACAGTACAGCCAGTGTCAGACATCACGGCAGATGTGCAGCAGACACGATGACGACCAGGGAGGGGAGATGATGGGGGAGGTTGGGAGGGGGGGGGGACGGCAGGAAAGAGGGAGGGAGGAGGTGAGATTGAAAGCGTAGGAAGATTTTATTTAAAAAAAAAAAAAAAGAAAAAAAAAAGTGGAACATAAAAAGACAGAAGAAAGGCAAAGAGAAAGAGAGACATCCAGGAACAGAAAGCATTGTAAATAAGAGTTATAAAGAACTCAAAGTTTGGGGGGGGGGGGAGCAGAAGCAGCACGTGAGAGGGAGGGTGGAGGGCACAGAGGGGGGAGACACACACAGAGAGTACATCAGTTATTCAGCTGAAGCTACAAACCACCAAAAAACATTGTATTATTAAATGAGGTTAGATCTGCTCATATATTCTGGGTCTGATTCACGATGAGATGAGCCAGCTTTCCCGGGAGGGGGGGATGCGTGCCGTGCCCCTGCCAGGGACCCCCATTTCTGCAAAAACCCGAGCGCAGCCAAGAGGAGTTGCCCAAGGAAAAGGCTCCCGCTGCTGCCAACTGCATCACCTTGGAAGGAAAGGTGCTACTCGTGGCCTAGAATAAAGGACAACTTTGTTCTGGGAAGGGGGAAGGGGAGGGAGTACGACTTTGTTTTGGGGTCTGTTTCTTTCATTAAGCATGTTGAGTGGTGCTCCTGATAACGCGGAGAGTCCCGGCGCTCACACAGAGGCTGCAGTTTCCCCAGTTGGGAAATTCGCTCACTGATGCAGCAGAGCTCGTGCCAGCCCGAGGACGTCAGCGAAAGGAGTCTATCTGCTGGGGCTATTGCTCTGTGGGCAATCCACGGGGGGTTTTGTTTTAAGGTGCAGCCTGTTTTTCGTGTTCTGCTTCCCAGGGGGAGCAATAGAAACAGCCCCCACCCCTGGGCTGCTCGCTCCCGGCTGCATGAATCAGGCCCTTTGAATGAGGGCCGTGAGTGGTAAGATGTTCTGACACACTGGAGGCAGGACGGTGGCTGGGGAGCATCGGGGACAACGAGCTAGCAATGAACACGTGGAATGCCCAAAAATGGTGTGTGAAAACCGTGACACCCTACGCGCTAAGGAGAGCCCACAAGCTGCTGTCAATGTCAACCCTAGTGATGTGATTTCTTTACAAGGGAAATCCTCAATTTTACTGACCAAACTCACAATACAGTATATGTCAAATACGGCAGGAAGAGAAAAAAAAAAAAAAAAAAACCAAGGAAAATTCTTAGTGTCTCAATGCAGCCTTCAGGGCACAGGCTGCCTGCTATTTTCTGTACCTACTGCTTTCATCAAAGGGAATCACAGCACATCTCCAGCGTTCCTCATGGCTCGGGCACTGGAGCGTGCCCTGACTGTCTGTCTGGATAGATGGCACAACTGTCAATGAGGAACATGTGCCTTCCAGGAATACAAACTGGAAAATAGTATTGTCCCCAGCTAATCAGAGCAGACACCCTTGGGTGGGCAGTCATCAGTCACCTACCCAGACAGAGGGATTTCTCTGGAGGGAATGAGTAAAATTAAGGACACGAATACCTGCTATCCAAGCACAAAGGCTAGTTACTCATCTCCGGGTTCAGCAAATATCTTTTAAAACAGATATTCACAAGCAACTTCCAAGAACATGGCAAGCAGAGAGAAGATACTGAGTTCTTGACCCTCTTTCAGCCTCCCTCCACCAGTAAAGCCTCCCTTGCTCACCTGAGTTTCGGCAGCCAAACGGGGCATGGAAGCCGCCCGCCCCTGGCTCTCCAGACCTGGTTGGTGCTCTCCGTTGGCAAGTGTGGGGCTGATTTCCCTCATTTCTACCACCTGACGGAAACAAGAAGTGGTTTCAGTAGCAAGGACACAAACTTCACCTTTGAAGAAAGTAAATTAAAAGCTGTGGAGTACTCAGGTTACTCTGTCTACAGTGTTGTCTTCAAGCTCTTCCAGCAGCCCTGGCAATAAGCCCAGCTGTGACCCATGAAACCCCCCATCTGAGTTTGTACACTGACAACAATGGGATGGGGACAATGGGACAAGGAAGAGAGAACCTTGAGTAACCCATCGCAGCAGACACGTAGTTCCATGAAAAGCATGTCCCCATATATAACTAGCAGACTGTAGAAAGTACCAGATTTGTTTTTTCTCTATAATTTTCAAGCAAACTAGGGGTTGTAAGAGACAGAACAATGCTTGTCTCAAGGGACAGATCTACAGTCCACTGCACTTCACACTATCTTCACCTCTTTTTTCTAAACACTTTCTAAACTTTCTAAAACCCCTGCATTTCTGAAAAACTGCATTTCTAAAATCTACTGCATCTCACCCTGTCCCCACAGCTTCACCCTGTTTGCTCACCCGTTCAATGGGGATTTCTTCCGAGTGGCCTCGTTCAAAAGCTGGTGTCCTGGTTTCATAAAACACGTCCTGGGTGCGTTGGGTCCCCCAAGAACTGGACTCTTTGATGCCACCCTCTGGGGCTGGCCTGTTAAAAGGAAAAAAGGAAAAAAAGATTAAATCTTTTGCAAAGAGATTTTGCTGACCTTATTGTGAAGAAGGTAAGCCATTCAGATACCCTTTGAGTTTTCACTTGTGAAATGAGTTGCAGGACAGGCCTAGCTGCTGGTGAAGCTATTGGTCCCCAGGTTTTGCCAGGGCCATTTCCTATACAGCCTGAAGATCCCAAGAGCAACGAGGAAATCAAACCAGCCATCACATCATTTCTCAGTAACTTAGGAAAACAACTTCTGCAGCTTAAGTTCTGATGAAGAATGAAGAATTTTGAAGCTCAGGCAAATTATCTATGCAAGACCAGATAGACATTGGTCAAACACATCTGTGGCACTGTGAAAATACATTCACTGAATCCACAGCGGTACAGGAGGCCTGGGTTTCACTGTTGTGTCTGATGGTGGTTTCCCCCTACCAGATTTATTTGGGACATTTAAACTTCAGATATCTGTCACTAAAAATCCATAACGCTTGTGACCCTGAGGAAAGTCACCTGAACAAGAGCAGGAAATAGAGGATTGATTAGGGATCACTGTTGCTATAACTGTTTAGTAAGCCCTCTGTGGAGGTATTATTTTGCCCAAAGAAAAAGAGCCAGATTCTGTCCTGGAAAGTCTCAAGGAACTTTTGCTATTACCAAGTGCTACGAGTTCAAGGGGTGACTTTGTTCCCAAGGACCTTTTGACTCCCAAGGACCTTTTGACTCCCAAGGACTCACTGCAGTGGTACTTGAGGGGGTTGGGATAAGATTCTTTTGCAATGATCCCAAATTCCTGTAAGCAAACTCCCAACTAGCCACCACAGGAAGTTCTCCAACAGATATTCAGAGGAGACCATCCAGCCCTGGAGAATCCAACTCTACCACCACCTGGATAACCACACCTGAGGCAGCAGCAGGCAGCGGAGCCGCGTGGAGGCATCTCGGTAGCCGTTGGTGAGAAATTGTCCCAGCGGTGGTGTGAAGGGACTGCTGGTCTGGGTGTCACCAGCTGTGCTGGCCCATCTCCAGAGCAACTCAACCAGCAGCGGTGGGGGTTGATGCCTACACCCAGTGTCCCCCCCACCCCAAGCTGTGTCTTCGGTGGGGAGGTGAGAGGATACTCACAAGGCGCCCCCGTTGTTGAGTGAGGCTGAGCTTTTCTGGCGCAGGAAGGCCTTGGCGTTGGCGAATGCCGTGGGCTGGGTTTGCTCCAAAGTGGCCTTCAAGGGGTGGAAGAGTGACACTGGTCCAGGCTGTGGAGCAGAAGGAGAGGTTATCAGAGACAAAGCTGTGTACGGTGAGGACGGGCTGCAGTGCTTTTCTAGGTAAGAAAAAACATTCCCCCAGTCACCAGAGCACATCAGGGGTCTCACACACTGGTGTGACCGAAGGGACTGGTGCCATTCAGGTGGCTCTTTGTGACACCGGGTCTGCTGCAGAGTCCCATCTGTGAGACAGGCAGACCAGCCAACGCTGGAGACCAGCTGGATGGCCATCCTGAAATCAGTGGGTACGTGTCCTGTCAGAGACCACTGGGGTTTCAATCCCAAGCCAGTCGTGTCCAAATATTTTCAAGAAATTGTAAAAATCTTCAAATGTATTGGAGTCAAAACAATTCTGAATAATTCCCATTTTCAAAAGTCAATTAAACATTTTATAACCAAACTACCCTCAGCTTTCAATAATTCCTTAGTGTCCCAAAGAAATCTTTTGGTGTCTCCCAGCCCCTAGGCCTCTTCTGAAAAGAGGAAAATTGACTGCCAAATGTCACTTGCCTTTTTTTGGAAAAGGCCTCTCCAGACCCACTGGAAAAGGCAAATGCAACAATATTTATTTTTCTAATTTTTTTTTTTTTTTAGAGAGAGAAAGACTTTCAGTAGTGGTTTGCATTTTTTGAGACAGCATTTTCTGATCCTGCCTGGAGAATGATCCACAATTTCTGGCTCAAACATGCCAGTCACTCTTTGTGGGAGCTGCCTGATGGTGGAGAAGAGGAGGCAGGAGGCCACCTTTGGGCTGAGTACCTGGCACAGGCCCCCGGGCGGCTGGTGGACTTGCTCCCTGCTGTTCTTGTTCTGCTTGTAGAAGTCGAATATCATCAGAGCTGCGTAGACCTTCCCCACTGTCATCTCATCGGCTGTCAGAGGGTGGTGAAACACCACAGATATGTTCAGGTGAGGAAGAGGAGAGGATCAGAAGAAGAGAAGAATAAGTCGCAGAACAGAAGAAATAACAACAAAAACAAGGCGAAAGAAGAAGCCACGTTAGAATAAAGAGGAAAAACACACACAGAAAAAAGGGGAAGAGAAAAAAAGACCAAGAAAAGGTTACAACAGACTTTTTCAGATCTTTACTTGTTGTTGCCTTTCACATTTGAGGAGGATGGCTCCTATCTCCAGCTCTCTGTGGCAAACATCCACAGAGACCACGTAAAAAAAAAAAAAAAATAACAGGCAGGAAAACTCTGTGGCATCGTAAGCGTTGCTGACAGAAGAATTGCTAAATTAATAGCAGATCTGCAGCCAGCCTTTTATCAACAAAGAAGCCTTATTCCTATTTCTTTGAATTACAGTCAACCGGGGCATAATGGGCTAATATACATTGAAAGATAATTTCATTTTTCCAGATGTCTTTTATCCCCCCTCGCAGCCAGGCTACCAGCCCTTCCCTGCACAGCAACGGAGCACTTACTGTAAAGCAAAGAGTTAAAGCAGCAGATATATAGGCATCATCATATAGGGGAGGAAAAGACTTAAGCAGTCACTACCCACTGATTTGCACCTCCTCGGCTCCCTCAATTTTCTTAATTAACAATGCCTTTATTGCTTTGTACTGTTTCTCATTAATCAGGAATCCAGAGCCCTCGTCTGGGCCAATCAAGATAATAGAAAACTTTCCATTTTCTCAGCACGTTCGCCCAGGACATCATCAAGTAACACAAAGGCCTTTAGCCCCGGAATACCTCTCTTCTGATTCTGGAGTTCTCAGCAAACTTTAATTTTATTCTGGGTTTCTGGAGCCCAGGTGGCAGAAATTGCTCTCCCGTCCTGTAAGGCACGGGCTGGAGGCAGACAAAGCTGTGGAAAAGCTCTGGAAGAGGCCACGCAGGGCATTGGTCCTGTCTTGGCACTGGGATGGGGTGTTGTTTGTTTTCTAAGTACTGGAAATCTACTGTAGCGCAAGGAAATACATGCCTAGATGTGACCTCAGCTTCCCTACTCTTTCTGGGACCATGACATGGAGGTGTGCGCTGGGAACCCCGTGGAAAGGATACCTAGAGGTACCTAGAATGGTTTGGGTTGGAAGGGACCTTAAAGATCATGGAGTTCCAACCCCCCTGCCCTGGCCAGGGACACCTCCCACCAGACCTGGTTGCTCAAAGCACCCTCCAACCCAGCCTTGAACCCCTCCAGGGATGCAGCTGAACTGCTCTTAGTTTCTTGGCTGCATCCTCTAGATGACAATGGACCCTGAAGGACTAGGAACAGAACAGGCAAGTGGGGCTTCTTAGGTGGGTAGGGATGGGTTGGGTGCTTGTTGACGAACCACTTACGTTTGTGAGGAGGCACCAGCAAATCCAGTGTCTTCTGGGATAGATTGGGCCAAACCAGCGAGATCTCCTTTCTCAACTCAGCGTCACACTGGTGCTGTTTAACACCCCCTGCAGAAAGGGAGGGGAGAGAAAGAGGCACATGACAAAGAGTGGAAAATCCTTGTCCTGTCAACACAGACCACTGTTTGCACAGCAAGCCCAGGAGAAGGCATTTCGCCAGTTCCCATTTCTTGCAAACAGTAAGACCTCACCAACTGCAAGATGTTGCAAAGGGAACTGGTGACCTCCTCTGTGACCCAAAAGGGTGTGAGCTCAGCAGGACCATCATCACTTCAACCTGCTGACCCTCTGCTGTTACTTGAGGCTTCAACTTCAGCTCAGGCTTATTCTACCTAACTGGGGGCACCTAGGGTTTGGGGTGCTGGGTGGTATCAGCAGGAAGAAGGAGCATCTCCCAGGTGTGACACCAAGGACCTGTCCTGAGGTGCAGGACTACGAGCAATGCCATGATGGACGATAAACCTTCTCCACCACCAACTCTTCCCAAAGCCTTTGGGGCATGAACACGCTGTTCTGTATCAGCAGCTACATCTCAGGGTAAAAGAGAAAGAGCCAAACACAGCGACATTATTCAAATGGCCAAAGTGAGGTCTTAATCCACAAGGGGAGAGTGATTAAAGTATCCGTGAGCCAACAGGCCAGCTCCCAGATGAATGCACCGCACAGTAGGCAATTAAATAGTTCATCTGAATGACAGAGATTATTTTTCTAAGAGAAAAAGAACGGGGGGAGGCTCTGGGTACTCTGCTACATGGTGGTTTGAACTCCCACACGGAAACTCATTAGGGAGGGTTTATTAAGGGCCTGTTAGTCCCACTAAAGACTCAATTAAACGTAGCACACAAAACCTATTCAAAGGAAGCACGTAACAACAAAGCAGGTCAAAACCTCACAACGCACAGCAGATATAAACCTCAGAAAGAACCCGGTGCTATCAGCTGAGCTCTTCTCTGGTTCCTTTCCCATGTGCGGCCAAAAAAAGGGGCGGGGGGGGAGCCTTTGTCAGTTGAAAAAGGCTGTTCAAATTACCATTGCTGATAGGTAACTAGAAACCTAAAATAATACAAACTCCCAGCATCCTTATCTAGAGGTCATTACTAAAGTAAGGGGCTGGCCCCTAAAAATCCCAGGCAGTCCTAAATGTGTCCTTAGAAATGAGTGTCTGATACTCGCTGTCACTCCCCAGGGGGGTCCCAGTGAGCTCAAAATTTTGTCTTCTTCCAGCAGTGCCTACACAAAGCATCAAAGACAAGGCTTAAGCAAACTTCGAGGGAGGTAATTAATACAAATAGGTCGAATGGCTGGCCTAAAACTGCTTCAGAAAAGCACAACATCCTAACCCTGCCCTGCCCTTTGCTTGTAAAAGCATTGTTACCTCCTATTAGCTTTTAAATTAAGTATAAAAGAGCTTTGGCCAGTCATGCCTTGATTCTGACCCCAGCCAGCCTGATTAAACAGTGTAACGACCCAGAGAAAAGGCCAACGTATTTTATTACCTTGCAATGTTTAATTGGGAAGTCAAGTAAATGCCTGATTAAACACTTAAATAATTAAGTTTTATCTCAAGGTGGAATGTGGTTCACTTGGAGTCAGTGCTTTGCTGCCAGCAGACAGCAAAGGTTGGAGAGGAAGGGCTGGTTTCTTCCTCATGCTGGAATAGTTTAGAAAAGTCGTATGGAAACTCTCATTTCCATCCTACAGCCACACGACCACGCACAGAGCTCCTCTTCTGAGAGCCCCCAACCAGGATGGCCAAAGCTCTCCACGTCCCATTGAGCGGGATGCCAGGATGGGGCCATCTCAAAGGTAGAACGATGCTTGGGACCCCCTCTCTGTTGCCTGTCCCTGAGAGTCCCTTGCCCTCCGGTGCTGGCAGAGGGCAGGCAGGCAGTAGGAAAATGGGATTTCCACCTGAGGTTTGGGTGGTTTTGGGAGGAGACCAAGCCAACAAAGAACTTAGAGCTTGAGCCCACACGTGCCATCACACATTCCCTCCCTCTCACCTGAGGCAAGTTTGATTTCCAGGGCTGTGCGGATCAAGGCCATCAGCGTGGAGGTGAAGTGGACGGTTAAATCTTCGGGCGAGATCGGCATGTTCATCCTCACCAGGCGCTGGGGAGAGAAACGCCGTGGATGTGAGCACGGGTCGAGATTCCTCCCCCCCTCCTCCCTCCCCTTCCCCCCCCCCCCGAGCCCTCAGAAATAGCCACGTTCCAAACGTGTGTTCACCTTTTGTGCACCGAGCTAAAAATGCATCATCTCCACTCAGGGGGCAACTCCTTTCCAGGAGCAGGTCTGAGCTGTAACAGTGGCTTTAATGGTTCAATGGTTGATTTGCCAGCATTTGTACTGCAACCCTTGGAAGAGACTTCATCCAAAAAAGTCAGTTTGAATGTTCTCATCCTATTTCAGAGCCCAATACTCTGCTCCTGACAGTCTCTAACTACAGATGCAGCCTCCAGACACACAGCTGGTACCCATCATCCCTGCCAAAGCAGTGTGCTCAGAAGATGTAAGCCATGAAGGCATCTCCACCATCCTTCCCTACACCAGTTACCTTCACCTGGTTCCACAACAGGAGCAATAGCAACAAACGGGACCTAGCACCATTAGATGGAGTAAGATGATGGAGAATTTACATCCACCATCCGAGGATGCGGCTCCATCCATGAAGTGTCCGCACGTTTTCCAGCTGTCCAGGTGGCCCTGACAGTGGGTGGGATGTGAGGAGGACACTTTTGGTGGCAACGACAACAGGAGGAAAGCAAGTACCTTGTATAGGAGCTCTGCAGCCTGAAGACATTCAAGGTCAGGCTTGATGAGGCTCTGAGCAATCTGATCTAGATAAAGATGTTCCTGCTTACTGCAGGTGGGGTGGACTAGATGACCTTTAAAGGGCCCTTCCAACCCAAGACATTCCATGGTTCGGAGTGGTCTTGTGGTAATGTATTTTGTATGCAGCCTGAGGCACACCAGAAAAAAAGGGCTGGTGAACCCTGTGGAGCCCTGTGCCCAAGGACTCTGGGGCAGTTTGGGTCTAGCAGCTGATGGGTAAAGATGTGCAATATCCTTTTTTTTTTATGGAGACCCTTGGGTTCTGTCTCTTGCCTCCTTTCCCTCCAGGAGCTCTGAAGGTCTCCCCCTTTCCTTCCAGTCACTGAGCCCCACAGCTCCAGACCTTACCCATGGTGGTAGAGGCTGGGTTAACATGAGCAGAACTAAAATTTCCCCCAACTGTATCCTTTCACTCCAAACATGAACTATTCCCTCAGGATCAGTATCTCCCAAGGTCTTTAGCAACTCCTTCCCCGTCACCAGCCAGGACCCCCTCCGATGGGACAAATTCCTCATTCTTGTAAGTGGTGAACTACCCCAAGATTGCTCTGGAAAGCTGCACCTCCCATCCCACTGCTGCCAGCAGAGGATGTGAAAGCAGACAGGGAGAAGTCCTCTCCAAGCCCCGCTGATAACCTTAGCGACGCGTTTGAAGGATGGATTTCTTCTCCTTCGGCAGCCTAAGGATTTCTCAGCTCCTCGGCTTTCCTGGGCTGTTTAGAAACCTCCCTGGCCATAGCTGTGTCAGACAAGCCCCCTGTTTCCAACCTCTGAGGGCACAGGCAGCCCAGGGAATTCACTGGGTGTTAATCTGTCTGGGCAGAGCCTGGCAGCCGCCCGGGGAACCCAACCTTGGCTTGGCCTGGGCCCCTTGCTCGGGAGGGAATCCCAAAGCCTCTTAGGCTGTTATTTTGATCCCTATCACTCTATAAAAACCTTCCCTTTGTTTAACAACAGCCCAACAGGCTGCTGAAGAAATCTAAGCACCATCAGCAGCGGGCTGCAGGCTCTCCGGGGCAACAAGCCACTGGGCAGAGGGTGGAGAGATGGGGACAGGTCCCACTTTGGGCACTGAAACACTTCCCAGTGTCAAGGGCTGTGAAAGGGGGCTCCAGGAAAGCTGGAGAGGGACTCTGGGACACAGGAGAGGGACATCCTGGGACACAGGATGAGGGGGAATGGTTTTAAACTGAAAGAGGGAAGATTTAGGTTAGATATCAAGAATAAATTTTTCCTGAGAGGGTGGTGAGAGCCTGGCCCAGGTTGCCCAGAGAAGCTGTGGCTGCCCCATCCCTGGAGCGGTTCAAGGGCAGGTTGGAGGGGGCTTGGAGCAACCTGGTCTGGTGGGAGGTGTCCCTGCCCAGGGCAGGGGGTGGGACTGGGTGATCTTTAAGGTCCCTTCTCACCCAAACTATGCTATGATTTTTCAAGAGATGCAGCTTTGCTGGTGCAATCCTCACTTCAGAAGCCACTGCAGTGGCTCAGGGGTGGCTTGGGCAACCCTGCCCACCCTCCTCGCTAGCCCAGCAGAGCGCTGCGTAGATGCATCGCTGCTCATGGGCAATTTTTTGGTGATGAAGGGAAAGGTGGTGTAGCTGAGAGCAGGGACCACCAGCCTGTGGTCTCTGGAGGGTCAAAAGGTAGTGTGCTCAACTTGAGTCCTGGCTCCTACTCCTGTGTGCTCCCCAGCACCTAGCCAAGGCTGGTGTATGCAGACTTGGCCCTCCTGTTCCAGCACTGGGTGAACCTCCCTGCTTAAAGAAATCTCCAACAAGGTTTTCCCAAAGTTATGAACAGAGCTGCCTTAGGCATATCAGTGCCCTGAGAGGGGACAGATTCCAGCCCTGGTACCAGCCCAGGAGAAAATGCTGGTGCTGATAGAGGACACAGGGCACTGGTCCAGCGCAAACTGTCTGCTTCTGAAGTGAGCTGACATTCAGAGGAGCCGAGAGCTCTTTATTTATCTTATTACATGTCTTGGGGACAAGAGACTCATGTAACAACCTACCCTGTCTCCTAAAGTCTGAGACAAACCATTGTAGTCTCAAAGAGCTTTCTTAAAGCATGCCCAGAGGTTATCTTCCATGTGTGACAAGCCTCAGAGATAGGGAAATCAAAGCCAAGGCTTTCCTCTCTCTATAATTCAGTGACAATATCAAATGCTGGCAACGCCACAACAATTTTTTCTTTTGACTTGTGTCCAATGAAACAGGATTTTAATTCAGACTTCTGCCCTCAGCACACAAAAAGTTACATCAAAATTCTTATATCCACGTCAGCCCATGGTTACCATTTACAGAGTCCCACTGAATCCCAGTTCAGCAAGAGAGGGAGTTAGGGGATGGAGAAAGAAAATGCATGGAAGCGAAGAACAAGCAGATGAGAAAGAATTCCTCCCAGGAGAGCTCTATCCTCACAAAGACTAGCACCAAAAAAACCCCACATTTTGGGACTGAGATGTCCCAGGTGCCCCCCAACTGAACATATTCACAAAAGGAATGGGTGCAGAACACAGGCCACGCCACAGCCATAGGCAGCAATGCTGTATGAAGGTCTTTCCTCCTAAATCTTCACTGGGGACAAAGGATTTAGAAGGAGGTTGTCCCAGGGAACACACATTACAATTGCATACTTGCAAGAAGGTTGGCTGAGCAAAACAGTACGAGCGCTGAGTAGGAGAGCAGTCAGCAGCCACCTGGAAGGGCCTCTCCTCAGGCCATGTCCCTTCCCTCCTCCCCACACTACCCTCAGCCCTGCCTGGCCTACAGCATTTTTTCCATCCCAATACGCAAACTGGTCAAACAGGTCAACCTGGACACTTTTAGGTCTCCCTCCTTTCTGTCTCTGGGCTGGAAAACCAGAATGCATCTCCCTGTCCTTCCCTGGGGCAGGTTGTTGGCAGCCAGTTGAGGAGCACTTGCCCCACAAGGTGGGCTGCAAGTTGCACCCACCAGGGCAGAGCAGCTGCCCGTTTCTTAGCCAAAAAAGTCATAAAATTGGACAGAAGTGCCTTTATAACCTGCTGCAGCTAAGTCCACCTACAAGCTACCCTAGATCCCTCATGGCATCAGTGAAAACTGGTTTCTTGGAAGCCCCCAACTCGAGAAAATACATTGCTTAAATGGATATACCACATTTCTGAGGCCGTGCTGAATGGGAAGCAGTTGGGAGAAAGGAATTGATTCGTCTTTGATTCAAAATAGCTTTGCCACCACACCGTGTCAGGGAGGCAAGGGACAAGGAAGGCTGGTGATACACCCTCACACCGTGTCCCCATGCCACCGCTGACACCCAGGGGAGCCCAGGAGTCCCCCAGATACTGGGACAGCCACCCCACAGGAGGGATTAGGCCCCTCAACTTCTCGAAGTTGTCTGGGGCAACTGAAAGACTGAAACTGCAAACAAAAAGAAATCTTCCTTTCCCTTCCCTCCCCCCAGCCCAATAATATAAACCAGCCTTAATGTAAAAAATATTTCCTTCCAACATGTGCAGAGAAATAAATTTCGATCCTTTCAAAGCTACTTTCTAATTTCACCTGTATTTTAATACACTTATGTTTCTATAGGATCCATTTAAAAGGAACTAGAATCCAGTTGAAAGTGGCAAAACTTCTCTACGCCAAATATTCTGACTAAGCCCAAATTGCGCTTTGAAAAATTAATCAAGAAGGTTTGATTTTCAACCCTAACCAGGATAGAAGAGAAAAATGTTTTCTTCATACACCATGGGCAACAACATGGTTTATAAGACCTGAACCAGTTGTTTATCCTGTATACAGATTAAAGTAAAATTAATATCGCCCTCCATTTTTACTGTTTCTTCCAGCTGAAATTGCACTTCAAGGCCATGTCTCACCAGTTCTTACTTTGGAATACGATGCAAAAATCTGATTAAAAAAAACAAAATCTGATTTGGATGATTTTCCATCTTTCTAGACCCCAGAAGAACAACACACACGCCTGCTGATGCAGATGGCAGGGGACCCGATGCTTCCCTGCACTTGTAAAAAGCTGACATCATTTGGGGTGCCCTGGGAGCTGCCAGTCACAAATTGAGGGGAGTTCAGGTGAATTAATCATTAGGGAGCAGGGAAAAAAAAAAAAAAAAAAGCAAAAAAATCCCTCCCAGGTACCCAGACCTGGCAGGAAAGGGCTTCCCTGCTCCTCTGTGCTGCTCCTCTTCCTCCCTTCGCCTCCGTTTTCCTCCGAGAGGCTTTGAGGAGCAGCAGATGGAGTCCCTGCTCCCGTTTCCCGGCCATGCTTGGGGAACCCTCCGCCAGCCCTTGGTTTTAATGAGGCAGTTTTGGAGGCATCCCCCTCCCCAGCGAGCGAGGGGAGCTCGTTAATGTTTCTGCAGGAGAAGGGCCCAGGGGCAGGAGCTGCAATACCGTCTCTAGTGTCTCCTAATTAACTCCGTGCAGATAACGAGGTAGTAACCGGTTACGGCCGGGGTTAGGGAGGCAACGCTTTGTGCTCCAGTTGTTTGTGTGGTCAGGAGGGGTGCAGACACCCCTCAGCTTCTGGCAGTGGTTTAATTGTAAATAAGCAAAGACATCGCTAACGAGAAACCAAACCTTCGCGTCAAGCAGAGTTGGCAGAATTTGTGCCTTTTCGGTGTTTGGTTTCTGTGGATCTTCTGCGTGGGAACTTCTTGGGCAATGCCCGAAAGGGCAGGGAATGTGTTAGAGAAACGGGGGGGAAATTCATCCTAGTGTCAGAAGCCCAGAGGTCTCCTGCTGCCTGACCCAGAAACGAGCACTCGACAGAAATATCTGCACTGAAAAATCTCATTCCCTGACATGATTTGTCCAAAAATTAGCAGGAAGGGGAGCACGCTGAGCTGCGGCTGGCAGAACCCTAGCAGGCACCCCCGTGGATCTGAATTATTAAGAGCACCCCATCAGCAGCTCCCGAGCAGCCTCTGGGACACAAACTGCTCTGGGAATAATCCCCAAATGTGAATAAATTCGGGACAATGGAGCGCTGCTTGTGGGAAACGAGGCTGACTTTGGTGAATAAATTATTTGCTATGAATAATTCACCCCGACCTACTTGTAATTATTCTACTCTCATTTAACTCTTCTCTTGACTTCAGAGAGGTTGGCCATGGCCTTCCTCCTTCTCATGGCCAACAGAAGAGCAAGGTCCGTGTCCTAAAACGTGGGGTCTGTCTCCTGACCTGCTGCATGGAGAGGGCATCTCACCTTCAGAGGGACAATCCTTGTCCAGCAAGAGCAAAGCGTGGTACTAGGTACAAAGCTCTGCAGAAGAGAGGTAGTGAGGGCTGGGCAGCCAGCAAATGGATCCCCCCTCCCTTGTTTAACCTTCAGGGGCCTAATTCAGATTTTAAAATCCACATGGCAGCGATGGGCAAGGTGAGGTGCAGCCCCAGGACAGATGAGGAGATACCTCAGCTCCAAGATCAACCTCCAGCACGTATTCAGGAGACCTGACCATGCCAAGAGGTGCTAAAGGGAGAGCCAGAGACCTCCTAATTCCTGCAATAAATCACCCTTGAAATAGGGAGTGAAAAGCCACGCTTGACAGCACCCACAGAACCACAAAACAAAGTCAAGGGCCTCCTCTCACTGCCAGCATCACCCTGCAGGGCTTGTGCAAGGCTCAGACAGGGGTGGTGATGCTGCCTTCTCCTGTCCCCAGAGAAGGAGGTAAAAAGATGCCTCTGAAGAGCAGTGCGGAAAAGCTTAGGTTACCACCTTTCCCAGCACCACATACTTCCTAAGATTCATGCCCCCAGGCTCTCAAATTAACCCTGCTCAGAGCCCACTCTTGCAGATATCAGTAAGGTGTCCTGGTGGCATTGTAGAGCCAAGCAGAGATTTAGCAGCATCACGGGCATTTCCTTCTCCCATTTTCTCTAAAGATGCACTCAAAGTGCTGTGGTGCAAAGGATGGGCTGACTCCAGGTGATGGCAAAGCTGGCTGCCACCCTGTCCTTACTGCTACCCCTGAATATCATACATAAAACCCCAGGACCCTTCACTATAGACAAACTGATTCTATCTAAGGAGCCTCAAAGTCTCAATAGAGACCGTAGACAGAGCGAAAAAACACCATCCTCATCTCAAAACGGACCAGCGATCAAATCCCAAGACACCAGAGAGAAGCCAAAGTGGATTTCTTCCCTCTTTTCATCTGACTGGGTAGAAGAGAATGTATAATTTAAATTTTTTTCCACTGTTTCCCCACCCTCCCCAGTGTGGGATAGAGCTCTCCCAGTGCTGGAGGACCCCAGGCATGCAACCCCCAGGCAAGCAGCAAGCAACGCACACAGGACCGCAGAGACACCAAGGCCACCAAGGAGAAGGGTTGAGAAAGGGGAGCCAGAAAACAGCAAAAGGGAAGGAGAGCAGCCGGGGGGGGCTGCAAAGAGGGGGGGAAATCCAAATGAAACAGTGTGCACATACTGAGAAGGCAACACAGACAAAGACGGGGGAAAAAACACACCCCGACCGTCGCAGATAGGACTGGGAAAAAGTATATATGGAAAGAAAAAGGGTGGACACGTGGGGCAAAAAGAGCTTTTGCCAGACAGAAAGGTAAGGTTTTTAAAGCATCCTTTGGTTCAGGGGGAGAGAGCAGAAATAGCGCAGAAACAAAGCCCTGGCTGCTGTTGTCACTGACTGAGCCACGGCTGTGGGATGAGGGGGCTGTTGTCCCCCTGAACACTGGCTCTGCCCGGGGGTGTGCGAGGCTGGGTGGGCTGCACTGGCCTCCCCAAAGCTTCCATCCACTGCGGGGGACGGTGGGAGTGACACTGGTCGGGGGGGTCAGGCGGCAGGTATAGGGCAGGGGGATGCTGCGACCCACACGCAGCCATCGTCTGGGGGAAGATGCCCAGCACCAACCCGTCTCCGTGGACCTGCTGTTCCTACTACTGCACAAAGAAGTGGAGGAGGAAAAAGTGGTGCTGCCTGCCCACATAGGCTTGGTTTTATCAGCAGCCACGACTGGGATGGGGGTCAGCCCACACTGCAGCCTTACACCCTGGGGAAAACTCAGATCGGGTCTTAAATCCTTATTTCTGCAGTTTTGGGGGTCTTTGGTAAGAAGCACCATGAGCTTGATCACCTCCAAACTCAGATAGATTCGATGCTCACTCTCGGCTGGAGCTGTTTGACTTGAACCCACCTCTACTTACGGTTCAGTCACACGTGGACACCTTTCGGAGGTGGGTGAAAATGGGTAAAAAATTAAAGACAACTATAAAAAAAATAATCAGGAGGCTGCGTTTTAAAAAGAAACCATTCATATGCATCTAAGTTCTGTGGATTTGTTCTGTAAAGACAGACAAATCAAACTGGGTACCAACTAACTCCCAGGGAAAAGACAGACAAGGGAAGACCCTCCTGCAGCGCCTCTGCCCGGAGAGAACCTGCCTCAAGAGCTGAGCACAACCACAGAGATGCCACACTATGACATCTGTTTTAACACACGATCTTCTTAATCTTTTATTTTCTTCCTTTTTTAACTGATATGGGGAAGAAAAAGGGGGAGCTTAATGCTTCTTGCCCACACGTGTGACCCCAGAGATAAACATCTACTGCCAGGCTTTCAGCAGGACCCAGCTCCCTGCTAAGCCGATGGAAAATCACAGGTGCTAAAAGGAGACATCGATTACTTTAAAAGCCTTGGGTTTCTGTGTATAACTGGTACCTCCAGAAAGGTGTTTATCTGCCTGCCCTTCTATCTGATGTCACTGAGACCTGGCATTTCGACACAGGCTGGGTTCCTCACGCTTGGTTACGCTGCGGTGGGTACGAATCGCTCGCAATAGAGATGCTCTTTTAAAGCAGTGAGGCTACCAAAGCGGCCAGAAACAAATCAAAAGGAATGCAGAAGAGACTCCTAACTTTAAGGTTATGTGCAATTTCCTTTTTCATTTAAATCCTAACACACTCAGGAAGGATCTTGTAGGAAGCCACAGCTGAGCTGCTTCTTGCCGCAAAGCACCCACCACAAAGGCTGGCCCAGGTTTGGGTTTAGCTTGAGGCTCTTTGCCAAAGCGTGCTTTGATACAGCCTCGGAGAAGAAAACAAGCCCTACAGGAGGGGAAGTTGTGGTCTGGATCCATTGCACCAAGCACAGCGGGGTGCAGTATAATTAAGCTTGGTGGTGGCTGGAATGAGTCGACAGCGAAAAAAAATATCCCTGTTGGGTTTGATGGACGCTGAAGGACACCGACGTTAAAGGCTGATGACAAACCTCTCCCTCCAAACCTGGGAGGTTCAAAATGCAAATTCCTAGGTGCCACACAAGCTGTTGGGAGAGCAGCATGGCTTTCCCCCCAGGAATCGGGGTCGGCTTCCTAATTCCAACTCTGTCTCTACCCGAGTTCCACTGCCTTCATCCAGACAGTGTCTGAAAGTGTGGGGGTTTTTTTGTGTGTGTGTGTGCCTCAATTTAAAAGTTTTTCAGAATAAACAATAAGCTTGAGTGATTTCTTCATCTTACTGCCTTAAATGTTTGCTGTTAAAATTTCTTTCATGAGGGTATTTAAGGAGCCCTTCTGGTGTTGCCTGTGTTTAATAGCTTGCTAACTCCTACAGTACTGCCTACTCTAATTACTCCAATCTAATTAAGAAGGGGAAAAAACAGCGGACTACTGAAGGGCTAGTGAGAATGGATAGTCAAAGAGCTCTAGGAAGATAAATGGGGATCATATTGGTGGGGTAATTTGCTCATTAGCACCCTCCCTCCCCAAATTAGCCTAAATGGAAGCAGAATGAGAGAGGAGAGAGAGAAACACTCAGAGAGAAAGTGGAGACATAGTTAGAGAGACAAACTGATGTGCCATAGTTACCAAGACCAAAAAAAAAAGATTACAGAATTAAAATGGGGAAAAAAAAAAAAAAAAAAAAGCAGAAGATCCAAAATCCAGTCTGCTTGGAGAAAGCACCAGAAAAGTCCAGGAGAACAACACTAATGTCACAGAAAACCAGCACCCACTTCAGCCACGGCACAAAAAAGCTTGGTGGTGGTTTGGCAGGAGTTTCTAGGGGGGGTTTTGGTCTACCTTATAGGCAACACGAGCAGGGCATTTCTTTCCCAGGCCTAGAGGTGGGGACATGTGTCTCAGCATCTCATACATGTCTGTGTAACTGATGCGCCCGCTTGGAGTCAAAGGGAGGGAGGCAAAAGCAAGAGGACACAGAAATCAAACCAGATCGGGTCAGGGAAGGGGGAAAAGAGGACGGGGATTGGGGGGGGGGAAGGGGGGAAGGCAACACAATGGAGCAAATTAAAAGGAGAAGAGAGAAGGGAAAGCAGACAAGAGAACAGAGATCCGGTTAATCAGATTTCTCAGGGAAAAAAAATAAATAAACAAAACCAAACCAAAAATAAAGAGGTGGGTAAATCCAAAGAGTCTTTCCGCTTCCGTTGCTGCGTTTCAGCGCCCAACGTCTCCTCCTCGCTGCGGGGACGGCCCGTGGCCAGAGCTGCACCAGGCACACGGGTCCCTGCGGGGAATGATTGATGTCTCCGCTCGGGGTGGGGAAGGAAGGGGTCTGGGTGGCTCTTTGTGGGGGTGGAGGGATGCTTCCCCTTCTCACCCCCCCAAAACCAGTCGGTCAAGAGGCTGGATTCACCATGCCAGGGAGCGCTGGGAGGCAGAGTTATGGGACAGGGAGAGACGGGGCTCAGAGAAAACAGTCAGCTTCCCTTCAGTGAATAGAGTTTGGGTTTCAGGTTGGCCTGAAACGAGAGGAGCCAAGAAGCCAGTCCTGGGACAGACTGGGACTGCTCTGACTCCAAGCCAAGGGTGTCGTTCCGCAAAACCTCAGCCAGCCTGGGTTTCTCCTCCGGCCTGAATTCCAGTTTGACAAAACCAGAGCCCAGCACTCCATTTGCAGGAAGGTGGTGGAAAAGGGACCCGTTTCTCCCATACGTTTGATGGGGCCCCTCTTTCATCAGCCCAACGTCAACTGGTTGTCTCCACCACCCAGGACAGCTGGCTCTCCAGTCTGCTAGAGGGAACTGGGAATTGCAGAGATTTGGGAAAAGGCCCTAGATCAGCCCATTACTGATGGCATCTGCCTTCAGCACACACTGAGGGTAAATAAAACCCTGTCCTGAAAAGGAAGGGATACAGAAACAGCAAGGAATTCTCCCGCTTTACCTCTTCCTGACTCCCAAAACCAGGAGCAGGACTATGACAACCTCATTTTGTTTTCCCAGTGAGCTGCCTCTTTATTATATCACGCAAATCTGTGCTGCCTGTCATCCGAGGAGAACTAAGTAATTTGCAGCATGTTATTAATTAATGTTTAACCCCTGGGAAAGCAGGACAGCGTTATCATCCCTACCGTACTGGGAGGGAAACCAAGACCTAAGCTCCATGTGAAACCCCTTTTCCCAAGCAGGACAACTTCGGAAGCTAGGAGCCCCTGCCCTGGGTCTCAATCCTTATTCCCAAAATGATGACACAGGAGGGGGTAGAAGAGAGAACTCACCAAGCCCAAACCATCTATTCCTGTCCTTGGTAACCAACGCAGTTAAAACATCCCCCAGGTCTTATTGCCCAGAGCTAATTTAAAGGCTGCTGAGAGACACTAATTGTAATTACAGCCAATGGCTTCCCCCAGCCTCTCTCTCCTGCCCCTGCTCTGGTTGGAGGTGCAGGGTCTCCCACCTCTTTGCAGTGCTCGTTAACTTGTAGTCCCTAATCAGGTGTGGAAAACACCTGGGCTGGAGTGATAGAGAAAAGTGAGCTCCATCCTGGGTGCTTCCACTTCTCTCCTTCCCCTTCTGCTCTCCATGCACCTACTGCCAGAAAATCCCTGCCTGTAACTGGGACCCCAGTGAAGTCCAGTGTCACCCTGTGCTCATTTCTTGGCAAGATCTGTCCTTAATTCCCCACCCCAGCTCCCAAGCACAGTATTCTTTTCCTGTGCTGGGAAGCTTCACTAGATGTCCTGTGGTGGACATCTCAGAGACATCATGTTGCTTCCAAGACAATCTCTGACTGTTGCACTGCGAAAAGCTCATCCCTTCTTCTCTCCACATCCCACTCTGCTGCCCGAGTTGATCAGTGTCCAGATCCAATATCTTTTTAGCTCAGGAAAGGGTTCAAATGTTGGTCATTCAACTGGGGCGACAACGATGTGAAGCCCAAGCAAAATGGACTCACCGCCCCCTAGAAATCTTGGGCTGACTTTTTTCTCTGGTCTGTATCGATAGAGAGAAGGTGCTCGGATGCTGCACTGCTTTTCCCCAACACTTCCCACCCAGACCTGGCAGGATGGAAGCTGGAGGGTTCACTGTCTCATAAAGCTGCCTTGTCTCCAGCCAGTTGGGGTGTGGGAGTAGACAGGGAAGAGATGCATGGAGGAGAAAGGAGGCAGTCACTCAATCATTCCTTTTTTTTCAGGCAAAGGGGTTAGTCACATGACAGTTCCTTTTCTGTACCGTTTGCATTTGCACTTGGGGAGGGGAGGAGGGGGTTAAAAAGAAACAAAACCAGAACTGAAAATGCTGGAGGGAGTCTCTGAAGTTCCAAACCTTGTATGCCACCCTATGAGGGCACTTCTTCCCTAAGCCCAGGGGTGGAGCAATTACACGTAACAAATTGTACATATCCTTATAATGAATCCGGCAACTGGAAAGAAAACATCAGATGTTACGACAGCACAAACCGAGGAGGAGTCAGTTTTTCCCCCAGGCAAACAGGAGAAGTTGGAAGGGCAAAACACGCTGCAAAGCAAGGTTAGTCTGACAGCAACCGGGCTTGGAACGGAGAAGGCGCTTTGACCCAGATCGAGACAGAGGGAGAGAACTTCCCAACCAAAGCTCTATCCTTGGGTTTTCTTCTGTGGAACCCTCAGTGCTATGTGCAGGGCTTTCCAACCATTGTGTTTGGTTATTTTATCACTAATGTCTTACTCCCCTGGGCCTGAGCATCTCCCTAGAGATGGCCCCTTCCCACCGCAGCCCGAGAAAACCAGCACGCCCATAGCCTGTTTAATGGATTATTACTGGCAATTCAAATTAGCTGGCTCAAAAGAGCTTGGGACTCTTTACCTTCCACCGTTCCCACCTACGTAACCCCAGCAGGGCTGTGCTCTGCTTCACAGGCAAGAAGCAATTTGCTGGGAGTCCAGAAACTGCCATCTCCAGAGCCACCTCTTGGCCATCGACACTGGGAACATCCAACCTTCGTTACCAGTAGGTGAAATCAGACGCCTCGAGGTAGCTTTATGGTCAGTCTCATTAACTCCCAGCAATATTTTCAGCTAATTTAACAGCAGGATTAGATTCCTTAATCTTTTCTAAGTAACCATGTATAAAAAGAGCTGGACTGAACTTTCAAAACGACCTCCGAATAAAAACGAGATTGATTTGGCTTCGCTAGGTTTATTTTGGTACGTTGTATAAAGAAGGCTGGAATATTTTGGAATGTCTCCTTCAATATTAGTGCTTTTTTGGACGTGAAAAATTAAGGTCTATTCAAAACCTTCACAATCAACTCAAAACTATTAATTTAGAAACAGATCAAATGGAAACTGTGCAAGTCTTGGCTGCAGGCCTAATTGTGGTTATAAAAAGTATATTGGTTTAAGCGAGTCAAGAAGTTTACCGAAATTTTAGAATGGTTTTGTAAAATCAGCATGTGGAAAATATGTACGAGCAGTTCCCTGAGCTCTGTAAGAGTCCATGGAAGGCTTGAAAACCATTGCATTGGAAGCTCAGGGCAGCAAATTCTGACAATTGGGGACTCTTTCGCTGCTTGTTTAAATCTATCCCAGTTTTGACTGTTTTCATCAGCATCATTTTATGTCGGATAGGTCTGAAAAAGCTCTTCCTTGGGAGAACCCGTGCCTCCTCCCAACCACTGAAGGTGCTGCCAGCAGCATCTCCCTACACTCTTGGGAGCGACTGATAGGAATGGGATGGGAAGACCAACATTACCAGTATATCTAAGGGGTATGCACTGGGAAGGGGAGTATAAGAGAGAGAAAGTGCTTATTTTATCTATCGTGAACAACTAAAAGCACATAGAAATCCAATTTTCTTTTCTTCCCCAGTTCAATCTTAAATTCAATGTTTTCACTCCTTCCCTGATTAACTCCCAGCCTGGACTGAACCACTTTTGCACCCCATTTCTCTCACTCTCTCTTTTTCTGTGAGCCCGAGGCTTTTGTCATCCCTAAATCCAGCAGTTCCCCCATACTTACCATAACTGAGTGTGACACACAGAACAACAGCTTCTAGCTGCTTTTTTTACTTCCTTTGGAATGTTTTTCCCCGGAAAAGTTAACAGAAAGTTGGAGTTTTTGACAAAAGCAAAGGTGAGATTGGAAATATGTAAATACAAACACATTAAACCTATGGTTAAAATATTATCTATATAACAAAGGTATAACGACACTCGTACTTTGTACCCGTGCAGCATCTTTCATCCAGGCTCTTAAGCTAAGGAAAGTAGACAAACACTGTAATTCCCTTTTTCTTGGGATAACCAAAGAAGAGACTTTGGGAGAGGCGGTCAATTAGTGATAGATGGAAAGTAGGAACCAGATCACCTGCATCTAAGCATACGACGACACTGTCTGGGAGTCTTTTTGCATGCAAATTATGCTATGGTGATTATTTACCGTTCCTCTACACGTCTAGACCGGGAGCTGAAATGCTAAAAGGAAAACAGAAATTGGATCAACATTTTCTTTCAATGAGTTTGACCAACTAGGGGAACAAACAGCTGAATAAAAATATGTGTCTTAAAAATATGTGTCTTCTAAAGCCCCCAAAAGGGTCTTCAGATCAAGCTGGGATGTACTTCTGGGAGCCGGACCTCAAAAACAAGTTATTAATCTTAGTCCGTGGATAGATATTGTTAAATGCCATGTTCAGAGCATCCCAGGAGTTCAGCCCAAATGATCAAATATCCGTTCTGGCCCAAAACTGTGAATGGATTTCAGATTATTTTTAAATTGCGGAAACGTTAGTTCTGCTTATGAAAACAGAAGTGACTTCAGCAGAACGAGTCACGCATGGAAAATCCAGAACCTGCACATGTTTTGGGATCCAGCCTCGAGCATCGCCTCTTGGCTGTCCTTTGATTCCCACTCCTGCCCCCAGTCCCTCTGCCAACAGCAATAGCTTCCCAGCAGAGCAAACCGGGAACAGGGTTAGAGAAAACCAGAATTAGGATCTTAATGTATGACATATTCCATAATAACAGCTCTAGAAGGGAAAAGGTTTGGCCCCAGAGTGACTCCCAGCGTGTAACCTCTGCGCTCAGAGTTAACAGAGAGAGCAAATCTTTCTGTAAACTTAATGCTTGTGCCTCTGAAGGGTGGAAAGTTCCTGAACACATAAACATTACAAAAAGGCACATCGATACTAATTTTTTCCCTTGCAGGTGTGTTACTCCTCCCAGAGATGCCGATCAGAGCCAAGGCTATTTTTTTTAAGGAGTGAACAGGCACTCCCAAGTTCTCAGTCTCATTGAGATTTTCTAGGGGTAAGAGATAGGATGGAATTTGAAAAAAAAAAAAAAAAAAAAGCTATTTACTGCCTGCCAAATACCCACAAAGGACTTGTCTGTGTTACAGAGCACGTGGTGATGAAAATCTGCTCGGAGATTACAAGCTGCTGGGATGTGTGCAGTATTTATGCAGGCTCATGGTAGGGATGGCTTTGAGCTAGTTAAAATCACACACAGTTCAGAGAAATGCAGTCATTTTGGGATGGGTTTACATTTAAAGTTAGCCTAAATCAATTTAACTGAGATTTTAAAGCAGTTGAATTGCATCCTGGCAGGGAGTTTGAGATGCTGATTATACAAACGCTTTCTGCATCTGTCCCTACTGAAGGGAAACAAAAAAGAGTGAAAAGATTGGAGGAGCTGGAGGCAGCTTTGTTATAAACACAGCGGAGATTCGCTGCAGAGCACCTTGTGGGGAGGAAAATGGATACAAAAGTAGTAGGGTTTTTAATTAAAAAAAAAAAGTGTCCCAGCAAACAACTTCCCAAGCTGCAGAATATATCAAGGAAATTACTGCGACCTGTATCTCAGAGCATCTAAACATGAAAATAATACAGGTACCAGGGCTGTTGTGCAGTAGCTATCTCTGGGAAATGGAGAAAAGCAATATATTAAAGTCAGTCTTGCTCTAGAAGTGACCACTGGTCAGAGCCGTTCCCTTGTTTTTAAAAAATTCCTTAAAATGCTTCAGCAGTGGCCCTCGGGTCTGTCACGGACACAGCACACGGCTCTGCTGCCCCAGTACTTAAGCCCAGGTGTGCAGCTTTCCTTCTGAGTGTTTTTGAATAACAACAACAACAAAAAAAAAAAGAGATAAAACCATAAAACCAACCACCTCACTGTCTGGCTGCAAGAAAACCATTTCCTCCTTTAACACATTCCTCTATCAGGAACATTTTATCAGAGACTCGCTGAGAACTGAAATCCATCCAAAATTAGGCTTATTACATTTTCTTCTTATTATTTTGCACATCTCCTGCTTCAACCACAAGTCCAAAAGACGAAATATTATTTAGAGGAAGAAAAGACCCTTCTACAATCTGATGTCATTAAAAGGAGGCTTCCAAGATCTAAATGTTGGGTTTGACGAGAAATGTCTGTTTAAAAGACCAGGCTGGATGGGGCTTGGAGCAACCTGGTCTGGTGGGAGGTGTCCCTGCCCAGGGCAGG
>JAOTQQ010000007.1:10070634-10095173 GCA_026546715.1 Gallinago undulata
AGGGAAGGGAAGGGAAGGGAAGGGAAGGGAAGGGAAGGGAAGGGAAGGGAAGGGAAGGGAAGGGAAGGGAAGGGAACACTCCCTTAGCAGGGTGTGTGGTTTCTACAAGAAGCAGCTGCACCCTGGAGAACAACCTGGTCAAACAGCCCTGGGTCCCTGGGGACCCCACCGCCACCTCCTCCTCCCCTGCACGCTGTAAACCACTGCCAGCTCTGCAGTACGTGGCAGGTTTGCCATGGCTTTTGACCACAGACAGTTTGTCCACGTCCCTGTCACTGGTGATGCCCTAAAGCATGACCTTCAAGCGTGATGGGCCCCAATGGGGCCTCAGCACCTCTCCTTTGCCCCTTCTGCATCAGCATAGGGGCTGCAGCTGCCCTTCACCACCGGGGATGCGAATTCTTCCAGCACTTTCATATCAAGGCACACCAAGACAAGAACAGCTAGAGGAAAAACCATTCTCCAGCCTGAATGTCCTATTTCAGACTCGTAACAATTCAAACCTTCAAAGAGCCCCAGGAAGATGAAGGGCAGGACACACAAAAGGTTCCTGTCTCTAATGGCCACTGTTTAACAGAGCCCGGCCAACGCTTCTGGCACATAAAGATTCTCCTCTTATTAAAGCCAATGGAAGAGTCACAAGTATTTCAATGGGAAAAGATCAAGCTGCACCAGAAGAATGAAAGAGCAGGAGGACAGGCAGGAAGGATGCTCCTCTGCTGGATAAAGACCTGACTGGCACAAGGTCCCTTTTTCTCTCGGTTGTGTCTGTTGTGGGGGGGTGGGGGGTGGGTTGGCTGAACTGCTGCTGTGGGTGCTGCTCCTCCATCCCGCTGAGCAAGGACAGGAGCCCCATCCCATGTGGGGATGAGCAGAATTAAGCTGAACATGGACATCTCCAGCTGGTCATTAAAAGAAAATCAGACAATGGAGTTTGGGGCTTGTGCAGTGTCAAAGAGTTCATATGCCTGTGTGATCTGAAGAGAGGAAGGAGTCTTGGCTCTTGCTGGGACACACTGTCCACCAGTACAGACAAGAACAGTCCATAATGAATCACCATATCACCACCAGGGACTTCACTGTCCTAACAGCACACTCCACTACTGCCCAATCAGGGACTAGCCAGTCCATCTACTTTTTAGAACCCACCCCCGGAACATATCAACATCCTACACTGAGGCATCGGGATGTCTTATATCATTCAAAGGTCTTCTCCAGGCCAAGCAGTAGAGCACACACCAGCCCTGCAAGTGTCTCAGCTGCACAGGAGGCTTCTGCTTCTGCAATAACATGCGTGAATTCACCCCAGCAGCAGAACTTTAGGGATTGTCTCTTGAATGCCCCAAACAGCTCTGCTCAGTGTGGGGAACCAAACCAGTCGTCCATGCCACCCCGGTTCCTGGATGTTCCCAAGGTCTCCACACAACACGACCTAGATAGGCCCTAGGATCTTGTTGCTGTGACCGTGCAGTATAGAATCACAGAATGGTTTGGGTTGGAAAGGACCTTAAGGATCACCTACACCCTTGCCATGGGCAGGGACACTTCCCACTAGACCAGAACTGGACAAGGACATCGAATCCAGCTACTCAAAGCTGCTCAAAGGCTGGAAGCTCTATAATCACACCATCAGGGCTCACTCACATACTCCACATCTACCACTGCACCCTCAGAGCATCAAGACCCAACACAACATTTGAGAGTTGGACAACATGATCCCAAGTCCCTTTCCTCCCACCTGCAGCTGTGGCTTGCTACAGTTTTCCCTTCCTTGCGTACATCTGTTTCTAAAGTTCTCACGTTTTTAAATTTCGATTTATACTTTTTGACAGTGTAAATTACAGGAGGAAAACTATGTCAGGCCGGACATCCACAAAGAGCCAGAAACAACAAATACGTTATCCAATTCCCCTCCAATCTGTGGTGTTGAACATGGAACAAACCATAAAAACGTGCCCTCCTGGCAAGGCTGGGGCTCCGTAAGGCTTTAATCACTTGTGGGGAACCACATGGCTCATTGCAATGACGTGCTGGATGCATTTTAAGGAATGAGTTACAGCCCTGTCCCGGAGCAGCCCAGCTGCCTGGCTCTCCCTGCCTATTTTTGGAGCCTACCCTCCCTGCCTTGGCTCTTCCCGAGGGTTCTCCCCTCTTGCTGCCCAGGCTGCAGTTTTCATGGGTTTTTCTGGAGTTTTCTGGGAGCTCTGGCTCAGGGACAAAGCTCACGCCAAGCACAGACGTGCTCCAGCCTCCCGTTCCCCTGCTACATTTCAAATGGGATGGCTGACATGAGCCAGGGAGGGCGAGTTCCTGCGGGGTGGTGTTGTTTGGTTTGTTTTTTTTTTTTAAAGAAAAAGCTTTAGGAACAATAATGTGCTTTAAAATAACAATGAGAATCCCTGATGTTGGGTTAGGGATTTGTGCAAGGGAAGAATCTGGCTTTAAAACACAAAGTGCTGAAGGAAGCAGTAAATGGAGCATTGACTTTGTATAAACTTTCAGGGCTCCACTTTTTTTAATATATGCAGAAGAAATAAACCACAGGATGTCACAAGGGCAACAGCAGCTGGACAAAGGACCTCGGTAGAGGGCCATTGAAGCTATACCCAGCATCAAACTGCCGCGTGTTTGCAAACTGTTGCTCCTGGTTAAAGCTTTCTGATGATAGCACGGATTAGCTGCACAAAGCATCAAATCTCTTATTTTAAAGCAAACCTGTGGAAATGACTGGGGGCTTGACATTGCTTTTCAGTACGTTTCAGAGCTGTGGCTTTCATCTCTTCCTGCTTGAAGCTTAATTGGGTCCCTGTCCCTGGTTTTCCATTCCTTTGTCCCACCGGTGCAGGGAAGTGAACCGAGCCCCAAGAGCAGAGAGATGTTCACCCACGCGAGAGATCACAAAGACACCAGCACCCATTAAATCTTAGACCCGGCCCTGTGGGATGGCTGCAGGCAGGGATCAAGTGCAACAGCTCTTTGTACTTTCATGTCTAAAGCTCTCCCTGGCACCAGAAGAAAATGATCATTGCATTTATTTGACAAACAAAATAAATGACAAAGCATCAAGTAAGTGTGATGCTCTTCCCTTCCACAATCACTTCTGAACCAACGTTATCTCGGCCATTCTCGTCCCGCCCTCCCCAATCCCCGTCTTCAAAGGACCATGTTTCAAATCAAAACAAAACAGATTAATGTTTAATTCCAATTATTAGACCTCCCTGTGAGAGGAAAGATAACCCCCTTCCCTTTAAACTAATGACTAAATGATCTCTTTGGGGATTAAAGGGATTTTATCACCAGGATGATAAATGGGTTTTAGTGAAGCTGTCTTGTACAAATGTTGTATAAATCATAATTAGGGAGGAGGAAGAAGCCCCTGGGTGGGGAGGGAAGGTCTTGCGGGGGACGCCAGACCAACACCTCCAACTTTGGGAAGAGACTGGGACCGACTTACCAGGAAGGAGCACAGGAAGATGAAGGAGACGAAGTAGAAATAGGCAAAATCGCTGCCACACTCGTTTTTGGTGAGGCCGGAGAGCGGGTCGCAGGCTCTGTTGCTCAAGCAGGACAGCATGATCTCGTGCCAGGCTTCCCCCGTGGCGCTCCTGCGGGTGGGAGGGCAGAAGGTCAGCTTGTCCACACCCAGGAGGACATCCCCCTTGCAGTATCACTGCACCCAATGAACTAAATTAATTAGATTGAAGGTTGTGTCCAGTTAGAGAGACCGTATTTACATCAGGAATCTAAACTGCTGATGTGGAAAAAGAAAGGAGGAAGAGCATCTCCCTCCGTCACAGGGGTGAAAGACCCCAGGCAGGCTCAGGTGGGCCAAGCTTCACTGGTTTCACGGAGAATAAAACCAGATTGGTTTGAACATGCCAAGTGCAAAGTGAAAATGTAAGGAAATGGAGTTTAGATTGTTTCCTTTTAAAGCAGCTAACATTTCTGTCCTAGTGCTGGCTGCAAACCCAGCAAAGGTAATGGGAAACAAAACCAGGCATCTCCACTCAAATCTCTAATTTCCTTTATCAGGGAGGTACAGAAATACCAGGATGCTCTGGTTGGACAGAACGACTGTTTTCATAACAGGCTCTTGGGTTTTCTTAGAATCATTTCTTCATCGCTTCCCTCCTCCCCCTCATTTTGGGTGTGAGAACCAAAGTAATGGGTAGGTGTACTCAAAACAAACCCTAACTCCTACTGCTATTAATAAGGGGAAAAATAACCAAAAGGTAAAACTTTGCAGTCCCAGAGGGGGTATCCTCAAAACAAACCACTACGTGCACTAATGGATTGGAAACTGAAGGATCTCTGTGTTCCTTACTCTGACTTTCTACCTAACTTCAGGTTTTCCCCCGTAATCTCTGCACCTCACTCAGAGGTGCTTTTAGGGACGTCCCCCCTCAGCCCATCCTGCCACAGGGCTGTTCTCAGCCGGGCAAAGCTGTGCACAGAGACAGCTGGCAAGCCTTCCTCCTGGCCCCTGAGAAAACACGGTACTCCACGTAAAATCCAGGCTACTCTGAATTATACAGCAGATTCCCCCCCCCGCCCCACTGAGTCATGGAGCCCCATTCCCTCGAGCAGAACCCAGTCCCCCCATCGCCATCCCGCTGCCTCTGCCCGCTCCGTCCCGGGAGGTCCGGCCACGAGACCGAATAATTATCCGGTTTTATCAAAATTCAGAGTTTTGAGTCGGGTGATAATTCTGAGCCAAGGGGGGCCTAATTTCATTTCTGTCTGGCTTCCCAGAAACCCTGCAAACCAAATCCCAGGGAAGATGTCCCATTACAATCGCCACATAATGGGCAGCCCCGAGCCTCGGCGGCGCTTGCGGGGCCAGAGCAGAGATGAAACGCTGTGGCTCCAGAGAACTGACACCAACCCCAAAGCTCCAGAGAAGTGACACCATCCCCAAAGCTCCAGAGAAGTGACACCATCCCCAAAGCTGCCCCCATCCCGAGCAGGGCCCCCGCACTTCATTTGTGCTGGGTCTGAAAATGAAAAATCTGTCATTTCATCCCTTTTTTTTTTTTTTTTTTTTTTAATTTTCAAAAGGTTTCCTTTCCCAGCTGGAAACATGCTCGCTCTGACGCAGAGGCGGCACTGACGTATGAAGTGTTACCTTGTTGGTAAGGCAAAAAACGGCCAATTGAAGGAATTCTCACTTAAAAATAAAAGTATATATATACGTATATATATAAAAATAGTAAGCTTCACGACAAGAACCACATTGATCAGTTAAAAGAGGGGTTTCTGTCTCATATTGAGCTGACGTGGGGCGTCACAGTGTTGGGTGTCACTCTGTGTGTTGAATCAGAGCTGTCCTATTCAGAGATGTGCCAGGACAGCCAAGGAGGAGGAAGCACGAATGAAGGCTTTCCTCCAAATACCTTCCTTAGAGGATGCCTAAGCCTCACGGCAGCTAAAATATGGGAAAACAAGGATTTACTTATTGCTCGCGTGGAATTCTTCTGGTGTTTTATACTCTGCTTACCTGAACAGAAGCATCAGGGCTTGGAGGAAGGTGCGGAAGTTATTGTGCCGATTAATGGAGGTTTCATCATTCAGTGCGATGTTTCCAAATACCTGCCAGGGAAAACAGGAGCCATTCAGGCCAAACGCCACCTCGCGTGGACCTTGTCAGTAAAGGCAGAGCAAGTAAGATGGGAGGACAGGCAGGAAAAGAATTCGTCCTGGTTCAAGGGATCTCAGAAGTTAGAATAACTTCTGTGCTAAAGAGGGAGACAAAATTTGCTGTGGAGATCAAATTGGGGGGGGGGGGGGGAAAGGAATCAGTTTAATAGGCTTCATCTTCACACAGACCCTTTCCAACAGTTCAGCTCCATCCCAGGACATGAAAATTGTCATTTCTTTTCCCAAAGGTCCCAAGCTGCTCCCTGCTCTCAGGCTCTTGACGTGCCTGTACCCAAAGAAAGGGACGTGTCCTGCCCCTGCCACCCCACAGATCTGTGCTGGGGGCTCCTCACCCCACACTCTCCTTTGTACGCCCTCAAATACGTCCCTGTGGAGACAGGCTGAGAGAGTTTGGGGTGTTCAGCCTGGAGAAGAGAAGGATCCAGGGACAACTTAGAGCCCCTTCCAGTACCTGAAGGGGCCTACAAGGAAGCTGTAAAGGGACTTTTTACAAAGACGTGTAGCGCTAGGACAAGGTGTAATGGCTTCAAACTGAAAGAGGGGAGATTTAGATTAGATATTAGGAAGAAATTTTTCATTCCAAGGGTGGTGAGAGCCTGGCCCAGGTTGCCCAGAGAAGCTGTGGCTGCCCCATCCCTGGAGGTGTTCAAGGCCAGGTTGGAGGGGTCTTGGAGCAACCTGGTGTGGTGGGAGGTGTCCCTGCCCAGGGCAGGGGGTGGCACTGGATGGGCTTTAAAGTCCCTTCCAACTCAGACCATTCCATGATTCTATGAAATATCTGAACACCCAGGGCCACGTTCAACACAAGACCTGGCAATAAGGGTAGAAAAAGTGGCTTTTTTTTTTTGTTGCACTTCTAATTTACCCGACACTGGACTTTGGCCTCCCCCTGACTCAGCTGTTGATGCTGCTGCGTGGGCAATATCCCCTTTACACTGTGAACCAGCGGGACCAAACCCGGCTACTTACGGTCAGTATTAAAGCCAGAATTTTACCTGCATGCCGATAATGGCATAGATGAAGAAGAGCATTGCAATGAGGAGACACACGTAAGGCAAGGCCTGTGGGCAAGAAGGCGGCAGTATTAATGACAGCAAATGCATCTATCAGCCAGGAGCATTTAATTCCTGGGCAGCACTGTGGTTTGTGGCATTTGTCCTTCAGATGAAGGAACCAGGAGGAGACCGTGAACAATTCTGGCAGCTTTCCGAAGACAAACCCCTGGAGCAGGGTATTCATCGATCACACACCAGTCTGGGCCTTCCAAGGGCTCTCTATGCATCCTCCCAAGCAGATAAGCAGGGAAAACACAATAAGAAGCTCCACAGCAAGCACTGGAGCTACTGGCAGGCACTGGCACTTTCTATGCATAATTGTACAAACATTAATTTTTAATGACCTTGCTGTAAATTTCGTAGGAGAAAAAAAATACACATCCAAGAAACAAGCTCCTACTCTGAAATGGGCACAGACTGCAATCCCAGGAGGACTGGGATCCCGAGTTTTAGCAAGAAATCAGTGAAGACTACAATGTAATTATGTCACCCAAGCTGAGAATAATAGCTACTTTCCACTTAGGCTAAATGAAAAGGTAATTAATGCCTCTTAATTAGGAATAGCTGAAAAAATGAGAAATCTTGCTCTAGGGCTAGACTGTGTGTGATGCTCAGGGCAGGAGAGCCCAGCAGCCAACACGAAGCAAAGGGTTGATGTGGTTCCTGCTGGACACCTTTGCACAAGAAATAAGGACCAAGAGCTCAAGGGTGGGGGAAAGGTGGCCAAGCAGCTCCCACACAGCCCAGGAACCGTCCCGGCCCCACTTCAGGCACAGCACCCTGCAACACAGGATGGGTGGGATATATATATATATATCAGCCAGGAGCATTGGATTACACTGGAAAGGGCCTTGGCTGAGACCCTCTGCTGAGATCCAGCCCAGACTATGCAGTCCAAGGACACAGAGGTTCTCCTACTAGAGGAGAGGTTCTGCTACCAGGTTGAGGTGGTGGAGTCTCCTTCTCTGGAGACATTCCAAACCCGCCTGGACAAGTTGCTGTGCAACATGCTCTAGGTAGACCCACTCCGGTGCGGGGGTTGGACTAGATGATCTCCAGAGGTCCCTTCCAACCCCATATGATTCTATGATTCCTGGCTGTAGGATCCCTCCGTACACCCTCACGGAAAACACAAACTCATGAATCTAAGGCTTTGTCACCCCCCTAGGTAGCAGTCCCTTTCCATTAGCATCTTGATGGTTGGCTGAAAACATAACACAGAAGGTGAATGGAAGAACATCAGCTGCTTCTCTGGTGTCTCCCAAAAAGACATACTGTGTAATACAACACTCACTCCCAGCCCTGGCCACAGGACACCAGTAAGGATGCCTGCAGTCCTTCTCCAGCTTGCTTGAGAACGGAACAATCGCTATATTCCCATCCTCACCCTCCAGAAAGGTTTTGCCTCTAGAGTCTAAAAGGTCTAACAGAAACTTCCCTCTGGACCAGCTCTGGTGCAGAGCAATACCCATGTTCGTGCTCTGCTGAAACCAGTTCTCCATCCTGGTTCTCTCACAGCCAGCACTGGGCTGGCCAGCACTCCCAGCCTGGCATGGGCAGAAACCACCCAGCATCGTTCTCCAATTGCAGGAGAGAGATGCTTTTCTTCTCTTAAAAAGTCTTTTCCATTTCTGGAGAGAACACACTCCTCTCCATGATTTTATTACCTAAAATAACCTCTCTGTATTGTTTTGACTCAGACATCAAGATGTATTTGAAAACGCAGCCAAAGCAAAAGAAACCAGTTGCTCTGCATCCTACTACACTCCGCATCCTTAAATACCAGTTGCCACCATAACGCCTTCCAGAAAGCACCGTGCAAAATACCCTGACGTTGCAGCGGTCTGCAGACAAGTTCCCCTGAGCTTATCACAGCACCCAGGGCACAAGCTGCCACCCACAAACCTCAGAGCCCAGCCCAGAAGGCAGCGAGACCCTGTGCAGAGCCAGCGGTCCAGTCCTCAGGCTCACCGAGCCACCTACCACGTGGACGGGCAGTGCTCGTGAGATGCCACCACACCAGCCAACAGGAGATGGAGTTTTCTGGCTGGGAGGTATGAACAGATCAGTCTTCAGCCACTCCCTGAGCTCGTCGTGCTTTGCCTTCCCACATCACCTCTCTACTGATATTTCTCTGAAAGTCCTGCAAGATCTCCAGAGCCAGGGAGGTCAACACAAAGGGCTGGGTCCTGCTCTTGGGTCACACCAACCCCCTGCAGTGCTCCAGGCTGGGGCAGAGTGGCTGGAGCTGCCCAGCAGAAAAGGACGTGGGGGTGTTGGTCGCCTGTCAGCTGAACATGAGCCAGCAGTGTGCCCAGGTGGCCAAGGAGGCCAACAGCATCCTGGCCTGTCTCAGGAACAGCATGGGGAGTAGGACTGAGAAGGTGGTCGTCCCCCTGTACTCAGCACTGCGGAGCCTCCACCTCGAGGGCTAGGTTCAGTTTTAGGCTCCTCACCACAAAAAAAGACCATGAGGGGCTGGAGTGGGTCCAGAGAAGGACAACGGAGCTGGTGAAGGGCCTGGAGCACAAGTCTTGTGAGGAGAGGCTGAGGGAGCTGGGGGTGTTCAGCCTGGAGAAAAGGAGGCTGAGGGGAGACCTTCTCTCTCTCTACAACTCCCTGAAAGGAGGGGGTAGCCAGGGGGGCGTTGGTGATTTCTCCCAAGGAACAGGCAATGGGACAAGAGGAAATGGCCTGAAGTTGCACCAGAGGAGATGTAGAAAGGATATGAGGAAACATTTCTTCACCAAAAGGGTTATCAAGCATTAGAACAGGCTGCTCAGGGCAGTGGTGGGGTCCCCATTCCTGGAGGTGCTTAAAAGCTGGGCAGATGTGGTGCTGAGGGACATGGGTTAGTGGTGGCTTGGGCAGTGTTGGGTTGATGGTTGGACTTGGTGATCTTGCAGGTTCCTTCCAACCACGATGATTCTATGACTCTAAGTGCTTTCTGGGAGACAGACCACGTGTGATGGAGCTGGGGGTCTGCACCCTGCAGCTGCACAGCCAATAAACCCTGGTGTGCTGGGACTCGGTGTCACTGCTACAAAAGCCTGATTTCAGATTAAACCATCTCCTCCCTGCACTGCTGAAGGTCAGCACGCCCCATAACCACAGCCAAAGCACAACAAGCTGTGGAAACGGGCTGCACACCAGTTGAGAGCTGTTAAAAATAACCAGCTTTGGGGCATGAGGGCTCTTATTTCGATCTGGAAAATAACTAAGGGCTGGCTGAGAACTAACTGCTGTAAGGTGGTTGTTTGAGGGTCACTCAGTTCAAAATCCAGCCTGTTGTCCCTGTGCCACGGTGTCCCAGCTGTCACAACACGCTGAGGCTTGTTTCTCCTTGTCCAGGGGAAAGGAAAGCAGAGAAAGCAACTATCTTGACTTTCGAACAACAACAAAAAAATAATTTTTGTAATCATCCCTGTCATAAAAACACACCCCAGCTTCACAGTTTATATTACCAAAATGCAATGGTTTGGGGTTTTGCTTCTATCGCGTTCTCCCAAGCCTGAAACCTGGTGAAAGCAATTTAACCTCGCGCTCGCTGCAGGCAAAGAGCAGTCATTAAGGCGCTGATTAGTCAGACTCCCATTTCCTTCTGCTAATACCCGAGATTTTGCCCCAGGGATTCTGCAGTCGTTGTCAAGGGTGGCTTGAGCTTTGCGCTGCGCCCGGTGGCCATCCCGCTTTCAGGCTCCCATTCCAGACCACTCAAACACCTACAGCCTTCAGGGGATGCTCAGTGAAAACCAGTTAGCGTTGCTGCCAAATTAATGTTTTGTTTGATTGCTTTGCAGAGGTGCAGAGAGGCCGTGCCCTCGGCAAGGGGAAGCTCTTTGATACTCAACGGGCGATGCTACAGATGTTCCCACCTCCCCGCGTCTCGTCCCCGCTTCCCACCCCCCCAAAAAACTCACCTTAAAAGACTGCACAAAGGTCCAGAGCAAGATGCGGATGGTGTAACCCTGGCGAAGGAGCTTGATGAGTCTCGCTGCCCTGAAGAGCCGCAGGAAGCTGAGGTTGATGAAGTTGTCCTGCGGAAAGTAAAGGGTTTGTGTCCTTCAGAAATTAACGCGATTAGAAACCACAGCCCGCAAAAAAGAAATTAAAATTACCAGCTTCACGATCTAAGCAGCAAATCGGCCACCAGAAAACCTTCCAAAAGAAACATTCGTCAGTGCAGATCACTCCACATGCAGCAAGTATGAGAAAATCCCTCTCCACAAGAGCCCTCCCCTCTGCTACTGGGTCAATGATAGAAAAGGAAAAAGGCCCTTTCACACTGTCCATGGAGATCTGGTTTTCTTTGAGCGAGGCAGATTTTTCTCCCCCTAAAGACTCGGGGAGAGGCTACGGTGCCATATTATCATTTTGTAAAGAATGAGGTTGTTTTGAAGTCTCGGTCAGCTCGCTTTCCACAATGAATCAAACTTAAGCCAAGATAGTTGCAAGGGACTGCATGTATAGCCTCTACTGTAACAAAGAATGGCATTGTCCAGTGAAGATTAAAACATCCTTGAAAGAATGAGGATGTTTTCTAACCTGGAGGCTTTAAACATCTGCATAACATGTGACTGGACGGGCTCCTCAAGGAGAAAAGGCACCAGCAAGACTGTTTGGAAGATGGATCAATGGCAGTGCATCAACTGGGGAGGGTGAGCATTCAACAGCAGGAGGGTGCCTTAGGAACCTGCTGATGTTTTTAATTATTATTAAATGTGCCTTTGCAGGTGGATCAAAGAACTGCTGGAGACAGATTCTGACTTCCATTTGTTTTGCGTGATTCTCCCCACCCCACACCCCATTTTTTTTCTTTCCTTCAGGAAAAAGAGGTTTCTTTCCCCAATGAGCTAATCTAGAGAGGGTTCTTTCCAAAACAAAACATGCAAAAGCCAGATCCCTCTTGCCCTCCTGTTTTAAGGAGATGAAAAAGATCCCCCCTTTCCACACTGATTCCAATTCACTTATTTGTGAATCTCTGTTCACAGCCACTCGTTTGACTGAGTTTGCTAAAAGAGAGAAAGTGTCCCACTTTAAACTATGAAGCAGTGGAGTGGAAAATGTAATCATAAGGAGCTCTTGTTGGTAAAGATGAGCAAAAATAGTCTTTCCCCTGTAGGATTGTTTTACCAGAAGACACCCAGTCATTTTAAACTGACCCATGTTTCTTACTCATTTGGCTACAGAGCTCATGCTGAATTTGAGGGGCTTGTTGGATCTATTCATTTATTCAAATGCCAGCTCAGTTTTGGGGCCAGTAGCATCGCATTCCACCAATCCCATCAAAGAGTTCAAGAAATCAGTCTCAGGCATGCACTCGGTTTCTCTCATGTTAAAAAAAAAAAACACGCAAGCAGCTCAGAGTTAGGCACAGACTGTATATCAGACTCAGTCCTCAAATAAAGAGAAAAGAGAAAAGTACAGGTATGTTCAATGAAAGAGCAGACAACACGGAGCTCATTCAAACCAGCAACAGAAAGCAGCTCCGGCAGGCAAAACGCAAGCACGGATTCCCCTGGGTTGTTCAAGGTCAGTAAAACAAGCAATAAAAATTCACTGTCTGTCTCTCGGCATCAGCTTCTGTTTTATTTTTCTCACCCGTTTTGCTCCCTACACAAAATACGGGCTGGACTCACCTCAGTCGGTAAGGGCTGTACAGGACCTGGGGGGGCCGAGCTGGACCATGGCTGGGTTACCAGGTGTCGTCAGCAATCTGGTCCTTAGTGACTCATTCCCGAGTTTAAAAATTTAATTTTCATCTAAGAGGTCAAACCCTAACAAAGGCTTAACCCGGTGCCCAGTTTAATCCCGGAAAGTTTCCCCACCAGCGGGAAGCTGGAGGAGACCTCGCGTGTAACGTACATGGCACTTGGGCATCACGCCGGCAAGACTGACAAATTTAGTACTTTCGGAGCAGTGATGGAGCCAGATCTTTCCCCTGGCCAGATCACAACCCTGACGCTCCTCCAGGATCCATCTCTGTGTGGGAACCTGCCTCGCCTCCCTCTCCCCCCCCCCCCCCTTACTGCAGCTCAACAGCAAGAGCATCGCTTTGCTCCGACTTTGCTGGAATTTCATAATCAGAGCTGACACGAAGCCTAACTTCTGCTTTGGTGTGGTCTCACTGCCACGTCACCCTTGGCACAGGACATCCCTGCACTACAGGAGACTTCATACAAGACAGTCTGCATATTCATGACACGAAACAGGGGGGTCAAAACTGTGCGTTATATCTAAAGACCCCCACTCGCTGGGATTGGGAGGGATGAACAGCCCAAAACCTTTTTGTGTGCCTTTTTTGTTTTTTTTTTCTCCAGCCCCAAGCTCTCCCTGGTTGACTCAGGCACTGCCACTTCCTAAACGGTGGCAAAAAGCCTTGGATCCACCAGGAATCGCTCGCAACCCAGGAAAATCCACCGTCCCCAGCAGCCGCGGGCCGTGCGAAGGACCGTTCTCTGCGCTGCTCGGAGGGAGGCAAAACTGCCCACGCCGGGGATGGATGGAAGGGCTCCCCGTGTGTAACCCTCGGCACGCCGCGGAGAAAACACGTCCTTCGGCACCTCAACTCTCCAGGCAGCTATCGGAACGCATGCAGCTAAAGGGGAAACTCCACGTTGCGATATTTCTTGTGTACAGCCCTGTTTTGCATTGAGTCTTCTCCCCTTTAGTCCCCTCGGTAACACCTGACACACACGTGATAATCTTCCGTGTCACCAAAGTCTGTCTTTCTAGAGTTTTGTTTGCTTTTCTGTTGCACAGATGCTAACGGCTGCTCAAAAGAGCCATCATAGTTTTATGATTTTCTAATCCACCTGAGGACTAGCAAATAGGTTGGGGAAAAAAAAAAAACAAAACACATTTTTTTCCTGGCTTGTCACTATTTTCCTAAGAAAGTGGGCTCTGGTACCAAAGGCAGCACTGCCCGGGGGCACAGCTACCACTGCCCACAGCAGGGGCTCAGCCGAGGGATGCATCCCCGGAGCGAAATGCAACGCAGGAGAGAACAGGGAGACAGACATGATGGATAGAGAACGGGCCTTGATTGCTGTCCTGCCACGGGCAGCCTGCTTTTTGACCCTTTCTGAGGGCTTTTTCCACACTGAAAAGCAGAAACTCCATGAAGAACAGGGTGCATGGCCATTGCCATCTGTTCCTCCAGCATCTTCAGCAGCAGAGCGGCTTCCTCCCCAAAACAGGAGGTGTGCCCACTGTCCACAGAATGAGCTCCACCAGCTCAGTAGATTTAGAGCTTTGGGTTTTTAAGCTTGCAATAGGAATATGAGGGTTTTGTGTCATGGCTGGATGCGCTCTGCAGGATTTTGGGGAAGGGGCTACGTTACGCTGCCCCAAAGCAATAAACTCAGCAGAAGTTGGGCCGCTCATCCCTGCTTCTTCCTGCAGCCCAGTTACAGAACACAACAACCCCCCCAATTTTGAAACTTCACATTTCTGTCCTCAAACTGGGCTCACCCAAAGGTTCAAATTTCCGTGGGAAGAGGAAACCAGCCAAGGCAAGAATGGGATCGCTCAGGAAGCTTTGGCTGAACTTTGGCAGATGAAGTCCTCTTCATCTGGCATCAACAAGAATTAACCTGTTCTGCTGAAGAACTACTGTAGAGGAAAGAGTGGTGTTCCCATTGAAACGTCCATGCCATTGGCAGTACTGAAGAAGAGCTACTGAGTCTTGCATGGTGTCTTGGCTTCCCTTGACGTTTGGGGAAAACCCTTTCTGATTTTAAGAAGCTGCAGATTTTTGCCACATTTTTCTGCATCTTGGGGACTCTGCCATGACAGACATACCATATTGTGTCCTTCCATCCTGAGCCAGGAACACTGGAAAAGGGTTTTATAAATGCGTGATGCTCAGATCTCTCCTTGTTCCCTACTACCTTTCAGCTTTGGGGCTTCTGCTGGAGTCACCATCATTTGCAGCAGGAGCGGAAAGGCAGCTCCAGGGGGCAACTTGGTGCTCCAAAGATCTAACTTGGATGTCGAGTGACGGAAGGAGCCTGGACCAGTCGATACGACCATGGAGACTGCAATCCTAACAAACTGCAGGATGAGAATTTAAATATTTAACCTGAAACACAAGACAGTACGAGGCCAAAAGGAGATACGCTGATTTTTCGAGTGTATTTTCAGGTGCCCAGCTGATGCCAGAGCACTTGTCTCTGCTGCCTGGACCAGAGGTGAATTGTCCAAAGATGTCCTCAGAGCTCCCCCACACGTGTAAGGCTTCCAGCCACCGCAGCACACGCAGAGGATCCCCCTCTCAGACTGCACTAACCAAACTTTTAACTTTGTCATTTTCTTCTTTGCTGTTTCCCAGCACAGAATTCCCTTCTCTGATCCTCCATGAAGCTTGGAGCTTATTTTCAGGTGTCGGGGAGATTCCCTCTCATTAGTTTCTCAACAGCAACGGTGCAACAGAAAGTCCAGGCGTTAACACAGACCTGTTGTCAGGTGGCCAAGTACATATTGTTGATAAATTTATGGTCTCATTTGTGTGATTAACCACAGCCAGGCTACCTAAGAATGGAAGAATTTATTATTTTTTTTTACATTGTGTTTTTCAGATCAAATTTTACTTTATTCATCTTCTTTTGCCTAATTTATGACTTTCAAGGACAGAGGCTGGTATTTCCAAAGGCATCTTTGGAATCGGGCACTAAATTCCCAGTGGGACCTGGTTCCCAGTACTTCTCAGCCCTGTTCACAACAAGGCTTATGCGTTTTACTTGAGATGTTTGCTCTCACATCCAGGGACTCTGCGTCCCCTGAGCTGGCAAACTGCTTCTATGTGCTTCTATCGCAAATAGTTGAATAAAAATCACTCTTTCCTATGACTTCTCTTTTGATTCGAGGGAAGCAAGTCTGTAATAAATTCAATAATTTATTTTTTTTTTTGCCTTACAATACAAACCACGGGCTTAAAATACCTGTAAGGCACTGCTTCCTTTGCAGATAGCTCAACACATCTCATCATAAAAGAGAACAAAACTGATTTCTGAGCCCCAAAATTTGGTACCACCACTTACAAAAGGAAGGGTTTCCCAGCCAGCCAATCTTCTCTACTCCAGGTCATCCAGAAGCATCCTTCCCCTCCTATTCTCATCCAATTTTCCACCAAAATAAAGCAAGTGGCAGTCTCCCCTTTATCATTGTCAGGTGTAACAAACAGCGGAGAAGGGGCTATTGGTAACTGCATTTGCCTCACGTCACCAATTAGCCAGGGGGAAGAAGATGCAGGATAGAAGCCAGTTTTGAGGCACGCTGCAGTGAGGCTTTTTCACCAGTGCAATCGGAAATCTCATCAAAACGAATTAAATTAAAGAAAAACGAGAGAAAATAAAAACAGAGAATTTAAATAATTGTTTAAATTCAATGAAACCAACCGTGTCCTATATGTGATGTTTTCATGGATGGATATTTGCAAGATTATTTACAAATTTTTATTTTTTTTTGAGCAGCAGGTGCACAACATACAGACGGAGACATGGTTTTCGCATTGTATGTTGATTGGATGGCGTGATTCAGCAGGTAGATAAGGAAAATAAAGAACAAAACAGGAAACAAAAGAGAAAATGAGTAATCAGGACAAGCGAAAAAGGAAACTCTGAAAATTTCACTGGAAAAAAACTGTTGGGCTTTTGGGGGTGTTATTTCATGGTAATTATATAAATAAAAAATGCTTCAAACCAAAACAGATTCTGAGATCCTAAAGGTAACACAGACAGTGCAGTAGTTATTTGCATTTCATTTTGTAATGCAAATTGGGAGACAATTCACAAACACTTCTCAGTATGTTTTTTATATTTCCAGGCATAGAAATAGATGTCAGTTTGCCAAACATTCATCGGGCCTCCTGAGAGCAGTTGTGTCCGCAAGGACATCTTCTCCTTAATGCCTCCTGTTGTACTATTTTACTCCCGTTACTGGGAGGGTAAAAAAACTGACATACGTGTTTTTGCCTAAGGAAATAAAAAAATATATATATTCCACTGCATTCACAAAGTAAATTACATATGACATGACTACAAAATTAAAATAAAGCAATTAATCAACACATTTCTTTTCCTTTTATCTTTACTTTTCAGTGGGATGCAGCAAGGCTGGTGGAAGCCTGGTCTCTTGACACGAGACCGCCCGGGTGAGCAGCTTTATTTACCTTGGAGAACACTTATAGCTGGAAAACAGAGCCATGGAGAAAAGCGGTGCTCCTGAGGCTATTTGTGAGCCTGGTCTCAAAGTCAAGCCCAGAAAGCATGCCCTCTCCACAAGGAGCCAGAGGCTTCACAGGTCCCGGTTACAGGGAGAGATGGAGACTGATAGTTGAGTTGAGGTTGTGGGTGCCACCTGGGCTTCTCAGTCCAAGGAACGCTCCCAGGCAAATGGGTAATGACAGGGAAGGACTAAGGGGGGCTGCCAGCCAACCACCCCCACGGTGGCCCATCAGACAAGGAGAACCTCGAGCTGAGGAAGGCAATGGAGAAGAGAGCATCCTCCGTTGCGGACGCAATGATGAGTAAAGACCTGCTCTTCTCTTGGGTCATTCTGAGCTCTCTAACGGGGTGCAGTGGTGAACTGGGGTTAAGCACTACCCATGGCAATTAGTGCAGAGCAGATGTTCTTCCTAGTCTTTAGCTGCTTCTCTCCCCTGCTTGGAAATTAAAGGGTGGGAAATGGTTGGGCAGAGGCAGCGGGATTAAAGACTCAAGGCTGTAACACCTGATCTGTGAGGTCCTCCCCTTTCTCCCTGTTCTTTGTGTGCTCACTATCACTACATCTGGGTTTTCAGCCCTCTTCTGCTATTTTTTAAATTAGTTCTAAATTCTAGAAGCTTTTAAGAGACTTAGGTGCAACTCCAGTTGAAGAAGATAGCAGGTTTCACATTAAAAAGATGGTTCAAAGTGTATCTCTGCCAGGTTATACACGCTCTGTGCCACTTTCTGGGCAGCAAAACAGCCCTGGCATGTCCCAGGCAGCCCTGGGACACTTTGGGTTCCCTTTACACACTGCAGGTCAGAATAACACACGTTGCAACCTATCATGGAGCCAACAAAAGAGGCCTGAAGCAGAGCACTGCATCCTTCTGCTGGTTTTCCACCCTAGGGACCATAATCTATCCCCAGGGCTGGAGGGAGAGGAAGGTTTGGGGTGGCAGTGGAGGTCCTGGTACAGGGCTACCTCCACCATGAGCCACTGGATGAAGCAAATAAAAGACATCCCAAAAGCTGCCATTATTTGCTGCCATTAACAGTTCTGTTATAAAAGTAATCTTTGGGGCACCATTGTGAAACTCCCACTGAATTAAACAACAACTCTGAGATTTGTCCATCAATGTCACCTTTAAGTAAACCAAGCTCCTAATGCCTCTTTACCAAGCTGGGCATGATGCCTTTGAACTCTCTCAGCCCATCTACAGCCGAGAGCTGGATGTGTGTGGTTTAGGGACGCTTACACCGGTGGCAGTGGGAGCCATTCATGAGGATGAGTGTGATGGTGCTGGTGGGGACGGGCTGGAGAGAGAGGAGAGAGGAGCTTTATGAAAGGAGTTTTGAAAATCAAGTCTAGCAAGAAGGTTGGGGGGAACCTCTGGGCAGTCTCTACGTGGATGAGACATGATGTCTCTACAGAAATGCTGCAGAAGGGGAAGATTTAGAGAGAGCGGAGCTCAAACAGGTCAATGGACTGAGATAGAGGACCAAGAGGTCAGAGGCTGGAGTGGCACTGGGGGACACGCTGCTGTTGTACTAAAGACAAGCTTGTGAGGAGCTTTGTATTGGACAGGCTGCCAGGGGAAGCTGTTGAACTTCTGAAAGTCTTCTCTAAGGTTTGACTTAATGTACTCTAGTTACTCATAAACCAAAAGCCTCTCCATTACCACCTAGGAGGGTAAGAAAAAGGTGTATAGGTGCTGTGGAGCTTAACCTCATTGGAGTTTACTAACTGTTTTTAGAGGTAATTCATATTACTCTTCAAAGGCATCCCCAAATTGATGCTGGAAACCAGAGAAATTGCTGCAGAGCAGAAGGCTGATGCCTTTTATTCAAGGCATGAAGGCTTGGTGTTGCGAAGGAGACACCTTCCTGAAGGAGAAGATACTGATACCAGACAGACCACAGTCTCCCTTGCCATGTGCAAGTTGGCTGTTCTGCTTCCTCCCAGGAAAAGTGGCTGAAGGAAGGGATGGAAGAGAAGCGTCAGTCTCTGTTTGGGGCTGACTTCCAAAGGTTTTCATGAATTTTCCAACCAAGGCAAAGTGTTGGGTGCCTGAGTTTGGCAATAAAGCATGTCCCATGAGAGAGGGAGTGGGGACAAGTACACAGTACCTGTCCACCGTGCACTCCCAAGCACTCAGAAAAGTGGCTTTGATCTAAGTGACCCTGGCCGTAAGCCATCCACTGAAAACAAAAGGTGATCCGAAGTCTACAAGATGCACTGACTGTTAAATGAACACCATTCGTGTGAGGAGTAAAACTTTTGGGGTGTTGTGGGGTGTTTTTTTTGTACCAAGGAGGTGGCAATAACGTATTTTGTTAGAAACAGTGATATGGTCTTCACCACCAGCTGCATGTCCTGTAAAGAAGCCTGGGGAGCATAGCTCTTAGCACACACCAAACAAATCTATAAGCAAATCCCAGGGACTGAGAAAAAAGAAAAATTGGTAAAGTTCAAATTCATCACATACAGATACAGCATCATCAGCAAAAATATGCACCGGGAGAGGAGAGGAGCAATTTGTAAATTGGATAATATCAGGCTGTCAAGGCTTGAGTCAGTCATTTGCTGCCCTTATGGAAAAATCCTCTAGAATTTAACGGCAAGCTTGTACGCTTCTTGTAATCTAAAGGACTCATCAGCATGGAGGGAGCAGTCATTGTAAAGCTGATTGTTTTAATAATTGCCCTGCAAAGCTGTTGTGCGTGTAGCAGAAAGGCACCACCTTCCCCCAGTCCAGACTGTGCAGAATGAGGAGTTTTCTGGCTGTTTCCACATTCTCATCACCTCTCCCATTCAAGGCTGGAGCCCCAGGGGACAGACGCGTGTGTGTATGTGTGTGTGTGCCCTGCAAAGCACCTCACACTATAAAACGCCATGCTTCACCCATCTATTTCCCTCTATTTCCATCTTTTCCCTCTATTAAATTCAACAGGATTTTTCCATTAATAGGCAAAACTGGCTGGGGGTTAGAGTTGTTTGCTGAAGGAGAGAGAAAGAGATGCTGGTTCTTATCACAGCATTCGGCGTGAGAGCCTTTGGGGGCAGGCAGCTGTGCCCATCTCCATGGCAAGGTCCACGGGGACCAGGTCACCCAAGGATATCATTATCACACCACGAGTCCCAGGGGCAGCTCTAGGGAGTAAGACTGGCAGGGAGAAGGTGCAAAGTCTTGACAGGGTACAGCTTTGTCGGTAAATGAAGCAAATTGAGCAAACTGTACTTACCGCAATCTCTGTTACTAAAATATCAGTAATACTTCCCAACACTGTTACAAAATCGAAGACATTCCAGGCATCTCGGAAATAATTCTGCCAAATGAAAACACAAGGGGGACAGAGGGATCCAAGGGTTATTTTTTTTTTTGGCTACACAGGCTGTTTTTTTTTTTTTTTTGGTTTGGTTGTTTTTAAAAGCGCATCATGAACTACAAACGTTTCGGGTAGGGAGGAAACAGTCGAAAGGGAAGGAGGAAGGCACGTACCAGCACACCAAAGGCAATGATCTTCAGCACACACTCCATTGAAAACATGGATGTAAACACAATATTCAGGCATTTCAACATTTCTTCGTATGCTTCTGGAGCATCATAGAACTAAACCAGGGTGGAAGAAAGGCTGTTACTGGAAGATCACTTACGGAATAAAACCTTCCCAGCTGACTTGCCTGATGGCAAGACTCTTGCTGGTTTTAGTTCCAGGTTTTGTGCTCACTTTAGGCAAGATTTGGGGTTACACTATGCTTATTCATGCCACACCTGAAGCACACCATTGTCTACGTGCTGTCTTAATGGGGTAGCTGGGAATACACCCAGGGTGGGGAGACAACTGCTGGTGTACATCTCCCTGGAAGCAGAGCATGGACCAGGAGGGCATTCTCAAAACCAAAGGACAAGGACAGAACTGTGTTTCATTCCAGCAGACCCTAAGAATATGGCAACCCCTTGACTGTGAAGATACTCTAAGCTGGGCAAGGGGTAGGAGGGGAGATCATACACAATATCCAGCCACCTGCAGCTCTTCCTCTTGGACACCATGGATTGCCTCCCAGAAGCTTGGCAATGCTGCAAAATTTGAGTAATTTCCCGGGGATGGTGGATGGTCTGGAATCTCTCACCCAGAGAAGCTGTGGCTGCCCCATCCCTGGAGGGGTTAAGGCCAGGTTGGATGGGGCTTTGAACAAGGTGGTCTGGTGGGAGGTGTCCCTGCCCAGGGTAGGGGCTTGGAACTACATAATCTTTGATGGCCCTTCCAACCAGAACCATTCTATGATGTCGAGCATTCCCAAGAAGTGACCCTGGCTCTGCAGCAGGAAGCCCAGGGAGGGCCAGGAGCTCCGTATCTGCAGAACCCTGTTCCCATCCCACTGGCCACACGCCAAACCAGTGCTGCGGAGACGGATCCTGTTCGCAGCATCTCGTCACAACTAAACCCCTTCCCTTTGGGGACCAAAAGAATCCCACAAAGCCTCTAAACCCAACATCAGGCAGATGAGAAACGGTGATTGCTCCTGCTGACCCCCCCCCCCCCAGCTCTCAGGTTGAGAGCACAAAGCAAACACTACATTCCCTAGCCCAAAATTGCCCCCAAAGATCATTCAGTAATAGCCCACTAACCTTCATCATTAGGACAATGGTATTGAGTGCAATCATGACCATGATAAAATACTCAAAGGGAGGGGACACCACAAATTTCCACATCTTGTACTGAAAAGATTGCTTGTTCTGAGGCATGTAGCGGGTGAGTGGCTTGGCACTTATGGCGAAGTCTATGCAGGCCCTCTACAAAACAAAAAGGGGATGAAAAGAATACACACTAAAAAAAAAGAAAAGGCTGGCAGTCCTTATCACTCAGGATATTGTTGGGAAAGCGAGCAGAGCATTTAGCAGAGGCGGGTATTTCTAAGTGTTTCTCACACACAATGCAAGTACTGACTACCCCTGCGAAATGCAGCACAGGATCCCCAAATTATAACCAATTTTGGACACTCATTGTAGCATTAAACCCCACAACACTCCTACAGCCCCCTGCAATCCTAGGAGACAGCCTTCCGTCCCAGCCCCGCTCCCGGTAGGTCCTGATCCCTTCCCGCTTAGGGAAGGGAGATGTGAATCCCCAGGCTCACTTCAGAAAACACTGCCAGTTCCTCCTGATTTGTAATTGTAGAAACTGAAGGATTGGTAAAGATGTTACCTGCGTTTTTAAAAAAACGTATTGTGAAACCCAGGTATGTTCTCACACGCAGCAAAACCTGTCCGGCTAAAAATATTTCATAAAATGTGAACTGAACTCAACCAATAAATTATCCAACAAATATTACACAGTGAACTCTCAAAGACCCTCTTAGTTGGCTATTTCTGTTCATATTATTATAACACTGCATTAAAAATTTATTTATACCTACAAGAAGTTTTGATTCTGAAGCATTTTCTTATCTCGGATTTAGATAAGAATTCAAGGTCTTCAACTAGTGCAAAAATATTTTCTGCTGAGTTGAAATGTGGTTAATGCATCTCTAAATATTCTGCTTTATTTTGGACTTTTTGTTCATATAGACAAACAATGCACTAATTAATAATTGGTTAAAAACTCATCTCTTTTCACCAAAAACCAGGTTCCAGTTTCAAAATAGAAGAAAAGAGATGGTTCTTCTCACAACAAGTCACTGAGGCTGTGGGACCCCAGATGGAGGATGTTGTGGATGCTAAAAATCTGCATGGGTTCAGGAGGAAACTGGATATGCTCATGGAAGAAAGATACACAAATACCACTAAAGAAAAAACACATCTAACTCAGGAGGTTCCTGAGCTGAAAATGATGGTATTTGCTAAGGCATTAAAGAAAAGCCTCATATGTGCTTGCCCCGGTCTTACGCTTTTCTCAAGGTGTCTACTTTCAGCTGCCATTAGGAGGACATCGTCTCAGCTGGGCAACAAAAGCCACCTGGTGAGAGGAGTGCTCCTTTGAGGAGCTGTGGCAACTGCAGGGCAGTTTGATTTCTGATGAGTGGCCTCTAAAAGGCCAAAGATTTCCGTCTCCTTTCGCACCTACATGCCTGAGCTAACATGCAAGTCAGAATCCACTTGGAAGCGGAGCTGTGGACCATGGGGACGAGTGACAGTACTCACTAGCATGCAGCATCCATGGGCTCTCCCTGGCTTTGTTTTTATGCAAAACCTGGAAAAGTCTGTAATTTCTTTGGTCTCTACTCCCCACACTCTCTGGTAGCGACTGCTCTAGAGCCTCCCATGGCACAGGAGGGACGAGGAGTGGGTTTCCACCGGTCCCAAGGTGCTCTGAGCCCCCAGGTGCAAACTCCAGATTGAGAAGAACGTGGGTACCTCGTTTTTCTCGAGGCTGCACTCTGACATCACTTTATCTCCTTGCTCTTGGAAGGTGATGATGATTAACGCCACAAAGATGTTCACAAAGAAAAAAGGGAAGACAACAAAATACACCACGTAAAAGATAGACATTTCCATTCGGTAGCCAGGGCTGGGACCCTGTTCCTCGTAGGTGGCATCCACCGAGTGCTTCAGCACACTGCAATCAAGCGCAAAGAGAGAAGAAAAGTCAATGAGATCCGTGTGAAGCACCAGTGACACCCTGACAGTCACTTGCTGGCCTTCACTCAGGTGGAGGGTTTTCCACATATGCTCAGGTCAAACTCGTTCCCACCTCTGTGGCTGGGAAGAAGTTGTCCTTGAGGATATTTTTAGGGAAAACCTTGCTGTTTTCACCATTCTGCAGAAGGGTGGAGATTGGTTATCAAGCACAGATCCACTTATCCCCCTGGCCAAAAGGAGAGGATACAGTTAGATTTGGCTTCTCTTCTCTGGTCAACAGGGGTGAAAGTAAGGGTGGGAAAAGAAAGGTGGTGATGATCTCCAAGTAGGGGAAGACAGTGAGGGAGTGGAGAAGGGAGACTGATGTTGTATGTTTTATTCTTTATTTTATGAAATAGCTGAATGTGTAGGACTGGGAAGGCCTGCCGTGGAGAAACCCCGACTGTGAATTGTACTCCACGTGTTCCAGCAGAAAAGTGTGCCAAAATAAAGTCATATGCTGAACTGTAAATACAATTTTGGGACTGTCATACCGAGCATACTTTGAGCATAGGTCACAATACTTTTTTCCCCTCATTTTCCTATATTCCCATTATCAATTTTACACCCCAGAAAGGTGTGCAAGTCCAAGAGACTGGAGCTGAAAGTTATTAAATACTGAAAGCTGTCCCAGCATCCCTGTGCAAGCGCAGAAGAACGTCAAGAAAAATGCGGAGCCCTGCCTTCTGATTCACCCAATAATCACACATGGGAAAGGAAAAGCTTAGCTGATAAAAGACTACTCTTATTTCACAGGTCACCTGCCATTTAGATGTCCCTCAGGGCTGTGGAAAGCTGCCATTACCTCCGTGATGCTCACTGACCCTGCCAGTCCCGGGTACTCACGTTGGCCACCCTTCACCCGTGGAGACCGTGAAGAGCGTGAGCAGAGCCCAGAGCACGTTGTCGTAGTGGAACTCGTATTTTTTCCATTCCCTGGGCTGCGCCTCCACTTCGTTTTTTTCATAATCGAGGTACTGACCCCTGGGAGAAAAAAA
>JAOTQQ010000007.1:10103471-10166671 GCA_026546715.1 Gallinago undulata
GGCGAGCATACCTTCATCCTCCCCACCAAATGCTCTTTGGCTTTTTCAGAGAGTAGTGTGAAATTCTGGGCATCTGAGCCACCTTTCTGATGTCGAAAATGTAAAAGTGCCAATCTCTCTGCTGCTATTCATCAGCTATTTCTATTGAATGAATAGATTTTACACCTGGGGCTGATAGATTTCGATGACAAATTTACTAGCTGGCTTTAAGCTCCTCTACTGCTGGTTCCCTAAAGGCTAAAAAACGTCCGTGTGTTTGTGGCAAGTTTATCTATAGAAAAAGCAAGGGATTTGTCTTTGAAACGTATGGCTAAATGGAAGACATTATTTTATTATCATCATCACTATTATTGTTTCTAGTGTCTCACCGGGGGCCTTGCTTAAAAAAATTAATTTTTTTGAACTACGGTCAAGCACAGAATAGCTTCTGCAGAGCTACAGGCAGAAGGTAGACCGAGAGCTGCTTTGAGAGGCTGAGATGGATTTTATGATCCTTGCAAAAATGACTGATTCCACCTCGTACGCCTAAAACATCGGCTGTTGCAATATTCCAGATGGAAGCTGTTCAGGGAGCTGTGTTTTTCCTAGGTTTTTCAGTGACGTGTCCATTCAGCAAGAAGTTGCTTCACATCCCCTTCACTGGATACCTGGATACTGGTCTCCTGTCATGGCTGAACATGAGCCAGCAGTGTGCCCAGGTGGCCAAGGAGGCCAACAGCATCCTGGCCTGCATCAGGAACAGTGTGGGGAGGAGGACCTGGGAGGTGATCGTTCCCTTGTACTCAGCACTAGTGAGACCCCACCTCGAGTGCTGTGTCCAGTTTGGGTCCCCTACCACAAGAAAGACATTGAGGGGCTGGAGCGGGTCCAGAGAAGGGCAACGGAGCTGGTGAGGGGTCTGGAGGACAAGTCTTGTGAGGAGAGGCTGAGGGAGCTGGGGGTGTTCAGTCTGGAGAAGAGGAGACTGAGGGGACACCTTCTCACTCCCTCCAACTCCCTGAAAGGAGGGGGTAGCCAGGGGGGGTCGGTCTCTTCTCCCAAGGAACAGATGACAGGACAAGGGGCAATGGCTTCAAGTTGCACCAGGGGAGGTTCAGGTTAGATATTAGGAAATATTTCTGTACTGAAAGGGTTATCAGACATTGGAATGGGCTGCCCAGGGAGGGGGTTGAGGCACCATCCCTGGAGGTGTTCAAGAGAGGAGTTGACATGGTGCTTGGGGATGTGGATTAGCATTGGGTGGTGTTTTGTGTGGTGTGGGGTTTTTTGTTTGTTTGTTTGGGGTTTTTTGTTTTTTTTTTTTTTCTCATTGTTTGGACTAGATGATCTTAAAAGATGATCTTAAAAGGTCCCTTCCAACCTAGGTGATTCTGAGAAGGTACCTGGGAATTAAATCACACCCAGCGCTTGACAGCCGTCTATTCTCCCAAACAGAAACTGGGAACAGCCACACTGAGTCCATTTTTACAGCAACACTGATGATGAGTGACAGGACTGCAGTGTTCCCTAGGAAAAAAAAGCTCACTAACAAAACAACAAACATTATTCCATTTATTCTCCAAAAGCTCATTATGAAAATGAGCAAAATTCAGCAGGCTCGGTGCGTCCGAGCTTTGGTTTAACCAAAGCCCTGAGCTGAGCTAAGGACACTACCACGTCGCCAATTTTCGGCTGAGCCTGTTACTATTCATAACCAGACAAGCAGGATCTGGGTTTTTCCTGCTCTCAGATTAGACCAGAGATGCTGCAAATATTCTCTGAACGGGACGTCAGCGCTCTCGCTGCCAGCCCACACACAGCCGTGTAGCAGAGGTCGCAGCCATAATAATAAAAAAAAAAACACGGAAGAAATTCAAATTTTTTCCAAGCCTCAAAAGCAGGTTTGACTTTCATCTGGGAGACAGTAAATGGGCAGGCAGGTTTTATGCCTTCGCTTTCTGTAAATCCCTGCTCAACACTCACTCAAAGAGCATGTGAAACAGAAGCAGCTGGGGGCAGGCTATTATGAAGCGCAGTCGGGGGATGTAAAGGTAATTTATTTAGAGGCTGATGAGGTGCTGTTAGATATTCATGGCCCAACGCAGGCAATAGAAAACCTGAGCACAAAGAGACCCAGAAGGATTAGAAATTACTCATTTTAATCCATAACTTGTCCAAAAGAAAATGTTGTTTAAAGAGAAGGTGTTTAAAAGGCAAAGCCTGATGTTTGTTCTCACAGCACATGGAGTTGCTCTCAAGGGCTCACCAAATGCCCCTTCTCCCACCCAGTCAGCCTTGAAAGTTTGAATTCTTCATGGAAAAGAGAAATTCCCAGTGAACCACAGACTTGAGTAGCATTGTTTTGCAAACTAATACTTGTGATTAATATTATTTTGCTTTTATACCTCTCTCCAATTTGAAGGAGCTCCATTAACTCGCTAAACTGTTTTTCCGTATGTTTTTGTTTAATTCAGTCTGACCACATCCAGTTTTGAGAGATGTTATGCCAATGCATATGCAGGGAAACTAAGCCACGCACATGCCTAGTCAAGCTTAAGAAGCAATCTGGTTTTGGATGCCAAATTTTAGGAAAGGAAGACATTCACCAGAGCAGCAGAGAACCTTGTACAACAGGGCACTCATTCCTCTGAAAAGCAAATTTGTAAGGAATAATGACAATGTCTTTAAAGAAGAGGGCAGCGTCCCTTTGACAACTTTATATTGAGAGCATGATTTGCTCCAAGGTCAAAACAATTCTTCTCTGTGGGATTGGGCACAGAAAGCCCAGATCCCCAAACCCAGCCGCTGTCACCTCCACTGAAGGACAGAAGGTGATGTGGCTCGATCATCTAATCATTTACAGGAAGGCTCTGGTCACAGCTGACAAAAAAAAAATAGAGGTATAGAGTTAAAGAATTTGTGCATGTGTGAGGTGCATTTCCCCTTTTCCATCTTTAATACAACCTATTTGGAAAAAGGGGAAATAGAGAAATATCACTCCTCAACTGGCTCAAAAATCACACCATCAGTGTCAATCCCACCTCCTTCTGCTGAATCACTCCAGGGTCAAATTAGCTTAGATGTTTTTTAGCCACAGTCTGCTATGAAGAATAGAAGATCTAATGTCTACGTCTCACAGCCCTGATGTGAAAGGAATTTTGACACCTCGGAAGATGAAAAACTCCAGAGAAATATTTCAGGCCAAGCTTGCCAGAAACGTCCCAGTAACATTTTATGCTGTGAGGGACACGGGGTATTTTTCATCAGAGGAGCACCGGCCATGGCTGTCTGCCTAAAAATCACTGTCAGTCTCAGATATACAAGACACGCTTCCACAGTTCCTTGACAAAGGTGAATGCTTTTTCTCATTAGCAAGTAAAACACTGCTAATTTCATCGCCTTCTCTAATCATCACGTCAACAAACAGGTGAGTGGAGTTTGGGCACGGGCCGCTAAATGTTCACTGTAATTACTCAAGGCTAATTTAGCAGAAGATTAATCTGGCCAAGTCCTGTAGCCTGTTTCCAGATCATCTCCAAGAATTTCTCACGAAAAAGTTTGCAGTACAATTATACCATGGTCCAGGGCTACAAGTAGAAAATTTCTTTCCACTGTCTAACCCTGAGCTCCCCAAATTCTGAAGAACTAGCATTGCTCTTCCTCTGGTCTCTTCGGAGAAAAACGCTCAAACTAAAAGCTAATCTTCGTTTTCAAAAAGCAATTCTTCCGTGTCTGTTGCTCAGTATCCTCCATGACATTAACTAAGCGCGTGGAACAGTATTTAATGTCATAAATAGAGAGCTGTGATTGAGGGAGGGAGCAATTAGCCTTAGAAGTAAAACTCTCTGGAAATGCAAGTGCTCTGAATGAGAGAGGAGGAGGAGAGAGAAATACCAAAGGCATGGTGAACCAGAAATATCTGTGACTGTAGAAGTAATGTTTTGTAAAGAGTTCACTGAGTTATCAGCTGATTTCATTAACTATTTTTTCATAGTAGGAACAGTTTTTAAAACGATGGCCTGGCTGGACTGCCACAAACTCTTATAATGTGCCCTTGAAAAGAAGTCGGCCGAGCGGTCACAAAAATCTTGGCTTAATGTTTGAATGAACTTAATGTTTGAATGGACTCACCCTGAAGCTGGGAGATTTTTCAAGATACTCTACAACACAAATTTAGGGTTGTTTTTTTTTTGATTCCCCCCAGCTAGAGGATGATAAAAAGCAGAAATTGAACTTTTTGCTGAGAAATGGAGCCACAAACACTACGCTTCAACCAGCCCTATGCCAGGGTCCTGCCTTCTCTGCAACATCTTTCCTAGAAATGAGGATGTTAAGGAAAATGTACTTACGAGAAGGCAAATGCCACCAGGGCCCCACTGACTACAATGAAGTCCAGGATATTCCACAGGTCACGGAAGTAGGAGCCCGGGTGGAGTAACAGCCCCAAGTCAATCATCTTCAGAGGAAACACATTAAAAAAAAAAAAAAAAAAAGTGTTTTAATAAAGCAAGTACCAAATTGACACTACTGAGATGCAAAGCAATATCCTTGATCAAATGACCATTCACAAACTCTTTTTTGGGGCTTCACAGCAGCAGGGTAACATCTAGGTGCTCAGTCGAGCTGCCCACCTCTGATAGGCAGAGAGAGCTCTGTCGAAAGCGAAGCTGAAGCCAATAATCCATAACTGAAAGAACAAAAGACAAAAAGTACTAACTGCTACATGAGATTGTTTGCACAGACGTGCATTCCTTTATGGGAAGAGCAGTCAGTGTGTGAAACATCCAAATAGTTCCCTTTTATTCCATCCCAATCCTACCAGTTTAGTAGGAATTAACAACTGGCGTAGGGTATTGTGCAATAAAACACAGAGAGAGGACAAGAAGACCCACAGGAAAATGCAGCCTTCAAAGAAATACACCTTTCCAGAGGATTTGCTGGGAGATGCTGCTCGGCGCAGCAGCGTGATGCCGCACGAGAGACTGAGTCTCTCCTTATGCTGCTGCTGAAGAGCTGCTGGAATCGAGTCTCAAAGTGCCTGATAGACATTTTATCTGCTTTCCTGAGAGCTCTACAACTGCCCACATAAGGCTGCTTTCCTCACGCATCTTCAAATCCTTCTACTGAACAAACAAGGGCAAAATCTGGGGTTTATTCTGCATCTCTTTTGCATCTTGCTCTGACAGTAAAATCTAACTCCACCATTACTCCAAGAATAACGAGTCACCATCCCTGGACGTGTTTAAGAGTCGTTTAGATGTGGTGTTGGGGGATATGGTGTAGGGGAGAACTTTGTAGAGTAGGGTTGATGGTTGGACTCGATGATCCCAAGGGTCTTTTCCAACCGAAATGATTCTATGATTCTAATAAATCCTGACTTTATTACCACTGCACCATAGTTTTAGCAAAGCCTACATTTTGCTAACTTTACACTACTATCTTTTTACTAAAAAGGTAAACCCTCAACTGTTTGAAACGTGACAAACCCAGAATCAGTTGCTATTAATACTCCTGATCAGCATCAAAGGATAAGGGAGGCATCAGAGGTGTCTCAGTGAGGTCTGTCAGCTCCTGTGTCCTTCACGCACAGACATTCCCCCATCAGGCACTCACATTCCTTATCCTCATACGCAACCAGAGCTACTAAAGATATCCTCATTTTCCTCTATAAAATGTGAGATTAAAGAAACCAGGAGAGCTGTTACAGAAAGGCATCTCTTGTGCACTGACTGCTTCCAAGAGCTGTTCCCCAGTTAAGTCTTCCCACCACCACCAGTGCTCCAGGATGGAGAGGATGGAAATCTGAACGGGGAGGTGAACGGTTCTGCTTGGAAAAATTCTTACCTTGATCACCATTTCAAAGGTAAAGACACCCGTAAATATATAATCCAAGTATTTCAGAGCCTAAATGGGAAGAGAGAAACGTGTATCAGAGAACACCGCCCGCAGAAATAATCCACACGTCAGTAAAAAGTCTATTCTAGCAGTGGTTTATTTGCTACTACGGGTGAATCCATCTGATGGGAGGCTTTCAAATAGTTTAGGCACAGATTTGAATGGCCTGATTTAAAAAGCAACATTTTTCCAGTCCTTGCCAGATTGCAGCATGCCCATGCGCTGCTTCAGTGCACCTGCATATGTGGCAGGTTTAATAAGGCAAAAAATGGATATTTCAAATCAAAATATTTAAATATCCTTTCCTAAAGAGCTTATTTGCCAGCACCTGTGCAGCAGCCTGGGTTTCTCCTCTGCTGTAGCTGATGACAGTATTATTAAAGACCTTGGAAGAGTGAGAGAGTGATAAAATCCTTTTTGAAAAACTGATTCCACGGTTATTAAGGATGAAGAAGACAGATTGTTCATCGCTACTGCAGCTCATTACTTGATAGAGGGATTTGTGGATCCTCCTCTGGAAAAAGCTGACACTGAGCAGATTCAGAGGCAGGAGGCCAGGCAGCTCCTGCTCCAACCTGGTCTGTCGACTCCTGCTTGGAAGCAATTCAGCCCCTTAATCTATTTAAGGGGTGGATGAACACAGACTCCTCTAGAGACTTCCTACCTATAGATCTCCTAAATTTTCACACAGTTCTGTGGATGGGATGCCCCTATTCACAGCCAGATTCCCATGATTATACATAGTGAATGGATATTATTAAGTCAATCAAAATATCACACTATATCCACATACTGCAACTATCTGAAGAGCCCAAAATTAGGCAACTGCACTTTGCCTATATTTTATCCTCAGTTCCATAGAATCCCAATTGTTAGTGTAGCTGTGACCAGCCCTGTGACAATGTCCTCATGTGAAAGTGCTTGAAAAAAGACACGCAGACTCTGTTCCATGAACGTTCCTGGGCTGCCTGCTCCTATGTGGAAGGTGGTACCTTCTTACTTCTCCTCCCAACAGCGCCCATCCATGGAGTCACTGACTTTGGTTTGACCTCCATGGAGAAGTAGATTTTCTACTAATTCTAGGAGATTGCTACCATGCTAAAAAGCCATGTCTTCTTTTACTTCCTCAGGCTCTGCTCTAGCAGGAGCAAGGGATCTTAGGACAATGTCAGCCCTGGCTTGTGTCTGGGAAGCCATTCCCATTGCTGAACGGTGTGTAAGCTTTGCACGTAAGTCACACCGGCCAAACCACCAGCAACTTCTAAGTTCTCGAACTCAGATGTGGTTGAAGCAACAGAAAGGGACAGAAATTGTGAGCATTTTGACAGTGGAACGACCTAATTTGAGCACATTATAGAGGAAAGCTCCAGTTTTGCACTCGCCAGTGCATCAGTGATGGGAGAAGCCGAACAACTTTGTTCTGGCCATGCTGGTTGGTACTCACATCGTTCCTGGGAGACTCAGCTTGGACAGGGTCTTCTGCAGCCAGGGCGATGCTGCTGAGGGCTATCACTATGAGGATGACCATCTCAAAGTAGCGCAGGTTGACGATGTAGTGGAACAGACGGCGAATCCTGTGAACAGAAGCACACAGGAGGGGTCCTGTGGGTGCTGGAAGTATGATAGATTGGCAGAAGGACAAGGTTTGTTACATATATCACCTTTAGGTTTCTTAATACAATAATGGTAAGAAAATAAACACTAAGATCAACGGCTTTATGCTTCATTTTGTAACAGATCGGTGGTGAGATTTGAAGACAGACATTTGACATCTCTGGACCATCCTCTCCCCCCTCTGCAGTGCAATGACATCCATCCACCTACCAAAGGGGCAGTGAGAGTTTTCAAGCATTCAGACTAATTTCAAAAATTATGTTTATATACCCCCCAATCCTTTTCACTTTGAACTCACAGGCTAAAAGTCCTGTGAGTTCAAAGCTAGTTTTGAAATCCTTTTAATATCAACTAAGCCCTTTAAAATTGAGATATTTGCTCTGCACTGTGAGGCTCTTGGCTGAAACCAGCTTCATAGCTATGAGTATTACTTCTAGCAATCTCTCTCTTGCCAAGTACTGCTGCCTGCACTTCTAAGCTATGTTTTATAAGCTGCACAAATATTTTACGGTAATATATTTGATTACCTTAACCTAACCTTTTTCTTCACAAGCTGTGTCCAAGAAAAGTGACAAATGCTTCCATGTCTAAGCAATGCAAAACTGTTCACAAATTTCAACTGATAACTCTTTCTGACCACAATTCACAAATACATAACTGCACAGAGAACTCTATTTGCACCATATTTGTCAGCTGAATAAAGTACTTAAGTTCTGCCATAGAATCAAATTATAGGTGTAACTTGCCAACAACCTCATTATCTGAGAATGTAATTCAGTTCCTATATCGCATTTTCTCTAAGCAAATATCTGAACAGTTAGAATTAAAATTTATTTTTCACATCCACTGATATATACTCATTTCCTCTGGGTTGCTAATGGCTTCAGAATGAGAGTTACAAATACCAAAGAAACAGATTTGGTACAAAATAATATGAAGAAAAGTGCTTTTGTGGATCCCTTAACCCTGGTTATCAATCTGGCAGGAGAGGGTTATGATCCACGTGCTCTACGAATCCATAGAGGTGAAAGGCAGTATTTTCAGTAACATTTGTAACTGTAATTCATGCATCAAACCCAATTCATCCAAGAAATAACAAGTCCCTATTTTCAGATCGTCACCATTCAGAGCAAGCGGTGAGATGGGGGAGCATTTGTAAACTGCCAGCCGTGTCTGGGAAATAATTTTGAATCTGTGTCTGTTTGGAGAGGGTGGGTGGCACTTGGAAAGTGCCTCATTTCATTTCTGCTTCCCAGAACTGTTTTGCCTACTGGCAGCACCTGGGTCACGCGTCCCCAGCGGGGCTGGGGAGGGAGGAAGGGAGCAGTAGATGTGGTGACATCCTTCATAGCCCAGAAAGCTGAAAGACCTCTCTTGAGAAGTCACCACCAGCCAAAGCACCTGAGGGCATCCAGCTAGGCCTGCATCTTGCCCAGAGGAAGAAAAACAAGTTGCTGACATTCCTAGAATCTGGTCTTCATTTGGTATTTCCCCTTGGCCCTGCGTGACAACACCTCCTTCCCAGTGAACTTTGTTTTTAAGATGGTCTTTCAATACAGTTTGTGGAGAAGGGGGGGTGTGTGAGTGCTGGAGAAAACTGCAAGACTGAAACAACATACTAAATCCTGGAGCCTGAGGCTCAGAAGGTCATAACTGTAGGATGAAGTGGGAGAAGACAGCATACATGTGAAACCAAGAAGTATTGCTGCTCCCTCTCTGCCCAGTCCTCTCCTGGGCTCAGACCCCTTCAGGCGTGGTGTTTTACAGCTCACATTCATTTTTGGGGTCACTCCACAACAAAAAGACTTGAGCTACCCAATATCAGGGAAATACTTTTTTCTTATCTAACCAGACAAGAGCCAAGCTGTATCATTCAGATTTGCCCCAGAAAGTACAATCCCACTAGGAGTGCACCCAATCTAATGCTCTCCCCTCCCCATTGCTGCCTTTGACATGAATTTGAAGGACACGTTGCCTTACTTGAAACAGCACAGATGCTACCACAGTGTTCTGAAAAGAAAAAAACCTTCTGGACTTCCAGCTTAGCTGTCCTGAAGCAGGCAGCTGGAGAAGGCAAAGGGGAAACACAAGTGTCTTACTCGTGGGTTGGAGACAGAAGGAGCGTGTGTTGAGTCTTCAGTTCATTTCCTTTGGAGATGAGATTAGGCTAGTTGTAGTTTGAGGTCATTTCCCTCTCTATCAGCCAGCATTGAGAGAGAGTCTCTAACTTCTCCCACTGATTTCTTCTGGGCTTCTAGCTGTACCATCCCAGAGTGTGCCGGGCCGTAGCCTGGACTACACGGCTGGCACTTGGGGTTAAAGAGAATATTCAGCTGGCTTGAAGGCCCAGAGGTGCCATGGATTCCACCACAGATTCATTTCTCATGTCAAAGATGAGTGCACGGAGCAGCCTGTTCTCACCCTCCTGAGTAGCAGGAGGTGTGGGAGCCCCCATTCAGCCATTGAATGCAGCTGCCAAAGGAAGGGCCTGAGTCCACCTTGGGCATCTGAGCATGTGGAGTACAACCTCAGAGAGCAACATCTAGGATCGGCAACGAGTCTACCTGAGACAGAGAGAAGTCATCACATCTGCTCCTAGCAGATCTCTGGGTTGGCAGAAGCTTCACATGCCCTCCATTGCCCTGAATTACTGCTTCCAATGACTCACAGGCCTTCATGCTACAATTATTACAACCCCTGCTGCTCTTGTCAAATCCTGCAGCCCTTCAGAGTGACACATTCAGTATTTATAGGCTTTGAGTACAAAGTTCCCCATGAGGCAGAGATGCCTGAAGCGGAAGAAATGCTGCAATCCCAGCAGATCCCACGAGCCGTACCCTCAGCCTCGGCAAACGAAAAATATTCACGTTTTCCCAGCAGTTCAAAGTTTGCAGTGATGTGAGGGTACCAGTACGGAAAGAAGAGGAATTCCAACTGAGGAACCTGCAAGAATTTGCTGGCAGCAAAACCAGCTCCCAACCTGCTTCTCCTGGTAGACAATGCCTTCTCCCAGGGATGGTCCATCTATCAGTGATCTCCATCTGACCTGATTAGCACCAGGGCAGTAGGAAGGGTCTACCTAAAGCACCTGGGTGTTTTTTTTTTTCCCCATGCTGGCAATCTGTTCCCCAAGGAAAGCCCAGCTGAAAGGCAGCATCTGGTCCACAGCCTACATAAGCTTTTATTTAATTTCCCAGTGTGTTTGACTGGCAGAGACGAAGACCAAGCTGACGCCATTGCTTAGAACATCCATGCTTGAAGTACCTGTAACCCACAAATAGCAGTGTATTGTCAGAGGACTTACGGATTTGTAGGACTTAGGATGAACATGGAACTATAAGGCAAGATTGGTTTAGGCCCGTTTTTTGTCAAGTCCTCCACGTCTTTCTTCTCCTCTGTTTTGCTTTCAAACTCAACGTTGTTCACTGAAACGTGAATTGAAGGAAAGAGAAAAGAGAGAGTTAAAAATATATCTGCAGTCTTCACACAGCAGGCTGCCTGCAACAGCTGGATGTGCAAACAATGCAGCTGGGATGGCAAACAGCCTTTGAATATGTTGATTAAATGTGATGAACAATCATTTGATTATTATCGCCGCTATTTACTCCGGTATGATACGCGCTGCAATTATACTCCTTAAGTGCTGCGCTGATGAGCGACGCATCAGGAATGGCCAGGAAATGAAGATGCCCAGTGCAGACAAACAAAGAAACCTTACACTTATTTATACACAAGCTGCCACACTGAGGGTGGAAATCCCATTCCAAAATATCATAAATCGCCAAGGAGAGAGGATTGGCTGGGGATTCATGGAAAGACGGCAAGTCTAACCAACCGCATAATTCTCCATCTTTTCCCATAGATCAGCAGCAGGATTGTCTTTGGAACGTGTAAAAGAGCAAATGGATAGGTGAGCTGTGATAATCTGGGGGCTAAGGCTGCTGAATTCCCCAGCAGTAGGAGCTGGAAGGGGCTTCTCGGACTTCCCAGCCCTGTGCCTGTGCAGCGCACCCCGGCTTTGGCAACGCTCCCCAGGGATAAAGGTGTCCAACTCCATCTCACATCAGGTTTCTAACTTACACAATCCCCTTTTTGAAGACTGTTCCGAGCCTCACCCCCCAAGGTTGGAAATACATTCTCTAATTTCCACCATGTTTACTTGCAGTGGGTTTATAGGATAATTTACTTAAGATAATTTCCAATATATGAACTGGAAAACATTTTCTGCTACAAATTCTCTTCCTAGACAGATAAATACACTTGTCTATTAATTCAAAGGACCTAGAATCAAAAAATCTCCCCACTTATAACGTGTTAGGTGCAGGTTTTATATTACTTTTTATTTTATTTTTGCAGCAAAATGACATTTCATTGTGTGTGAGTGACATGTTCAATAAACCCTTTACCGCATCTCAAGCTGGATACATGGGAAATGGCCAGGAAAGAGAGAGGCTGATAAATTGTGATTGATGGGAACTCAGTATTGCAATATAGTAAAATTAACATTTAAGAAAGAGCGAGGAAAACCAACCAAGGCTGACAACATAGTGAAAAAAGTACGCTGAGAAACGTACTTTCCTCTTGGAAAACAGTGTCCTGACTGACTATGACCTGACAGGGACCTCTTGGATTTCATACTACACCTCTCCAGGCTGTGCCTACGCTGCTGGGGGTGAGCCACAAGTTGGGCAGAACAGGCTGGTGGCTGTGGAGCAGAGCGTGGGGACAATGATCCTGGGACCACCTGCAGAATGGTGTAAATCTACATCGGCAGATCCAAGGGTCAGAGCTCTAGAAATGGATGGATCTACTGAAACTGAGATGTGGAGGATTGCAAGAAGCTCTAAAATTCCACAGTGTGAAGGAACCTGAAGCAACAGGGTTGTACCATGGACGCTGTGATGAAAGATCTGCTGCTCCACAGCAGGGTCAACTAACAAGCCAAGAAGCATGAATTCTATCTATGGGCTTGAATATGATGCCACTGTCCTTTGCTGAGGGACCTGTGGCTAGTTGTGCCCCTGGGACACCAGAGGAACTGTAGCAGAGCACTGCTGGGGTAGGAGCTTGCAGTGTGGCAGCAGAGGAAGGTCATCAAGCAGAGGAGCTACTCCCATACTCACAACAAGTTCTTGACTGGTTTGCTACACAAGTTGCTCATTTTGCTGCTCTTGGTTACTACATTTTGTTGGCTTTCTTGCTTTTTGCACCTTTCCCTTACGTAAAGATACATGGATGTGCTCTGGTGAGCTATCTCCAGGGAACCTTACGAAGTGGCTTCTAGAGCCACCAGTTGACCCTTGCCCTGTGGGTTCCTGCACGCTGTGTGAATTGTAGAGCCTTTATCAACAAGTTCTCCTGTCCATCACTGCCAGCACGCTGGTGGCCAGGAGAAAGCCCATCACACAACGTGTGTTGCTAAGTCCTTAGAAAGTTACTCTTTTCTAGCAATTTCATGGCAAAAAGCAGGGGGACAAAGGCACTCACTTGGTATAACAGTGGTTTCCCCTGGTGGGGCAGTGATGGTGACAGGAATGTTCACAGTGGTGGTTTTGTCCAGAGGTGGTTGAATCATCCGCGTCACGTTCTTCTGGTTGTCGGCATCTTCTGGCTGCTCCGGGACCTTCTGCAGATAGGTGCTGGGGAGGGTATGCACAGGGACACTCACACTTCCACTAGCCTCAATCTCACACTGGTTCTCCCTAAGGTAGAAAAGCAGATTTTATTAAATGTGGCCCAAGAAGGATGTAGAGAACATCTGTGCTCTGATGCTGCATCTCTTGCTGGGTTTCATAGACTGTTTTCTTCATGGAAGCTCTTTGCAGAAAAGTCACAGACTGCAGGACAACTTACTGATAGCACAGTATGTGCCCTTCTCCTCTGAGACCTTCTGAGCCAATATCCAAGCACAACTTTAAGATGAACCGTGCCACCGAACGTCACTTTATTCAGGTTAGTGAGACTCGGAACTGAGGCTCATAAGCAAGGACCACGCAGCACTGGCATGCAACAGTGACATTAGTTTTCCAGCATCAGCTGGCTTCTGAATAAAGCCTGACATTCTGCTTCTTAAAGTCCTCCTGAGGGATTATTTAAATTTGGTGATTCTCTTTTCCAGCCCTACACCACTCTATAATGTCACTCTAAGTGGCCTGATAGCGCCTGCACTCCTCCGCGGCAGCGGCTGGGTTTCAGGGAGGGGGAAAGCGAGCTCGTGCACGTGATCAAACTAAACTATATGCAAAGTGTTGTGAAATCCATCTGAAAGGAAGATAATATAGACAGGAAAATTATTATCTCAGTGCCACTCACAGCTCTCCACGGTGACATGAGCTCTAGTCTAAAGAATCCCAGTGAAATTTCCTTTCCATTAGACTAATAAAGCTGCAAAGGCAATCTATCCTTCTTTATTAACTGCTCTAAATGCTTCACGAATACTACTTTTCTCACTTGACTTACATAAGAATTAAACCAAATGAGGTACATCATTGTTCTTAATGGAAGAGGCCACGTGCTGTAACAACTGGTGATGCAGCTGACAGGCTCTCCATTAAAAAAAAGGAAAACCTTAGGGCTATAAACAAGACTGGATGCCATTTAAAAACCTCCTTGAGAGGCTATGAAATTTGCTGTTCCATGTGAAGTCCTAGAGGAACTGTTGGCATTTACACCAAGGATATTTCACTCCTCAAACCTGAGCGATTCTATGGCCCAGCATGAACCAAAACCGCCTTTGGAAGCCCCTGTCATTACTGATTTAAGCCAAATGGACCGGCAGGTTATGGTGGGAGATGGTAAGAGTGCAAGAAGAGCTGCAAGGAATGCCATGGGGACGGGAATAAGTCATTTCCTTAAAGGTTTTTGGGGGCATCGTGGATGTGTCTGGCCACGCAACGCTCACTTACTTGGGCTGATGATTGCGGTGCTCCTTCTCACCAGCCTCAACCTCCTTCTCCCCGTTCTCCTTCTCCACCGAATCGTAGGTCGACAGCGCCCTGTTCCTGAACCTGTGCCGTCTGTGAGGCTCTTCTCCATTCTCACCCTTGGACCCCAGCTCTCCTTCCCTGTTCCCAGACCTCGACCCTCCCCGGTGTCGGGAACGCCGATCGCTCCTGGCCCCGTTGATTGTCCCGTTGCCTTCCTTGCCTTGCCGTTCGGCAGAGTGCCGGTGAGTCCGATGCCTACGGTGCTCTTTCTCACCACCTTCTTCCACCGACCCTCGGCGATGGTGCCTTTTTCCCCCTTCCTGGCCCCTGTTTCGATCGCTTTTCCCTTCCTTCCCCCCCCCTTCCACCTCCTTGCTGCGGCTCCTGTGCTGCCTGTGCCGCTCCTCCTTGTTGTTGGCCCCAGTTTCCCCATTCTCATCCTTGGTCACATCCCCCTTCTCTTGCTCTCCCAATTTCTCCTTATCCCGATGCCGGTGGTGCTTCCGCGGAGCTTCTGCCCCATCGGTGGAGCTGACTTTGGTCTGTTCCACCTCCTGCACATCCACGGGGCTCAGCTTGTTGATGTTGTTCCTCCCTTCGCTCCTCGGCTCCACCACCAGCGGCCGATCCAGGTGGGTCTTCATGTCTGGCCTGATGTGCAGGGTGGTGGCGTATCGCACCCGCTCCTCCGGATCCAGCTCGTTGTACAGCGCCTCGCAGCTGGCTCGGAAATTGTGCATCCGGATCTGGCTGGTCCTCTGCTCCCAAACGGACTTGGATTTGGAGGAATTCTGCTGCTTGCTAAGGAGGGGAGGAAGGCGACAAGTTAGGACCCAACTTTGCACCAATTCCCCCAAAAAAAACATTTAAAAAAAAAAAAAAAGAATTAGAGGAAATTTTCAGCTGAGATGGGGGGATTAGAGGGTTGAGCCAAAGAAATTATAGGAATGGAGAGAGAATGGCTGGCGGAGAACATGAGCGGGGAAAGCCAGCAGGATCATCAGTGTTAGTTTGCCCCCACACGCGTTAGACATGATGGAACAGGCTCTGGAAAGGAGTTAGCTTGATTTCCAAAATCTGGCCAAGCCCCTTGGAAGCCTCAGGTATAGTCTGAAGCATTAAAGTCTTTGCACACAACAAATCGTAGAGCACAGCCAGAGCTTTACAAACGGCCTACCAGCTTACCCCAAATTAACAGCTCCCTTCTCCACACCTGGAAACATCTGGATGAGCAAATCGCGGCAAGTCAGAGAAGTCAGATTAGTGGGAGGAGTGAGGGGAAATTAAACCTGCCCTTGAGGCTCTGAGCCTGAGCACACCAGCCCTTTCCCCTCCCAGCCAGCCAGAGGGGTCACTTCTCAGGCTGCACTGGCCCACTGGCTAATGGCACAGGAGAGACATTGCTCTAAACCCATGGCATCCTCCTGAGGTGAGGATGGACCATCCAGCCCAAGAGTCACCAGAGTCTGGGCAAGCACAAGTTAGAAAAGTCCTGTGTCCCTGAAAAGGCCCTGAGGACAGGGAGAGTCACACGGAGATGCAGATGTGAGGGCAGCACCTTTATCCCCTGGAGAAACCTACTGTTTTCTGTCTCTGTCACCTATTACGGTGAGGATACCTCCAATGACATTGCCTTCATGCTTTTACTTTTCAGCACAGCGCTTGGTTTCTGACCACCACATATGGATGGATCCCCTACCTAGCCCATGCGGGAGGGGAAGGCTTTTTTTTTTTTTTTTTCCTCTCTTTCTAAAGATTTCAACTCAAATTCTGCTTGTGCATAAAAACAGTCAACCCACTGGCTTCCACAGCAGAGTTCTGGATTTAGCCTGCTAGAGGATCAGCGTCCATTTTCTGTCTTAATGAAACCTCTTCTAACAAAGGGAGGAAAATCATTTTCCTTCCACCAGCCTCTGCCCAGACATCTCCATCTCCCAGATGTTCGTCTGACCTCTGCAGCTAGGGGGATGCCTCATGGGACTCACCAACCTCCAGCTCTTCACACACAGCCCAAAAGGGAACCAGATGCATTTTTTATTTTTTTTTTTACGTACTTTTCCGGCCTCCCCTGACAATAAAAGAAAGTGGTTTTTGCACTGATTGGGACTGTCAGGGTCTGTCACCACGTGTGGACCCCGAGGGAGGTGGCATCCAGACGGGTGCAGGTAGCGCTGTGGGAGCTGTCGGGAAGGCTTTGCAGCTCTGAGCCCTGCTGAGGGGGAGGGGAAATGGTTCTTCATGGGGGGAGTCCTGCTGCCTGGTTCTGCTAAAGAGGCAAATCCCCCCCCCCTACTTAACCGCTCACTGCGGATGGGATGAGGGTATCCGGGCAGATGGAAAGGGAGCTGATTTAATCTGGAAGTCAGACCGAGCACAGCTAATCAGCAAAACTAAAAAACTACATCCTGTGTTCCCGAGAGGCACGTTCTGGACCAATTTTCCCACCTTTTACACCACGGGAGTATAGAAGAACGGGTGACAAAAACCCCAGTTCTAAATGCAAATGACACCAGAAGGTACCGGGGACAACACTTTGAGCCTCATTCATCCAAAATCCTACATCAAAGGGAGATCAGGCTCCTCATTAGAGAAGAGCTCCCCCCAAAACTGTCCTATGACCCCTGGCACAAGGACCAGCAGCCTCATCATAGCGGGCAATAACTTAACATTTCTTTTTTGGTTCAACATTTCGAAAGATCGAAGTGCTGTGGCTCATCAGCAGATTGATGGAATCAGTGGGTAACGTGCAATGCCTCCTCTGACTGCCCAGACCCGCTGCCCCGGACAGGGATTCACCATGGGAAGTCACATTTGCAGCTCCCCACCGTGGGCAGAAATGGGCACAGAGTGAGAGAGCTTCCTGGGATGGGTGTCCTAGGATGGTCTGGGCATCCTGCAGGACGGACAGGGTGCCGTGTTCTGCAGGACTCCAGATCTAGCTCTGCTAAACCCAGCTGGGCTACAAAACTGGACCTTCTCTTTAGCCCACAGGGACATGAGACAGCTTAGGGCTGTGCGTGTGCAGGTCTGAGCTCCCCGAGCCCTCCCACCAAACTCATTTGGTCTCAGGGGACATTTCTCACTTCATCATCAAAGTCCTCGGGGCAGGGACCGGCTCCTGTTTTGCGCTTTGAGCAGCCAGACCGAGCTGTGGACACTGAAGTGACAATTAGTCATGATAAGTGAGAGTTGGGAAACTGCCCTTAACTGAAGCCTTGGATGTATCTACAAAGAGCACAGTGAAGAGCACAACCACCTACTCCCCCGTGCACCATCCTCTGCTCCATGTCCAGGGGACAGGCACCACGCAGGGGTAGGACACAAAGCCCCAGCCCCCCTGGGGGGAGCAGAGCACACAATAAATCATCTGGCAGCTTTCACAGGGGCAGCCTCCCCTCGAATGCCTGTGCTGAACCCATCAAAGCCAAGATACAAGGAAAACCTCCTGAAGAAGAGCAGATGTTGGTGAGGAGGGAAGGCTGAGGGTTGCAAGGCTGGGGCTCATCTCGCAGCGCAGGAGAGACATTCTGGACCTGCAGCTTCTGACGCAGGATGCATCACTTCAGGAGGGGTTTTTAGTTGGGTTTCCTTAACACCAAGAGCACAAATCAGCCTTTACCTCTGAGGTGCTAAAGCTTCCACTGTACATGACTCACGGCTAAATGAAAGGTGCTGCCAGGTGCATACACCGCTGGGAACCTGCAGAAACCAAATAATACACACACCTGCACGTGTTAAAGGCTCAAATTCCTCGGCATCTAGAAACGAGATGCATCCTTAACACTGACACAAGCAGGGGAGGTGATTGCCAAAAGCCTACAAACGCGCAGCCACCCGCTGGCTTTGGTCCCTAACAAGTCAAAGAGCAGGAGGCTGAGAAGTAAATCCCTGCATCCCTTCTTCGTCCTACACGAAAAGGCACAGCAACAACAAAACAATCGGGGAAATAAATTGCAGTGAAAAGGCAATCAGGAGAATGCAAAGCCTGCCTGCGAGCTCGTTATGGCATTCCAACCGGTCAAGAACATCAGGAACAAGTGACAGCAGGCAGAAAGTCTGCTGGAAGAGGTGGAAGTAAAGCGACTGAGCAGGTCGGTCCCTCTGGGGACAGCGTTTAGGGTTTTCCAGAGCCAAAGAGGCAGCAAGTGGAGGGAACGTGTCCTCTGCTTGTCCAATTAAATTTATCTGACTCTCCTTGCTCCGAGTTCCCACGGCAACGGAGCACGGCCACACATGGCAGCTCTCCTGGTGCTCTGCTCTCCTCCTGGGCAGAGGAGAGATTTGGAACTTATTTATGGGCACAACAGGAACGTCCCCGTAAAACAAGACGCTCTTCATTACAAGCACCTGCCTCCGAGGATACGGTGCCTGCGCACCCAGGGAAGGATTGTAAGAGAGGTGGAAAACCAGAAAAATGGGCACAACCATCTCCTCTGCTTCCTCTGGTGTCTGCTCCTCTTAATTATTGGGTGAGGATTGAAACTGGGGCAGAGACAAACCACCTACGGTACAAGCACGATATGCCACAGCGTAGCGTGGCTGCTGATAAACTGCTGAAAAAAAAATGAGCCTTTGTGATAACAAATGTTTCTTTCCGCAAGAGAAAAACCACCTATTTAAGAAGCCAAGTCCTTATCTGAAATCCTGTTCGCTGTCTGCTTCTTAAAATCCTTCTGAATCCATTAAGAAAATTGCATTTATCACCTCTCATTTACAGACACGGTACAAAGATTAATGTTAATCCACTTTCTTTGCAATTACTTCCCAGCCCTATTTTCTGTCTACAGAGTATTTTGAACTCTTTGAAGGGTACTGGCAATATACTCAGTTTTCAGGTCCTCTGGGCTGGAAATGTAGTATATATTCCTGTTAATATGCCTCTCTAAGTAGCTCCACTGGTTTTGCTTGGATTAAGAAACTGGCATTCAAACAATTCCTGCCTGTGGCTAGAAAGAAAACCATATTCATGTAGAATCAAATAAAATTCATATTAATGAACCAGTGACTAATACTGGTATAGAGAAAAAACACAACCAGTCACTGTTTAGACTATTCAGGAAAGGAAAGCATATTTTCAGTCATATTCTAATCTTAGGGTATTCCTTAATGATTAAAGATTTGTGTTATCATAACCTTTTAAAACACTGCTTTAGTTAATAGCACTCTGCTTCCCCAAACTACTGGTTTAATCAACTACATAAATGCAATCCATAAAATTTTGCTTTAGTAAATAATGAAGGAAGGCTGACTATGAACATAATAATTTGATGTTAAAAATACCTACATATTAGATTGTGGGTATGAAAGAATATGTTCCGATTAAAGATGAAAGAAAATTTCTTGTTAAAATACGGTTCCAACAGAAAATGCAATGCATGAAGTCTTTCCACTGAAATCATATTTTCTGTTGATAAACCTGGAGAAGGTCTCACCGTGTTTCAGTTTTCCACTTGGAAAAAACAACACAGCATCCTAGTTTGGGGCAGGCACACACGAAGCAGGGTGTTTTAGCTCTGTTTGATTTGATAAGACGATTTTCTTTCAGCTGAAGTCACCACGAGTGATGAGATTTGCTTTGCCCGTGACCCCGGGAGTTGCTGCTTGGCTGCTTTCGCACCTTTTCCCCTTTTTGAGCTACATCTTCTGCTGGAGCTCTCTCAGGAGACACGCTGCACGCTCCCACCGAGCTGGAGCAGCACTGTCACAAATGCCACCACCGAGGACAGCCGTGGAGAACACTGCCCAGTCTGCCCCAATATTATGCTTGAATTTGATTTTGCTTTTATATATTAGAATTTTTGGTTATTTTAGTTTCTCAGAGTGAAAATATTTTCTTTCATAGCATTTCTCCTAGTGCTTATTAGCCAGAAACCCTGAATCCCTAATGTCATCTAAGCCTAACATAATATTGGCCTTACATCACATCCTTATGGCCAGAGACCTGCTACTGAAATTGGAAATGCCTTTCAAACTATCATAGACACCAACTTCTTAGATCAAGAAACTTCATTAAATGCAACATTTTTATTGTTTTCAATATGATAGAATGGGTAGGGTCAGAAGAGACCTTAAAGACCATCTTGTTCCACACCCCTGTCCTGGGCAGGGACACCTCCCACCACAGCAAGTTGCTCCAAGCCCCCTCCAACCTGGCCTTGAACCCCTCCAGGGATGGGGCAGCCACAGCTTCTCTGGGCAACCTGGGCCACGGTCTCACTACCCCCAGAGGAAAAAATTTCTTCCTGAGATCTCATCTCAATCTCCCCTCTTCCAGTATGAAGCCATTACCCCTTGTCCTATCACTAGATGCCCTTGTAGGAAGTCCCTCACCAGCTTTATTGTAGGCCCCCTTCAGGTACTGGAAGGCCATTGTAAGGTCTCCCTGGACTTTCTCCAGGCTGAACCCCACCATCTCTCTCAGCCTGTCCTCACAGCAGAGGGGCTCCAGCCCTTGGAGCGTCTTCTTGCCCCTGAATGTTACCATCCTCAGATTGAATTTCCTCTCCCTTTACCTGATCTTCTAGACAACGTGAACTGTGGATACAGAATGTGCTGGCTGGGGGTAATTGGTCCCAGAAGGCTAAGAAGAAGCTGAGATGGCAGAAGGGCCAGGGCTGAACACCACCACGAGTCTTTTGGGAGGCTCTGAGCGTGTGGGCATAGACGGCTCAGCAGCTGCAAGTACTCTGGCTGCTGAAGAGCCTTTGGCCAGTGAAGAGCCAGAACATCCCCAAGGTGCGCACCAGAACACAAGTTAGGAAAGCTCTAGCATTTCTCTCCCAACCCCTAGAGGTGTCCATGGCCACCAAAGAGCAGTCTAATCCCAGAATTATAAATATGAGGCTTAGCTTTATGCACATGCTGGGAAATATTTATTCTGTCTGAAGTTATACTGCTGTCATCAGTCACAAGATCCCGTTTCAGACCTCAAGATTTGTTTGGTATTTCAGTTATGAATTGTGATCAGGTAATTGCATCCCCATTAATAAATAACAGGGTGAGAGAGTTAAAAGTAAAACAAACAAACAAAGTTAGAAGACACATTGCTATGGCCTGACTTCACAAAAAACACGCCCAGGTTAAATATGTGGAACCATTAAGTTCTCAAATTATATTTACTTGAAATTATGTTTTATCCTCTGAAGCGTTTGTGCCACACTTTCCAGAAGACATTCTGGCAATTAGACTGCAATGGACTAGTGCAGACTCGGCAACAGCCAAAGTCCCACCATCAGCTCCATCCTTTTGACAAAACCCAAGACCAAACACATCAGGGAATGAAGTCACAGCCTCCTTTGTGTACAGGGAGGATGGTCCAGACACTGAATATACAAAAGCAAGCGATAGAGATCAAGAACAATTTGGGTTCTTGGATTGGCAAATGAGAAATTCGTCCTGGTAGAAGATATTTTTCATTTCCCCCTGTTCGCTATCAGCCTGTCTCCAGATGGATGGAGGCACCAGAGATGTGCTGTGATGGGGGGTGGGAAAGAAAGAGCCACTCAAAGGAAAACAAGTTTTGTTCTAGAAAAAAAAAATATATCTCTGGCAGGTGCCAGAGATTTTTTTCCAGCACTTCTGGAAAAAAAATCCCCAGCTCCTGAAACACTGGCTTTTGATTTATTTACCATTCTAGAAAACGCCTTAAGAACATGCCATTTTTCATGTCCAAGCAATGACTGACACCTCTGAATCCTATTAGAAATAAACAATAAACAATAACAATACAATGAAAACCTCAAGTCACTGAATGCACTGGTTTGGATTTCGTCAGCCACAGCAGTTCATAAGAAAATTCAAGGTCTCATATCTCCTAAATACATACTATTGGAAAAAAAGCAACATAATTATTCACTTAGCTGTGTGTCATCGCTTATGTAGTTTCAGTATGTATTTTAGATAAATGCTGATCTACTTAAAGAAATAGAACATATCTGTATTTAATTACCTCTCCTCAGTGACTTAAAAATAGATTTTGTACCACTTGCATTGCTTGTTTCATAAATTTGGTATAGCACAAAAGCCTGGAATTGACACAAGAAAATTACTGACCTTGATTATTTTTTTTATTTATTTATTTTTTAAGAAACTAACTCCAATATTTTCTCCTTGGTTTCTTACCAATTTGGAAATATTTTAACTTTTTTTTTTTAGAAAAACAAAGAAAGAAAGAATATGGGGAAAAAACCTAACTCTCTGTACGTAAAAATACTTTGGAATAAATTTTGTTCTTTCAGAACAGGTGACCACGGTTTTGCAGATCCTGGTTGTTACTGATAATAAAGGCCCACGGTATTTTATGCTGTTTGAGAAACCTAAGGGAGAAAAAGGAACAGGGATTTTTAATTATTTTTTTTTTTCAACTTTAAAGAGCTCTTTTAGATTTGTGGATTACTATTCAACTTTCATGTGTGCACAAAAATTAGACCATTTATCTATTCAGCATAATTACAGCAATAGCACGCGCAGCGGGGAGAAGCAGAGCGATATAAAGGCATCCTGAATCCAGGGAATGGGAGTCCACTGCACCTGCACGTCCCTAACAGGAGTTGTTCCAATTTCTCTATTTGAATTTAAAATAAAAACCACATTTCTAACCATGACATTTATACTGAGTAAATAAGCCCTTCAGATGTCTTTGCACTTCAGGGGGGCTGTGCCGACACTCTCTGATGGCTGGCACTTCTATACATTGCACACTGCTGTGGAGTCCAGTCATTTATTTAATCAAAACAGGGGGTTTTAGTGGAGAAATGCTCTTTAGATACCCACACAGAGAAGAAAATGCACACTCAGCTCATCCACCAAAACCAGCCCCGCTTTGCATAGGAAATTACAAATTACTGCCCAGACGGTGCATAGAAATGGTAAAGAGGATGAGAATCCTCAGTTACAGCTTTTTGTAGTAAAAATTTATTCTGTTCAGAGAACAGATGTGAGTCATCGCTGCAAAAGGAGCCTCCATTACACTGTCTCTACGGCTGGAGGGGAGTCAGCTGCAGACCTCAACGGCAAACGCCCCTGAATGGGGGCAAATCCTCCTTCCAGACAGATTTTAGTACCTGCGCTTTGATTTCATCCTTCTAAAAGGCAGTTCTGCTTCTGGAAGTTTGGAAAAGGGGCCAACTTCTTCATTTTTTTTCAAGGCTTTATTCCTAACTGCGCAAACTTTGCCTTGGGCTGGTTTGGTGCAGCTTCTACTGGAGAGAGGCAGCAGCTCTCCTCCATCACCCCCTTTACCACCCCTCTCTCCTGACAGGGTGAGGAGACCCAAAGGGCAGCAAACTTCTCACCGTACCTTTCTGCCTGCCAAGATTCCTGGCAGCCAGGCAATCCATCAGAAGAAATCAGCCCAAAACTGCCTCAGTCTAATTTACTCCCCTAATCTTCACTGTCCCAACCCTGTGAGATCTCAGACCTTAGCACAGACACATCACACCTACTTCAGTCTGGGTCACAGAAGCTAAACCCACACATCGTAGCAACGTATTTTTTAATACAAACACATCTAAGATCCACCAGCGGACGAGGACCCCCAAAACACCCAGGGAACAAGGAAGATGTTCAGGAAGCTGGTGGAAAACCTCCTTTGGTTCACCGTGCCTTCGGTACCTGCTATGGTGCACCTAAGGACAAACCCACCTGTGTTTGAATTGCACTTACTTGTCTCTCCAAAAGCATTAAAGAAGAAAGACAACGTCAAACGGTACAAGTACAACCCAAAGCGAAGACACTAAGATGGCTTGATGAGAAGCTGATGACGAGTTTTGGTGTGTTAGTTGGCAGGGAGCCATGGTGTTTTCTACAAACCTGCATCAGTGTCAAAGCGCACCCGTGATTCACAGCGAAGCCAGCAAGGTTGGTTTGTTAGGAAGCGCGTGGAGCGAATGGAAGGTCTACCACTGTGTCCGCTCATCCACAGGTACATAGGAGCTTTCCCAGTGCCTCATTTTTGCGCTCTCTTTAGCTTTAGGCTCCAGCTCAATAAGGTTAGAGACCACAGGCACGACCAGTGCTCTCATGAGTTTAAGTTTTCCAATGCAGAGATTTCCAATTTGGTCTCAATTGGGCCTCATTTTCAGAAGTTTCTTTTAAAGTCCTCCTCCAGCTTTCATTAAAGAGCGCACTCATGGTGGGCCCCCCTTCTCCTATTGAACTAGAAGTGCAAACACTGGTGGAACATCAAAGCCATCAGCCCAGCACATGATAAACACAGGGCATGAAAATACGAGGAAGAACAAGACGAACCATCAAATGAGGGAAGAGGGAAGGAGAGGGAAAATAGTTAGGGAAGAAAGAAAATAATTAGGGGGATGGGAAAGAAATTATGGAAGGGGAGGAAAAATAAATCACAGTCAATGAATGAAACACTACAGAGTTGCTCACAATCCAATCACAAGCATTATATGGCAACGTCGCACACCTTCCAGCCCTTCCACCATACGTGGGTCTGGAGGCTTTCCACAATGATGGGAATGATTTTTGGGAAAAAAAAAAGTGAGTGAAGGTATCAGGGGAAGGGGAAAGAGGGAGGTCTATAAATATAGAGAGATATATCATAAATCCATTTACTGAATATCGTAACAGAGAGCAACTCACGGTGAATTTACGCTGGAGACTGACGAGCTGCGAGATACAGTACCTCGAGTTTGCTTTACAAAACTGCACATGCAAAAACAAAACAAACAAAGAAAACAAAAAGTGAGAAAAGAAAGCAAACAAACAAAAAAAAAAAAGGAAGAGAAGAGAAACCATAAAAGACATTGGGAGGAGACTCATACAGGCTGTGTCCTACTGAATGCAGACGGCAGCGTGCACCTTGGGAGGAGACCAGGCAAGCTTCAAATAGTGTGGAAGCCACAGACACACCACCTTCTATTTGACAGGGAAACAACCAAAGAATCAAAAACTGAGACAAAAAGGGGAAAAAAATTAAAAACTGAACCAAAAGCCACAGGATGATATCAGGACTTTATGCCTCCATGTGCTGTACTCACACAATGAAAGTCCTCCGCAGAAGTCATCTCTAGGACCTCTGGGTAGAGGTCTTTGCAGAATCAGGTGGTGATTGCTTTTACAGCTGTGCTGCAAATAATTATTTCCAACTGGGAGCAGCATGCTAATTCCCACTCCAGCCCCGTGACACAAGGAAGAAGCCTCAGCACAGGCTGGAGGGAAGACCTTGGACCATCAAAATCCACCCGACCCCCAGCAGCTGGCGCCAGGCTGCTTCTCCTTGCTCTCTGCCTTGAATAGAGGCACCTACCTCTCTCCTCCAAGAGACACAGGGATGTGCCTGGGCTCAGACTGCCCAAATTTGGCTCACCGTGCCTAAAACGCCATAGGTCTGCTGCAGTTTAGGCTGGGGATTACACATTATTGAAAGAAGCTTGTTTCAGTTCACAAGTAATTTTGTAGATTCTCCTCCATCCAGTGTTTGTATAAACACCATTATACATGGGGGGTTCTAAATACAAAAAGCACTGGATTACAGAGAAAAACAGTTTATTCTTCCTTTGGCGGGGAATCTACAAAAAAAACAGGATTCTAAGTATCTTGATAAATCTTGGCTTGAGGCACTAATTTGTTCATAGTTATGAACAATAACTTTTCTAAACCCACATCATCCAAAGAACCCTCCCCAAGACCGAAAATAAAATCCCTTCACCTCCTGAATTCGCCTTTCGGGCTGTAGCATTTTTTTTCCTGCTTCCATGAGAGTTTTAATCTGTTAACAATCAGTGCTAGCAAACCAGTTAAATCCAATGTTCTTTGGATATCATATAACTAGAGTTTTAAAGATATGTTTACTTAAAAGTAATGGATTAGTCTGAACAGAAATGTTGGCGCAGGTAATGTCTGTAACACAACAAAAGAGAAATTATGAAAGGCGTCATAGAAGTTTTGCTTGGAGCAAATAACTTCCTGAGCAGTCAAGTAAAGTATTTTTGCCTAAACTTCAGTATTTCTGCATTTGTACTGTGCCAAATGAAATGGGATCAGGACTCAAAGTGGGGTTGGCATGCCCTGCTTGCTTGCCAAGAAAATTATGGTTTCCAGGTTGCCGATGCTGGGGATTTTGGCTGGATGCTGAACCCCAGGACGGCAGCTAAAACCTGCAGAGCACAAGCCCTCAGCTGGGTAAATGCCTCAAGCACAAGTAAGAAATTTCTTGGACAAAACAGGTGGAAAACTTATGATGGAGAAGAATGTTCTGGGCTGCCCTGATTTACCTGGAAGTCAGCACCACCACTGTGCGATACCTGTTGTGTGGGTTGACCTTGGCTGGACACAGGGTGCTCACCAAAGCCACTTTATCACTCCCCTCCTCAACTGGGCAGGGGACAGAAACCTTGCCACTGAAACCAAATAAACCTGTAGAAATTTTACTGTTAATGCTGAAAGCAGAATCTCAACCTCCCTCAGCAGGAGGCTTGAATGCCTCCTTTGGTGCAGTGCAGGACAGAGGCCATGCTCTGGTCCTGCCAAGTCTCCTTGTAACCTAGCCAGCCGAGGTTATGCAAGTCCTGCAGCACTCCAGCTTCTCTCCTCTGCTCCCTTTGCTGGAGTTCTCTTGGGTTGAAACTAAAAATTCAACTAAATTTGTGCGGGAACCATAGGGCGTAAAGCTACAAAACAAAGACAGCTTCCTTTTCCAAATCAAAATGAGGTTGAGTTTTGCTCGATGCTACTTACCATCCGTGAGGGAAAGAGCACAAGAGAGTCTTTAGGTGTAGCTGAGTCACCGTTACACCGACAGCAAGGGCAAAAAGGTAAGCTAACAGGAGGAATCACAGTACCTCACACATCAACACACTTCAGGGGGGAAAAAGAAAGGGGAGAAATCACAAGCCAGCAAGAGGAGAAGAACACCCTCTTCTAGTCCACACAACATCCAGCACGGGATGGGTTATGTGCTGGGTGTTCAGGCCCACTTCTTGCTGGGTCCTGTTGGGTTCCGACAGCCCAACGAGGATTTGGAAACAAAGCTCAGTATTCCCAAGACAAAAGGTAAACATGGAACCTCCGAGATGGAAAATGTCCTGGAGAAACAGAGCAACTCCCCCCCCCCTTCATCCCCAGACCTGTACAAAAGGGACAGACAGCTCCTAGAAGTCACCGTGAAATGATGGGCTGCCCGTGTTTGCTCTTGGCACTTCTCAAATGAGCACTCAACTCGCTCACATTAACAGGCAGCATCCCCCTGTGGGTGTGCAATTAAAATGCAAACTGCTTTGAACAACCGTGTGAGGGACCAGCAGAAACCAGTCAGAGCTTGGAGAGAGGAGGAGGTCCTTAGAGGTTGGAAGGGTATCCTGGAAAGCATGTGTGACTTTGAAAATTGGTAGTGGGCGATTCTATGGACTGTTTTTTTTGGTCTGCGTGGATGATCTCTGACACCATCAACTGTCAGGTTTCATCCACGGCACGTGGGAAGTTCTCCCATCCAGAACTTACACCCTATACCTCTGCTTAAACAACTCCCTCAGGTCTGGCTAGAACTGTAACCCATCACCACATGGAATTAAAAAACCCCATAAGTAACAAAATGCAAAAAAAAAAATTTCACTCAGCATGACTTTGTCATAACTACCTAGCAGGTTCCTACAAATTTAGCGCTTGCTGTTGTGGTTGCTATTTTAAGGCTTTTCCCAAGGAAAGGTGAAGAGAGGCCACTGGAAAATACATGGGCTCTGGGTGCCGCAGCTGGTGTCCTCTCCAGCTGGTCTGCTGGGTGTGCTTATCGCAGCCCCTTTTGTACGTGCCATTGGTGCATCTCTGGCTGGAATAGAAAAGGCAGCGGAGGAACCCAAATGCAGGGAGTTCAGGCTTTGGGTTAGGCAAACACAAAGAAAATCAACCCATGTTTGCACTGGGGTACTGGTGTGACCCACAGGAACGAGCCGGAGGGCTCTGCCTTCCACTGGCACCTTCTCGGTGGCATCACAAGGTGCTTTGCACATCTCCACCACCTCCAAAATTGCCCCCTTTTCCCTGCCTTCCTCCATTCTGGCCGCCGAGGAAGATGCACCAATGGTTTGCTCTAGAGACCCGTCGGTCTGTACAGTCGCTCAGTTCAAGAAGTTGAGTGGTTTGAACGTTGTACAAAACAGAGGGTCTTCAAGACAATGCTGGGCAAACTGAACAAACCCAGAAACTCACCTCCAGAAACAACAAAGCAAGGAAAATGCTAAACAGAAAACAAACAAAACAAAAAAAATCTCAAAAAATAAGAATAAAACAATGGGTTCAAATTAAAACACGGTAACATGTGTTAAACAGATATTCTGTTTTAAACCAAACATTGCAACAATGACAAAACCAGCACACCATCCTAGCTTTTAATCCTGAAAAAAACACAAAACAAAAAGGATCCTTTAGGATAGAGTTCACCAGGTGAAAAACCAAGCTGTGGTCAGAGAAACCTGTTCACGGTAAATCCCTTTGGTGGAGAAGAGGATGAACCACAAAAATCCTGGGAGATCGATGAAGTAGAAGCTACAAACCAAGAGCAGGTAGAATATTTTAATAAAGTCCTTTGAGCCAGCTGCAAGGCAGATGACATCTCAATGCCGCTGTAATAACGTGTATATTATTAAAACAGCTCCTCACGACACCGTAGCACTTCACCATCCGCCAACCACAAAACAATCGGTGGCTCACACAGCAGCCTGTTGAGTGTGGAATGGTGAAGGCACCTCTTTGGACCCTCCACGTGGGCTGACACACTAAATAACAACCAGATTCTTACCGCCTAGGAATTTACATTTTGCAACCAACGCAATAAATCGTACGTTTCCTGGAGCTGAGTTATGACGAGAGGCTTGAATGGCGGAGGAGAGCAGAATGGTAGAATGGGTTGGAAGGGACCTTAGAGATCATTGAGATAACTGCAGGCACAGGAGAACACAAACCCCCAGTACACACTGTGTTTGGAGGGGAAAAATGCCAGAGGTGGAGGAGCAGAGACAAGGCTGGAGATTATGGGATGGCCTGGAATGAGGCTGAGGGGAAGGGACTTGCTCTCAAGTCCTCGAGGTGGGCCTGAGAAGGGAAAGGAACAAACCAGCAAGCACAGCATCTTGGCAGCGAAGCAGCAAAATAACCAATGCGACTTCTCACCAGACTCAGCCCCAGGACAGTTTTGTCACCTCCGTGGGGGGTGGACAGGCACATTGGGAACATAAATATCGTGACAAAGGCAATGCAAGTCATGGTGCCCTCTGCTAACACCCAAGAGACTTGTCCTGATCGATGCAGGTAGAGAAAAGTTGACATCTTCAAAACACTGATCTGTGCTATAGATGCCTGCTGTTACAGAAATCCATTTTCATAGGTTATGAAAATAAAAAACAAATTATAAATCTAAAAAAATGACTCCTTAGGAGGAAGTAAAACCATAAACTGATAGGGTAGAGCCACTTTTGCAGCAGGCAGTTTTTCCCAGCCCCTGCTCACCAACTGCTATGGGGTACCCAAGCTCTACAGGCTTTTGGTGGGATATTTCCATACGTGAAAAATCCCATTTCCAAGCACTATTTCAGTTGTGGAGAGTCCAGCTCTGAACCGCATCAGAGGCTTGACCTGAGGACTCCTGCCGTCACCACAGCACCTGCTCCATCTTCAGGACCACTGTGTGGCTTAAAAACTTAAGAGATGGAGTAGCAATGTAGGTTTGGCTCCCAGCCACGGGTGCTTATCATCAGCCCAACTGCATTGGGTAGAGATATCTAAGGTATAGGAGCTGCAGATACAATTTGAGGCAAAATAAGGAGAACGCCCCAATTTTGTACTCCCTTTCAATTGTGGTCACAAAACTGGCCCTGGGATATTGAAAACCAGGTGAAAGCTTGGTGAAAAATCATGGAATATGGTTATTTTAAGCAACTAACAATGTGACGTGAAATCTTAGCTCCATTGAAGTGGGCTTTTTTTCTGATTTCTAAGAAATCTTCGCATGCATTGTGCTTTTGATTTAAAAAGAAAATAAGCATCATTATCTTGCATTTTAAAATAACTGTGCCAGGAAATTCAAAGAACAAGAGCAAATATTCTCATTTGTCTTCTTTTCAAGGCTGGACAGAAAATCGTTGTAAGAAACGGATTACATTTAAAACCAACAAACAGATACAGTGTAAATAGGAGCTGATTAAAGCAGTAATGGCAAAATAAAATGTCAACAAGAATAAAATAGTAGAATTAATAATATTCTTTTCCTTTAACATATAATGAGCTGGCTCAATTTGGCCTATTGTCTTTGATGAAGTGGATTAAACTCCCAGTATCAAGGGTCTCAAGAGATTTACGCTGAAGTAACGAACAGGGATCCTGCTGCATTTCAGACATTTTGCAATAAAATTGATCAGGAAATTTCTTTTTCCACGCTTGAGTTTCTCCAGCTTTTGGGAGTTTCCCCTGCAAAAAGGGTCTGGAAAACATCAGCAGCTCTCAGTAAAATGCACAACCAATTTTTTTGGATACTGGTAGATGCTAAAATTCCAGATGGGTTAAATGAACTTTTATGAAGAACATACTTTTCAGTAAATCCATCCAAGGTAGGCACGTCTCAGCCACAGGCCTGTTATCCCATGCAGGCAGAACTCTGAGCTCAGCAACGTCTGGACAGGTATTTCCACCTACAGATAATTTTTTCCCTTCATTTTACATCAGTAGATATGAAAAGGTGGGCCCCAAGGCAATGTTTTTTAAGGATTCTGGTATCACAAAATCTGTGCATGTGCCCATGTCCACGCAGAAAAGCCTGCATCTGAAAATGCAGATTTGATGTGCTCTTTCAAACAGCAAAAAAAGACCATTCAAGCATATTTTTTTCAGTCTGATATTTAGGAGGATGCCTTTACGAGGCAGAAATCATTAACGAATAACAAAGACATTAAGTGCACACATACCTCTTGAAATTAAAAATCCAAAGTGAAATACTGACACTTCACCTGGTGAAATCTATCCTAGGACAGCTTAAAAAAAAAAAAAACCCTTCTAAAAAATACAGTTATTTATAGCAAGGCAAAAGATGAGACATTACAAAAGAAACCAAACTAAAAGAAACACTTAATTAAATTCATGGTTAAGCGATCAGCGCTGAAGTGTTCAGTCAACCTAAAGCCCTGTCCGTAACAGAGGTGGAATAAAAGGGCTCAGAGTGTACTATGGGATGCTCCACTTGAACAGAAATATAGCAACACTGAAAAACAGAAATCAAATCATAAACTTCACAAAATAATAAAATAGTGCTTACGCTGCTATGGAAATGTTTGCTGCCGACATGGGGCTGACTTCAGCCACTTCCTTGGCTTTTTGCAGGGCGAGCTTTTGATTGGTGGCTTCCTCCATCTCCTCCTCGTCCTGGTGCAGAAAATCAGGAGAGATCAGAGCATGCATCATGGAAGGACAATAACCAGAGCTCCCCAAGGCACGAGTCGTACAGCATCTGTCACCACCACGCTGGGAGAACAGGGGAATCTCATTAAAATAAGGCATAATTTCATAAGTTCTTGCAGAGACCCCTGGGAAGGGTCTTGGTGCCAACAACAGCTGGTAAGGATGAGAAATGCAGGGTTTGGTCAAGCGCTCAGTGCATTTTTACCATGATTACATCTCCCTTGCAAGGCTTTCTTACCTCTCTTGGGTCTCATCACTTAGCATTCGGGTAGGAGACTACGGCAGGGCACGGAGAGACAAGTGTGATATTTCTGAGGGGAAACAAGCCCCATTTCTCTCAGACCTGCATGTGTAAAAACACTCTAAAGCCTTCATCCTACTGAAATGCATGGGACAGACTCCTAAATCCTTCACGTTTTCTTGCCAGTGTGACTTTTCAGAAACGGTAAGCCCAACACTGGATCTTGTCTGGTCCTGTTCACATCAGTTTTACCCCAGAAATTCCCACTTATTTAAGCTGAATCACGGGGTGAAAATAGGAAGGAGGAGCCACATTAGAGGGGAGTCTGTAGACCCAAACATAGATCAGAGAGATGGTTATATTCCTGCTTTCTGCATACACTCCCCCCGAGATGGGGTGGATTTTGAACCTCTGTGGGCATTGCAGGCTCCCGCAGAGCGTAACTGTGATTTATTTCCTCCCAGCTGGTGTGACGATGAGAGACCTACTGCTCAAACTCGTACCAGAGGACCTTAAGCAACGAGATGAGGGTGCAGAAGGTGAAGGAAGAGCCTGGTTCATTTTCAGCGGTCATCTAGGTTAAACGCCCTTTGAATTTTCTAGCCATTCTGAATTGACTGGTTCTCTAAATTGATAGTAAAATCCTGGCAGGGTAAACACAGCCCCTCTCGTGGGAACGTCACACCACACGCCGAGGGAATGGCCACAGGTCAGGCCAAGAGCAGTCACAGCTCTTCTGTCAAACTTTATGAAACACCACAGGTCTACCTCTGCTCTTCGAAGGCATTGCTGTGAAACAGTTCTGCTTAAAATCATAAAAGCGGGCAGTAAGACATTTCAGCTTATGAATAGGAAGGAATACAGATTTATCCCTCCTCAATACCATATGCACAAACAGTTCCTTGCTCTGACTTTGGTGTTATTTGCTTAAACCGCAATCATTTTGGAACCGTTTTCCTTTTTCTCCTCTAGAAGGAAAAAAAAAATAAGGGAAAATGAATTAAAAAAAATACCTACCATTAAATTCCCACAGATTTTTTTTTTCATTTCCAAATATTAGCAAATCTATAGCAAGTAAATTCTTACTGTAGTGAACGAAGAACCTGAGACACTGAGACAGGCCATGAAAAAAAAAAAAGCCCTGCTGAAAGATAATAGAAAAATCAATATTTCTCAACTGCCAACTTCCAGTAAATTTATCAATGGTTTGGAAGCTTATTGTAAATCAAGGGTATCTGCAGAATATGAATTTTTTGAGGATTAAGCCCCCAGATAAGACAGCTTTTAATATTTTCCCTTCATTCCGCAAGTATCTTCAAGGTGTTTCTTCTCTTGAGGACTCTCTAGCAGCATTAAAATCATATATATTCAAAAGCTCTTGATTTTTCTTTCTGTGAACCTAAAGCACCAGGTGCAGTTTTTTTACTCTTTCTTTAAAATTTGTAGCTTCAACTACATTTTCCATGGCACATCAGTAATTCTGCTGGATTCGATATCTCAAAGTAAGAGCAGAAAATAGTTGTTGTCATGCTAAAGACAGCCATCCCTAACTCAGAACAAGCTCCCTCTTCAGCAGTGACTCCTTAATCCTGTTCCTGTAGCTCCTTCCACCCAGAGACTGCAGATCACTGCAAAAACAAATTAATTTTTTGCCTGATACCTGCACTGCCAGCTCTCACTGGGCACAGGCTGGTCGTCTTCTGCTTGAAGAACACAGGGGTGTTTTTCTAGAGTTCTTCCCCTTGATTTTTTTTTTTTTATTTATTAGCATTTTTCTATCTCAATCAAAATTCCGGTTGGTGAACTGAAATTCAGATTGAGAACAGTAAGAAGTTATTTAACCTTGAGATGTTGTGCTGTAGATAAATTGAAGGAAATCTAGAAAAAGCAGGAAGAGTGATTTAAAAAGTTTTAAAAATTACTTCTGAAGAAAGATTAAAAGCTCTGAGTATGTGTACATTGGACAAACAAGTTCTCCAGGATCTAAAAAATTACATAGACCTTGAAGACAGATCAGGCCATATTAGGATTTCAGGATAAATTCATTTAAACCACACAGCTTCTCACATGGTAAAACCCATCTTTGGTGCTGCCCACAACGATGGGCAGAGTTAAGAATGACTGATCTTTATTAAGTTCACCCAATTAATGCCCTCCCTGTTGGGAAGGAGAAGGAGGAGTCTTCATGGAGACTCTGGTTTTTGTCACTCATTTCATTCCTTCTGGAGATTTCTCAACTTTTTTTTAGTATATTTTTACATACTTTTCTGTAAAATTCATGCATTCCTCCTATCCCATATTGCACGTTTTTAATACTGGTTTCTCAAGGATTCCTGGCAGTGCAGAGAGATCAGAGAACACTCTTTGTGCTTTTGGATAATAAAGGGTCACTCGTGGAGGCATTACACGCCAATTGAACAAGGATGAAGAACAAGCTGCTGCGTGTCGCCGGAGACATTATGGGATGGGTCAGCAGAGAGAAGATTTTAAAAGAAAATTTCGAGGATAATTTTAGATTCCACTCTGAATAAATGAACAGGAAGAAGAACCTGCCAATGTATAGAAAAAACTAGAGGGTGGGCGACCCACAGAGATTCAGGACAGTTCTGAGAAATCACTAGAAATCGAGTTGGTAGAGTTTAAGTCAGTGGTAAGGGAAAGCCAGCCCAGGGAGAGGAGAAAGACCTGGGGAGGAAGAGGCAGATCCTGGAGGACAGATTCTTTGTATATTCAAAGCAAAGAAGGTGATGATGATTCTTCTTTTTTTTTTTTTTCCCCCCCAAAACGAGTCATTCCAACACACTGGTGAGTTTTGTAACAGACATCGGATGATCAAGCTTAGGTAAATATAGTTATAATTCTCATAACTTCTGTTACAGGTCACAAGGCCCAGCTAAGGCTACTGAGAAATCTTCAAATGCCATGACAAAAAAAGTCTAAATCAGTGTCCAGAAGTGGAAACGTTGGTTGAGGTGTTTCCAAAGAGCTGGAAAGGTTTTTTTGTCTTTCCCAAACAGAGGCAGTTGCAAACTGCTTAGGGTTTTCCCACATTACATGCAGCACTGATCTCAATTCGTTTTGCAGCGTAAATGTCAAGGAAGTCTCCTGAGATCAACTGACTCCTGAGTAACTTAATTATAGCTCCAGGCCATTTTTGGTTTTGCATGATCATATTTACTTAGCAATAAATCCCTCATTCTCCAGGTATGCTAGAAAATTGAATTACTTTTATCATTTCCCTCTTCTTTTGAAAGCCCTAGTGATTTTTTGGGGGATCATAAATAAAATTAAAGCAGAAAATACTTTCTCAAGAAGCTTTATGATTTGGCAATGCTGCTGAAGCCATCAATATTTAATTGTACTTTATAAACATCAACAAAGTCGGGTTTCTAACCATCCCAGTCAGCTGCTGAAATATTCACAAGAAAGCTCTAAAAGGATTAAGAAAGAAGCAGGATGAGCTTCATTATCCAAGAACTGTGTTGGGCCTGATACTCTCTCTCAACACATGCAAGGGATGCCCATAAATCAGGCTGGGAGGAGGGATGCCTCCGGGCTGGAGGTTTCTGTGGGTTCAGAAAGAACAGAAACAGCTGAGCTGCCGTAAGGGAAACAATTCCCAGAAAGAAAAAAAAAAAAAAAAAAGAAAAGAAAAAAGAAAAGAAAAAGACAACTGAGAGCCATGAAACACAGTCCTGAACTGCATTATAAGAGAAGAGGGACGCAGAAAAAGGTCTCAGAGACACAGGAACATCTACACCTGAGAGCCACCAGCCTTCTTGTAGGGTCTGCGCTGGGTATCAGCTCTTAGGAAATGAGGCTCCAGAGCTGGAAGATTAAACCAGTCATGCAGCTACCCAGCAAAGCAGAGCTGGTAAAGACAAGCTCAGATGCCAGAGATGAGGATTTTAACTGGGAAGGGGTGGCTGCTTTGGTCTTCAGCAGCTGGAGTGAGGTAGGGAACCCCTAGAAATCTCTGTCCCCCGAATGGTGGAGTTGCATTGTGAATCCATGAATTACTGCGCCTTTCTACAACTCTAAAAAGAGAAGACATCCTTCCCACTGCTGTGTAAGGGCATGGTTAGTGATCCTCCTGCCCTGTAAGGAGTATATAAGCTAAAACTTGTAAAATACAACTGCTGGGGTGGACACAGTGCTTCTTTTGCCACCAGCAGGTCACTGTGACGGGTGGTGGTGGCAGCGGCAGAGCAATGGGCTTCATCCACTGTGAAACCACAAAGTGGGTTCATCCCCTTGACGAGAACGAGCTAGAAACGTGCAAACCAGATCTAATGCTGCCTCATAAACCCTGCTGAGTGTGCCACAACGAGGAATCAGAAGTACGTAGTGATACAAATACAAGCTGCAGCACCTGCAATCCCTCCCGCGCAGTAAGTTTTTAAAGCTCCAGTATAAATCTGGGCACACGGTGAGGTCACATCAGTGTCATACCCCTCTCTCTTGCCAGGACCTGGCTTTTCTGCCTGCACTTGGGCTGGTGCTTCTGATTACTCCTGCACCTGGTGAGAGGCAGGAGGATATAACGTCTTCACCGAGCATTCACAACGGCCCCTGCGAGCTGGTTCCCAGGGAGTTAGTTGATTGGAGAACGTTAATTCCTTGATTCATCCCCAAACTCAGCAAGGTATGAAACATTAGCGTGAGACGGCAAAAAAGCAGCAACACAACACCTGCATTTCCCCATCTCTAAGCTTCGAGTCACCAAAAAACCCGTTAAATTTCTTCGCCTCTGCTCTGGAAGACGGCAAATGCTCCGGATGTCCCTGCAGCAGCCAGATGAGCAGTGCCCACCGACCACCCCGGGATAAAATGAAACTACAGAACACGACCTAGCTCACCAAAACAAGCCTGAAATAAAACAAACCTCAAGAAGAATAAACCTGCAGGTCCCTCCCTGCAATGCAAACTGCTGAACAGAGATGCTGCCTGAGGAGGCTCTAGAGGAAACCTCAGGGGGTCTGGAAGGGTCCGTATCTGGAAGGGTCGGATGCTTTACATCCAGCAGCCGGGGTCTAAGTTTGAAGAAACAGAAATCTCATACCTACCTTGGTCAGCTCTTGGGCATTGGCCAGATTGTCAACAGCGATGGCCAAGAAGACATTCAGGAGCGTATCTTTCGGGGAACAGTTAAGGAATAAAACCTTCACACAGCTGATAACAGTAAACTGTTCTTCTCCTGCTGCCACCACCCTTCTTCCCCCACTTCCAATCATAAGTATGGGATGGGTTGACCTCTTGTACTGCTGTTTTGTCTTCATTACTCCCTCACCCGTTCCTGCCAGGAGCCAGCTCTGCCACGCAGAAGGGGCTGGACACCCATTTCTCTCTTCCCCAGCACGTATCCCTGGTGAGGACACACACATGGGCTGAGCAGATGGGCTTTACAAAGCTATGGGTGCAACCAGCGTGGGACCAGATGGTGACATTGCAGCCTCTATTTTTTCAGTCCAGAAAATCCACACCTACACTCCTGTCCATACTCACACATGCAGAGAAGATGTAACCTTCGTTTCCCCCTCTTGTTTAAAAGGGAAACCAATAGAACTCATGGAAATTGGTCATTTTAAAACCAACATTTGCATAATATATACATAGAGCTATATAAAGGCATTGGGTACCATGAAAAAAAGTTAAGTTTAGGTCACTGCTGCATTACATTCCAGTGGGAGGAAACTCTCATGACTTATCACACTGAAGCTGATCTGACAATTAGACAGCCCTGGCCATCCTCTGTCCTGAACACCGCAGCACCACGCAGAGCATCGCTGCAGCACAGCCTGGTAGTAGGACACCCAGCCCGAGCTAACGAGCTCTGCCGGGAAACGGCCCGTTAGTCCAGGCCAAATTGCATCCAGCCCAGCTAAACAACCGCCAGGGCCCACGCCAGCCTGGGTCCCTGCAGAGCACTGCATTATCTCACCGAGACACAACATTTCCCTGCAATTATTTATTCATGTTTTATTTTCATTTTTCCACTTAATGATTTCAGCTATTACTTGGCCCTTCATAGGCGCTACTGTTGTTATTCCAGCTATGTGTCTGCAGAACGGCCCCAAAACAACTGTAAATCAGATACCTCTGCGTATGAAAGGAGAACAAGCAAAGCAAAACCAAGTCTAAACTACTCTCAAAGAAGAAAATGCATTTTGCTCTTGCAGACTACCTGGTGACGGGAGAGTCACTCACTCCATCGCTGTGTAAAGCTACGGTTGCTCCTCTAAATATCAACGTACACGAGAAGGAACTTGATCTCATGATTATTTACCCTCTGGAGATTCACAAAGGCTTTAACAGCAACGTGCTGCTACTGTGTTTGTGCTGTGCTCTCCCCACCAGACTTGAAAAATCCATCCAGCTCTGGGCCCTTAACATAGGAAGGATATGGACCTGGTGGAGCAGGCCCAGAGGAGACCACGGAGATGCTCCCAGGGCTGGAGCCCCTCTGCTGAGAGAATTTGGGGGGTTCAGGCTGGAGAAGATAAGGCTCCAGGGAGACCTTAGAGACCCTTCCAGTCCCTAAAGGGGCTCCAGAAAAGCTGGAGAGGGACTCTGGATCAGGGAGGGGAGCCATAGGATGAGGGGGGAGGGTTTGACACTGAAAGAGGGGAGATGGAGATGAGATGTGGGGAAGGAATTCTTTGGTGTGAGGGTGGTGAGAGCCTGGCCCAGGTTGCCCAGAGAAGCTGTGGCTGCCCCATCCCTGGAGGGGTTCAAGGCCAGGTTGGAGAGGGCTTGGAGCAACCTGGTGTGGTGGGAGGTGTCCCTGCCCTGGCTCCTTCCAACCAAAACTATTCTATGATTCTGTGGTTACAAGACTTGGACCAGCTGCAGATACCCATGAGTGGACTGAAACACCTGCAGCAGGTTTGGGCAACTAATCCAGTTACTTTCTGGTGGATGAATGTGTCCCTGGTCTGGCCTGTGAGTTGGAAGCACTACCCAAAGCAAAGCCACAACAAAGACAGGACTGAGGGACAAGGGCAACAAGCTGGGGGCCACGGTTCCAACGAGGTGTCAGCTCCCAGGGTGCTGGCAAACCTGCACTGAAATTTTGGGAAACTGTGGGCTCAGTGCCCCTCTCATTGCTCTCCATTTCTCAGAAGGATGCCTGGGGGAGGCATCAGAGGTTTCTCTATTAACAGAGGAGCCAGGAGCAGCACAAGGCTGATTCATCGGCTGCAGTTGGCTCTGCTGAGCAGGAGCGTGGCCAGCAATCCTCCTGCTCCCACAGGCTCCAGGCTCTGGAGCCACTGCCCAACGTCGGCATGGTACCAGAAGACTTTCCATGGCAATCAGGGACCAAAGTTGGCCCAAACAATCAGCTTAAAGCCTCTTTGCTTTCCCTCTCAAGATCTTGCACCAAACATAATTCAGCCAAGGCTTCAGAACCAGATGTTCATGTCTCTAATTCCCATTTGAGACGAGCGTCTCTAGAGCCTGAATATCTATCAGAACTGGAGCTACTGCTTGTGGCAGTGGAAATCAGGAGTTGCATTTAATTTCTTAGGATGCATCTGCATCCTGACTGGGATGGGACAAGGAGCTCTGGGACTTCTCCAGCCAAAGGCCACGTCACCCATCAGATTTTCTCCATCTCATGTAACACAGGAGGGAGGCTGTTGTCATATGAAGATGATTCCTCCAGCACAGACAGAGGTTTGAACTACGATGCCCATCACTTGTTCCTTCCTCTGCTCCAGCAGGACAGCGAGGAGCCCGGGGTGGGAGCACCTCAATCCCAGTGAGCCCAGCAGATAAAGAACAAGAAAAAAGGGAAAGATGATGCTGAAATGATCACCTCCTTCCCATGCTGGAGGCAGAGCTCAATCAGCTGTTCATTTGCAAAGATACTAATTGCCCCATTCCCTCTTAACAGAGGGTTGCCTATCACTTGGGTGCAGGCAGAGGAGGCAGGGGGTGCAGGCAGGGACACCCCTGCCTGTGGCAGCCCCCGGTACTGGCTGTTTGGGTTTCTTCCTCTGGGATGCTTCCAACACATCGGAAACACTTTCAAGCTTCCTGATCTGGGAATGTATGTCTCGGTAATAAAGCTGTCTTCCTACCCCTGCCTCCTACACACTGACACTGAAAATGTCTCGTGTAGCATAATCAACCACTGGAAATATAATTAATTTGTGGTTGTTGTTGTTAACAGATCAGGCTGGCTTCATCCATCTCCAAGCAGACATAATCTGGCAGACTTGGATGCTTCTGCCCCCGAAAGAGGTCCCTCGGCCCCTTCTGCAGGCCTTGGGAATTCCCAAATATCCCCCAAATGCCAGCCTCTGGTCCAGTCTGTATTCCCTGGGCCAGCAGGGACCTCACTGGACACCTGAGCTAGTGGCTGACTCCAGTACTTGCCCCTGCCCCAGGCAAGGAGAAGGGCAGCATGTTTCAGGCATCCACTGCTTTTCATTTCAGGCTCCTCTGCTGTTTTTCATGCTTCTTCTCCCCCCCCTTTTTTTTTCCTCAACAGATGCATCAATTTATCAATTAACCGGATAACAAGGAATTCAGGCATGGTGTAATTTCCTACAAAATGGGCCAAATCCTGCTGTTACTCTAATCATACTACTTTCATTAAACCATTTCAGATGCGGAGGTCTGGCTCCGCGCAGACTCTCTGGAACTGGGAAGGTAACACGAGAGACTTCCACCTTACAAAAACAAAGTCTCTGGATCTTTTCCTTACAAATCTTGAAAAAGTAAATGGAATCCAAGAAACAACAGAGCTGCAGCAAGAAGCAGGGGAAGCCAGCACCACCCACCTTTCTTCTGCATGAAAAAGAACAACCCCAATGCCCTGACCAGCTGTGGGAGAAGAAAGAAGTCCCTCATCTTTAAAAAGATCAGGTTTTGCAAGCTGACCCAAAATCACCGATGCCAGTTCTCTGGCAAGATTCGATCCAGCCTGCCTAAACTCTTAAAAAAACAGACTCAGCCAATGCCAATATTCAAAAACTGAAAATAAAACCCCTCCCAGCAGAGGAACCCAAGTGCCTTTTGCTGATCAGCACCCAGGAAGGGCTTAGATTGATTTCCATGGGAGTGATATAAGAAAATAACAATGAAAAGTCCCACTTATGAAATTCAGCCTCAGTGAATGTCTGTGTGGGGACGGCCGGTAGCAAATCCATACCTGAGAAATGAAAAAAAATCCATTGCATTAAAAAAAAACAAATTACTTTTTGGAGGGAGTTCTGGAAGGCAGAGGGAGGAGGTCCTTGCAAAGTTCCAAGTTAGAGCAGAAAAGACAGTTAACCTTAATCTATAATTAAGCTAAACAACAACTTGGACTGCTCTCTATGGGGTGTCCTCTTGGTGTCTGGGGGGCTGTGGGGTCTCCTCGGGCAGGTGAAGCCCAGGCTCAGGCACCCTGTGCACTCTCCTCTCCTCACTATTGCTGGGACACTGCAGCATCATTGACATTAATTCCTATTTTACTTCCCGCTAAAATGCGGGACTGGTCTTTTCTGGTAAATTAAAACGTATTTCCAGATGTTCCTGGTTATGTTTGGACAGTTAATGACAACTTAAGTCACTCGTAAGGCAGACAGTTCAGTTTTCCCTCGGAGATAAATGACTGACTGCCTGCTGCTTGCTCCCAGCATCAAAACTGTAACTGGTGAAAACCAGGGGTAGCACTGACCTCTCTGAAATACTGAGATATCAGCGTGAGCATTAGTGGGCTCACTGCTGCAATTCCCACAGAAAACAGACAAGGAAAAGATTTTAACTCCTCATCCCCCACCACACACTCCAGTCTCAGTTCTCCCCTCCTACCCACGGTGCTCACAGGCAAACAGCTCCATGTGTGAGTCAGAACGTCAGAGAACGAAAAATAAGGGGGTAGATTGAGATGAAATCTGGGGAAGAACTTCTTTGGTGTGAGGGTGGTGAGAGCCTGGCCCAGGTTGCCCAGAGAAGCTGTGGCTGCCCCATCCCTGGAGGGGTTCAAGGCCACGTTGGACAGAACTTTGAGTGACTTGGTCTGGTGGGAGGTGTCCCCACCCACGACAGGGTGGTTGGAACTTGGTGGTCTTTAAGGTCCCTTCCAACCCAAACCATTATATGATGCCAAAAGGCTCTTACAAGTTCTCTGTGAAGGCAGCTGATGCTCTCAGACTAAGCTGTCAGAGATAACCTGAGCCATCCCTCCAACAGGGATGTAAATCTCCATAGAAATGAATAGATTTACTTCAGGTTTGTGACTCTGATCACTAGAAGCTGGTGAAAGAAAGTCTTCTAGGATATTATAAAATGGTTTCTGAGTGTTGTTACTCTCTGTCAGTCAGCTCTCCCCTCTCTCTCTGTACTTTGTGCTCACGGGAACTCACCTGCAGCAAACTCATCCCCATCTGCAGGACTCAGGAGAGCTAAGGAATCACACCTCATGTATCCTCCTTGCTCAATGCCCAGACAGTGCCCCGAGGAGTGGTCTGCATGCCCTGACAGTGGGCCACCATGGGGATGGCATGCCAGGGGATGAAAGAGGCACTGGGGCTGGTCCCATGTCAGCAGCCAGGATAGCCACCTCCTGGATCTCCTTGGCAGCAGGACAGGGGAAGGGAAAGCCAGACATCTGCTCTCTGCCAGGACTCAACATCAGTTTGGGGAGAATGTGGGTAAGATCTCAACTCGCCACTGTGCCAGGGCAGGCAGAGGCAAATACCAAATTCAAGGCAGCAGCAATAGGTGAACCAGGTCCTTATTCCCTTCTCTTGACCATCCCCTGCTCTTTCCCTTTTAATGAAAACCAAAGGACAAGGGAGAAGCTCCCACTGAATTAAATGCGTGAAAAAGGAGTTTATACCCTGTTCCTCAAAACTGCTGGATCTTAGCTGCTCTAAGGTTAAAAGTTTCTCTCTCAGCTCTGCTGTCAAGCCCGATTATAGCTTACTCTCATTTTCAAACGCCAAGTCCTGAGGATTCAGAGAATTCTTTCCCTCCCAGCTCTCCACTGACCCAGTTTTCCAAAGCCTGTGTTTCTGGAAGGGGCATGTTGCCTGCCACGAGGAGGATTGTCTGAGCAGAGCTGCTGAGCCACTCTGGCTTGGACAGCACATGTTAATGGGATAAAACCCGTGGAGACACCCATGTGTGACACGCACAGCTCGCACCCCGTCTGCTCCACTCTTCCCTCTCTCTGCTCCTCATCCTAATGGGGAGATTTTTAGCAAAGCAGAGGGTCAGAGCCCTGCCATGCAGTCCATGGGTGCTGACACCTCATCTCTTGTCATCTTGACAAGCATATAATAACTCTACAACTTCAGCACAAATACTGCCCCCCACGTACCTTCCCTTTCTCCCAGGTACGCAGCAGATGCTGCCAGCCTCAACAGGACTCCAAGGAAAAGACAAACTCTGGGACTGTAACTAGCAAGAAGGTTCACACCACAGGGAAGCCATAATAACACAGCGATGCTCAGCGTTATTATCCCTATTTTATAGAACAAACAAACCAGTTGGGTTGCCTCATATATGCAAGAGTTTTTAAGTCTCCATTTCTCAGGGTGCTCTGTTTGACTCCACACAGCTTGTAGCTGCAGCCAGCAGACATCTCACACCAACAATTTGGTGCCTGGTTAATGTGGGCAACACTACATGACAACAGCACATCAGCAGCCCCCACCAGGGAGCAGGGACAGAGTCATCCCATCTACTGTGCTCTGTTGGCTCCCCTAATCACACCCTGCCATGAGAGCAGAGAACCTCCTTCCCCTTTTCCGTATAAAATACAGCCTCCTTTTCCAAATCCCATCTTCACGTGTCTTCCACGTTCCTCAGACCTCTCTGACATCAGAGTGTTGCTGGTTCCCCAGCATACACCCTGGGACATTCTGGGGGGAACACAAGCTCCCAGTTTCCTGCTGCTCTAAAGAGATTTTCAGGACTAAGCAGAACAAAACATCTTCAGAGGCTTCACGGGTCCAGTCTTGCAACAATACTGAATACTCCCAGAGCCTTAAACCCACGATATGGACTTAAAGCATTACGTGGAAACAAGACAACTTCAAGCCTTTGGAATAGCACAGCTGGTTAAAGCTGTCCTGCAAAGGCACCAAGAGAGCAGAGCTTGATCTACGCACCAAACCCATTCCAACTCCTCATTCCTCCAACACAGCACAAACTATCTGGGAAGATAATCAAGGGTACAGAGGCCCTGCTATGTCTTGACTTCAATCATTTTTCCCCACAAGATAAATTAACTCATAATAGGAGATTTTTAAGGTAAAACATGAAAATTAAAATGACTGAAGACTATGCTTACGTTGCCATCAGAAAAGTGACACCAACATAGTCAAGTAACCTACGCCTCTTAACCCAGGTGCTGCAAGGATCAAAGTTCTAGCAGTGATTTGAGTTTAAAAAGCCTAGGTGAGGGTGTGAGAATTTAAACAAAGCAACACGTGAGGATACAGTTACCAAACAATGTCAGGACGATGAAGTAAATGGAGGAGAACATCCCCGAGCGGACACCACCCTGCGACTCTATCCCATGGTACATCACCGCGTTCCAGTCTTCCCCCGTCAGGATCTGCACAGAGAAATTCAAGAGAGGAGAAGAGAGAGTGAGTCAAAGGCAAGACAAAGTCTGGGGGAGGGAGGCTCGTCCTGGGGAGGGAACACGGATGAGCACAGCGGTGCTGGACATCAACCTCCCAGCCCCAGATGGTCTCCCCCTAGGCTGGATGCACCTCTGTCCTCTGGCAAGGGCTGAGGAGGAGGGAAGACCACTGGTGAGGGAGGACACCACTGCCCCATTCTTGCCCCCTCTGGGTTATGTGCCTGCTGCCCACCTCTGGCCTTTGGCTCTCATGCAAGCAGGAAAAGTCACATTCCAACACTTCACCCCCAGCAAAAGTTCACCCTTCCTCTCTGTTTTTAAGTCACCCAGAGATAGCAGGTTTCAAAGGCTCCATGCACGGCATTTCCCACCCAAGGCAACTCTGACCTCTAAAGCCCAGTGGGCTCTGAGTGGGACCCTCTGCCAGCGTCAGCTCCTTTTGTTCACTTCATACAGAAGAGGTTTGCTCAGCTTCCCCCCGGCTCAAACAAGATGAGGAGAAACTCCTGCAACCCCCTTCCACTGTTCCTCTGTTCCTCGGGGTCATAGACAGCTTTGCTGCAGCTGGGGCACATGTGGACACTTCCCTTGATCCTATCACCTCCACTGCAAGGTTTGCCAAGGAGCTACACCACAGAGTCACAGGCTGGCAGGGGTTGGAAGGGACATCTGGACACCATCCAGTCCAACCCCCTGCCAAAGCAGGGTCACCCAGAGCAGGCTTGACAGGATGGTGTCCAGGAGGGTCTGGAATATCTCCAGAGAAGGAGACTCCATACCTCTCTGGGCAGCCTGTTCCAGGGCTCTGCCACCCTCACAGGAAAGAAGTTTTTTCTCACATTGGGATGGAATTTCCCATGTTCCAGATTGTGCTCGTTGCCCCTTGTCCTGTCCCTGGGCACCACTGAAAAGAATCTGGCCCCATCTTCTTGCCACCCACCCTTTAGATATTGCTCAGCGTTGGTGAGATCCCCTTCTCAGCCTTCTCTTCTCCAGGCTGGACAGCCCCAAGGCTCTCAGCCTTTCCTTAGTACAGAGATGCTCCATTGCCCTCAAGAACCACAACTGGTTCTTCTCCAGCTTTCCCGCTTGCCAAGGCCACAAGGACTCTCAGCCACCCAGATGGCCACAAACCACTAAAAAAAAAACCCAAACCTCTAAGAAGCAGCAATAACCAACTGTGTATGAGTGAGGACAGATGAGGAGAGCTCGAAGGGGACTCTGCTGCTCCTGCATCCTTGTACAGACGCGAGCACAACCGCAGCCCGGCTCTGCAGAGCTCTCCTGGCTTCTGCTCACTGACCTCAGGCTAATTAGCAAGCGCATGAATAATAGAAAAACTAATATTAATAATAAGTACAAATGCCTAAGACTCAAATAAGCCTCGTCATCCTAGATGCTAATTTTGCACCAGGCTGAGTTAAATACCGTCCCTGTTCTTCACCAGTGACTGCAGGGTTTGGGGCAGATCAGCACTTCATCTGCCGTGCCAGTCGAACTGTAGTTACTTTTACTACATTAAAACATGCCCACTGGGACGTGGAGCTCAAATTCCTTAAATAGGAAGTCGTCTTTGTGTTTAATAGAAGAAAAAAAGCAAAAAAAAAAAGCCCACAGCATGATGTGTGCAGTAGTAATCAGGTCCCATGTGCATACAGCACACTCCAAACGATTGCAAATTCCAGGCTAGTCATCAGCTGCTGATGGAGAGAAAAAATTCTTGCTGCAGGGTCGGTGCTGATGACAGCAATAGGCTAAGGGCAAGTATAGACACAAGGACATACAGTGCATATGCAAACTTGTTTCCTAAATGCAGAATCCAGTCTCAAATAATTCCAAGACCAGAATTCCAAGCCCAAGCCCAACGCCATTGGAGTTACTCTGGATTTACACCAGACGGCATGAACCAGGGCACTGGGCTTTCAACTCTGGCACTAGGTTATGCAAAACTCTCTTTGCAAACTTGCATTCAACATCTTTTCCATGAATTCACAACTGCTCCTGCTTTCCCGGAAAAAAACATAAAGTGATTTCTGTTCACGCAAACATTTGTGGAAAGGGAAAGCAGTGGGAACAGTTCAATGCCCTGCAGAAGAGCAGGAGTCGCAGGTATCACAAATTACAGGCTGCACATAAACAGGTTTGGGTCTGGGTTTGAAAATCCAACTGGATTATTATGGGGCTTTTGCGGAGAAATAAATGGTCTAAACTAACCAGGCTGCCAAAACAGAGCTGAGGATGCTCTCTGAGGCCCTGGCAGGAGGACAGACACTTCGACCCGGTGTCCTTCCCACTGTTTGCAGTGGGAATATCCCTGGTGTCGCTGTCAGCTGGAGGAATTTCTTCATCAATTAGACAGCAGCCCTCAAGGAACAGAGCACGTGCAGTAAGTAGAAGTCTTTCTGGTCTATAAAGTCTCTGTTTATGGATGCCAGAAGAACTAAGGACAGCATTGCAGAAGGAGGGGTAAGGTGAAGTGCAAACATTTTGTTTCACCTGGGATCCAAAACTGCTTTTGCCTGCCCCAAGTGAACATTTTGTCCAGGGCATTCAGCATTTAACACATCCTTCATTGGGGAGCCATTGGGTGATGGAATAAAAACAGCCATCAAGAGCCGTTGTGAAATCTTAATGGCCTAATGAGCACATTAACGATGGGAGACACTCAGGTGCTGAGGAAGAGCACCACACCACTCCAAAGCGTGAAGAAGGGCCTGGGTAAATCCCAAATCACGTCAGCTCAGTGTCACATCTCACAGGCAGGTCAGCGAGGGCAGCCAGGACACTGGGACATCCAACTGAAGCCAGTGCTGCTGCCCAAGCCTTGGTGGTGCCCATCAGCAGGGCTGAGGTTTGGTCCCATCCTGCCACCCCGACCCCTCGTCTCCTCCAGCAGCCACCAGAAGCAGAGAGTGCTCTGCTTCTCATCAGCACGTAATTATCTACAGAGCAGCTCTCAGGCAGCAGAGCGCGAATAGACAAACACAGGTCTTTCTGCTTTATGGACTCTGTGCTCTTAGGGATGCTGTACACACTTCCAGCTCAATAACTGCTGGAACGGGTAGATTCAAGCAGTTATTTGTCACGTGAACATAGATATACATGAAGAGAGAGAGAGTTTGTGTTTGTCTTCTCTATATAGAGAGCTTGGCATTTGGCTCACAAAGAATTTCTTGGGAGCCAGGAACTGGAGAAAAATGCATGATGCTCTTCAAGAAAGAATTTAGGGAGAGCAGGGCTCAGTTGCACCCAACGCTGAGTTCAGCCAGACAAAATATGTCATGGGAATCCCATGGCAGAGGATGGTGACCCAGCCAAAGTCTGCTGAAATAAAACGGGTCAAGGCTGCAGAAGACTCACAGGCTGTTTCTTAAACAAAGAACCTCCAGAGGGGTTAGGGATGGACAGGGTGGACCTGCCATTGTTACATTTGTTCAGCACATTGGATGCATTCACTGAGTGACGCCTCTCTGCTCATCAGAACATCAGACCAAAGCAGCCTGCTGGCTTGCCAGGGCTTGTGGAAGATGAGGTTAGAAGAGAACCCAAAGCCTGTATTGAAGATACATTGAGACAGTATTTGTGGCTCGGGGGGTTGGACGGGGAGTAGAGGTTATCAAAACACCTCTGCAAGGCTGCACCCAGTTCATTCAGGGCTGATGGCTTGTGCTGGTTTTAATTCGCAGCTCTGATGTTCTAGGCAAATGTCATAAAACCAACAGTGTTTTCTTTCATCCCCCAGCCACTACATTGCAAAGGTATTTATCTCAGGAATAGAAGGGAAACATTTCAGCTCAGTATTCTCAAGAGACAGCTACAGTCCATCCCAAAGCAAAAGAACATCAAAATTTCCAGATGCTCATATCCGGAGCCTGACTCGGGTTCGGTTCCAGCTCTGTGGCAATACCTTCACGTTCCTTTAAGCCCTTTCTTTGATGAATGCTAAAATACTATGCAAATATTAAATCTACCCTGACGTGCAATATCCTGCGAGGTAAGGACTACCGAGCCCGCTTCACATCTGGAGAGAAGCAATACCCACATCAAGCTGTTTATGCAGAGGTCACAGGACACATTTTGTTTTAGACTCCTTTTCTGTTTTAATCCAAAAATTGCTATCTACCTTTTTTTTTTTTTTTTTTAAACATTTTTCCCCCTTTTTGAGGCATGGCACTGAAATACATAAGCCAAGCTGGATCTCTGGAAGTTCAGATCCAGGGTCAAGTCTCAGCTCAAGCCCGTATCAAGCATTTGTGTAGGACAAGGCTCTAAATACAGGACAGTCTCAGTCCCGTGAGCGTTACCTGCACACAGAACAGGGTGCAGCATCCCCAGCTCTGCTGAAACTCCCAAAATTACTCTTTTTTAAAAAAGGCTCATTGAGAACAGCTGCAAAATAACACTCTTAAATCCAAGCATCGCATCTGCCAGAACTGGGAGTTCTCCCTGCCACCACACGAACTCGCCCAAGGCTGATGCCTCCTCCTGTGCTCCCCCATTGACTGTAATTCTTATCCAGCATCATCTTATCTGGAGCTATTACCCTGCAAAATGTGACATTATTTCCTCACTGCCTGGAGCTAGCTCCAGCCTCTCTCCTCATTAAACTATGGCAACCACAGGAGAAAGTGAAGCAGGTCAAGAACTGGCTGGCTGGTGGGGGTTTCAGACAGGAGGGTTTGTACAGGGGGGCAGGCACAAGTGCTGTCACAGAAGAAGGACACAGAAGAAGGAGAGAGCCTGGGCATGCACGGATTCCAACCTTCAGAAATGCCTGTTTTATCCATTATTATTTTCCTAGCAAAAAATGCTTTTCTTCTAGTTTTCCTTAATTCCATAACATTGATTTTTAATGGTGCATTGACTGGTCAGAAGGAAGGATTTCCCCTTCTCTACATTCCACAGATTTTCGTGGACCTCATCACCCCTCCATAAGCAGGAAGAGATGTCCAGGAATTTATTTTCTAATGCTCATCCAGGACAAATATATGGCTTTTTTTTGAAGGTATGGCTTTACCTGGAATACCGTGAGGATGGCAGCAGGGAAGGTATCAAAATTCGTGGTTGGTGTTTCATCTTGGAAGTTGAATCTAGAGAGAAGTAAGAAATGAAAACAAGAGCAGGAAGGGACAAGCAGTCTCAAAACACCCTGTAACACCAGGCAGGGGGCAACATTCCTTCCACCTGGGAATAACACCCCAGGAAACAGACAGGAGAACGCGGTGTCTCCAAGATGATGCTTAACAGAACTATTGAGCAGAAATTCAATTTCATTCCTGGAGAAAATTCTGACGCTTTGAAATCCATTTTCACCCATAATTGAAATGAACAATCAAAATCTCAAATGATTGTGTGGAACAAACCATTCTGAGAAGTTTTTGTCCTCCAGCTTAAAAGCCAAAATTGAAATTGCCCTCTTAGTAAATAATTTCATTTTAATATTTTACAGATAAAATACTGACTGATTGAAAAAAAAAACCAAACCTACATGTTATTTCATTTCAAAATTTGTGCTGGAGTTTAAATATCGTGATATTTCTTGTTGTAAAACTCATCACGATTGGCATTTCTAATGAGAAAAATCAGATTTAACAAAACTATGTTTTCCAGCAAAATTATGTTCCAAGTGAATACTGACTTCCTGGCTATCAGACAAAGAATTTGCCTTTCCCCTAACAAACAGTAGAAAAAGTGCTGCTTCACAGGTCTGGGTGTACATGGAGGCCATGGAATAATTCAGGAGCTTTGAATTGGGGTAACAAGAAAGAATTCAGCTCCAGGTAAAACACCAGAACAGGAATTATTTTCCTATAAACCAGAGACAACTTCTCAGCAACGCCGAAAGACCAACATCTGCACCCACAATGGGAATCCTTCAAGTCCTACAACCCCTCCCTCCCTTCTGTATTCCAGGTGATTGCTTTCCCATTACCAAGGCCAATGATTAATTAGACTTACTGTCCTCCAAAGAGCTGCATCCCCAGCAGGGCAAACACCACAATGAACAGGAACAGCAGGAAGAGCAAACTGATGATGGACTTCATGGAGTTCAGCAAGGAGACCACCAGGTTCCTCAGGGAGTTCCAGTACCTGCGATGGAGCAGCCAAGAGATAACATGAGTGGGAGAGGGACCTTCAGCGAGAAACTAAACCAATCTATTTTCTTAGTCTAAAAAAAGGAAAAGAATGGCAAGGAATAGCAGCATCTTTAAACTCCCCTTTGTGATAGAAAAACACCGCTCATTGAGTGACAAAATGTCCTGTAGCAGGGCAAGGGCAGAGATGGTCACCTCGGCGCACGTGTGCCCACGCAGAGCAGTCATCTGCAGCAAAACTGTTCGGCTTAGTTTCTCAGTAACCCCATTCCTGGGATAGATTTCAATCATTCTCCATCTTCTCATCCGGCACAGCAGTCAGCAGGGGTGTATCGATATCGTCAAGGTGAGACCGAACGTGGGGACAGTGAACCCCCCTCCCTTTGCAAGACACGAGTCAGGGACAAACAGCTCATTCCCACCAGGACGTCTTTGCGGTGTGTCCTTCCAACTTATCCAATGCCAGTATCCACAAGGGGACTTAAAATCCCACACGTTTAAACATTTCTGCAGATGTTTAACACACGTGTTCGTGCACGGCGATGCCTTCATCCTGGGGCAATTCAGCCACATGGTTTAAGCATCATGGACCCAGCGGCCACCTCGGAGAATGAAAACAAATCTGGGACGTTAACTCCAACATGGAAAGAGGGAATGGCTCAGCCTGGATCCTGACGGACACATCCGAGTCCCATCTGGCCAAATACAGAAGTTACTTTGTTTTTATCCCCCCTGTCCCCTGAGACAGCTCCTGGCACACTGATGGGCAGGCACACCGAGTGACAGGGAGGCTGCTCAGAAACAGCTCTGCTTTCCTGGCTTTACTGCCCTGCTGAGAACAGGCAGGGAGCTTTTATATTAGGAAAACTAATGAATCAGAAAATGCAGAAAGAGCTGGTAAGCAGGGGAGCTCTTTGACAATCTCCTTTTGGACAGACAGGCATGTGGAAGAAGGGGGCTGGAGCAGGTGGTAGGAGACCAGTGATTTAGAGCCATTTCATATGTCCTCTGTTAAAAGTTCTGAGTTTGAGACCATGACAGGAAAAATTTCTCTCTTTTTCTCCAGTGACTGCTCTCATTTCCACCCCTGGCACTGGGAGCTGCCATCCAGAGGTCACTCTCAGCAGCAGCCTGCTCTACCATATTGCCCAGCTTTGGGGACAACCCCCCACACTGAGCTCCTTCCTGTATGGGTATCCAGCAGAAGAAAGCCCATGGATTTGCCTGATGGGGAGAGAAACTTAGAGCTTGAGTCAGAAGAGCAGAAATTCCATCCTTTCTCTTCTCTTTGTCTTCATATTCCTCCTCCTCCTTCTCTCAGGTATAGCTGAGAGGACTGAACCACACCACATTTCTCTGTACTGAAGATGACACAGGCACATCCATCCCAGGAAAAGCAGAATCTTGCACTCCCAGTGCACCCATTCCAAGAAAAGTCAAGTCCATAATACCGTGACAGAGGTTTCAGGGCAAACTTTGGTCATTTGGGAGAATATCTTCAATTGAAATAGTTGCAGCCAAACCTACTCAGTGTTAACCCTTAAGCAGAAGGGGCTGAGCTGCTCCCCTCAAAGGGGAAAGAAGGGTTTGTTGACCACACAGAATCACAGAATGATATAGGGTTGAAAGGGACCTTGAAGATCATCTCCTCCAACCTCCTGCCAGAGAAGGGTCACCCAGAGCAGGCTGCACATGAATGTGTCCAGGTGGGTTTTGAATGTCTCCAGAGAAGGAGACTCCACCACTTCTCTGGGCAGCCTCTTCCATGACTGCCACCCTCACAGGAAAGAAGTTCCTCCTCATGTTTAGATGGAACTTTCCATGTTCAAGTTTGTGCCTGTCACCTCTTGTCCTGTCCCTGAACACCACTGAAAAAAGACTGGCCCCATCCTTCTGACACCCACTTTTATAAGCACTGATGAGATTCCCCCCTCAATCTTCTGTTCTCCACACTAAAAAGACCCAAGTCCCTCAGCCTTTCCTCATCAGAGAGATGTTCTAGTCCCCTCATCATCTTCATAGTCCTTTGCTATACCTTCTCCAGCAGTTCCCTGTCCTTCCTGAACCAGCTCTCCCTCTGCTTGACACAATGGCTTCAGGAAAAATCTGCCACGAGCAAGGGGTTCACACCTCACCATTAACACAACCAGACACAAAATACATGTGGAGGCTCTGTCTCGTCCTGGAATAGCTCAGCACCAAACCCTGCCTGAACACAGAGAGCTGGGATATAACGAGGAGTTGCGTTTCTACAGTTGCCAGTCCCCATCCCGTGCTGTCATGACAAAGAGGAAAACAGGGAAGCCGTTTTCTCCTTGTCCTCCTCAATGAATTGTAGCCCATCTCCAGCTGCATCCCCTCATAGTGCATCCTGCTGTCATTTAACTCCTTTATTGCAGACAGCAGAGTGATTCAGTCACACTGACTTGGGACACAGGAATCAAAAAGCCTAATTCCCCCAATTATTCAAAGCAGGAGGACGGCAACTGGCTTCTGTTAAACACAGAGAAGAAAAAACCCAAGAGGGCAGGGAGCTTTAGAGACAAATTGTTAGGAAAGAGATGGGAAAAGGGAAAAAAAACCCAAAACTACTGATGTTTTCATGGCAAAGACTGTAATGAGAAGGGATGGGTGCCATCTCTCTGGTGGGTCTCCATGAGTTATGCAGCTCAAGCGGTGGGGTGATGTGGCCCCACACCACTGAGATGCCCCCCAAGGAGCTGGGGTGGGGCCCCAGCTTCTGGTAACGCAGCGAATGTATTTCTGTCATGTCAGGTGAAAAATCCACAGAATAAGGTCAAGGGAACTTCAGCATCAGTGGGGTGAGAGTTTCACTCGCCGTCGTGAGAAGGGGAGAGCACTCGGCTTGCTCCACGATACTCTTCGTTAAGGTAAATCTCAGGCTTCAGCTCTTTATTGCCTGAAATCCCGAAGAGTGAAAACTCACAAAAAGATCACTTTAACTTTCAAAAATGTCCAAAAGTTTTAAAAAATCCAACACATAATCAGATACACCAAATTGCAGTAGCTCTAGGTGAAATTAACTGCTGACAATTAATTGCTATTAATTTGGTACAAATCCCAGAGTTTTCCCTAAGTAAGGTTACTACAAAGGAGGAATTTAATGACATTTTTGGGGCAGGCGCCCACTGATTTTGCTGGATATTTACAGAACTTAATGTTTCCAACTCCTTTGTTCCAGGGCACAACAAACCACACAGTATCACCCACGGATCTTGGATCTACATAAGGATCAGCAGATACAAACCAGTACACTCTACAGACCTCACACAGCGTTCAAATAGCTGTGAAAGTACCCAGTGACTTCAAAATGACTGTTTTGCTCAAACATGATAACCTGGGCTTTATCTATTTGTGGTTGCTGGGTTTTTTTTTGGAGGAAGAGGCTATTCCTCCTTTTGTTACTTCAAGCCAAGAACAAGTAAGAGAGTGATGGAGAGAGGGGAGATCTAAGGAGTTAATGGTGTAAAATGGTGGTTAAAAAAAAACCAAAAAAAACACAAAAGGATGGAAAACAGCAACAGGAGCACCTAAATATGTCATCGATTTCCACACTGCAGTTTTGAAATCCTGTAGAAATGGCTCTGGATGGATCCATAAGCAGCCCAGTAGCTGTTTGCCAACGGCAGCACACCGTAAGGCAATGCAGGAGGGTGGAAAAGCCGTGGGAACACAACTCCACTGAAAATTCAACTTCACAGGCTCAAGATGAGAAAACCTCCGACATTCCCAGACCAGACCCAGCACAGGCAGCAGGAACACACTTCATCTTTGTGTCAACACAGTGTCTCAGGCACCAGGAATTAGTATGTAGCAGTAGCCAGGGTAGCTCAACTTTCCAGTTCCTCAATACTTAAGAACCGGACCAGCAGCGGATAAGGACAGTGGAGCTTAGAAAGTAAAGAAGAAACTTTTTTCTCTTAACACAAGAAAAAGTAAGATTTTTGTTCTAAGCAAGCTTAATAATAAAGAAAAGAGGGGTGCTCTCACACAGCCCATCACCACGCTGTGGAGCCCTCTGTCCAAAGGCAGGCAAACTTATACATGAGATGGGGAAAGGGCTGTTAAAAGTCCTTGGGGATGCAAATACAGGCTCAGGAAATCCCTAAACTTAAAAATTCCAGACACCCAATTGCCCAGCCAAGGAAAGGGCAATTTTACACCTGCAGTTTCCTTCCATTCATGCTCCCCATTAAGGCCAACTCAGACATAGGGTGTAAGGACAGGCAAGACCCCTATGCCAGCAACTACAGGGGGTTGGGAGGGGGTTTGTTTTTTGGTTCTGTGTGTACAAGTGTGGAAAGCACTACTACTTGCTGTGGGGCTGGTGATACAGATTTCATACGGTGCTAAGAGCCTAATGTGAGCAGAAAGGGAGCTGGACTTACTTTGTTACTTTGAAAATCCTCAGCAGTCGAAGCGCTCTCAACACGCTGATGCCGAACGAGGTACCCGGCTTCACCGCAGCCCAAATCACTTCAAATATGCTTCCCACGATGACCTGCAAGAAAAGGCCATTTTACATAAGGCAGAACTTCCACTTTGTGGTGCTTCTAGAGAGGCTGAGGACAGAACAAGAATCACAGCTTGGGCTGTGATGGTTTTCTTACAAGGGCTTCAGCCAACAGCGCTAAAAAACCTTGGTCCAACTTTCTGCAGTCCAGTAAAAAAGAAAAGGTAATACCTAGAAGCAGGACAGACACACAGGAGATCACAGATAGGAGCTTGTTGCTTTCTTCTCTAGCAAGCAAACTACCTTAAAATAACCTTTTTTGAAGGACACCATGTTGGTTTCTTTTTAGAAAAAAAAAAAACAAACCACTGGCTCAACTATAAATGCCAACACTTCATTTTCCCACTCCATGCAGCCTGGAGACATGTAGGGGGACACGGCCCCATCCTCCCCTTCCCATTGGAAGCACCAAAAACCTTCACCCACAGCAGAGAAGAGCAAAGCATTAGCTCTGGGCAAGATATACCAGGAACTTCTGGTGACTGAGGGTATTTAGAAGAACAATTAAAGTAAGAGCTATTAAGAGATCCTGCAAAGCCTCTTGCATGAACATCCAATCCTCTGCCAGGCCCTTAGCCTCAGGCTATTAAATTGTCCCAAATCAAGGTGCAATTTTAAGTTTTGTTTTGTCTGTTTGGTTGGGGTTTTTTCCAGGTTGGCAGAGAATCACCCTCAAGTGAGAAAGAAACCTTCTCTGAAATCCTTTATTACAAAAAAAAAGGACAAAATAATAATAGGTTAAGCACAATTGGAAAGGGCAATTATAGCCATACAGGTTACTGCCCAGTTAATAAGAGAATACGGGCATTTCGCTGCCAGTTGCTGTTATTACTTGCTTTAACCCAACACTTCAGAGCTCCCATGGACCATGGTCTCCAGGTGTGTGAAGCACACCAGAAACTCCTTATCACTGAAGCCCAGCGAGCAGCTGGTTTGTGCTGTGAGGGGGAGAGTTAATGAGAAGCCAGGGCCCTGTGTCCAAGTGTCTGAACAGAGCTGGGAGACTCAGCATCTCAGAAACCCTTCTCATAAATAGAAACCTGTATGTCTTCTGAAAACTACAGCATTGCTTATGGCTGCTCTGCAAGAAATGCTGTACCCTGAGCTTCCAGAAAACGTAGCAGGGAAGGGAGATACACAACACCTGCTCAACCAGGTTCTTCCATCAGAAAAAGAAGGAACTAAAACTTCCACTGTCAGTCACTCTTGAGAATCCCTCATGAATCAGCAAAAACCTTTCCTTAGACCTTCCACATGTTACACTGATAATTAATTTTCCTGTCATCTCAACTTGGCCTCCTGGGAGCTTGTTTCACACGAGACCCCACTGGACCGTTTCTCCCAAGACTGATATCGCTCTGATTTGTTGTTTCATTTTTTTGCATTTGAACGGTTTCATCTTGATGGTTTGTCAAACTAAACCGACTACAGATCTGTGTGATGTTCCAGTGGGGGTGAAGGAGCTGAATTAATTCTGGGGGCTGGAAGGTGGGTGAGGAGGAAGAAACAGAGAGAGAAGTAGGATCCCTATGGATTTTCTGAAAAGAGGAAGAATTAGAAACAGATCAACAGCTTTACCTCCTGGGAAACACTCAGCAAAGCTTATTGTCAGTGCTGCACTCACCATAGCACGACACAAAGTAGAGAAATTTGGCAGATTTATCTCTTGTTTAGCACAAGCTCCTAAATTGCCTGTTCGTGACCATCAGGTACAAACTCTTCTTGTTGTGGAAGGAGCAGCCTGGATACAAGGATCCAGGGAAATTGGCAGTGAGTAAGGAGACAGGCTGGCTGCAGCTCGGAGCCTACGTAACCCATTGGTGAAGGACATCAATTGTCCTCCTTGTCTGTCACTAGACAATGCAAACAAGGCAATGACTCCCTTAAAGGACTAACAAGGCAACACTGCTCGGCCACCAAACCTCTTCAACTCAGCTTACAGAAGCTGGGCTTTTTGAGTACACTCTGAACTTACTGAAAGCTGTGTGTCAGCCCCGTTGTGTTCTGTGGGCACCCTCTTCATCCCAGTCTTCCCAGGACATCTTCCCCATGCAGTTAAACCTTGCCGTGGGTTGGCAGCCTTCAGCTGAGGGAGCGGCTCTGCCCCTCAGATTAGGTACCAGTTCTGAAGGTGCAGACATCCAGTTATCTTACATTATCTGTGTGATTCGTGCCCTGGTTTCCTCTCATGACAGTCACAGCCAGTGATGTGGTCAGGAAGAGTGGCAAAAGGCACTTCAGTGCCCTAAGCCACCACCAGCCACGACAGACCTCCCAACACCTCCCGATCCAACACCTCCATCTGTTGGACACCGGTGATTTTGGGGATGGATGGTTCAATCTCAAAGTCTATTTAGCCCTGATCTTTTCTGCTGACGCTGTCAAAGAGAAGTTGGCTCTGCCTGTAGTCTTGGATTCAGGAGTGATCACTTCCGAAGGTAGGAATATCTCCTCTTTCCTTATGGGTGCAGAGCTGAAGCAGGGAATTTCACTCCGTGAGGGAGAAGAATCACTCCCAGCATTTTGGCAGATAAAGACTAGAAACACAGACTAAACCTTGGAGAGAAGGGCTGGATGACTCGTACAATGACGTGAACTGGTTTCCCCTTGCCCATGGCTGTATCCTAAGCTTCATATCTGGTTCATTAAAGAAACTTTGCAGATCTATTCCCACTGTTTCCCATCTGGGACATGGTGCTCAGCCAAGGTAAAAGAAGCCGAGTGAACCTCTGTGAGGACAGATTACAGCCTAATAGTTTTTAATGAATTAACATCCGTATGCAATGTTCTTTTTTAGATGGAGTCAAAATTGGCCCCACTATTCACACTTCAAAGCTATAGTTTTAGCACGAAGGGGAGAGCCTGTACTTCTGAAATAAGAAGATGTGAGTTATTGCCTTTCTGTCACCTAATCATGTGTTTAGACTTTGACTCTGGGCACTCGTGTCTGAAAAACGCCGCCTATGTATCTCAAGGTAAAGGCCATTAAACGGATGACAGGGGAGATGAGCAATAAGATGTGTGGGTTTTTTTTCCTGCAATCACCTCATTTAAATGGGAGAGAGGATTTCTCCGTAATCAGAGCATTTACTGGTGCTGATGCTGCGAACACCCCGTAGCTCGCCGAGGAAATGCAATCCCCAGCTGTCACATTTCTTCAAAAAAGAATGATAACTAGGGGAAGCTTAATGTGTTTCGCTGCAGCTAATTTATACAATGACTACTCCCCGCAGAAGACACAGACTTAGAGCACCATTTCCCATGGATTCCCATACTCACCCTTAAATGCCCGACCCCACGGAACAACGGGAGAGCCCCACACTCCATCCACACGCCTGAAGCCTACTTACCCCAAAGTCAAAGCAGTTGAAGGAAGAATGGAAGTAGTTCCTTGGCCCCAGTCCATACATCTTCAAAGACATCTCAGTGAGGAACAGACCCAGAAAAACAAACTCTGCGAAATCTGGAAACCGGAAAGGAGCTTAAATTAGTCCACAAGACCTTGGTAGGCAGATCTCTTCATATGAGGAGCAATCCTAATTTTTCACAACACAGACCACCTCCTGGCAGAAGAAAATCCCTTTCCAATGGCAAACAAGACCCTGAAGACAATTTCACATAATTATTTCTATATGCACATCAGCTGTATTTAGCCTTCAAAAGCTGTGAAGCCAATCTTTCATGGGTACCGTGGGAAGGTTGGCATGAGCATTAAATAATATTTTCATTGTCTTTGTAAAAGAATTTAAAAAGAAAGCTCTGAATCTAATATTTCTCAAGGTCTAATTAAGTTGCACAGATAATGTTTTTCAAATGCATGTTTGAGGCTCCTGTACCTACACGAGACAGGCACCTTTGGGAGGGGGGTGTAAACTTTTGTAACATCCTCTGATGACAAAAATACCTTCATCCCCAACAGAACTGCTGCCTCCGAGAGCTCATATTCAGAGGTGTTGTGTCTACTGTTAGCACATAGCCACGTTTATTTTTATTATGCCATATAACCATATAATTATGGAAGAGCAAGTTCTGTTTCCTTCTGCTCCACATATCACAGGCAAATAGGCTGTGAAGCTTTTTGATGGGAAAATTTATCACCTGAGATGAAACAAAGGGCAGAAAGAACATAGCTGGAGATTTCCATTTCCAGATTGAGTTTTTGGGACTTGAAGCTACAGAAAACATTGCCTTTGGCATTTCAAATCCTGCAAGTTTGGATCTGGAGGCCAGCAAGCAGCAGAAACAATGGGATGTTAAAAACAAACACAAAAAGAACAAAAAAAAAAAACCCTTTACGCTACCAAAACAAACCAAATAGCGTAAGGCAAACCTCTCCCTCTAGAGAAAAGTTGAAAGATGGAGATTAATCCCATTGCTTAGCACAGTACAGAGGGCTCTCAGGTGCTGTAGCAACGCAGACGCTGCAGGAAAGTCATCCTCTGTGGCAGGAACAATAAAGACAAGATGGTGCCACGTTTTTCCAAAGGTGCACACAGACATACGAAGGGCAATGGATACAAGATGCCACCAGGAAACTTTCAGCCAGATAATCCTGAATCCCAGGTGCTTCGTACGTCTCCTGGAAGATGGGGCTTCCGTTAAGGAGCATGGGGCAAGAGAGAAGAAGGAGCCAGGGTCCTCTCAAGCCCTGTGGCTTTCCCTCCCTTGCCTTGCACCCTTGTGTTGAGGGCGGGCGGTTGGGCTAGGTCCATTTCGCGTTGCTGCTCGTCTTTTGAAACAGCTCGAGAAATACAGCTTCAATTATCAAAGACTAAAAAAGGGGTTTGAATTTTAAATGAAAGACAGTCATGAAATATCATAGGCGTAAAGTTAACTGAAACCCAGGAAGCATTAACTAAATGAGGAAGGTTTTATTAACACTTCGCTGAGGAGCCCACAAGGACACTTCTGCCAGCATTTGCAATAGGAGAGGAAATACCAGGAGGGTATTCATTGTATCATGTGCTCTCCTTGAAAATAGGAGCAATATCATTAGAGGAGACTATCAAGGCAACGCATTCACATATGAGGAATAAGATGACAAAATATGACGTCTGCAGACTTTTCAGCCTTTCTCCTACCAACAGGTAGGCTCCATCCGCTGGACCTCAGTGCTCATGTGCTACAAGCACATGTGCAAAACCAGAATATCATAGGAGAAAAAAAAAGCTAGAAAATGCCCTAAGTAAAACCGAATCAAGAGACATTTCATTTAAAAAAGGAAAAAAAAAAAAACAACAAAACCAACAGGAAATGTTAGAAACTCATAACATCCAAGAAACAACTTCCTTCCACTGCTCTTGAAAGAACCACACAACTTGTCCTTTCATAGCTGATGACTTCCATCGAGATCAGAGTTCAAAGCAGGCAACGACAGCTATATTTCAACAGGTACCAGCTGCTATAAATCACAGTACTGTGAGGACAAGGGATGAAGGCGAGGAAAATATGGATGTACTGAACTCCTTGGGCTCAAAATGAATTGGCTTCTCCAGCAGATCAGAAACATGATTTCTCCTGACATGGCCCTGCCCATATAATTGAAAATGCAATTTTGTTGTTTGGACCTCCTGGTATTCAGACCCGACACGTAATTTAATCTGCTTTAAGCAGAAGCATTTCGTAATGTGATTTCAGGAAAAAAAAGTTTGATACAAATGCTTTTATTTAATTTCAAATTTGTGCTATTGGCAAAGGCCATGCTAGCATCTTTTTGCCCCGTACATTTGAATCGGATGGTTAGAGGCTCCTTTTTGTCAATCACCCATGCATTAATTCCATTTCTGCCTCGTCTCCAAGTCCAATGCCATTAGGAGCTGGTGCCGAGTCTGGTGCTTTGGTTCCCTCTCCTCATCCTCCTCACACATTAAACCATTCGGGAGGAGAACCTCGATGAACTACAACTTCCTCCTCTTTGACAAAGCAGACGTGAAACGTTCAGCAGAGATAAATAAATATGCTCACTTCAGAAGGCCTTTTCCTCGCAATTGCAAATGCTGCATATTTATATCCGGAGGGAGCTGGCTATCTCCTTCAAAGGCAAACACAGTATCATCAAAAAAGGCCTAATTGCACCAAACACATGGTTCAGCATCGCGCGGCACGCAGGGAAGATGTTCTCAGGCCATAATGGCTAAAACACTGTTTTCAAATATTGTATTTATCAGACGGGAGACATTCTGGATCCTGTTTTTAGATACAAATTTAGGAGCAAGTTAAGGATCTCTAATGTTAGCTGGAGAAACATGGAGAGCACGGCTTCATGAGGGGCAGCCACAGAGGAATGGAAGCCTGATGAGAGGGCTCCCACGCAAAACTTTACTGATCCAGTCCTAAAACCTCCTCACCACGGTCTCCAAAGCCCACCCCACGGTGGCAAAAGATCTACGGTTCCAGCCTCTTCCCCAGCTTTAGCCAGAAGAGGAGGAGACCACCACCAGCACCATCTCTGCTGGCCTCCTGCACAGCACAGGCCACACCAAACCATTCAGCTGTTTGACATCCGACTTGCAACTTCTGCTCAAGCTACAGCATGTGTTTTAAAAAGGTGAAGTCCTGGCTGAAAATCCCTTAGCACTGCACCTCCACCGTGTGCCCGCACTACGGATGCTGTCAGCTTGTCACCCTCAGCTGAGGATACATCTTTGCCGCTGTTAGATCCCAGGAATGCTTTTCCAGGCTAGATTACAGAATTGTCTTCTGAGAGAAATGTCTTTCTGAAAATATCGGCAATGGTGGAAATTAACACAAACCACTGACACTCACGTGTGGCTGCATGAAACATATACTGCCATAGGGACCTGCAACTTATTTAACAGAAGGTCCATGCTTCAGCGAGCAAAACACACCGTGTGTCCATGTGTAGTATGAGAAACCTCCTGTTGCACTTTGGCACTGCAGTCCTTTCCATTCAGAGAAGGACAATCTCTGATCTAATTTGGGGATAATTACAGGGGCATAAAGTATGGCCTGTTATTCAGCATACCCAAAGAATTTCTCATCAACTCTTTCAATAAGACTAAAGAAATCCCAAACCCCTTTCCTAAAGCTCCTACAGTTTCTTTTCCAAAGCAGTTGCTGTAACACAGAATATCACGCAGAGAAAGCTAATCAGAACAATTCAAGAACAGAAAAGTTAAAAGAAAAAGACCACGGGAAAAATAAATCAATGCAGACCCGTAGGCTTTTACCAACTGTTCTTTAACTAAAATTAATTTATAATGTAATGAAACTTTTCCCCAGAGGGAGAGCTATAATTGAATTAGAGGTGCCTGGGTAGAATTTCAGGGTTTAGTGGATTCTCCCAGGCTTTACCACACTCTCTCCCACTGTTGCAGTTCACAAAACTCCTCGCCAGTTCATTTCCAAGCACCTTCCATGAAACAACATAATTAGAATTGGCTCCTTCTCTCTTGCTCTGCATCAGATGGGCCAGGTACTGCTCCTCATGGATTAACTTTAAAACATTTTTTAACTCTGTCACTCTGACGGTTAAAGGATTTTCCCAAATATTTCCAGGAGCTGTTTAAAATCCCTTGGTTTTGTGCTATCTGGCTCTGCCTGTGTCTAATGGATAATGCACATATCTTGGGCAGAACAGGGCTTTCAAGGAGCACTGCTTGAGGGCTGTTCCCCCGCTGGGCTCCCTCGCAGGGCTACCCAGGCTGTGGGTCAGTGCCTGCAGGAGTCAGAGCCCAGTCTCACCAGGACTGCAATAACAAACCAACCAGTTGGTCTGCGGAAAATCCCACCTACCTCAAGGCATAAAATATTCATGGAATAATAGAATGGTTTGGGTTGGAAAAGACCTTATGGATCATCCAGTTCCAACTCCCTGCCGTGGGCAGGGGCACCTCCCACCAGACCAGGTTGCTCCAAGCCCCCTCCAACCTGGCCTTGAACCCCTCCAGGGATGGGGCAGCCACAG
>JAOTQQ010000007.1:10166676-10184357 GCA_026546715.1 Gallinago undulata
GCCTTGAACCCCTCCAGGGATGGGGCAGCCACAGCTTCTCTGGGCAACCTGGGCCAGGCTCTCACCACCCTCACGGTGAAACATTTCTTCCTAATATCGAATCTAGATCTCCCTTCTTTCAGTTTAAAGCCATTACCCTTCATCCTATCACTACATGCTCTTGTAAAAAGTCCCTCTCCAGCTTTCTTGTAGGCCCCTTCAGACACTAGAAGGCCTCTACAACGTCTCTCCAGGGCCTTCTTTTCTGCAATCTGAACTACCTTAACTCTCTCAGCCTGTCCTCACAGCAGAGATGCTCCAGCCCTCTGATCATGTTTGTGTCCCTCCTCTGAACCCATTTGAATAAGTCCATGTCCTTCTTGTATTGAGGACTCCAAAGCTGGATGCAGTACTCCAGGTGAGGTCTCACCAGAGTGGAGTAGAGGGTAAAAAAAAAAATCTTCCTTGCATTCAATATTAAACTTTACATTAGTAGGAAGAATGATGCTATAAAAACTATAACATCCTCCAGGGAAATGGGCAGAAGTCTTTAGGTCATTACCAATGCAAAGACAGGTGTGAATGTAATACTACAGCTCATCATCCTGAAAAATCTAGAGTGTTTGGAAGTAATTTAAGAGCTTGAACTTGTAAGCCTTTTCAGTGGACAATTCTCAGAATCTCTTTGTTCTAAACTTATGTTAAAGTAGGTTTCTTCCTAGTTTCCATAGCACTATACCATAAGACAGACCAGAGACAATCGTCCCCAGACTGAGCCCATGCTGAGCTCCTCTGCTTCTTGTCTTCGAGAAAACTATGCTTGAAAAAAACCCAAGGGAAAATTACCTAGAATATCCTAGAATTTCCATGACGACCATTCATTCTGCATCGCTGGCTTTTATTCTCTATGTCATGGTGGCTAATCTTGTACCACTCTGTTTAAAGATCCAGAGCTCACACCTATGCATCCACAAAACCTATGATTCCTCACACATTCTGGTTTTGTCTGTGACCCACCTCTGTGTTGCCCCTCACCAATTACATTGCTGTTTCTAGCAGTGTTTATCTGTAGGCACTAGTATTTCTTTTTTAGTGAATCTTAAGGATTAATTTGTGAAACACCTGTCAAGGTGTTCCCTTACTGACAAAGGACACTCAAGTTTTACAAGGGAGTGATGCAAAGACATATATTACAGAGGGCAGACAAGACAAAGGAAAGCACCTACAGCTGGGAGGATGCTGAGGATTTAACACCGAAGAACACATGGTTCTTTGATGTTTTTCTGACTTTTCCATTAAAAAGAAGTCAATGAGATCACTCATCCTTAGGTAGGTGGTACCCTAGCACCAAGAAATTAAAGTATGTTACCCAAGTGTTTCTGAAATTCATTCCCAATACTGGGTGTTATGGACACACACAGAGCTCCCGACAGAAGGAGCCACGCCAATCCCTGATCCCAGGGGCACGACACGATGTCAACCTTCCCTACTTTTCATCTTCAGCTCAGGCAGGTTGTGAGCCTCATTTGTGGCCTCTGTCCCCAGTAGGTTTCCCACTTTTAATTCTAATCAATAGAAACATCCCTTCCAGCTCTTGTATGAACATTAAACAGAAGTTGCTGGCTCACGGATTTCTTTATGTTCTCTTAGAAAAGTTACTGCACAAGGTGTTCCCAAAATTGAGTCTGTAAATCTCAAACCTTCTTTTTTGACTTGGAAGATTTAATTAGGTTTTTTTTCTAGACATTTAGTCCTATTTCAAGAGGAAATCCTAAGCCTCAAACTTCTAATTACTCTGCCAATCTAGCTTATTATTTCTTCTGTTAAATTTAGGAAATGAAGAAGAAGGAAGACTGACTTCTCTGTGTAGTCTGTCTCTCTTCTCAGTCTAAATCATGGGAGGAAAAAAAAAAAAGAAAAAAAAAAAAAGAGCCAAAACACCAAATCCAGAGTTGAAAGAATTTTTCTATCATTCTTATGCAGCTCTCATTACAGCTCCAGTTACCTGGTGGTATTAATATTTCAGCAAACATTAATAGGGAGTTTTTTTGAAGTCAAAGTACCTAGTATTCCTGACCTTTTAAGTGTATTTAAAAAAAATCCCTACACTTCAAAAGTTTGCTTCTTTATAACATGGTAAGACCTGAGGATCTGGAACTAGAAATATTTAAGTATCTAATTTATATAGAAATCAAGGAAAATGAGGTACGTTTCTTTAATGATCTAAGCCAAAATTATTAAGTTAGACTGTTTGAAATATTTGAGGTTTTTTTTCCTAGTTTTTTGTTCGCTTGCTTCAGAAGTTTTACTTAACAAATCATGAACCAGCCACATCTGAATATCAAGTGTTGAACAGAAGATTTGTTCTTGGGAGTCAGAAGTGGCCAATGCAATGGTTCTGTCTTCCAGAAGCAAACTCTCCATCCTTCCCCTTCAGAAGGAAAACTTCTAGTGTCCTCATATTCTTAAATTACCAATGTCTATAAGTTTTCCAGCTCTAGCCTACAACCTTCATTAAAACAAACAAAAAAGCTGTGTCCATCGCCTTCCACAGTTATTTTTTTAAAAAAACTGGCTTCATGAGCAAGTCTGCAAGCTCGGTGTTACACTGTGATGTGTAAAGGTTCTGACTGAAAAAAGCTGCCTCCATTTATTATTCATCATAAGACAAAACAATATGCAATTTAAAAAAACCAACAACAATAAAAAATCATACTTCTAAAGCACTTACAGACTATCTGAAGCCTAAATTGATAGGTGACCACAGGAACCAAGCTAAAATAAAAGCTTTTGCACAAATATGGTATAATCTTCTCTATGGTATTATTACTACCACTGTATTTTCACAGAAGGGCATTTAATCACATGCCATTAGTAAGGAAGGGAGGGAAGATTGTCAAAGAAGACCTTCTGCAGCTTTTAAAGACTACGACAATAACTGTTACAACTGCAGTGAATGGTTCTACAAGCACAGACAGACACTTTTATCTCCCAGGTAGCACTGGCCATTGCAGGTGCTGTTATCCCACGGAGAGCAACGCTGGCAGAGATTTAGGTATGTCCACAACAGAAATTACCCCCAGATGTAGATCAGCTGCCAAACGGCATGAATTTGGCAGTTCTCTGGGCAGAGGAGAGAGAGACCTGCCTTTTGCCCCTCTACTCCACTCTGGTGAAATCCCACCTGGAGCACTGTGTCCCGCTCTGCAGTCCTCAGCACTGGAAGGACATGGACCTGTTGGTGCAGGGCCAGAGGAGGCCACAGAGCTACTGAGAGGACTGGAGCCCCTCTGCTGTGAGGACAGGCTGAGAGAGTTCAGGTGTTCAGCCTGGAGAAGAGAAGGCTATGGGGACATGTTAGAGCCCCTTCCACTCCCTAAAGGAGCTTCCAGGAGAGCTGGGGAAGTACTCTTGACCAGGGAGGGGAGCCATAGGATGAGGGGGAATGGTTTTAAACTGAAAGAGGGGAGATTTAAATTAGATATTAAGAAGAAATTCTGTCGTGTGAAGGTGGTGAGAGCCTGGCCCAGGGTGCCCAGAAAAGCTGTGGCTGCCCCATCCCTGGAGGAGTTCAAGGCCAGGTTGGAGGGGGCTTGGAGCAACCTGGTCTGGTGGGAGGTGTCCCTGCCCAGGGAAAGAGGTTGGAACTAGATGATCTTTAAGGTCGCTTCCAACCCAAACCATTCTATGATTTTCCCAAATGCAGAGCCATTCCCCCTCCTTTCATAATACCTGCTTTGGAACAAATCCTCCTAACACCTTAAAAGATTTAAATGAGATTGAATCTGAAGGTTCAGACAACGTTTAGGATAACATTCCCAACCAGTATCAGATCCTGGATTTTTTTGTGGATTTGCATGACCCAATTACTCTTGAGTTACTAGAACCACTCATTAACACACCTATGACCACTCTCGGAGGAAGGCAGAGGAAACTGAAAACCAGACCTCATGGGGAAGCCACAGCAGTGCTCATAGTAATTAAAAAATGCAAGACCTCATTAGAGGACAGGTGGAGTTCCTGGTACTCACACAGCGCAGTGGTGAGCTTTTCCGGCTGGTCGTAGTGCACCATCGCCACGCAGAGTGTGTTGAGGGCCACCACGCAGAGGACGATCCAGTAGAAGCTCTGAGCCTTCACCATGCGCCGAATGAAGAACCGGAACATTTTCTCTTTCCTCCTGAAGTAGGATGAGCTCTCGTTCTTTCCACTCTTCAAACTGGCACGGGCAAAAGGAGACCCTGGGACAGAAAGAAGAGTCACCACACCACATCCCAGCAGCGGAAAGGTCAGAGGATGGTCCTGGGCACACACACCCAAACACCAGAAACACAGCTGAGCGGAAAGCTGGGAGCACTATGGGCTGAGCAAGGACGTCTTGCTTGTAATGACATTGTGAGGGATGAAGGCTGGGATTTCAAAACTTCATGAATGAACAGCCAGCTCCACCAAATGGGCCTCCAACCCTTTGAAGCAACCTTGATGGTTCCAGTTTAACTCATAACTTTTGAGTTGCCGGTTGAGTGGAGGGACAGAAAGTACTGGGCACAGTGGTGTTTCTGCCCATGGTGGGGAGCACATCGTCCTGGAGCTGGGTCAGTGGCAACAAGAAAGCTGGTCCCATTTCCCCTGCTCCAAGGGCCAGGCAAAGACCCAGCCCTTACCAATCTCCTTATTTTACTCTCTGACTTCACGTATTTCTACAGCAGAGGGCTCAATCTGCCTCCACGCATCATATCTTGGGCGCAGCTACTCATTTGTACCAATTCTGCCTGTATCAGCTACATTTCCACTCCGGTCTAAAACCCTGGAAAAGAGTCAAGTGTTTTAACAACAGGAAGCTGGCGGAAGAAATGATTTCTCATGGAAGCTCTCCCCCTGTGGCAGCAGGCATGGCTCAAACAGATGAAAAGGCCATCTCCGGCCAGTGCTGAGGCAGGAGAAACCAGCACACGTTACTCATAAATACACGCAAGCAGAGCAACTCGTGATTGTCACAGGCTGTCCACTACCTGTTTCATGCTGTGCTGGCACCCCTCAGAAGTCACTAGTGAACCTCATTTCAAGGTGGTTTTGGGGTCAAGCTAAGATGTTATTGCCCTTCCCTGTGGTGGGATGGAACCTCCCAGCAGGTAGGGACCCACAGCGTCCTGTCTTGGACCAAGCACTGTGAGAGCACAGGCTGTCATTGGAGGCAGCTGAGTTTCATGAACAAAGTGTTCTGGCCACACCAGCCACGTTTTTGAGTGTGCTCGCTTACGTTTCAACACTCAGAGGGGGTGGGAATCTCACCCTGTTCCATCCTGCAAGAACATCAAACACGACACCCCATAGAAAGGCTGAAGCATCCAGATGTGACAGCGCTGGGTCCTCCCAGCTACAAGAAAAGTGTGCTGCGCCATCTCCCCCACAGAAAGGCAAGCTCTCAGCTTCATTTCACATTTCTGGCCGTCCACCAACACAGCAAGTGCAGAGCCAGCCCTGGCCAGGCTTTGAACAAGCTCCTTGCGGAAAAGCTCAGTGCGCTCTGTTAGTTTGATAATCCTCCCTTTGGCAGTTTAAAAAAAAAATAATAAAATAAAATCATAGTGCTCATCTGTTGCTTTAAGACAACAAAATGAACTACAGCTAAGATACAGGTTGCACTGTGTCATTAATGCTGTTCAGCAGGTTGAGAGCTCTCAGATATTCAAGCCAGTCTATACTCTCAGATTTGCGTGGGAATAGTCTGCTGCCCTTCTGTCCCCTCTCTATTGGCTTTACTGATCTTCCAGAAGAAAAAAAAAAGAGAAAAGCAGCAGCATTTAAACTGATCTAAATGTAGCAAATAGCCACCTCTCCAGACCTCTCTGCCTGGCAATCAAGACCATGTCCTGCATCTGATACAGCGTGGAGGTGGGAAGCCAGAAGCAGCCAGCATCTTATGATGCTGCACGTTTACTAGTGCAGAAATAAAGGCTGAGAGCAAGGAGGAAAGAAAAGAAGAAAAGTTAAGAAGGACTCCAGAGTACACACTGGGAAGTGTTTACCACTACAGAGCTTTATAATGCAATTCTAACTCTCACTGATGTACTTGTGTTTGAATTAAAGTGTAACCCGTTCAGCCAACGGCCAGCAAGAGACCTGTCAAAGTCTCTACCGCTCAGGTCTGCATCTTCCCATCACACTCAGTAATTACATTGTTAGTTCTTCCACAGTCCTTATGCTCCCATCAGCAAGACATCATAGGAAACCATCCAAAAAACCCTCTTCTCAAAAACATATTCTTTATGCATAATTGCCCATATGATCTAATTGTTTATGTTATGCAGAGTCTCAGCCTTTTCAGGAGCCTGCAGAAGTATCTGCTGTATCCAGCTCTTCTTTTCTGCCTTGTTCCATGAATCAAAAATCAAAAACACTTTTCCCAAGTGGGTGAACCACTTGCAGAAGGTGGAAAGCACTGCTGTTATTTTCCCTGCCATATGCTCCCGAGATAGTTCCCAGTTCTGCATCAGATTATCCACGAGTCCAGATGCTCCGTCATCCGTTGCCACCTGAAAGGCTGAATTCAAAGATCTGTTTGCGTGACATGGGTGCCCAGAGCCTGGAGGGACTTGGATGTGAATGCAAAGACCTCATAATTACTGCAACCGTGAACAAATGTTCCCAAAATGACCATTCTTTCTTATCCATGCAGGGCTCCGAGCTGCCCAGTCATACAAAACAAAAACGCACACGCGGTTGCCACATTTTTGCCTTCTTTCAGCCACAAACCTCTCAGACGTGTCAGCATTTTAGCCACAAAACCTGCAGCCCGGGGGATTTTGGCAGCTCAACGGTGGGTGATGGGGTCAGTCACATGCTGAGCAACATTCATTTCCTGCAACCAGGTCTTGGCTTAAAGGGTGGGACGGGAGGTGGGGGGTGGTGGGAACCCAACAAGAATCCAGCAGCAGCTGTAACCTCTTAAAATGTTAATGCCAAATTTCCAAAGAACATTTGAGGCACTCGTGCTCGAGAGCGTATATGGACACACACTCTCAAACGTACTGTTTGTGCCGCTACTCTCCTGCATCCAGGATTTGCTGCTTTGTGGTAACCGGGGTGCCAAGACATTTCTTTGGAAGATAATGAGAACATCTGCTGCTTCAGCAGCAAAACAAAATACAGCCTCAAACACCAGGGACAGGAATAAGCTGACTCCAAAGAGACAGCAAGAAAAAGCTCACGGCTGAAAGGTCTTTCTGCTGATGCTCTAAAGAGCTGCCCTTAGATGGGCACTGGGCAAAGCCCAGACCTGCCTCTCCACCTGGCAACTCTCAGGAGGTAATTAAACCCATGTTAATAGCAGAACAATTAGGACCTCTGTAGCCTGATAGCAGCTTGTTCTCCAGAGCTGAAGACATCAAATTCGCACCATTGATGCTACGCTACGAAGTGCCACACTCTGCATGGGAGTCATGTGGGTCACTGCATGCACGCAGGTGTATCTCCATATCTAGCTTTTAAAATGTGGAGAATTTCTTTAAGACCTTCTCCTGGGACAAGAATGAGAGAATCAGGGCCACTGCCCAGCATTTCCCAGTAAAGGCTGCAAAACCATAGACTGTGCCTTAGTGGCAGATGTGACTAAGTGTCCACTTCCTCTCCTCCCTGCAACAGATGAGGCTCTGCAGCATCATTTGATGTTATTTGGGCTTCATTAGCATAAATGAGCATGTTCCAAGCAGCATCACGGTCTGGCCAGCCCAGCATGGATTCTCCAAGCATTTCAGTAGGGTTCTCTTGAGGGGTGCAGCATGCGTGGCGGGGCAGCGTGGGGCAGAGGGTGAAGCCACAAAGCCTTTTGCTTTGGGATAAGTTGAGTGCTGCTGCTGCAGAAGCAGGGATAATTCTCCTTCTTGAAACCACAGTTCCTGGAGCCAAGGAGCCGCTCGGAGGGAACGCGACATGAATGCATTTAGGTGGAGATCTAAACCTCGGGGAATGCGAAGCCAGTACTCACCAACGGAGCAAATGTCTGTGAAATGGTCCTCACCTTCTTCAGCATGAATCAGGTCGTTTTTGCTCTTCTTTATTGCGGCTCTTTTCAACACTGTGTGCAAATTAAAGAGAAAATACCCCGTGAGCATTCAGAGTGGATTCTCTCTCCCCCTCCCTTCACTCTCCGGGGCCAGCATTTATTTCCCAATGCCAGCTTAAAGCCCTCGCAACAAGGGTAAGCTGGAGTAAACCAGACAACCTACAACCTTGCAGGGTTTTGCGTGCTTTGACGCCAGGGTTATATATTTATTCAGCCTTCCAGACCTTGAAGGTTTGGCAGGCACAGGTCTGCAATGTTTCCCCTTGGCCCCAGCCGATGCAGGAAGGTTGGGGGGAGTCACGGCAGCTGCTGGACCTAAAAGCCCAGCAGAAAGGCTGGGCAGGGTCACTGCATCTTTCTGAGCCCCAGTGGGTTATGAGATGAGTGCTTCTATCCATTAAAAACATTAATGGTGTTTACAGTGTGCACCGTTAAGAACTTAGCATTTACAGTGCTCGGCTACACAATGCCTTAAGGAGCATCAATGCCACGTCGAAGGCAACTGCCACAAATCAGTGAATATGTACTCTTAATGGCACCCACTGTACAATCTCTCCCCTCTGGGGACGGCATAAATTCTTTGAAAACACACTCGGTCCAAGAGCATCTTTTGTGGGGAGGGCAAAGATTGTTTTACTGGAGAGGGAAAGAGAACTGGAGGCTGAGGCTCGGCGAGGTCTGCACCGTTCACCCAGTGCACAAGGGGTACCGCGGGAGCAGCGTGGACCCTGGTCCCATGACCACCTACCTGCAAGAACCTTGAGAACTAGCAGAAAAAAATACGTTGACACAGTTTTTGACACAGTTTTGTCACAGCTTCAAGACACACAGTAAACTAAGCACCATTTTCTATCAGCAGTAAGACACCCCACGGTGTGGTGATACATACTGTTCAGCTGGCACACACAGCAAGCCCACTCACTCTGCCGCGACTGCCCGGGGAGGGGGGGTAGGTTCCTACCAGAAAATACCCTCAACTCTACACAAATTTCCCTGCCCTGACAGAGAAACGGATGCTCTTCCTCCTCTGCAGCTAAGGCAAGCCTTAGTGGTTTTGTCTCTCTTCAAGGAACTCCCCGGAGCATCGCCCAAGTTGGGAGAGGCTCAGAGAGGAGAGGGTACTCTGAACCTGTGATCTGGATCCAATTTTTTTTAGCAAATAACCACTTTTGCCCTTTTCTTCCCCACCCAGTAGTAGGCTGAATTCCTCCGTCCCAGCAATACCAGCTTTTGGGTCCTTCAGGCTGCATCTGTCCCAGTACACTTCAGCATGCCCAGGGCCATCCCCAGCACTGGAAGAACATAACCAGCCCCTGGAGTACAGTTTTACAATGCTCCCTGGCAGGAATTGAGCACCTTCTTTATCTTCTCCCCCAAATAACTCCTCAGTGTGTTTAGCAATTAGGTCGTGCCATCTCTACAGGCACCTCGGATGCAATGTCCCTCTGTTTTAGAGACTAAGATAATTTACCAGCATAGGTGGGGGCTGCTCCGTACCAGTTGGCTTCAAGACTGGGACCACTGCCAGGCTCCTTTAGCTTCCCAGTATAGAGGGAGCCTTAGTACACCTGGGTCTTTTCTCCATGGCCTGTACCCACCTCTAGTTTGCTTAAACCACTCAACTTTTCAGGCTACTCTTCCAGACAATCATTCCAGCTCCAGACTAACAAGCCCTGGCTGCACCCACGTGCCGGACAATCTTCCCCAGTGCACACACACACACACACACACACACACAGACACACACATCCCCGTGCACCCACGCAAAGATTGACCGAGCACACCTCATCCCTGACCTTCTGCAGCCCCGGCTCTTCCATCCCCGAGTCCCTCCCCAAGCTCAGGTCACCGGGTTGGCCAAGGCGGACCAGCAGCCGGGCGTCTGGTGTCCCCAAGGAGCCACCTGGCTCGGAACAAGGTGGAAAAACCAGTCGGGAAACGTTTCTGGTGACCTGGGCAAGTGGGGGTCTGGGGGAGAAGCACTGCCCCGCTGTGCCGCCTAAGCCCCTGGTAGTTTGCAATCCACTCACTGTTGTAGCTGCTGCCGCTGCTAGTCTCTGCCGGTGCCGTGCCTTGTGGAATCAGCCCTTCCGAGGCGGCCCTCCCTGACAGTGAACGGGAGGAGAAAAAAAAAGAGGAAGGAAAAGGGAGGGGAGGGGAAAGGAGGAGACATGGGAGGACGAAAGATGGTCAGAAAAGGGAGAGGGAAGAACCTTTAAACTGAACTTTGACTAGCTGGCGCATCCTAAAGAGCTCATGGGGTCTGGAGGGACAGGGAGAGCAGTCCCCGTGGCCTCTCTCTCTGCGTCTGAAGCTTGGTACCTCTGGCCGGTCCTGCGAGGCTAGGGTCGCACGTCGGAAGATAGGATCACCACACCCTGTTATGTCTTACTGCTTACAAGTAACAGGGGTCTTAGTCTCTTTGTCAAATCCAGTTGGAAACCTCGGTTTAGAGCCCTGCCTTCTCTCGGTCAATGCATTTCTCTTCTGGCATCCGCTCGGCAGCCTACCCCCACCACAACCTGCGCGTAGACACAGCCGGCCACGCTGGGCAAAAGCTGGAGAGCATCCCCGTCACGCTGCGGGGTCCCACAGGCAGCGCAGGGACCAACCGACCCCAAGGGCAGATCCCCATCCCAGAGAGTTGTGTCACATAACTGCTCATCAGCCACCTGCAACCTCAGAAAGACCCGATATGGGAAAAGGGACTCTGTAGCCCAACTCATGCCAAGAGCATGCAAGAGCGTGTTCCTCACACCCTCCTGGTTACAATGGAAAGCCACGTCAGAGTACAGCAGGTGAACCTCTCATGTACCACAGGAGGAAAACCACACAGCAAAAAGACCTACCGTCCAGAGGAGACTTCTCTTCTGCGTTCTTGTCTTCTTCTGCCAGCATGACCTCCTCTGGAAAAGGAAAAACAACAAGGTTCAACCTCAGATTTATCACACCCCCTGCTTGAAAACAAGCTGCCACCAGCCTTACCCCATTGTATTACTTGGTTATACCGAGTCTGTGGAGAAGGGATGGCTGAAGAGAGCCATGTTTCTTGCCCTGTGCCCCTCTTGCACAGGAGGAGGAGACCAGACAAGCCACTGGAGGACTGTAGCACTTCCTCCATGATTTCCCTCTTCACACTGAACCACCCACACCAGTTTACCCAGCTATCTGGAGAGCAAGAACCTTCCTTCAGACCCAAGCAGGACCACAGGTTTCCTCAAGCCAGAGGATGGGCCCTCATCTCAATGCCACTGAAGATACTGAGGAGCCAAAGATGCTCTACACCCATTGCTGCTCTTCTGTCTCCATCAGCAAGACCAGGACTCCAGCCCAGAAGAAACTCTGTCTGATGGCACAGGGTAAAACACACAGGGCTGGAGGCTGCATGTCCCCTGTGCCACATCACAGGGGACAGAATGTCAACAAATAACCCTTGGAGCAAATCTTTGTCCAAATAAAATCCGCAGCAAAGTAGCCCCGGGGCAATTCCGGGTAGCACTGTTCATGGGCAACACGTGCAACACCACCCCCCTTGGCATTACTGTATAACTCCTCTCCAAATTTATACTTTCCTACAATAAAAGGATTTGGAAAACACTGGAGAAAAAAAAACCCAACTCCTCAAAACTGACTCATTTTTATTTGCATGGAAGACAAGCAAATTTCCTGAGGTTCCACAATGCAAATATCATCACCGAAGTCAATTTGCAGCACACACCACACTGCGCCCGTGCTTGAAACCGCACAGTCTGAACCACAGATTGTAGCTTGCTCTTGTAAAACTACGTAAGGATTTTCTTCTAAAGGACAGTCTAAAGCAAACAAAAAGTCAAGCTGGCGGCTGGTAAACTGCACACTTCCTTGTATCATTATAAACAAATTCTTTCACGTGTTTGGCATAGATGTAATTTGGGATCTTACTAAATCATCTGACGCTGCACTCCCACAACATTTTGCTTTAAAGTCTGTTTAAACGGGCTTAGATGGAAGGCTAACTAAAAAAAAAAACACCCCAAAAAAACCCAAACAAACCACAGGCCAAACATCAAAGCGAGCAGCTGAAAGCTGTCTGGAGGAATACTAGAGGGACCAGCAATACCAGACAAGCCTTATATAATCTCTTTATTAATCATCTGGGAGAGTGAATGATATATTAATAAGACAACAAACTGAGATGGCTGGGAAAATTAATACTCAGGACTGAGGAAGACTGGAAACCCAAGAGGAGAACAAAATAAGAAAATGCAAACTACCGCACCAGAGATGTGGAAGAGGATGAAGAGAGCAACAGTGCTTAGAGAGGGTTAAAATACGTCAGGTGAGCTAACAACTTTAAAAGCATGAAATCCTTCCCAAAAAACACAAGCCAATGCAACTCAGGTGTCCTCCAAGGCTCCTTAAAATAGGTCAGAAAACTGAAATAGGCTTTTTTTGATAGTTCAATAGAGATCTCTCTCAAAAAGGCACCTCAGAAACCAAGAGGTTGTTCCAATGTCTTGTCTTGGGAAAAGCTGTACTGCTGTTTTGGAGCTAAAAAATGAGGAAGGAGCTTAACAACGATTAATAATGAATGTGGCTGGCCTAAAACACTTAGAAGGGATAGTTCAGATACGGAGACATCTTCCCAAAGGCATCTGGACAAAGGGCCTGCAGATGTGAAACACGAAGCAAACCTGTTCTGGCAGGAGAAGGAGCTCAAGATGCTCACACAGTAGACATTTTCCCATAGATATTTTTTTTTCTTAAGTCTACATTGCTCATGGAATATGATTTTAAAAGCTTTCTGTCATATCTAAATGTGATATATTCACATGGCTGTGCATGACTATGTGTAAGCACAAGTCTAGCTCCCAGTACCAGCAGCGTCAATAGTGCCACGCAGATGTGCCTACACTGGTTTGGATCCAGGGATCAGTGCAGCCATCAGTATTTTGGGGTTTTTTCATTATGTGTTCCTCTGCACAACACAGATGTGTTTTTTTTTCCCCTATTCTACATAGTAGCAAATTGCAGGGAAAATTAAAACCATTTGGAGTGGACCTTTAAGTCTTGCGACAAAGAGCAAGCACAGGAAAGCAAACCCATCCCAAGCCACGTGGCTTTTCTGCCGCTCCCAGGAAAAGAAGCCAACTTTTAGACAGCATTTGGTAATGAAATGGATTTAATACAATCTACTGCAGATAGCAGACACATCGCCATACAGGTGGTGAGCAAAGAAAGTAACGAGCTATCAAGGGTCAGAAGACCATCGGTTGTTCTTCAAGGGCTACACCCAGATGGGTGCGAGGTGAGAGAGCTGTGGCTGCAAAAGGGAGATCTCAGCCAGGCCCAGCACACTTACTGGGCAATGCCCTGAGGGTTGTTGGTTTCAAACAGGTCTTGTTAAAAAGAATTAAAATACTCCAGGAAAAAAAGAACCTATTTCTCAGCTAGAAGCTCAGGTCTCCAATGGATTTGTATCAGTGCAGGAGGAAAATCATTGTACTGGTTCCTTTAAAAGATCTCCAAGTAGGAAAAAAAAAAAATTCTTCTTTTTCCCTGTTTCTGAGGAGCCTCTTATTTTCCATGTTCCCATGACAATTTTTCATGACTCTCCACTGTCCTTTGGGCAGCCGGGGAAGAGTCCCGAGTCCTCAGATCACCTCCGGGGACTGTGAACTATATGAATACATAATAGTGACGATTTGCAATGGGTTCAGGTGCTATCTGATTTTCCAGTGCCACCTGTGTCTCCACAGCTAGACTGATGAGAAGTTTAGCCATACTGAGGTTTCAGAAACCAGTGATAAATGCCAGTGGGATGGCAGAATTTGTTGGGTGTGACAATTTGATATCAGTGAGTCTTCACCTACAAAGCACAGGCTCTTTTGAGACAGCTCTGCAAACCAGCTGAGCCTTTGCCACAAATTCAGGGCTCTGAGTTGATCATAGAATCGTAGAATTGTCTGGGATGGAAGGGACCTTTCAGATCATTGAGTCCAACCATCAACCCAATGCTGACAAAACCCACCACTAACCCATGTCCCTCAGCACCACATTTGCTCATCTTTTAAATATCTCCAGGGGTGACAGTTCTACCCCTTCCCTGGGCAGCCTGTTCCAATGCTTGATAACCCTTTCTGTGTAAAAGTTTTTCCTAATATGTAATCTAGACCTCCCCTGGTACCCAGACATATCTCCATCCATAGACATCCCTCACCAGGGCTCAGGTTTGCTCTTCCCTTAAAATACACAAACCCCAGGTTGCACTTATGCAATTCCCTCAAGCCTGACTCTCCTCCACCGTTGCTCCCCAGTTCCCTTCCCTTGATAGTCCTGTATCCTCTGGAAAGCCAAAGGATCACATCTAACCTCATGAGGCTTACATGGTTTTTACAGCCTGCTAAAAAGCCAACTCAGCGGGAAAGTCATCATTGCTAGGATTATTATTATTTTTTTTTAACCATAAGCAGAGGGATCAGAAGTTGCATTGCCTTCATTCATCACCGTAACACAGAGACTGGAAGAAGATAATTAGGACGCCCAAAATCCCCCCAACAACAGTGTTTCTACATTAGAAGAAATACTCAACAAAGAGATGGTATCAGATCAGCGACTTCCAGCCTCCAAACAGAGGCACAGGGACTTCGCTGGGATATCTGAGTGAGAGGTGTCTCAGCAGTAAGATTAATTGCTGGTCATTAAGTACTGACAACACACAGCACGTTACAGAACTGGAAATAAAGGCTAATCTTACACAGAGGAATCTGGGAAGCTGAACAAAACAGGCAAAGCCACAGAGAAACACGGTGCCCCTTCTCTCTGGCATGGGGAGACAGGATACTGTGGGCTCAAAAGAAGAGTGGATTACAGCAAATAACTCAGATTCAAGAGGCAACAGAATTTTTAAAAAGGAAGAATAACTGAATTTAACTGCTAAAGCTTCAGACTTGCTAAATAGAAAAAGTGAATAAAAATGCATTCCTTAGAAGAAGCTGTCGCTCTCTCACAGGGGACTCCAATTTGTCTTTCTGGCAATTATTCTCCTGGGCCATCTCATACACATTGCTGCCCTTTCTCACTCAAGTAGGCATCTTTTCCCAACTGTATCAAGGGGCTTGTTGCTCTGTTTCTTCTACAGAAAGCTGAAACACAAGGTTCACAAAGCTTTGTCAAGTCAACTCTATTCAAGTCAGAGTGAGCTGGAAGAGAGAGGTTAAAGCCATTCCCAAAGCCTGCTTGCTCCAGGAGAAATTAAACGCTCAGAATCAGTGCTGTGTGATAGAGATGGACTTGGAAAGAATTAAAATGCAAAAGACATGCAACTTGATTAGCCCTGACCTGAAAGACTTCCAGTCTCCGGGCAAAGTGTTTTCAAAATGATGCATGTCCTTGTAAGATAAGAGAAACATCTTCAAAAGAACATTTGTGGGCTTATAAGCGCTTTACTCTGTGTGGAGAGCTTTGAGTTCTCCACTCCCCATTGGAAATGCAGCCTGACAGCCTAATAACAGCTACAGTTTTGAGTTTAAGGGAGAAAGCAATGGTGGCAAAATCATTTGCATGGATTACGTTGCTTGGCTTCACCACGTTTTAATTCCTCTGAAAGCCACAATTTCAAACTGATGTGCTACTGCCTTTGCAGAGCCCAACGAAGACAAGAAACGAAGAGCAGAGCCTGTCCCAGCACACAGCAGGTGGGATAAGGCAGGGTTTGGTCCTTACCAAAACAACTTTATCTGATGGGGCTTTGAGCAATCTGGTCTAATGGGAGGTGTTCCTGCCCAGGACAGGGGGTTGGAACTGGGTGGTCTTTAGGGTCCCTTCCAACCCAAACCATTCTATGATCCTGTGATGCTGGTTGTACTAAAGAGGCAGCGTTTGGGGAAGAGAACTGTTGCCTCATGCCTAGAAGAGCAACACGATGTGGAGCGTTGCTTTTTACACCTATTTCAGCTGACTTCTAGTGATGGGAAGAGTTGGTCCCTCTAAAGAATCTACTAAAAAACATACAGTTGACTTTATTTACCAAGATTAAATTTAAGATCACAGTTTTGTTTCTAACTGATCCATACAGTTCACTTCTAAACAACAGAGATATGAGCTTGATGTGGCAATTACCATATAAGTTTTTTGCCCAACTTCTGTGAGATGCAAGAAATTACAGGATTTGATCGCTGCTTCTGGCCTGTAGCTCACATTAGTTTTACAAGTCTGAAAATCTTACAGATTTCAAGACAAAGATACATAAAGTCATTTAAGTTGGCACATTTCTTCTTGATTTCCTCTGAAAGACTCTACGGAGCTACAATTTTCCTTGCTTAGTCTTGGCTTCATGATATAGGAATTTTACAGGGAATCACCTATTACCTCATTTGAAAATACGTAAATCCTCCTGATTACCTTCTATGTTTTCATTCTTCACCGTGCACCTGAGAAATACATAAAGCTAGAAACTTCATACCTGGCCCCTGTACAATCCTAAGTGAAGAAAGTAAACTGAAGTTCTAAGGAAATTGGTCAGACCGTGGGTTGATTCCTTTAAAGTCACGCATGTCTAAATTCAGCACTTCAGCACATTATCTGTATTGCAATTCCCTCTTTCATTCCCCAACCCTTTTTTAAGGCAGCATTTGTTAAGCACTTCATCAATTAAGGCTTTCTTAATTTGCACATTATTTGCACATTATTTGCACAGTATTTGCACATTAAGGCTGTCACTGTTTAAACACCTTGGTATGGTTCCCTCAAGTAGATACGCTGCCAACTATATTAAACAAACCACATTTAAAACAGCCTGGCCTATGTTTGCTCCAGGTTCAACCACAGCTGAACTCCTGATCATTTATCAATAGTGAGCTGGCACCAAAACCTTTCAGCTGGACCAAGGTACCTCCTTGAAAACTTCACAAGCGCTTTTTATTATTATTTTTGTCCTTTTTATACTCTTATATTTATATAAATATATATATTTATATTTATACTCTTTTGTCCTTTTTATACTCTTATTTTACCACTGGGAAAAAAAAAATGCAAAAGAGCCAAGCTATTAAAAAAATTTCATTCGTACAACACAAATGTAAGAAAAGTCTTTAGATCAAGTTTGGAACATGCTCAAGTGAGACAGCACTTAAGGGATAGAAAAAGGCCCGTTGTTTTCTCCTGGAGGACTAAAGAATCCACAATTTCAGAATAAGGAAGGGTTGAGAGTAAACAACCCCCAGATTTTATCTGAACTACCTTTTAAATGCAATATGTACAGCAAGAGATAATATAACATCATTGTACTGAGTCTGGTGGGGAAAAGGGTAATTTCTTCCCAGGTCCTAGCAGGGACACAGGAACCCCATCCCAGAGGAGCCATGCCCGCGGGGTGGCCGGGGCTGCCGGGAAGGGGAGGGACCGGAAGTGGAGGGACCGGAAGTGGGGGGACCGGAAGAGGAAGTTCCCCCAGGGAGAGGGGGCAGGGGCCATCGGGGGCATCCCGGGTGCGGTCAGGAAGTAGCCGTATCGTAATCATAGAATCGTTTGGGTTGGAAGGGACCTGAAAGATCATCCAGTTCCAACCCCCCTGCCCTGGACAGGGACACCTCCCACCAGACCAGGTTGCTCCAAGCCCCGTCCAACCTGGCCTTGAACCCCTCCAGGGATGGGGCAG
>JAOTQQ010000007.1:10188957-10205906 GCA_026546715.1 Gallinago undulata
AACCCCTCCAGGGATGGGGCAGCCACAGCTTCTCTGGGCAACCTGGGCCAGGCTCTCACCACCCCCACAGCAAAGAACTGCAATAGCAATCATCCTGCTGTTTGCTAAAATCACACAGAAAGCAAGTATTTTGACATCAATCACTAGAATGGGACTGTACAGAGGAGCCAGAAAGTAAAATTCTCCCACCACTCCAAAAAACCTTGTCCAAGAACATCTACTGCCCAGTTTGAAATGAGGCCAAGACAATAGTGCAGCCACCACCACCGAGACACCCAGGCTGAGGCTTTCCCCAGGCTAATTCCCGATACCACTGGGAAGCTTCTGATGACCCAACCTGGAGATGTACGTGCCCATCTACAAGTTACGGGTCTCTGAACCATCCTCTGCAACCCCTGGAGCAACTCCCCCAATCTCTTCCTCTACATGGTAAAATGAGGGATTGGGCTTTTGTCCCTCATGTATACCTGTGGCTCACTCATTTGACACCTTAACTCTGCTGCGTCCTTCAAATCTTCAGTTAACAGTTAATTCCTGCCAACCTTTAGTTACCCATTATTCTTTACTAAAATCCCACCCAATCACCCATTCACGGTGCTCCTCAGAAGCCGTGGAGGTGCAGGAGAGAGGAGAAAAGTGGAAGAATGGGGGAAAACGGAGCTGCAAGCGCCAGAGGCAGCTTTAAATTCACAATTTACACTTTACCCTTCAAAGCTGATGCTTCTGCTTCACTTGGCAGGACTGACTGACCTGCAGAGAAGGGACTGTGGGGAGAACTTGGCTCAGCGCTGCGACGCACGCCAGTACCAGCCACCCATGTGAGAGCTGCCATCAGCTGAGCCGTTACCTTGATTTTTGGCAGCTCATCCCCGGTCTCCTGATTCCCTTTCTCCTGTCCCCCACTTGCCAACACAGCCCGTGACCCCATCCTTGGAATGGAGGGAGCCGAAACATCGCTGTGAAGCGACAGCTCCCTCCTTGGCATTCGGCACGTGTCTGTCTACCCGCTGAGTCAGGATCCTGCCCGCATCAGCCGGGTGGCCAATTTTCTCCCTCTTCCTTCTTAATGTTCTCAGTTCTGGTTCAGCGCCTGCTGGTCGGGGCCAGGGACCTCCTCTCAGTTTTGATTTCTCTCTGGAGGGGGAGGAATGAGGTCAGACAGCACAAGGTGACAACACACGTTTATAAACCACCAGACGTGGAGGGGGTCACGCTCCCTGCGCTCCAGGCTTGGGTTACCACAGATTTCCCAGAGCTGAGCCGTGCCGGATGGGAGTGGGAGGCAAGATGCTGTGGGGAGTTCCCTGAAGGACCATGGCAGGCAGGAAGGATGGCAAATGAGCCGTGGCATTGCCCCCTCAACCCCCGGGAGCAGGCAAGGGAGAGATTTCCTTGCAAAGCCTTTCATCCTCTGCCAGCTCCGATCTGGCCTAAGGAAAGTAAAAGCTACCAAGGACTTGTCCCTTTAATCCCAACTTTAAACCTGTAAGAAAATGAGGGAAAAATTTTGCTTAACTTGCAAATCTTCAGAAGTTTCTGTACAGCCATGCACCATTTTTGCAGGACAGCGGTGAGGAACATTGCCGAGGTCAAAGCCACCTTCCTCCTCCTGTTCTCTGGAGGTGGCAGATATTCCGTAGAAGCTGAGAAGATAACTTTCAGGAGAAGACAGGATCTTGGATCTCTGCTCATGCAATGTCTTCTGAGTGCTACAGAGCTGTAGCAGAGTAGTCCAGGTTGAAGACTGGATGTTCTCAATGTATGGTCTTCCTGGCTGAGGAATGCATCACTTGCTCCTTCTCCTACCTCCAGGAGACAGGAGAGGTTTGATGATGATGGAACTTGTCAAAAGACTGTTTTCCTTTAGGAAATGTATTAATAAAAGCATGCATGTGTCTCTCCTCCACTATGTTCATCAGCCTTGAGGAACTGAAATATTCCCCAATTGCAGCAACTGGAGAACTCCCAGAATTTCTGTTTGAGAGCTTTTCAACAACATTTCAGAACATAGTCAAAGAAGAGGGGAAAATTTCTATCAAAAGGCCATATTTCATCTAAAAATATTTCAGCTGAAGCTTTCCTGCCAGTTCTAAATGAAAACACAGAAAGTCCCATGGCAAGGTTTGGGAGCAGTAAGTAAGTTTCCTCTTTTATTCAGCATAATAGCTATTTATGCCACCAACATGCAAAAATCTCCCAGATGGCCAGAAAGGAAACCTGAGCAGGAAATACGCTGCCTCCTGTCCACCTTTACCTCCAGAACTTTCTTCACAGCTGGGTCCTCCACAGTTTGGCCAACTCTGGAAAGAGGAATGTTGAAAGATGTTCACCCATTCTCATCCCTGGCTCTCATCAGCCGCTATGTGCCCTAGATGTCCCCCAAATCTCTCATCACTGTCTGGGGAAGTATTAGGAGGTGGGAAGCTGAAAGGTCTCTACTCCTACATGCAGCTCAGCAACAGGAGACACCGCTTTGGAGGAAGCTCTGCCTGGGTAGGTGACTACAGCGCATTTTAGTTACAAGATGACAGTTGTGAATAACGGGTTCTCTAGAGACAGAAGGAACAAACAGAAAGCAAAGGAAGGGCATTCATCATGGAAACCACATGCCATGCAGGCAAGCTTGATGTGTCACATTTTTCTTCTCAAGAGTGGTCGGTGCTTAAAGTCATGAGGAAAATGGATGTTTGTTGCTTATCACCTTGGTGGGTGGAAGAGTAAAATAAATCTCATTGTAAATATGCACTGGAATAGCCACTTCAGGGAAACTCAAGAGTCCCCCCAGCCACAAAAGAGACAAGGTCAACTCACGAGTAACCACCAGGGTCAGTAAAAGATTATAAACCAATGAAATTCTTACAAGTAGTTTATCCATGTTGGTCTTAAATTAAAAATACTGTCACAGCAACCAAAAAGGAAAAAAAAAAAAACACCACTGTCTTCATCCCCTGAATCTCTGATTAACTTTCCTATATGACAGCAGAGAGCTGAGATGGAGCACCACGTAATGCACCTCCTTGTCTTGGGTTTCACAGCATCCTCCCAGGGCCAGCAACAGCAGACCAGCTACAAGACTGATCACACTATTAAACCTCTGTAATTCACGTTTTCCACTTAGAAAGCAGACAGAAACGCTTCCCACTCATGGGGAAGAGGCAGAAAGAGATGATATAGCATCACTGTCATTGCTACCACTAATAGTGCTCGTGATAACAACGCAGGTAATTAGCTCCTCATTCAGAACAATACCTACACATGAGCTCATGAAATCTCAGGTCTTAAAATGGGAGAACAGCCTTCATCTAATAAATCTGAAGCACAGTTCGGAGTGAGCAAAAAGCAGCACAGAATTCAGGACTCCACCCAGGACTCCCAGAAAAGAACCTTTAGAATTTTAAGTCTAGGAAAAAACAACAACAACAACAAAAAAACCCCAATCAGGTTTAGGATTGACTTCATCTCCAGTCCAAATACGTCAAAGGAATGAGCAAAGCTGAGTCTGGTGGCACATGACATCCAGGGACAGAGTCCTGCCTGGAGAAATGCAGACCTCAAGAATTGAGAGGAGCCAGATAATTCAAGCGGGTGAGCTGCTGGCCGAGGAGCCAGCCAGGACTGCAGAGGTTTGACTGAGTTTCTCCCAAGCCAAAATGAGTTCTCCAGGTGGAGAAACAAAATTGGCCAAGACAGAAGGCTTCATTTGTAAGCTTTGTGTCACCTGAACGTGGAGCAGTGCCCAAGACCAGACTTGATACTTGTCAGCAGCCTGGTAAGCAGTCCACGTCACTCGGGAGCAGGGAGAAACAGGCTGGAGGGAGAAGATGGAAAACAGCAGCTCCTCTGGTTGCCTGACACAAGTCAGAGGAGCAGTACAAAAATCACAAGCGTTGTGATACTCAGGGGCTGCCTGGATGAAAAGCGAAGCGTTAAAAATTCTTCTCAGCTTCAGTCCACCCCATTTTACAATCAGCAAGGAAGGAACCTCAAAAGAAGATTGGTGCCAATTCTCCACCTAATTTTCAGTGAAAGCCTTCAGCAAGAGCAACGCTAGGATCAGAATTGCCATAAGAGGCTGCAAAAGGACCCCATATATAAGAAAATGCACTTGTAGGACCCCAGACATATGAACTGGAAGAGGTAAGATGAAGACAATACTATCTATATTTTTCAATAAAACCAAGTCTCCTGTGCTCTTGATCATCCGCGACCACTTGCTCAAGGGCTGTCCATCCCTTAGGAGACCCTGCAGAGTACCTAAGGATAACTTCTCCCAGCACAGGGACCGCACATATCACCAAGGCTACTGACATCCTGAAAGCATCCACATGGCAAACAGAAACCCTTAATTGCATTTTAAGGGTGGAAGTTCATTTCTTACCATTTATTGTGGTTAATCAACTGTGGGAGTAAAGCAGAGAAAGAGCTTTCAGTGAATTTTTCCTTTCCCTCTCAGGTCTCCATTTCCGATGCTGGCATTTGACACCTTGTCAAAATCCGAATGGCTTGGGTGAAGCCAGTTACAATAATGTAATGGGCAGATTCCTGATGAGCCAACTCTCCTCGTGCTCCTGCCTCTCTGCAGGTCCTCCAATACTCGTGTGATTTGAGTTTGCTTCCTCCCACTCTCAGTCCTGCCAAGCCCCTCGTGGCTTCCTTCGCCAGGGTCTGATCCGGTTAATAGTCCTAACATTTCATTTGCCAACCACATCAGCATCCACACGTTTATAGAAAAGCAGATTCTTGCTCCAGGCAAAGCATTTCTCTGCGGGTTCGTATCTCTGTCTTTTGTCTTCCCGGAGAACAGTAAATCCTTTGTAAGGGGAAGCCTCTGCTGGATGCCACAAAAAAGCCCGACATCTTCACGACTGTAACCGTATTTACAACTAAGGACACAAAGCCTTGGTTGTGCTAAACGTGTATTTTATCTCCTGCAAACCTGTTTCTTGAGAGAAAAAGGCAGTGGTGGAGTTCTGGGAGAAAGCAAGAGAGAGTGTCTGTGGAGAGTGAGCAGGAGCACCGTGGAGAGTGGGAAGAGGGAAAAACAGATGGTCAGGGCCCTGGATGCAGATGCAAGAAGAGCCCAAGGACCTGCTGAGCTTCCTCACCCTTCTGTGGGTGCTGTGGTGAGTTGGGGCACTGGAGGGGGAGGTGGGCAGGACACCAGATAACCCTATCTGAAGTGCAACAGACAACTCTGAGCTCAGGCTCTGAGCAGGGACAGCAGACACCATCTTCCCTCGGTTCCTGAAGCATTATCCCTCAGCAGGGTGCACTGTCACTAGGGAGCCACCATCAACAGCAGCACCAGTGACTCTTTGAACTCTCTTCGAGATTAAAGGACCCACACCTCAGCCCCACAACATGGCACTGAGCTCCTGAAAGGGGCTGCCAGGGAGGCAGCAGCAGGAGAGGGACCATCCTGCAGGGAGGATGCCCTGCAGAGCAGCCACCTCAAAAGCACCAACCTTTGGGGTCTCTCACAAAAGCTCCTCCAGGAGAGGAGGAAAAGCAGTCACAGCAAAGGCTGAATTATTCAGGGGAGCACACAGAAGGCAAAGGGAAGGGATGGGGGAGAGTAAAGGGAGCATCTTCCCCATCAGCGTGCTAACCTGGGTGAATGCTGGCGAGTTAGAAAGGCAGAGAGTAGAATCAAATTTGGCTTGGAAAAGAAAAATATGAAAATAAATAAATCCAGGAGCAAACGGACAAGCAGTGCAACTTCCAGCTGCCTGGACATGAGGTGTCATAGCCTGTGGCTGGGAAGATGTGAACCTGAGAAGACCAGGACCTGGCTCATCTGTGTCCACAGCTGGCTCCTTGCACCCAGAAGGGCTGCAAACACGGTGCGAGGAGATCAGCAAGGACACGGGTTTCTGTACCATAGCATTGGATATCTTTACGACAGCAAGCACCAGGAAGACTTCAGGATGAACCAAGCTATGATTATTCTCATTCCCAAACAAAACCCTCAAGTTCAGAGAAATCTGCAAGCAAAACTGAAAATAATTTACTGCCTCTGACTTACTGTTTTGAAAATGTGAATAGAAATGCATGTTGAGTTTTGGTAAATCACTGTTTTTAAATACCTTGAAAAACCAGGCTCGGATCACCAATGAACATAAGCAAAGAGTGCTGATTAGAAAGCCCATCTGGGACAAGAAGAAAAAGCATGGAAATGCACCTCATTTGGGCAAGAAAAAATATACCTGAGGGAGGTGAAAGAAAGCACATCCCAGGGGCACAGAGACATCACACTGGAAAGTGCTGGAGCGAGATGGAACCAAGCAACTGATTCACCTGGGAAGCCATCAGTAAGAATTTCTTTACACTTGTGACATTTGGCACCTCTAAGGTACTGTTCTCCTGCCCAGGAAGGTGGTTTCCTGAGAAGTCAGAACCCCATTTTGAACCCTGTTATTAAACAAGGAAAGCCCACAGGAGGACTGAAGTTCCTCAGTGCTGAAGATGACAAAGCTCCGTGGCTTATCGTGTACCCCAGGTGCACGGAATCCCAAAGACACCCAGTGTTAGATGTTTCCATCTCACCTGCAGTTACAGCCAGCCAAGACCACACTGGGGATGGTCTGAGGAACCACATCCATCTCTCCCAGACTGAGCCCAAACATATAGCCCAAAGCTAAGCTAACATCCCATCCTAATATTCACTGCTTAGGGATAAGGACTCACACATTCCTCAAACCTGCACAGCTAGAGCTGCTTCTGCTTCCTCCTCAGTGCTCTAAAGAGGGGGAGGATGTGGTGTGAGGAATAGCTCTCCTCAACCAGCTGATAAAGGATGAAAGTATCACTGAGAGATTGATCTCTCAGCACCAAGAAAGGCTTCACTGTCACTTTTATCACTGAATGTAGCAGGAAGATGCTTCAAATGCAAGCCAGATATAGGATACAACTTGTATTTCTAGCAAGAAAGAGAGGAACAGCACAGGGGTGAAGCCTTCAATGTATATCTTCCTTCCTTTTGTCTTTACATTCAGCTTGTGCCGATTTCGCTTTGATTCCAACTAATCCCATCTGAAATGCTGCGAGTGCCACAGCTGGGCAAGCCTGGCTCGAAGGAGGCAACAACAAAGGGAGAAAAAGGAGTTAAAAGGCACCATTTATCTCCTAGCATCAGCCCACTGCAATTGCTGGATGAACCTCTGGCTCTGTTCATCAAGTCTCCACCCCAAAGTCAAAGCAGAGGCCCCAGGAAATTCAAATTTAGGTCTCTATGTATCATACCTATATTACAGGCTTTCATTTCCATTGCAGCTTAACAGCACGGCAAATAAAGGTTGTCCATGTCCCTTCTTCTAACCAAAACCACAAAAGGAGCAAAGGACCCACATTCAATAGGACGTTTAGCTTGGTGAGACAAAGCTCACGTGGAAAGTCATTGCTCCCTGACCCCTTCTGCAAGAAACACACGTGCTTTTCCCACATTTCTTGTTTGCAATGATGGCTTTCTTAAAAAGGGTGATGAGCAAAGAGCAAGAGGAGAGAAAATATTTTTGCCCTGTCTTTCCCCTCCTTTTTAAGCCCGGGCTGGGGAAAGACTAAACACAATGAGAAAGCAAGCAGTGTACCTCATATCTTTTCATGATGCGGCTCTTCTGCTGAAATTAATTAACACCAGCCAAAGTCAGATCACAGCAGGTAACAGTAAACTTGGAACAAAATTGCAGAGAAAATGAATGATTGTCTCTGTAATGAGAGAGAAGGAGGACAGAAGAACGCTCTGCCATTATGACAAATTAATCAGCCTGATTCTCCTCCAGGCTCTGCACGTCTTGCAGGCTGAAATTTTATGATCTCAATCTGGCAAAAATCCTCAGGATGGGAAAACATGTCATGAAACTCAGCAGAGCAAATCATCGAGACAATGAGGTCTGGATGGGACCGTGCTTCCTCCCAGGGAGCTGCTCTAACAGCACAAAAGCCTCTGTGACCCAAGGTACAACAGTCAGAAAAGGAAACAGATCTATCCCCCTGGGAGACTTGAGTTCACCACAGGGAGAGTGTTTAACAGGCTCTGCCCAAGGAGCATCACCCCACGTCCCAGGCTGCTTGAAACAGGGTGCAACAGCGAAGAATTAAAGCATTTTTTTACCCTGACCCTCATTCCCCAGAACAGTGCCAGCACAGTCTGTAGCTCTATCTCTTTGCCAGGCTCCTGCTGCCACAAAGATGTTGCATCTGTTCAGAATGATCCCCTGAAGTTCCTAGACCAGGAGGCCTCATACGACAAGAGGTTGGTGTCACATATCTCAGGACAGAGCAGGTCTGGACCACGTAATGGTTACACTCAAGCAGGGCAGACCAAGAAGAGTGTGGTCAGCAGGTGGAGGGAAGTCATCTTCCCCCTCTGCTCGGCCCTGGGGAGGCCCCATCTGGAGCACTGGGTCCAGTTCTGGGCTCTCTAGTTCAAGAAGGACAGGGAACTGCTGGAAAGGGTACAGGAACAGGCTATGAAGATGATGAGGGGACTAGAACATCTCGCTGATGAGGAAAGGCTGAAGGACTCGGGTCTGTTTAGTCTGGAGAAGACAAGACTGAGGGGAGATCTCATCAGTCCTTATAAATATTTAAAGGGTGGGGGTCAGGAGGATGGGATGGAGCTAGTCTTTTTTCAGTGGTGCTCAGTGACAGGACAAGAGGGAACAGGCAAAAACTTGAACACAGAAAGTTCCATCTCAACATGAGGAGGAACTTCTTTCCTGTGAGGGTGGCAGAGCCCTGGAAGAGGCTGCCCAGGGAGGTGGAGGAGTCTCCTTCTCTGGAGACATTCAAACCCACCTGGACATGTTCCTGTGCAACCTGCTCCGGGTGACCCTTCTGTGGAAGGGGGTTGGAGGAGATCATCTCCAGAGGTCCCTTCCAACCCCATATCATTCTGTCTCTCATTCTGTCAAACGGGCCACTGTGATGCCTCTCCCCGCTTGGCTACCGCAGCCAAGATGAGTAAACCTCGGGAAAGATCATTACTCTTCACTGGCTGGTCTGGAAACACCTCAGGCTTCACCATAAATATTTGAGGACACGACAAGAGGCATTTTTCACGCTCGAGAGATGCAGCCCCTCAGTATCCGAATGCATCATTCACAGCGCGCTGCCCTCTCTGGCCGGCTCTCCCGCTGTCTCACCACCCTCACCACCCTGGGAAGCGGTGCCAAAAAGCACTTAGCCTTGAAATAAGTTAAATCATCTTCCTCGCAGCATCCCAGGATAACATTTATCCTCTTTGCGTTGTGTAATCCAATGCACTAAAAACACAGTCACAAACACGTTGTAAAGAATCATCCGGCTCATTACCAGGCAAAATTAATACCCAACTCAACACCCCCAACTGGTAAAAAAACTCCCTAATCCCACCAGCCTGGGGAAGGATGCTGTGAGCTGGGCTGAGAGGAGTTTTCTACAGCAGCACGATGAGAAAAACAGCACTGGACATCACTGCTAAAGTGATGGAACATCAGGAAGCTGGGGTGTACGTGGAGATGGGTGCCCATCTCTTGGTGGCCAGAGATGCCAGAGCAGGATGGAGGAGAGCTGCAGCCTGCCAGAAAGAAAACAGCATAAAGGCAGGAAAAGAACGAGTGTTGGTCAGGACTCTCAATTCAATGGGGGGGTATTTTTTCCCTTCCTCACTATGAACTGCAGAATCATGTGCAGAGTTTATAAAAAAAAAAATTATTGGGATCATCGTGGGGAATTTGCTGGTCAGAATTGAAGCCCATGACATGCCAAGCAGCTAACAAACCTGTGTTTGGGGAAAACTGAAAGGCATCTGGGGTCAACCCTTCTGGGCACGACTCGGAGCCAGAACATTCACACGGTGCCACCAGAGGCAGTCAATCACGTTTTCTAGAGAAAGGTGGCATTCCCTGTGACATGTGCCTTTATTGCTAGTTAAGTCATAAAGAGTTACAAATAATCTAATAAGAAAGAATAACCACCCACCACAGTCAACAAAAAAAAATGCTTCAAGATAATATAGTATTGGATACAAATTCCTAACCATTTTCACTGCTGCTTTTGTGCCATTCTGCAGTAGAAACCTTACAAAATCCTGTCTCAGTTTAGGGAACCAAGGTGCCCCAGCTTTCTGGACAAAGTTATCATGGCTAGAATGGCTTCTTATGGTTTAAACAGAGAAATAAAGTCAAGAGAAGGTCTCTAGTGTGAGCAAAATCTGCTTCACCCTTTGAGTGGATGGGTGGTTGGTTCAGCAGAACTTCAACCACGTATCTAATCTCCTTTATTTTCTTTTACATTTCTCTTTCCCCTTCTTTTTGTGCCTGTAACTGGGGAGGTGTAAAGCTTGCGCAGTCACCCCAACATGGTTCCCAGCACATGGATAGGACATGTATGGGAACATACCCTGTCTCTGCCCGTTTGATCAAGTGGACAAACCTCTACAGCTCACATGCAGAAGCAGATGAGCCTACCAAATGTTTTAATATTAGCAAAGGGGAGAGAAATCTCTCCTCCCACTTCTGTTCTCCTGGCCCTATACAGTCCTGATCTTCTCTTGAATCAGTAGTTTTCTGCTCTATTGGTTTCTGCAGGGTTGTTGAGTTTTGTCAACTCAGGGAGGGATTAAGCACCAGAGAGTGAAAACAGAAAGTGGGGGAATAGCAAAGAGTAGAGAGGAAGATCCCCAATGAGGGACACAAACCTGCGTTACCAGTACCCCACAGCAACTGGGATGCTCTGCTCCTGCTGGAGAGCCCCGTACCTTCCATAAGCAAAGGCACTCCATGGATTTCAGGAGCTGTTTCAATTGCAGTTCACTTGTGTGTGAACTGTGACCTCTGCAGGACTCCAGCAAAACTCTAAATCCTCCCAAATTCACAGCTAGAGAACAGCACAGACTGTCTTGGCTTGTGATGCCTGGCAAGGGAGGCAGCTACTACCAGTTTCCCCAGTCAGAGACCCACCTTTAACACTGTGGTGAGCAGGTAGGGCACGGCGTCTGCAACACGTCTGTCTTGTAAAGACATAGGAGAGCCCAACACCTCCACTGCACCATCAGAAATAAGATGTTTGCCAGAACTCCACACCCCATGTCCTGGCATCGTTGGGAAAATCTGGCTATCCAGTGGCTTCCATCGGGGAGGGGAATGGAACAGAAGGCAGAGCACATCATTTGGGGAGGTTATTTAAATATTAACCAATGAGAAGAGCAGTGCTTTGATCAGCACACATGAGGAGGACACACTGTACAGCAGCCAGAGTCTCATTTAATCGGAATTAAGGAGCCAACAAGCTTTTAATGACATCTTTAGCCAGGTACTCGGAGGTTTTTGTCACATCAGCTGTGGCCCAAGATTGTGGGTTATTTTTATACCAAGTTTTTACCAACACTTAGAGATTTCCTCATCTCCCTGTCACTTCTCTGCCTTTGCTTTTATTATAATTCCAGAAGAATCCACAGAGGGGAAAGGCAGCTTGCTCTTTATTTTAAAAACAGGTATCATCTCTTCTGTAGCATTTGCAATGCAAATGCTCCCACATTTTGCTGGCAGATGAGACTGGGAGCACTCACCGGCTAAATCTAACTACACTATAAATGCTCAAACAGATAAACCCAGGAGCCAAACACACTCGTATTAGATATCTGCCCGGTGCTGACATGGGTTCACAAATAACTATGGAAAGGCAGAAAATTCCATTAAGAGTTATGGCAAAACTCTGTATAATCTACTGTCCCTAGGAAGCTCAATAACTTGTTGTCATTTCAGATTCTTTCTATTGCCATAATCCGGGATAGCATCTGCATACCTGCTTGAGAAATCTGTAGCTTCCTTATTGCCCACCGAGGGACCTAAATAAATACATGAGAGGAAATAGCTCAAAACTAACAGCAATGAAAAACACTCAGGTAGAAGCTTTTTCTGTGGCTTTCCAAGGCAAAGAGAGCACCATGCTGAAGTTTAACCCCCTAATGCTGGTGGTGCACGTGGCAAAGCGTCGGAAAATAAAATCCAACGTGAGGAGCGGGGCTTTTGTGAAAAAGGACAGTCATGAAGTTCACACACAAGCCTAGGAAACCAGTGATCACCTCAGCTGTACAGTAGTTTCCCAGAGATGTTACATCCCCTCTTTCCACCTCCCTGTTCCCTCTCCACAGTGTGTGGAGAAGGAAAGCAGAGCCCTGCATCACTCCCGGGATTCTGCCAGGCTAATAGTAAAGGCTTTGAGGTGCACAGATCATGAAAATAAGAAGCAGGTGAGTAACTGCTGAGTAAACCCCATTCATGGGTTATTTATAGAACCTCTAACACTAAATCAACTTTGTTTTATTGAAACAGGAATGTGGGCTGTTGCCAAGAGTCTCCACCGCGGGAGCTGCTGGTTGACACGGTCACCAGGATGTGGATGGCACAATGTCCTGGAGTCAAACTGTACCCTATGGAAGACAACATGCCTTTCCCAACGACCCCTTCTCCATGCACGAACAGCTGTGTGAAGAATCACTTCCAGCAGAAATTTCTCTTTTGAGCTGGGGCTTTTGGCTGGAGAACATAATGGTAACCATCTCTGCCTTCAGAGGGTCTTTTCATCATTCTGGTGCGTTCTTATCACCAGTCCATTCAGATATACCCAGTTTCCTCCATTGCTTAATAGCTGTGAGCCCACCGAGCAGCGTGCTCAACACCTGCACTAGGATGTTTATTTTCTTCAGCCTCTCCCCAGGAATTATCCCAGCCAAGGACATCAAACCTCTATGCAAAATAGAATTTAAAAGCTTCCCTCTGTGAAGAAGACATGATCATTCTTGCCACTGACAAAGGAAACCTGATGCACAGAGCTGCATTTTTTTTTTATAGAAAACACACATTTATATAATATTAATATTTTGCCCCAAGCAACAAGAGGCTTTCAGGAGAACCAGCCAGACGTCTCCATCTTTCGGTCACCAAACACGTCTGAATCCAGCACAAAGGAACAGGAGCCTGCAGGCTTCCAAGTTTTGTTTTAAATCACCAGTATCGTCGCAGCCAACGTGGGCTGACCCTGCTTGTGAGACGAGGAAGATGAAGAGCCTAATGACCCGTGCTCAGCCCCGGCCCTGGCACTCGCTTTAAATCATCCATCAGACGGGTACAGTCACGAAGCTCTCCTTTCCAAAGCCTCTGATACAACAGGGTGTCTGACGAGCGGCTTTGATCGGTAATTGATCGTAATCATTATTCCTGAAGGAACACCAAGGTGCATGACATGTTCTTCTCCACGACCCCATCTCCCAGTCCTCGGACACAACTGCACTGCTGCCCTCCTGCTCCTGCCCCCGCTTTGAGGACGAGGATCCTCAACAAAATAATAAAACTGAGCATGAATCTGTTCTTTGGAAAACATTTTACTTTCTCTAGGAGCATAAAGAGAAGGAGCAAAGGTGCAGCACTGAAGGGCTTCTACCACTCGGCAGCATTAACTCTTTTCTCCCTTCCCACGCTGCCAAGAGGCAGAAATAAATCCAGATCTTGAGAGATCTATGTAATCTAGACCACCTGGATGGGCTAAGAAGAAACTGTGTGCAAAATGAGGTGCCAAAGTCTAAGAGCTCGCAAACCATTAAGATGAGTCAGGTTGTTAATTCCAAATCAAATTCCCACAGACACTGGGGAGGTTCCAGCCAGGCGTCAAACTTGGCAGCTCAACCTCTAAAATGGCCCAAACCCAAAACTTGTAAACAACAGACACCAGATCCTTGGCTGAACCCTGGGGTTTAAACATCAAGAGACCATTGTGTCCCCAAAATCCAGACATTGGCTTAAACAGCTGGAGATTTGGAAAAAAAAAAAAAAAACAAACCAACCACCAACCCCCACACAAACAAAAAACCACTACAAAACCAACCACCTGAAATCTTTTAATTGTTTTTTGTTTGAGCTTCACCTTTCTCCATGCTACACAGTGAGACCAAATGCATTATGAACACCTGGATGTCCAGCTCCAGCACTGGAGTATTTATACTGGCATTGGTGGGTTCCTGATGGGTTTTCAAGACGACACAGGAGTAAGCGTTGTCTACACAGACCCAAGTCAGTATAATTACAGGGAGCTCACTTAACTCTTGGGTCTGGATTCGGAATCATCTCAATTAATGATTTTTCACCAGCCTATCCCCCATCCTATGGCTCCATAGTCTTACACAAATACCCCACTGCAAGGAAAGGACAGGGTAGGACATGTGAAAGGGGGACCAACATACAGTGGGACGTATCGCCCCATCTTCTCTTTTTCAGCTACAGCCTCTCCCAGTGCTAAAACCAACACATCTTCCCTTTTTGAATCCAGGTGAAGACAAACAAGTAATTCACGTCTTACCCTGATAAGACACCCAGCACCAAGTTGAGCATGAAGAAAGAGCCAATGATGATGAGAGGGATGAAGTAAAGCCAGTTCCAGGTGTTTCCTGCAGCATCATTTGTCTGGAAGTGAAAGAAAGGGAGAGAGAAAAAAAAAGCAAATATTAATCAGCATCAGAAACAAATAGAGGAAATGCAGGGTAGGGAAGATACCCCTCAGATTTCCATAGGGCTGTCCACCACTGATGTACTGGTCAGCTCTGTTATGTTCACCAGTCCAAATGCCAGTAAAAGAACTGATGAACCAAGCTGATTGTCCCACTGGTTGATCGTCAGCTCCGGGGAGAAGCTCCTATAACTCCACAGCTCTGGGCTAAAATACGCTTTTAGGAGACCTACCTTTCTACACCCTCCCCACCTCAACTCTGACTTCCCACCCGCTGAGCATCAGCATCGTCTTTAGATCTGAGTTTAGACACACAGCAACGGGAGGGAACCCACAGCCTCCCGTTAGTCTCTGCTGCAATTAAGGCAGAGCGTGGCAGCGAGCCCAGAATCCACACAGAGCAAGAGAAGACAAGAAGTCTGCAAGAAAACAAGGCATCTTCAGTACGGCTGTAATTCCACTTCTGCTTACTCAGCACTTTGGGCTTCTGTCATCAAAACCCCATCTGAGGCTCCCTGAGTAAGCAGCAGCCTCGATGAAGGGGAGGGACAGGTGGGTTAGTTTATGACAAAGTTTTTTGGCATTCATCAGCCACAAGGGAGCTCTTTAAGGAGCTGCTGAAAAGGAAGATGCCACACGGCCATTTACTGAAGCCAAATGCCGAGAAAAATGCAACTTCTCCTCTTGTGAGTGAAGAATGCAGCAGTTTGAGAAGCTCATGTAGGGTGGAAGGGAGGCAAGAAGGGAAACCAAAAGAGAAGACCCAAAGACATTCTCCTCCTACTGCAGAGGGGTAAAGAATAACACAAACACAGGGATCACCTACTTGCCCAACCACAGAGGCTGGCGGGGACCACAAAGGAGCGCTCTCAAACACCAACTTGCACAAAATGCCTTAATTCTAACCGATATTGGTGCCTTTTACTTATTATCTCTGGTGGGTTTTGGTCACTATTCCCAATTATATTTGCAAGCATTAATTGTGCTAGCAGAAGGATTTACAGGAAGAGGAAAGGCTTTAAATGCATTTATGAAGTTCTCAGCCACGCAGGTGCTTGATGCCACCTCGAAATGTCTCTGCATAAGTAGAAGTCACCCAATAAACGAGCAAAACCAGCCCGTGATGTGGGTGACTGATGGCATAAGCATTTCTTATGGCTGATAACGCTTCCAGCCCTGATGAAAGTAAATACCTTCTGAGATGTTTTTAACATGGCGCATATCTGCACAAATTCTTCCTCCAGGAGCATACTCCGGCTCAAACACATGACAAGCTTTTCTCCAAATAGCAAACATCTTCAGAAATATCTGTGTCAGTTGATCAGTGACTCACCGGAGGGGAACAGGGACTAACTAACCTCGCCACAAACCACCCCTGCTAAAGGCAAAACCAGCGCGTGACAGCCTAAGGATCTGAAGAGAAAACAGGCTGGTGAAAGAAGAGCAGAAAGATGGGGAAAACTCTGTGCAGCCCAATCTCTCATTATAATCCTTTAATGCCTTTTGTGATACCTGTCCTCCCACCCCAGCAGCTCCGTGTCTCTCTTCAATGTTTTCTCTTTCCATTCCTCTCTGCTCTTAGCTGTTTCCTTTCCCTGTTCTCTTCCACCGTGTCTCTACAGAGGGGTTCAGAGGAGAAAAGGATGCTCAACCTCAGCCCTTCTTCCCCATTCTTCCTCACCAAACCCCCTGGGTATATATCGAGAGGTTGTCCTTCAGTTCTTGTTTTGTCAACCAAGGTGGCAGCCCCCAAGACTCCAAGTCAGAGCATCCCATTCAGCGTGGCCAGGGATGGCCATCAGCCAGGCATGGGGGTCCAGAGAGCCATCCTTCAGGGAAGAGCTGGAGGAAGGGACCAGATGGGAGAAGGGAATCCACACAAACACGCAAAGGGAGTGCAGCAGGTTCGTTCCTGCCAAATGATCGTTTATCATTTATTTATTCATTTGAAGCCCAAACTTGGCGACAGATCCGCAGTTCCATGCCACGATCAAAGCCCTTAAAAATGAAGTGTGCTGAAATATGACTAATTAGCCACCCTCCTCTGCGCGTTTGCTAGACTACCTTATGAAGGGTAGGGACTCGGCTCTCTTTGCTCTGCCTCGCACGCAGGGATCCGGGACAAATTAGAGGGCAAAACACCAGGCAAAAGGGTCAACAGAAAACCTCTCCCAATAAATCAGAGCCATCAGGGACAGGCAGCATCTTTCCCAGTGCTCCCAAGCACTCTTGAACCCCATCACGGTTTATGGCACCGGCTCCATCATGGTGAGACTCTTTAATGAATCCAACCTGTTTGCTGCCAGGAAAACCAAACTCCTCTGCTCCAGGGAAAACCCCCAGAGCTCACAGGCACCCCTGGATGTGCTGGGCACAGGAGGGCAGCCCTCCCTCTGCAGAGCCACCAGGGCTTGGGCTGTGGCCCAGCTCCAGGCTCACTCATTAAGCAGGATGAGCCAAGAGATCAA
>JAOTQQ010000007.1:10206006-10234741 GCA_026546715.1 Gallinago undulata
TTGCTGCCAGGAAAACCAAACTCCTCTGCTCCAGGGAAAACCCCCAGAGCTCACAGGCACCCCTGGATGTGCTGGGCTCTGCAGAGCCACCAGGGCTTGGGCTGTGGCCCAGCTCCAGGCTCACTCATTAAGCAGGATGAGCCAAGAGATCAAATCAATTTTTATGTTCCAGCTACAACATTTCACTGGTGTAACACCTGGCTGATTCTCAGCGCCACTGGATCCTAACCACGGGTCTAACCCCACAGGGAAGAAGGAGAAATGAAATATTTTTCACCATATGCCAGAATTACATCTAAATATAGCCTTACGGGAGGGTTCCCTCGCTGCTGCATCAAACAGCTCGTGGCCCTTAAACTCGACAGCACAAGACTCGCACAGGGAAGGTGTTACACGGGGGGAAACTGAGGCACAGGGAGTCTAAGGGACACTTTCAGGGTTGCAGTAAAGACCGACAGAACTGCACCTCAGCTACCTACAGACCATACGAACTCTCCAGTCCCCGCAATGGTCTTCCCCAACAGCCCAACGGTCACCACAGCCCCCTCTGCCCAACCTCTTCCCAGCTCCAAGCCGCTTCCACCAACCCCCCAACCTGGCACTTGTATCAAGGTGCATCCACTCTGCCAATTCACAAGTCACAGCGAGCCTCTTTTCCCATTTATCTTTTTTTTTTTTTGCTAAAAGTCTAACCTAAAACCCCACAGCATCCTTCTAGCCTCTTCCACGTGACCCTGCTTCACCATCATCCACCCCAGAGCCTGATGCCACTGCTCAACAGGAGCATCCAGGTCACATAAAGGTTGTCCTTCGGCATCCAGCTATGTTGTCTCTCTACACAGCTGGCTTTAAGCAAAGGGGGGTGGGGAGCCGGTTTCTCCTCCCTGTCACACAGCAATGAGCATGTTGCCAGGATCCCCGAGCTGTGACAGCAAGGCCACCTCTCTACTGAGGCAGGTGGGTGAACATGTGTCACCTATAACAAACGCAGAAGCCAAAAGGCTTTTGTCATGCAGGGAGATTAACGCCCTGAGCTCCCGATAAAGCCAAAGAGGTCGGAGTGTGGTCCAGCAAAGCACAAGATACTTCCTCCCACGACCAAGCCTTTTGTGACTTGTCCAACAGCAGAGAAAGGCTGGTGTTAATATTCACTTCTCTCTCTCAGACAGAGCCATGGGCCACTGCTTCATTATGTTAACAAGATGGCAGCTGCATCTAATTATTAATTCATTTAAAGATATGCTTTGAAATAATGGACTTGAAACCAGCTTACTGCTGCTTGCAATGTGCAAATGTTTTTATATTACCTTTCATCTTCATTTCTATGGCCCTGGCCGTTGCCCATGTTCCCTTGTGCCTGGTTGCCCTGGGTTGAGGTTGTCCTGCTGCTGGGGCTTCTTACAAGACCAGATGCTGCTCCAGCTAGCTCCATCCCATTACCTTGAAATGGTCAACCAAGCCCTGTCTCTGCTCCAACACCCTTCTCCCAGCCTCTCTCCATCCCAGCAGCTCTTGTGGGACCCTGCTGACACCCAGCCCAGTGCTCCCTGCAGCTGGGACATCACTGGGGGAGCCCCGCAGCCCGATCCCACACACTGCTGACTTCAAACAGGGCTGACCAAAGGCAGCAGGAGTGGGTTTTGGAAGGAGAAGGAGCATATAAAGACTCCACAGTGCTTCCCTGCCAGTGAGGCTCCCACCAGCACTGGGGAGTTACAGGGAAAACTATGACAGCCCCTGCAGCAAAAAGGACCCAGCAGCCCCCGAGGAAGGAAAGGCCATGCAGGTTCTACCAGGGTTGCTCCATCACAGTTTGCATCAGTGATGAGATCCTGGTTCTGGAATTCCAAAATAACACACACACAATTAAGTGAAATTTGGTTTACACACAGCCTCGTGAACAGGCACGTGGCTGCCTCTGCGCAACGGGTTCCTGCAGTTTTGGGAGATTTACAGGCTGCTAATTAGAGCAAGTCGAACACTGAATAATCCCCAAAATCCTACCCCCCGTTTTCTCTAAGATGACGGCATAGTTGCCTACAACCTCCCACTCTAAATCTGTATTTCATGTGGCAAAAGGATTGGGGGGTTCCCATGTACCCAGGCATGTGAGCCCCTGACCAGCAGGCAGCAAACTGGACTACTAAGTCCATGCCCTGAGGATGAATTTGATGGATCTGCAATCCAGGGCCCACAGCTCCTCCCAGCCAGCACAAGGAGAAGACCTTCCACCACTCCAGGCTGCCCACAGTCCCATTCAGTGTGTGCCAAGGACCAAACAAGCCAGGCAGCGACAGGACACGTTTAAATAACTTACTCAAATAGCCTATTAAACACTGCTCAACCCGATTAAATCCTCTTGGGCAACACAAAAGTGGAGGACAAAGACCTTTGCCATAGGAAATTGCCGGGTGGAGCATGGCAGGGACTGATTGCCCTGATTGGAGACTGCTGTCCTGTCATGAACCTAAACAACAAAAAAAAAAATCTCACATTTCAGGTCCTCGTTTCCAGGATTCTGATCAAAACACCACCATTCTCTTCTTTTTGCTCTCCTCCCAGAATCATCACTCTTTCCACTTGCAGTTCTGTACCAGGAGGAAGAGAGTACCCAAGGGCACCCACACACAAGGCTACACCAGTTGAACTCCATCACTGGAGACCCCCACATGAACACACTGACTTTGCAATAAGCCAATAATTAATATAAACTATAGAGCCTTCCTGATGACTTTGACTTGCACTCAGGAAGGTGCTGCAGAGGGTGGGATGTCGGTGCCAGGCGCTGACCACGCAGGGGTCACTGACCCTCCAGGCCAGATCCACTTCTGTACCTCCACCTCCAGGGGTGCATTTACCACAACACAAACTCACTCCTGCTCGCAGCTGGAGCTGAGGAGACACACTCCAAGCTGCACGGCTCAGGGACAAATTCCCTTCTGCTACTGCTATGGGTGGCAGGCACCTTTCCAGAGAGGAGCTGTACAGCAGCCTTCACCAGAGCTCCTCTGCCAGCATCAAAACTCCTTTATGGGTGTTCATCCGTTGACTTTGGAGTTTCAAATGAGACCTGAAGGACAGTGTCTAAAGAAGTGTGAAGTCCCAGACCATCCTACCATGTACCAGCACCAGCCTGGGCACGAAACAGGACAAGATCTAGACTGCTCCTGCCAGCAGATCTCCAGGAAGGGTTACCTGGCTGTGCAAAGACACTACTTTGGGCTCTCAACCTGTTAGAAACTCATTTAGACTCCGAGTTACTCCACTTTTTTTACCGGTAAAACAACGAAGCAACATTTTTTGCCTCTGAACAAAGAGCCATTCTACTGCTTACACAAATTTCTTCTTTCAGCCCCTTCTGACAGGAGTAGCAAACCCAAGGCGATTGCCCTGCATCTCCGAGGAAGAAATTCTACCATCACTTGGCTCAGCACATTGTCCATCAATGTGAAAAACAAGCAATTAATGGGCTAACACATAATCCTTTGGAAAGGTTTCCAGAGTGGGCCTCAGTAAAGAAGGGATCTAATTTAACAGATACAGCCAAAGCTGAAACACCACAGACCATTAGTGCTTTACTATGTTTTTAATCAAAATGTATAGTATACCCACAGTTTACTCACTTTAATCTAATCAATGACAGAGCCCGACTTATTTGGGGCAATTAAAGTGCAATCTTCCCTTAGATAAGTGCTTTTGCATTGAGGAAAACTCTCAGCTGTCTTCAAGAGATGAACTCTATTTACCCTTCATCTGATTTTTCACGATTTTCTCCTCACTAATTCTGTTAATTAACAACGCTATTTATGGTTGATTTATTTCTATCTGTTCCTATTCCTTGGATTACGTAAACTCAAAAATTACCAGGAACAACAAAAAAAAAATTAAAAGCATGTACAATAAGCATACAGAGCCCTGCCTTACCCAGCACATTTTCTTTAGGCACCAAGGAACTCCTGTTGAGCCCTTCATCAGAGACAGACCTTGTGCAAGAAGGTATAAGGGAAGAAAACCCAAATTTGCTGAGAAAAGCCATTCCCATGTGGAATCCATGATGACCTACTCTATTCACAAAATAGTCCCAGATTCGAGGAACAGTCAAACAGGTCACTTCTCTGGGATGCTTCATAGCCCACATCACCATGGTACCCCAAGGGTCAATTTTCACTTACAGAAAGTGAGAAGTGCTTTCACAGATGGAGACTGGGCTATACTGGCTTCATATGAACTCAGTAAGATCCAGTCCAAACCTAACTCATACCTTAAGGCCCTGAATGCATAGCTGTGGTCAAGCATAAGTTTTGCCTTTTCTAACTAAGAAATGCTCATTATTATTTGCACTGTGTTTGTAAACAAATTCCCTGGTGGGAAGTCCAGTCCCACCCTGCTGAAAGCCCTGGAGAAAATAGCTCGGGCCCCAAAATCCAGCCCAGTGGAGTGTTGGCCAATGCATTTGTCAGATCAGAGCATGGGACACTTGTCTTCCCCCCTAAAAAGATAATCTCAATTATCTTTGATCTCCCATCAACAACATACTGGGAAGAGCTGAGGAGAAAGAACAGCACCTTCCTCGCCTCCCTGAGAAAGTCATACCTTCACATCTCATTCAGTAAAACACTGAAATATTTTTTCTCTTTTCAGTTACCAAAAAAGATATTATAATTTATTACTTTTTGAAAAAATATATTGACTTTTCTCCTTTTTTTCCTTACTGTTTTTTTCCAAATCTCTTTGGACCAGTTGAAGACAGAGGAAAACAAAATTAAATTTTTAAAAGGCTTTCATCTTTTAAGCCTTATATATGTTTTTTCACCCAGAAACACCACCAAGCCCCTCACTGAGCACCTTATTGCTATCCCCAGCTTTCCAGAAGGTAGAATTGGGTCACAGTCAGGTGAAAGAACTGCTTTCACATTTCCCAACGGACCAGCAGGAGAAGTTCCATCTCTCAAGCCCTTACCCAATGCGCTGCCTTATACAAAGTACCAGAGTCTGCAAAATAGCCTGGTTTGGGTTTTTTTTTGCCCTCCCCTAGCTCCAGTTTAAATACCATCTTGGCACAAAGTCAGCCCAATAACTTTGGTTACCGACTTTCAGAGGTTACAGCCCGTTTGCAGAGAGCATCTGGTGTTGAGCTCTGCAGGGATGCGACAGCCGGGGCTGGGGGGGAGCTGGCGATTGACCCTTCTGGGCAAAATTAAATTGGCAGAGAGGTGCGTTTCCGACGGATGCTGAGGGGTTGGTACCACCCCCGGGAGGGAGATGACAGAGCACCTGCCTGGTGTGCTCATTCCTGTGAAGGATAAAAGTAAAACGAGCTGGTTAATGAAACGAGCGGTCGGCCCAGATCACACTCCTGTGTGTGCTGAGTACAGCGAGACAGGGTTGGATCGGGGTCGAGGTGCCCACCTTGGGTATCCCTCCACTTGGAATCAGTGGGTTCAGGTCATTCAGAGCAGGTGGCCTTGTATGTAGTGGGGGGTGAATCGGAAGAACCCCCCATCCAGCCACCTGCATGGAAATTTGGAGTCAAGCCTAACCACTGTATCTTGTGGTTTTGTCTGTTTCCACATGCTTTGAGGAAAACTCTTTAGCTGGAAGTTTCATGTATAGCTTGGGATGGACAGGATCTCAGGAAGCCCTAAGGTCAGATGAGGTCCAGCTAACAACTCGAGATTGAAGAACCTCCTCCTAAAGCACATTAGGTTTGTGCTTCCTGCACCTTTTTGGTAGGTACTAAGTGGGTTTTGGACACTGGGAAGGATTTCATGGCTGAGGATGTGTTTTCTGGGCACCCTTGGGGTGGGGTACCTGTTGTAAGGACCACCAGTTGTAAGAAAAGCATTCAGAGAGCCCATGGTCTCTGAGCTCCTTTTTATATCAAACCTTGGCCAAAGGCAATCAGGTCCCGAGTGCAACCTGCCTGCTCAAACTGAAATCTCTGGGAGGAGATGTTCTAAACTCTGAGCACATTTACACTCAAATCAGTGTTTCTGAGAAGACCCTCTCTCTCCCTTCACAGGTCTTTGGGTTATTCCACTCTTCCTTTTTACGCTCAGGACAGAGGTTAGTCTACTGCTGATCCACCTGGTCAAAATCCCCTGGCTATTCCCTCACATCCATTCATAGCTCCTGGTTCCCAAGTGATGAAAAAAATATCAGAAAATCTTTTTGAGTTTCATGACATTAAAATCAATGCCTTTTTGAAACAGAATTAATCCTTCTTCTCCCAAAAAGAGGTCACTTGCATCCAGCCCCACAGCCACGTGCTGTTTACAGTGGAACACAGAGCTCTTCGCTGCTAGGATCAAAATCCAGAGTATTTCACCAAAAGCAAACTGCTACTGGCCCAAGACCACACACAACCAGCCTCTCCTGCAGGCTTTAAAAGCCCTGGTAGCACCAGGTATGGGTTAGGGGTGAGACAGCAAGCCTGGCATTAGTTTTTATGTCCTTGAATCCCAGCTGAATCTGTCACAAGCTTGGGGTGTTAAAATTGAAGCATCCCTTTGGTGGTGTTGGTGGAAGAGGGGGCAGGAGAACGCGAGAACTATAGTTGTCGCATGAACCCCTACCTGAGCAGAAGACAAGAGGGGGTGGTTTGCTTTCAGAAAAATCACACTGAAAGCATAGCTTAATTTACATACATACATCACTTTGTATTCTCAGAAGCCACAGTCTTACTGTCACTGCCATGATCATCACACCAGTGAGATTAAGTGGGAATTTCTCCCCTCTAAACATACCTAAAGCAGGGAATGCTACAATCCTGCTTGCCCCCACCTTCGCACCAGGCAGCAGTGCCCATCTGTACAGCTTGGAGGGAGTCCTCCCAGTGTTCCACCAGAGAAACCACTATTTTCTAGACAAAGCCAATGCTCTGCAGAGATAACTCAGATCTAGCCTCCTCTCCACAGGGCTAGTTGTTCTCAGCTCTGACATGGCCACGCTACATCCAGCCCCAGAGCCACCCCCCTCCATCCCTGGAGGTCCCAGAAGCACCACCAGCACGTCTGAAAACCAGAGACACCATACTTGGGCATCAAGTGTGACATGTGCCTTATGCTTCCCCCACAGACATACAGATACCCGAAGCGTAAGGTGAAGCACCTCTACCCCCATCGCAAACCAGAACAGCCTGGACACCCTGTCTCAGGAAGATAAATTCTTTTCACACAGCAAGCAGAGACAATAGAGAGGGAAAGACAGCTGGAGAAGTATCTTCACATCACCAAATGAGAGGGCAAAGTTCCCATCACAGTTTCTAACAGGGAGGAAATCCAGGTGGAAATCTCAAGCAGAGGAGAGCAATGGTTTAAAAAAAAAAAAAGGGAAAAAAAATACACACACACATTAGAAAAAAAAAATCAAAAAAAAACCCAAATCAAAAAACAAAGGGCTAATTATCTAAGTATTTAGCTTTTCTTTCCAATAACAAGAGTTAGAAAGTCCAAATAAGAGAACTATAATTCTCTTGACCACATAAATCCGAGCGCCGGGCTTTCAGAGAACACCATGCAAATGCTATTCCCATTTTTGTTCAACCCAAATACCAGAAGAATCTCAGTAAAATCCTAGAAGCTGGCAGCATTTTAATTTTGCTACAATACTGCTACCCGTGTATGAACATGTTTTAACTATAGCTGTCGCACGCAGTAATAATGTTAATTCAGCCAAGTTTAAATAGAAGCTAAATCCTTCCCTTTGCTTCTCCTCCTCTCCAGCCTTACAGAGCTGGGGAGACTGAAAAAGCAAAAACACTGATGTTTTATGCCTTGATCCGAAGGCTTATGGCACCAATAAATCAATACGTAAATATGCTAACAGGATTTCTTGATAAAAAATTCATTCTTTCCGCTGCTCGTGTGGACTCACTCAGCTGCTTTATTCATGAGCCTGCCTGGCACTGTGAAAGCTCTTTCACTGTCAAAAATTACAGGCTGGCCAAGGGACTCCACTTTTTTCTCTTTTTTTAAATCTTTTTTTGCATTATTTTCTTTTTAAACAGCTGTGGACTTCAATTATGAATGTAAACTTGGTCTCGGCAATTCCTATTGGAGAGAGGTAATGCACATTCATGAAGGTGGGAGCTATGGTGGAGGTACTCAGGAGAAAGAGTTACCCCAGGAAACATGCAACGGCCACCCTGGGAACCCACTGGGCAGTTGTGGCCTCGAAGCTGCCTGGGACATGTATTTTACATACGTGAGCACCTATGGTCACACAACAAGTTAACCACATCATGGTGGTAACAGAGCCCAGAAAGACCAAAGCTGTAACCAGAGGGGCCCCAAAGCAGCTCATGGGCTACTTGCAACCCAAAGACCACCTGTTGGCTAGTAGTCTTCAGCTGTGACAGTGGACCAAGGCATTGCCTTGTTGATGACCACACCGCTCAGTCCACTGGCCACTCAGCAGTGCCATTGGGGCATCCACACCAAGCCAGACCCATTTATCTCAACACTCAAAAGCAAAGTCTAAGAAACAGCAAACCTTCCCTACCCTGCATCCAATAGTCATCATGAATCCAAAAGCTAAATAGCCAGGAAGACCAAGTAATTCAAATAGTTTCACCTAAATGTGTCTCAAAATTAAATGCTAAGGGGGCAGCCAATTCATCCAGCAAAACTCCAAGATATTCTACAATTCAAACACAGAATCATGGAATGATATGGGATTGGAAGGGACCTCTGGAGATCAATGTCTCCAGAGGTGGAGACTCCACCACCTCCTTCCAGGGCTCTGACACCCTCAAAGTGAAGAAATTCCTCCTCATGTTTAGATGGAACTTCTTATATTCAAGTTTGTGCCCATTTCCTCTTGTCCTGTCCCTGGGTACCACTGAAAAAAGACTGGCCCCATCCTCCTGACACCCACCCTTTAAGTATTTATAGGCATTGATGAGATCCCCCCCTCCATCTTGTCTTCTCCAGACTAAAAAGACCCAAGTCCCTCAGCCTTTCCTCATCAGAGAGATGCTCTAGTCCCCTCATCATCTTCACAGCATTTTGCTGCACAAGCAACCAGCACCACAGGTGCCTCACGAAGTTTTTGTCTGAGCACACAACTTGCTTCCTGAGGAGGTGGAGAGAACCCTGCCAAGTGCCCACATGGGTTACCAGAGACTCTTGGAGTTGGATTGTTTGAGGAATGTTGCTCCTTGAAAAACAGGCACTGCTTTCGAGTTTGAAATTCTTGGAAAGGAAGAGTGTTTTACACATCATTCATTGCTTGAGAAGACTCATGTGTAAGTCAAGTTATATTTTGAATAAATTCAGTGCTCTCAAGAGAGCATCAAGATTGTTTTTTCCTCATACTGCAAAACCAACCAGCAAGGCTTCAGGTACCTCCTGTCTTTCACTGAAGGGCCAAAGTTGTCCTCAAACATACTCCTAAAGTTGTGAGGAGGGAGGAATACACATACTTACGTATACACACAAACACACACGTTTGGTTTGGTTGCTTACAGATATCTGCAATATTTACATAAGCATAAGGATGTCTTGAGACCAAAATAGAGGTTTTCTTGGTCTAGTGGCTAGATACAGAATAAGCTTTTCCTCCCACTCAGCACCCGTGGCCCACAGTCCCTACCTCAGCAAGATAGAGCCAGTCCCTCCCTCAGCAAGACACAGACCCCTTCCCAGAACACTGAAACAATCCAATACTCAATCATTTTCTGACTTTGAACATAGCAAATTGTGGATCAATGACCAAAAGCATTGTAGATAACAACAGTCCAAAGAATAACATGCAGGCTTCCATCTTAAATGCAGATCTAGATTCTTCCCAAAAGAATAAAGCCTGTACACCTCAAGCACTCATTTTCCCCTCCAAATATTGCAGGTGAAAGCTTCCCAAGGAATTTTCAATAGCAGAAAAGCGTTTACATTAATTAAAATCTTGATTCCATTATATAAAATAATAACAATAGGCTATTACGTGCATGCGTTCTTCAGCAGAAGATTTGGATTGTTCAGAGTATCGATCTATTTAGGTTAAACCACCTTCTCTAATGAGACTACCTCCAGCAGTACAGATCCTCCCCCAGCCAATTATAAGCAGAAAATGTCTTTGCAGATACATCTACCGGTCACAGAACTAGCTGGAGCCGAGAACTTGGTCACGCAAACTTCAGAGCACGGCAAAAAACCCAAGTCCTTTGTCAATGCAAACCCTATTTCTCAGGACAGGAGTCCAAAGGTCCTTTTCTCACTACAATTTTCCTGCCTCAGACAAAAAAACCCAAAGAACAGTTGGTCAAGATCCTCTCAGCTGCGCCTAAAGACGTTTCACAAGGTTTTACTAAGATGTTCTAAATAGTAAAGGACTGTGTCTGCTACAGGAGACAAGAACAAAACAAAAAAAGATTTTTCTTAACCGCAAGCCTTGCCAAGTTGTTCCAAATTTGAATGAAAACTACCTGTGAAATTCCAAATTTAATTCTGAAAATATTTACTATAGTGTAAATTAATTAAGTCTGCAGAAAGTCATGAGACTGGCCCAGAGTTGCTCTTTTCCATATTCCAAGACTTCACCAGGAGAGACCCAGCAACAGAAGGTTTTACCACGGACCATGCTAATAAACAAACTAACTGTAAAATAAGCAGATACATCCAGATATTTTTCGGTGTGTTAATGAGTAGGCAACTTAACTGTTACTAAATCACAGTTTCACACACTTCAAATTACACCTGGTCTGTTTCGGAAACATCTGGTCAAAAAGATGGGAAACATCCAGGTTTTTTTCCCCCTCAGCTCCCTCCCATGCCATATGGAGCAGATGTGGAACCGCTGCTCTCCACTACTGGAAGGTTTCACCATGCTCCGGTCTCCATCCATAACTCCTCCCTGGCCCCACAAGGAGGTGACCTCTGGCCGGCGAGCCCAGTAGCTGGTACCAGCATCAGTATGGCACTCAAGGCTCTGCATAAGATAACTGCTCCAAATTTACCTGCTTCTCTCTTCAGAAAAAAATGAGCAGATTTTTAATCCAGCTAAATGACAACTGGTGCCATATCCTAAGCTCTTACATGTTTACAAACCCATGCAGATGAACTCTCTCGCTCTCACATGACTTTCCAGTCTGGACACCAGGCAAGGTGGCTTTGATCTAAGGTTTCTCATGTTTCATGAACTTTCATCTTGCTTTCCACAATTTCTGGGCAATTTTCCTCTTGCAAAGGATTCACAAAGGATTTGCTGGATTTTGGTACAAGGAACACAAGAATATGAAAATGTTCTTGGCAAAAAAAACCATCTGGATCAAAAAGCTTCTATTTTGAAGTCTCTACAGTGCTGAGAACTTTATTTGTTGGAGAAAAAACAATGGGTCACCCAGAGAGGCTGTAGTTGCCCCATCCCTGGAAACATTCAAGGTCAGGTTGGACTGGGCTCTGAACAACCTGATTTGGTTGAAGATGTCCCTGCTCATGGCAGGGGGGTTGGATTAGATGACCTTTTAAGGCCCTCCCAACACAAACCATTCTATAATTTTATAAGAAGGAGGGAGGCTTGAACATCACCAGCTCTAACCTGAAGACAGGCAAAGGAGGACAATAGCACCTTCTGCCAAAGAGTAGCTCCAACTTGTACCTTGTTGTACCAGGCCAACAGATTGACCACAGAGGACTTCTGCTCCAGCAAACTGTTCCCTGCATCTCTACCCCCAACCCAACACAGAAATCAGCCCTTACAGCACCCATCTGCGGGGCTCCCTAAGCCCAGCACACCTGAGCTGCCTGGCACCCACACACTGACCATCCCGCTCACCCCACTGCCGAGTCACCCGGACACAACATCACCCCAAACCACCCATCTCATGCCCCTCACAGCCTTTGTTCCTCTTCTGTACCCCAGGGCACACGGTCTGCAGATTAAAGAGCAAAGACTTTCTCCCTGAGCCCTTCTGCAGGAGAGCCATCCACAGGTATTTCGGGTTGCTGGAGGAACTACAGGAACAAATAAAGTCCTTGCTTTAGGTTTTCTCAGAAGCGTTCTGTTATTCCCCTCGTCTCCAACCACAGCTGTAGCAATTGTGGCATGAGCAGACAGGCACACTTCTGAAAGCAGGCAGCTGCTTTTTCCATCCCATGGAGGAAAGCAATTGTTGGGCAACATAAGAGCTGCTCGTACCCTCCGTGCTATAGCGATGTCGAGCTGCAAGCGAGTTCCTTCAGCTGGAGTTTTCCCTTCCTGGCAAGCACTGATGATTAAGCTGGTGTTTGGAGAGATTTTCATTTCTTTTCAGAGAGCGATTGCTCTGTTGAACCAGCTCTTTAAGTTTCTATGAAGTGTGTCACTCTCCTGCTGTATATCTCAAATGTCTCCTATTAAATCTGGAGGTGGCCACCCCAACGTCATTTTGAATATACCTTCGCTGAGACATTAAATAAAACGCAGAAGATTCAGCCAGACACTAACTCTTGCTCAGCTTTACACATTTACTCAAGTGTTTCTCTGAACCAGGTAATTTGCTGAATCAGGACTGAAAGGTCCCAACCCTTTTAGCCTTAGACAGAATGTTAGTCTTGGAGAGAAGGCTCCAGGGAGACATTCCAGCAGCCTTCCAGCACCTGAAGGGGACCTATAGGAGAGATGGGGAGGGATTCTATGATGGAATGTAGTGATAGGACAAGGGGCAATGGTTTTAAACTGAAAAAGGGGAGATTGAGATGAGATCTCAGGAATAAATTCTTTGCTGTGAGGGTGGTGAGAGCCTGGCCCAGGTTGCCCAGAGAAGCTGTGGCTGCCCCATCCCTGGAGGGGTTCAAGGCCAGGTTGGAGGGGGCTTGGAGCAACCTGGGCTGGTGGGAGGTGTCCCTGTACATGGCAGAGGATGGCACTGGATGGTCTTTAAGGTCCCTTCAACCCAAATTATTCTGTGAATGTCCATGCAGACATAGGGTCAGACAGTCTGTTTCCATACGGATGGTCCCTTCCAACCCAAGCCATTCGATGATCCTGTACTCAAACTTAGCCAGCGTCTTGGCTGCCTGCTCCTAGTCCTGCCATCACTGCCCAACTCTCCTTAGTGATTAGTGATACCAAAACACAAGAAATCAACACTCTCCCCATGGCAGCTGCAAGAAGCTGGGAGTTATCCATCACTTTGGTGTGCACTAAGATGGCTGATTCTTATTAGCAGATTAAAGTCATCCTAACTCAATAGTGAGTGCAATTTAACACTAACAACATTAGGGTGTTTTGTCCTCTTTATGAAATCACGGGGAGAAGGAGAACACAATTAAAACCATGCAGCACCTTAGGGCACACAGGAGCTCAGCTCCTATCTCCATCGCATTCCACCAGCACCGCTGGCTCCGGAACGAGAGCCTACTCCTGGCATCTCCCTTCACACTCAGGGCGTTTCCAAGAGCAAACACACAGTGACAGTTAAAGTTCAGCAGTGGTGAACAGCAGGTCCCCAGAGAATCTCTCCCCAGGACAGGGTAACAGGAAATTTTACACTATAAATGTAACCCAGCATTTAGGCAGATGTCATGCTCCTCCTGGCTCTGAGATGCTCTAAAAACTTGAGAAGTCAGAAGAGACTCTTTTCTACAGACAAGACCGTGGTGGCAGATTTCCACACACCCCTAGACATTGGTTGCTTTACCATTGTTATTTTTTTTCCCTCTCTTTGCTCCTCTTCCCGCGGTGTGCTGCATTCTTAGGTCTCTTGAGGCTCTGGCCACACGCTGCGTACCCAGAGAGCATCTCAGCTCACACAACCCAACATCAGGAAGCCTGAGGGCAGAGCCCTCTTGGTTTTGTGCTGTTAATACCAAGCATGGCATCAGTCCCCTGCTCTGTTTTACTTGGACTTCTTTCTTACAGCCCTGGGTCCTGACACCCCACATTCACCTGGAGCAAACCTTGTCCATTGGGCACAACAGAGAATGCAGAATGAAAGAAAGAAGCCACATCCGAAATGTGTGGTGTGATTCAGAGTGGAAAAAGCAAAACCTTGCTTTGTGTTTATTCTTCCTGTTAACATAATGCAAGGAAAAGTGCTTCAGCCAATTTTTTTTCCCCCCTTTTCCTGTCTGCTCGTGCTTTTGCTGGCTAAACAGTTTTGTTCCTCAATACGTTGATTCAGAGCAAAGAGAGCTGACACACACACACACACACACACATGCCCAGAGAGCAATCAGGAGACCAAACCCACCGTGCACCTTCTCAGTCACCAATGCCACAGGCTGCCAGCCCCAGGACACACCAGTACCACTGTAAACAAAACCTCATTTATTCTCCTCCATCTCAGTATCCAGCAATTTGGGCTTTAGCAGACTGGCTCCAGGTCACTTCTAACAGACAACAGCCCATGAGGTGTATTAGGAGAGAAAAGCAGTTTCAAAACCACCTTCACACAGAGTCCCACAGGCTTTGCTATTGCATTTGCTGCTCTACCAAAGCAGGCGTGACAGTCCCACACCGTGAAAGCCAAGCACGTAACCTCACAGGAAACCACAACCATGAGCAAATGGCCAGCAAAAAGCCACTTGAGTTGATTTAAGCCTTAACTGACAGGTTTAAGAGATGGTTGAAGGTGTGGGGCCTCCTGAGCCCAGGAGGAATCGCGCAAGCAGGGAACAAGCCAAGAGGAACCTAAATCCAAGTCTCTGAGATAAAGGGATGCTGCTTTATGTTATTTATGGTTTTTATGTTTCTTCTGCTTTCTGTTGCACAGTGACCTGCACCCTTCCTCCACCTTCCTGGAGGGTTTCACACAGGAAACCATCTTATGGTCCAGGCATCCAGTGCTGGTCACATCCAGACTGCTCCTAAGGAACATCACCTTTAAGTCCTCAACACAAGTTGTGACTGATGAAGAATGAGTGTCAATGATTTGATCTTTATAGATAAATGCTCTCAGAAAGGCCTATGTGAGGTGTCCAAACAGCTGGATCAAACTGATTCTCTTCAGCCCCTACAAGCCCCTGACACATCCACCAGCCCACCAACAAAACCATCTCTGAGTTAGGCTGGAAATGGAACCATTATATCCCAACCTTCCATTTCTGTATCTCGATAGGAATCAGGAAATTCAAAAACACAAAGGGGAATGAAAAATATCAAGTGAATCATAAGCTATTCTGAATTCAGTGAGGGTAAAGTTCTAGTTAGGATACAATTTATTACGTTTTGTTTGAACTGTTCATTCCTACTTACAAGCATATTAAGTTAGGCCTAGTCCACAGTCTTGGAATACCCACTGGACACTAATATTTGTCAGTAGAAAACAGAAGAAACATGAAAAATCTCTTGCCATTAAGATCAAAAGAGAGCGAGTGTACACTTTGACATTTCTCCTTTCCTGCAAGGAGTCTCTGTTTTGCAAAGCAAATTCCATCATGTAGCTTTGAACTCCTGTAGAGAAAAGATAAAAGGTGAAAATCCTGCTCTTTGAAAGTCAACATCAAGACTTCTGCCAACTTCAGATGAATCAAGTTTCACCCATGTTTCTTTGGAGGAGAACTGAGACCACGAATCACACTCCTCAGCTCCTTGGAAGCTCAATATTTACCTCCACTGCAAAGGCATGACTACACCTCGGAGAGGAGTACAGACCAGCTACACCAAGACTTTTCAGGATTTTCTCACCTTGGAAAACCCAGTGAGCTCTCCATGGGAGTCAGGATCAAAGGCACAAGAGCATTTCAGAATGGACAGCAAGGTTATGCGTGGGGAAAAAAATGAGAATTACAGCTACAGAAAAGGAAAACAGGAGTTTTACTACTACCTCTTTTAAAAGCTCTACACCTCCAAACAGCCTATACTAACAATATGCAATGATGAATCACTGTCATTCACAAACACTCAGCATGTAAACAAGATGATCCAAAATGCCATTATTTAACTTGAAAACTAGATCAGGAGGAAGATCAGGAGGAAGATCTGAGGGCACCACATTTTCTCTTGCTGAGCATCTGCATTATTTCCTCCCACCTCTAAATTTGTCCCAAATACTCATCCTCGGTTTTCTTTACCCAGAGCCCACACCTTAGTTTGCCAAGAACTTGGAGGCCACCACTGGAAACAGTCTCCTCCCTCAGAGACGATAACATCCTCAAGCTCCAACAGCCACTGGTTGCTGTCAGACAGCTGGGCCTAAAGCATGATAACAAGTGCAGCGTGGTAATACTTAACATTTTAAAATACTTCATGGGAACTTATAATAAGTTTCCATGATGGTCCCAAGAGACACACTGATCACTAGTTACCACTTGCCTCAGTAACGGCTCCCTTGGGTACAGGCAAAGTGGATGCAGCAACTCTTGCTAGCTCACAGCACCCCCAACCCCAGCGTGATGCTCCAGGTGACCACAACTGACTGCAGAAGGTGACTGCCCTGACCAAGAGTGCCCAGAGCAGAGCCCAGGTCAGCACCACCAAACCAGATGCAGGATGGATGCCCCAACCCAGTGAAGGGACTGGTTTACATTGCTGAGAGGCACAACTCCTGCTGCTGGGCAAGCCTGGGCTAAACTAGTCCCAATTCAGAAAAAGATGTCAGGTTTGCTACTCTAGGGCACGTTGTACTTGAGACCATTGCTGCCTGCAGTGAGCTGATGCTCTAGGTAGTTTTTTCCCTAAATTCATGGTCCAGAAGATGCTCTGCCTGTACTTTGGGGATCACTCATTGGATTAGACTGAAAAACCCTTCAAAACACCAGACTGTGACACCGAGTCCTCCCACACTGAGGAAAACAGTTTAGTGACTCTATTTTAATGCATTCCAGGCTCAAGTTGAAACCCTGAATTAGCAGGAGGGAAGTGCACTCCATTTGCTGGAGCAATGTTTCTTCCCTGTCCTCAGGACACAGCAGCTTTCCCAAATTACCCGTTGCTCCTCAGACCTTTTTGAGTAGAAACAAGGCACAGCTGACAGGTCTGCAGCTCACAGAAGGGCTTGTTTGGAGCAATTGCTCTAATGTTACTGTACTGCTGATTCAGGAAGGAGTTTTCCCCAGCTTCTTCTTAAAGCATTTCACCCGCCTGATGATTCAGTCTTTTTGCTTCAAGCATAAATCACCTTCCAGATAAAGTCTTGCTAGGAAGCTTTCATTGGCCCTAATTAAAATGAAACTTGGTGAAAGTATAAACAGTAGATCAGCAAGGAAAAGCTAGGCTGAGATTTGTGAACTTGCATTCTCCCTGCCCTCCCAATTCCTCAATTTATCACAGGAGGAGGAGTGAATGTTTGCAAGGTTCATTACTTGCTGCAAAGCCCATCCTTTGATACTATCTTTCTCCACGTCTGTATGAAAGCACATCTGGACCACGTGTAAAGTCATCTCAATCCTTTGGAAATGACAGAATAATCCTTCATGACAAACCGCTCGCTTTGGAAAGACCTGAGCCAAACCATCAAACTCAAGCCTAAACTCCCTCTTTCCTGAACATCACACCAAACTCTTCACCTTGCCTGATGCCCCCACAGACCAACTTTTCAGTCTCAAAGTTCCTTTCAGGACCAAGCAAAGTCTCTCCCTTGGTTAAAGAGAGACATTGCCCCACCACCGCCAGGAACAGGTCTAGGAGGCCAAAAAGATTTCTGAGGGCGGGAGCCTCTCTGCTGTGAGGACAGGCTAAGAGAGTTGGGGTTGTTCAGTCTGGAGAAGAGAAGGCTCCAGGGAGGCCTTAGAGCCCCTTCCACTCCCTAAAGAGGGCCTACAGGAAAGCTGGGGAAGGACTCTTGATCAGGGAAGGGACCTGTAGGATGAGGGGGAATGGTTTTAAACTGGAAAAGGGGGGAACTTAGATGAGATCTCAGGAAGAAATTCTTTACTGTGAAGGTGGCAAGACACTGGCCCAGGTTGCCCAGAGAAGCTGTGGCTGCCTCATCCCTGGAGGGGTTCAAGGCCAGGTTGGAGGGGTTTTTGAGCAACCTGGTGTGGTGGGAGGTGTCCCTGCCCAGGGCAGGGGGTGGAACTGGGTGGGCTTTAAGGTCCCTTCCAACCCAAACCACTACATGATTCCATGAAATTAATGGTCCCGCTCTATGACTGACCGCAGCCATCACTACAGTGAACTAAAAATCCTACCTTACCTGAACACCAAACAACAAATGTAGTAGCAGGAAGAGAGAAGCAATAACAAAGCCCTATTGATGCAGGGTAATCAATCAGTCACCATCTTCCAGAAAGAAATGAATGGCCCATTAAGGAAGCCGTCCCTAACCTCAACTTCCCCCTAATGGGTCTCAGTCCTCGACTGTCTGGCATCAAAGGGATTTCAGCCCTAAGAATGGACCCTGTCTGGGGTCCCTGCTCTAACAACAGAAAGGGAGATTATTTGCACAAACAAGGCAACAAACCTGCTCCAACCAAACCCAACGTGTGGCACTGGGCACAAAGGAGGAGTGAGGGAAGGGCTCAGCTCAGCCTGAGGAACAGCAGCCTCTAACAGCAGTTAGAGGGAGAAAAGCACCAGCCTTATTTCTTACTAATGCATAATCACAGCTTACATAGACAGATTCTTGCTTCTTGTAGTACCATAGCTTTCTGCAAATCTTAATTAAGCAAAACATTGAAAGCAGATTCCCAGCTCAGCTCTGATGAGTATCCTGCACCAGGGGAATGCTGGTTTCCTTGAGGAGACCAGAGGCTAGGGCTGTCAGGGAAACGGCTCCACCACTGCAACATTTTCCTGGCCAAAACCATGCTCCTCAGCAGTGGAGAGCCCAAATTCTGAACCAAAGCTGCCTGAACAAGTAATAGCCTCTGACACTCACCCCTCGTCTTGAGCCTAACTGTGCTGGCTTACTTCCCATCCTCCACAAGCCAAGGAGAAGGTGGACACATGTCTGTTTAGCCCACCGTTCAAGTCCTAGCGACATCTTCCAGCTTCTTCCCATGTCAGCAGGGATCCAGCTGATCCAGGCAGCGTTACTGTGGAGTGGCTGAACTGCCTGGTGCTGGAAGGACAGGCTGGTTCCATTGCTCTTACCCCTGCACAGTCTGACAACTGCATCCCCAAACACCCACCGTGCTGGGCTTTCACTCATTGCTGCAGCGTGCTTCGGGCTTTTGTTTCATCTTAAAATCCGACGAACTTAGAGTAGGCACAGAAGAAACCAAGATGAAATCCAAGGGGCCAGAAAACAGCAGACGACTGAAGCTGTGAAGAAGTTAAGGGCTGCACTGAGTGGATCTTCTCCACCCACATCTTTTCTCAGCTACTAACCTGCAAAAGCACAGTCATCTCCTCAGGCAGCAGGAGGGGGTGACACAGCAGGGCCAAGGGAGAGGGGGAGAGGTGGCTGCTGGCACTAGTGACATGAACACCATCTGGTCCTGAGGCACAACACACACCACTCGCTCTCCACCCAACAAGCAGACTCTCCCATGGACCCTCAGGAACCCACCAAGCATTAAAATCTAAGCTGGGGGTCTCAGACAAGGCTTGACATTAAACAACAAATACCCAACTGCATCTCATCCAGGCATCTGTTTCCAATTAGATTAATAGGGATCTAAAATGATACTATAATAGTTTTCAAAGCAACCCCCAAAATCAATACCCCAATAGTAAGCTCTGGTTTTTGCATGTGGAACAAAAGGCATTTTGGGAACAGATGATCTAATACACCACATATTGATTAATCAATTCCATCCAGGATGCTAATGGGTTTTTCTTACAACAGTTGGCACTCACAGGAAGGAGCGGGATTGCTGAATGAGGAACTGGTTGTGTGATGAAGTTTCAGGGCGAGGGGAGGGCAGGCAGCGGGGAAATGGACCCTTCTAAAAATCGCTGCAAGTGGGCAGAGACTGGGAAGAAATGGAGGAACTGAGCAATGAACAGAGAAGGTAATAAATCAGGTCTATTGGCTTCAAACACAGCGGAATCGTACCTGGCAATTTACTGTGGTTGATATTAATAATACTTTCCTGTTGCTACAGAAGCCCCCACAGGAAGGTCAGAAAAAGCTTAGTGTGGGTCTAGAGTCTATAATGAAGCAGACTGAACACTTTGTAGTCCTACTGGCCAGTGAAATGGTCTGGATGTGTTATTAATGCATACCTTAGCTTTTTTTCCACATTGGCACTTCTGGCTAGGACAGCGCGGGGCAATTCAGATCATCTATGCACGGCTCTCAGATGGTCATTCCTTCTACAGTCAACGAAGGGAAGCAGCCAGTGTAGCCATACATTGGCATCACCACCACTCACTCTCTCCTTTCTGACCCCAGACTTCAGAAAGTCCTTTACTATCGCAGGAAATGGAAGCACAGAACAGCCAGACCATCCTCCAGACCCGAACCACAGCACTTTACACCCACTGTAGAAGCACATGAAGCTCTAAGTAAACCACAAAGGTGGGGAGAAAAGGTCTGAAATGAGTCCCTTACAAGTCCCAAAGAGCAGCTGCCACATGTTGTGAGGAAACAGGATACAGATGCTGGAAACCAGCTGAAGGGCTCTAATCCCAGTCTGTTAGCAAGGGTTAGGTGCTTCTCTCTCAAGAGAGGATGCTTCAAAGGGTAGCTGTAAATTACAGACACAAACAAGAGCATCACACTGCCTGAAAGACAGCGGAGTTGTTCAGTTGTTGCTAATTGGGTGAGGTTACCCTAATCTTCATAAAATTGGAAATAGTAAAACTGACCAAGGGTTTTTGACCTCCAATGGCTGTGACAGTCACAGTGCCTCTGCAGGAGGCACAACCAGCAAAGACCCTAGGCGAGGAAATTCAGCCTGGTGCATCTTCTCTACAGCCAGAGGCACGCCAGGTGTGAAGGTGACTTTATAAGGCTTTATAAAATTGCATTCGAGTTGCCAAAGCTGGTGCTGGGTCTCAGCACTAACGTCCAGCTGACGCTGTTCATTGACGTAGCTTACAAGTTTGATCATGAAGCTTAGACTCAGTCAAAAGAGGAAACCTCAAGGTATAAAACATTAATGAGTTACTGCTTTTGCCACCCTATATTGTGCAATTTGGTAACTGATTTTCTAGGGAACATCATGAGAACATGCTCTTGCTCCCCTACCCATCCCCCAGCCTCAGAGGGACACACACCAATTCTCACACGTTGCAACACCCCCCTGGCACAAGACATCATGTTGCAGGTAACCGAGTCTGCAACCCCAAACCACCACGGGCCACCACAGTAGTTCAAAGGCTCTTACAGGACCCTGCACAACAACCCTCAAGAAAATCAGAACAATCCTCCTAAAAAGTAGGGTGAGGTACCGATCAATAGGTAAAAAACACAAACTAAATTTTTTATTTTTTTTTTCCAGAACAACCTTTCCAAACTAACACGATGCATAACAGCACCCTGGGAGCCCTCCAGCCCCATCAGCAGACTCACGTTGTAGAGGATGTCAGTCCACCCCTCCATGGTGATGCACTGGAAGACGGTGAGCACAGCGAAGAGGATGTTGTCAAAGTTGGTGATGCCATAGTTGGGCCCTTGCCAGTACTCCCTGCAGGTTGTCCCAGTCTCACACTGCCTGGCAGGAGGCTCCTCTCCGCAAGGAAAATCTCCCACCTCGTCACCTGCAGAGAAGAACAGCGGGGAGAAAAGTCACCGACTGGTGCCAGTCAAGCAGCTGGTGCTACTGCATCCTCCTTGCACCACTGCATGAATGCAGTTTACATTTCGGGCTTCCTGGTGCCACTATGGCCATCAAAAAGACATTTTGACCATGTAATCATTTATATAGTGCTATATTATAAGAGATGGTTTAGTGGCCAGGTGGAGCAAAGCCATCCCTGAAGTGCCCATAATTTACAGCCTGCCCCAATGTTCAGCCATGTCACGCATGAGAAATGCCACTGAAAACACCCAATGCAATAAAAGCAAGGGCTTGGGAATGGTGTATGCTTCAAGCACCATGAGCCAACAACACACCCTCATACCGCTTCGCTAAGTGCTAAATATTGGCACGATAACATTAAAGCAAAGGGCAGGTTGTCCACCAGTGGCTTAAGCCAGAGCTGCTTGCGGGTAGCCCCAAAATCATCCAGGTACAGATGTTCGACCACAGCTGCACGAGGAACCCCTGGTTTTGTCCCAAGGCAATACCACCACAGCAGCCAGCAAGGTGGACCAAGAAATCCAGCCCCTCTTTAAGCTTCACATTCCTGCCCCACAGGGAAATGCCGTGGAGCATAAGCAATGGGGCAGGGACAGCATCCAGCCATCAGCAGGGATGGAGTTTCTCTGCTGAGATTCATTCCAGACCCAGAGAAGGCAAAGGAGGATGAGTCTGTAATGGCTGAGGACCACAAGGGATAGCCAGAAGGGTGGCCAGCATCTTCCAGGGTCAGCTGGGAAGCCTGAAGCATCGCAGCCCCCTCAGAGACATTGCGAGAACCAACACAGAGCAGTTTGGAAAAGTAAAGTACTGGGTTTTCAAAGTAAATAAATATACTAAGTAATATTCCTATTTACACAGAGATGCAATTCGGGAAATATTAAAGTGACACGTTATGGTAATGGAGCAGCAAACTGCACAAAATCAAATTCACTAGGGGAGACGAAGATCAGCACTAACAATAATTAGGAATAATCATTCCACAGAGCAAAGCCTGCAGGAGAAAAACAAGATTGTCACCCTGGCTCCAGGATATATATATGTGTGTGTGTGACATGTTTTCCTGTTGACTCAACACCTTAATGCAGGGCATCTCTCTCCAGCTCCCATATGCGTCACCACAGGCTTTCACAAGGGCTTAGTGACACAAGCCTGAAAAAAGAAAATACCAAATCTGGCTCTCGCAGACCATTTGTGAATGTGCCTTAAAAGAGAATCCAGTTTGATCTCTGTTTGGCCTTTTGCTGCCAGGTAATGCTCTGAAAATGTAACACACATCAACTTTAAAAGTTGGGGTTGTTTTCCTTTTTTTTTTTTTTTTTTTAAAAAAAAAAAAGACCAGAACTGATCCCTACTCCCATGGCTGGGGAAAGGCAGAGAAAAAGGAAGTTTCTCAAGGAAAAATAGGAAACAAAGGCAATGCCCTCCTCTACTGGAGCAGCTTCAGGGCACCTGGGATGGCTCAGCTGCGGAACGTGGCTGCTTAAATACAGTCCTGTGTCAGCAGAACGGGACAGCATGGACCGTGCAGGAAGAGGAAAACAAATCAGGCATCCACTGGAACAGGCACTGCCATTAATTTTCACCCATTTTTCATTAAAATAGATAAATATTTCCACTAGCTCAGAACGGCCTGAGTGGCAAAAGCCTTAAATAACCCCTTTTGTTATATGTTTTTCTCCGGCATCTCTCCTCTTTGCGGTTTGTTAGCGACCTATCTAGGGCTCCTGGATTAGCAGGGCTTCAGCAACCCTTGCTGTTGACACCTCCACTCCAGGACACCCTGAAGTCACAGCCAGCACTTCTCACGTGGCTCCTGATTCCAGGAAAAATCCCAGGAGTTTGCTCACTTTGGGGATTTGGAACAGCAACAAGCACGAGCAACTCTCTTCCTCCAATTTGCTGCCCTCTGACAGAGGCATCTCTTTGAGGTTCCCATTTCCACCCTCCCAGCCAGCCTTTGGAGCCCTTGGTACCAGGCCTAGGCTCGTTAATGCACCGCGAGGAGCTGATGAGCACTTAGGTCTTTAAAAGGATGATGGCTTTGCGGGATGCTCGGCTGCCCCGCTCACCGGGGACCGCAGCGCCAGGAAACCTCCCCGCTCTCTCTGCCTTTCCAGAAACACCATCACACCATTTCCCGCCCAGCAGGCGGAATCGATCCCAGTAATTCATCCCACAACCAGCTCCTTAGCCCTTGAAAAAAAGCAGGGGGGGGGGGGTGGGGTGGGGGTGTGTGCTTGTAAATCCCGGCTCCTTCCCACGCCACCTGGTGAGTGGATTTCGGGAGCGGGGGGGGACAACACAAACCTGGCCACACCACACCTTCCCACTGTGATGCCAGGTGCTGGGATGCAGAGATATGCAACGCACACCACGGTTTTTCAGCTGCTCTCCCAATTCCTAACTGGGAGCCACCCAGCGAGCAGGAGTCACTTACACACGACATTACCCATGACCAAAAAAACCCATTCTCCGTCCCCAAAACTGGCAGAGAGAGACATCTCTCAGTCATCACTGATGTCAGAGAGTTGTCTGCAGAGAGCACCAACAGCTTTGGGGTTTATTTTTCTCTTTTAACTAGTTGGGGGGGGGAGAGAAAAAAATTACTCATTTTTAGCCCACTAGCCCATCATTTGCTCATTTTTAACTCATTATTGAGGGAGCCTCAGAGCTCAGCCTGCAGCCACTACCTGCCAACAAAGGACACCCCAAAAAATTACATCTTGGTCGTAATTTAACAAACCTGAAAACACTCCTAGAAAATGCAAACCTGCTCATAATTGCTTTCTCCCTGCCATCTCACCAAGAATAACACTTCTGCTTCCTACACCCCTGCATTGTCACCGTCGTTGTTATTCCTCCGTAATTGCTGCATCAGCCCCGGAGACCTCGCCGTGGGCTGGGACCCGCTCTGCTCGGCACGAACACGGGCTCCCCCCAGCAAAACCATTTTCCTCTCCTACAAATCTGATCCGAAAATTCATTTCTTCCAGGAATCGTCGTGCCTCACTCACAAATCACAGCACCTGACTGTCCTTTACAACTTGTGTTAGGTTTTTCTAAGGTTGGATAGGAACATAGGCAAGAAAACAATCTCATCCAGCTCCTGCAAAGCTCTGTGTAAACTGAATGTATTAAACTGTTCCCATCTTGTTATTAGAAAGCGCTGTGAAGGCTGCCCAGAGATTTGGCAGGGATGTTGTTTTATTACCATTTGAATGCGTATAAATAAATCAATATTAGGATCAGTTAGTGATAATCACTGAAAATACAAGACTGCGTTTTAAAGTCGGTCATTTGGACCTTAAATTGCAGCCTTTTGAAGACAAGAACAATATTTTCCTCTGTGGATAGCCCAGATAACCAACACATATTAGTGCTGCTGTAAAGGAATATTAAAAAATTACATGGGGGAAAAAAATGGCTTATTAAATTTTTTTAAATTGGAATGAGTTCTGAGCCACAGACGGCTGGTTCCAGACAAGGGTCTCTGGGCATCACTCCTCCCCACCTCCATCTTCTGGGCTTTATCGCTCATTCACAGGCAGACATATCATTTACCCTGCAGTGCCCAATTTTCCTTGCCCTTCTCTTTTTTGAAGGATTTTTTTTATCCTTTGTCCATCAAAGGGCTACTTGTGTTCCATCTATTCACTTTTTTTTTTATTTTTTGGTTACTACCAGGCTTTCCAATATTACTATTTCACACCGAAGTTTTCTCAGACCCAGACAACTTGCCCCAGAAAGCTTGCAAGGAAATTCAACATTCAGCAGCTGCTCATAGATTTAAACCTAATGAAAATGTGAACAGAGACAAATAAATTGGAAAAATAATAGAAAAACCTCAATCCTTCGACAAGTTGAAACAGGAATTTGTTTCTGTACTTCCACTATGAAAAAGTTCTCCCATGAGAGGAGAACCCAAGCACCTTCCTCTGGCTTTTGTGGAGACTCAGAGCATCAGGGGTGCGGTGATGGTGTAACAGAGAGAGGAGAATCTGCCCCCGTGCACGTGGGGTGACCCCAAAAGTCTGTTAGCTCTTAATGTAGGTGGGTAAAGAGGGAGAGAAGGCCAATAAATGCAGACAAGGAAAAGGAAAAGCAACAGAAGAGCAGGACAGAACGCAACCCCATGAGATGGAGGGGACTAGAAGCATCACGATGATACGCTGGGAGGGCAGCGATGCTGGGACCTCACCTGTCTCATTAGAGAAGCAGGTTTTGTGAAACTTCCCCATGTAAAACTCCAGCCCGATGATGGCAAACATCACGATGGCGAAGAAGAGGAGCAGCCCGATCTGAAGCAAGGGCACCATCGCCTTCATGATGGACTTGAGGACAACCTGCAAGCCTGCGGAGGCAAGGAAAAACAGGTAATCAGGGAGGGAAGGAAAATAAGGGCTTGGGGGTGGGAGCAAGGAGGAGAGAGGGCCTTCCTAAGGGAAAGTTTAGGATTGGCCATACCAAGCAACGCTGCTTTTCCCAGGGTGCTATAAAAAAGATCCTACAGCCATAATACACTCAAGAAGCGAGAGATACAACTAGGAGAGGTATCTTTTTCTGACCTTTTTTTTTTTTTCAGATCACAGATTCAAAGGTCTCTTAAGCTACAGAGGTACAAAAAAAAAAAAAAAAAAAAAAGAGGGACTTTTCGTGCAGGCAGACCCTGCAGCAGCGTGGATGCAGCGGTGGAGCTGGACTCTGCCGTGGTGTCCCCCATCCCGGGGAGGGCAGGGAGCACTGAGCTGCCCTGGAGCCTCCTCTTCCTCCGCAACACGCAGAGCAGCCACCATGCTGCCATCACACCCCACTCCCGGAGGAACAAAACCCTGTCTCCAGGGCTAGCCATCCGGAGCTTTTTCTCTGGCACAAAAACTCACTTTCAATTAAAACCAGGGGAGATAAGGCGAGAGAGGCTGGAGAGATGGAGGTGTCAGATAATGTCCTACAGACGCAGGGAACACAAAAGCTTCAGTGATAAGCAGCAGCTGAAAGCCCCCTTGGTGGCCTGCCCTAAGGTATGGAGAATGAAGGATTATTGTCTTGTCACCTTGTACAGCACGACTGAGGTCAATATGGGTGCATGCAGGAAATAAATAAATAAAAAAAAATCATGAAGATCTGTTGGATGGGAAAAATACCGGGGGAGTAGAAGAAAAGCATACGCCGTGCTTGCGTATGAATGCACCTCAAGGTTATGTGCTGGGCTACAGGGGGGGAAAAACACTGCACAGCTCTCACAGCATCACTAGGAACATAAGAGCAAGTAACACTCTGGGGGAAAATATTGTGTTGGTCTAGGATACATCAAACAAAGCCATGATCTTCTCAGGGAGAACCTGTGCACCACGCCAGGACAGGGACATCTCTGAGGGGCCACCCTTCTTCTCTGACACCCTTAGACTGTCACTACCACAAAATCATATTGCCTTGCACAGGCAAGAAGTCCATGAAAAGTACATGAAAAATCAGCCACCAGCATCTCATTAGAGATCTTGTTAATAAATGACACCTTTCCCAAGCCGAGCCAAGGGCCTCTTCTGGGTGAGAATTCAGACTCAAGCCCTGCCCACAAAAAGATGCTGATTTCAGGATTTTTTTCATGCTGTTATTACAAAGCATAAACCCTTGCTGGATTTCTGCAGCACCAACGTTTTGGTCCTTTCACCAGTCCCCCCCTTACCAATTATTAAAGGGGTAAAATCCTCAGTGCAAGATGCTCAGCTGGTAAAAAGTAACAAAAGAGCCAAGCTCAGGGCTGGGAAATTTGAAATGGGAAATCTGAAAGCTGTAAAATTTGGTTTTCAGGTTCTCACACCCCAGAGAATTAATTCAACCTGAAAGGCAAAGGAGTCCTTGGCCATCTCCCCGATGCTCACCTGCAAATTTGGGAGCACAATGCTGAAATCAGAGCGCTGGACACAAAATGGGATGACAAAATCAGACCCTAGCAAGGGCAGGAGGCACAGAAGGAACAGGGGGAAAAGTACTGCTCAGGGCAGCCCATAATACCCCAAAATACAGAGCACCTTTGGTTGTGAAAATGGCATTATCCCGACACTCACTTGGGATTCCTGACACAAGCTTCAGGGGTCGTAACACTCGGACAGCTCGTAGGGTCCGGAGGTCAAAATCGGTCCCAGCAGTTGCCAGAATCCTAATTGTAAAGGGGAGACAGGAGGAGAGAAGGAAAAAAAAAAAAAAAGAGAGATTAAATATAAATTCTTCTTTCCAAAGCATGGGTAAGTGTGGTGTAAAACCAGCAAATATTCAAGCTGCTTTGAACTTTATGCCTGTTATCACATGGCAAGTTGTGTCCACTGAAAAGCACGGGTTCACACAGTCCCCCCGAGCTGCTGAGCTTTGCTTGGACCACAAGGAAAATCTGCATTATCTGCCTCGTGAGGGCATTTACACCGAGGCAGCAGGGCTGGCTCTGCCCGTTGAAGAGCAGCAGCCTGTGCTCACGGGAAAACACACCGTTTTTCAGAAGGAGACAAGTTATGTCAGAAATTACCTGCCAGAGCTTGTCCTTACAATAAATTCAGGAATCCCCTCAAGTGCCGATGTCTGGTGTTTCCTGATATCTGATGCGGTTTCTAGTTATGCAGTTTGTGTGTGCCAAATTAATTTTTGGTCAGAGCATCTTATTTGAGGAGAATATCCAGAGAACGGGGTGCAAGTGCTCCCTCTGATACACTGCAATAACTGAGAAAAAAAATACAGCCCCCAAACCGGAATGATTCTTAAAAATTTAAGTGCTCTTCACAGACATTGAAATGGTTTTACCGGTTTAGGGCACAGCAAGGGAAGAAATATTGTCACAGTGTCCACAAGCCCCAGTGATGCAATCTCCTGAAGCGAAGGCCCCGCAAGGCACACTCCCCCACACAGAGCGCAGCAAAACCGCGTTCATTAATTACTGCAGCACTTCCTAGGGTGCTTCGACAAAAATATTCTTGATTTGAGACAGAGCTCCCCTAACACAAGTCAACCACACGGTTCTTTCAGAGCTAAAACCCTCTCACCAGCTCCCCATCGACTCCACCATTTCAAGTGATTAGAAGCAATTGCCGTTAGCCAAACGGGCTGCCCAGGGAGGTCATGGAGTCCCCTTCTCTGGAGATCTTCAAGCCCCGCCTGGATGCTCCTGAGGGATGTGCTCTGGGCAACCCTGCTTT
>JAOTQQ010000007.1:10265480-10280334 GCA_026546715.1 Gallinago undulata
CCCCCCCCCCCCCCCCCCCAAGCCGCCATTCGAATAACCCTGGCGTTAACCGTGCTCCAGGTTCAAAAGCTGGATGCAGAGGACACACCACCAGGTCCAAACCCCACCGCTCGCGCTGCATCCCTTCTGCTCTCTGGGTTTTGGAGGCAGACAGGAGCAGTGAAGTCTGCACCGAATTTTTTCCAGCACTGTATTTTAAAAGTGGCTGTGGAATGACCAACAAGAAGGACGGAGCCAGGGGCTTCCGGAGCAGAGGACACAAGGTGTGCCCTATCTCGATAAGGTGCTGCAGAGCCACCACCTCCTCTCCCCAGAAGAGACATGTTCTTCAGGGACAAGGTAGGAAACTCCTGCCCCAGCTGGGGACAATCATCCCACCTCAGGGATGTGACTCTTAATGCAGCTGGGCTCAAACTGCAGTTGAGGCAGAACTGAGCCATCCTGCCCTGCTTTGCCTGCAGCCAACAGGGACCAAGCTTTGGACCTGGGGTTGGGTGACCTTATTTCACCTCCCTCCGTTTCTCCTTGAAGACATGGTGCATGTTCCTACGCTTCTCCCTAACATTTCCTCCTAAAGGGGAATGGCAACCTGCAGCTGAGGGAAGTAATTTCTCGGGCCAACCCGCCCCGATCAGCAAAAGCCTGTCTGCAACGCTGCACAAAGCAACCCCCTGTAGGCATGCAGCCTCAGCAGCTCGCCCTGTCTGGCAGAATAAACACGTCCACCACCAGCTCAATAAGCTTATGCTATAGAGCCAGGCTCTGCAGTGAGTAAATCCCATGGAGCCGTGCCCCCGGATGGATCTCACTCCACTCCTCGGGGGCTCACCACCGCGGGGACTCATGCGCCGAGCATCATAAGCAGTTTATAACCCGGGCAGCGTAAGCACCACCACGCTAAACCCTCTCCCTGCTGCGTTCACCAGTGCTGAGTGTGAATTCCACACTCATGGGAGCGGTGGTGTGAGTAAAACCCAACTCAGCACGGCTCCAGGGAAGCAGACAGCACCTATGTTATACATCCCATACGCCCAGCCAGCTTCCGAGGGTTTTGCCATTAAGGCTGCTCAGCGCTGCCGTTTCCCATGTGGAGCTGCATCACCCTTTGGACCTTGCTTGTCCCAGCAACCTTACAGGTTGATTAGGATTTGGGGTAATTTTTAGCCTTTATATTAAAAGTTTAAAATCACCAAACCAAAAAAAAAAAAAAAAAAAAAAAAAAGAGGAACAAATCCTAAAATCATTAGACTGAGAACTATCAGTAGTGATTAACAAAGAAGAACAACAAATGAACTCCCAAAACACACAAGCTAGGAACAATATAGGGTAGCTCTTTAAAAAGAAAGCTTTTTATCAGCCTCAACATGGCATCGAGCCATTCCTCTGATCCATCACTTCCCTTGTCTGACACACAAAACGCTGTGGTGTAGAGTCTGTTTCCACCAACAAAGTTTTACCATGAAAAATAAATCGGGATAATCTACTGCTCCTATGTTCTGGATGGAGAGGAAGAAGCAGGTGGTGCAGGGCCCCAGGGTGATGTCCGTGTGTCCCCCAGGTGTCAATCTGAGCACAGGGTTGGGGTTTCACCGACACTTGGCATCAATGCCCATGGATGGGTCTTAGCTCCTCTCTCACAGCCTGGAGAGACATTAATTGCCTTGCCCAGGGACAGGTAACAAAGCCACCGGACACCTGGGAGGAGGAGCCCAGAGACACTTGGCTTCTTTCCCTGTATTTTTCCCATTCAGAGTGCCTCCTTCACTCCCAGCCTGTGCAAATCCACTTGTGTCCCCCGGGGCACACTCTCCTCCCCGGGAGAGACTTGGGAGAGGAGCCCTGTCTGCAGAGTGCTCAAGTCCGTTCTTGGAGCTGAGCTTGTGCTCAAGGGCTTAACAGAGAAGTACTGAAGGAGTTCAAGTCCAAAGGCTTCCCAGAATAATGAGGAGACAAAGGCTAATGCAGTATGTAACCCACGCCTGGGTGAAGCTGCCCTGGCATGGGAGAGATCACCAGCTTCTGCTGGAGCCCTCAAACCAGACAAAGATCAAAATCCCCCAGCCTGGATCCTGCACCCATCTCCAAGCTCCCTCTACTGTTCCCAAGCACGTGTTACAGTCCCTCATTCCTCTTCCTTGCTTCTCCATCCGCAGCAAGACCTCAGCAGAAATTATGTCCAACCGCCACCAGAAGCTACTTCCAGCCAGGTGGGTCTGTTAGCGAGATGGGTCACAGCTCCATAAGGAGCAGGAACCAGCAAGTACCATTGGAGGCTTTATCTGGGATGAAGGTGATGAAATGAGAAAAAGCAGAAACATTTGGGATAAAATAAGGCTGGGGGAGGAGGAAATAACTCTGTTGCAAAAGATTCTGCTCATGAGGAGGGAAAGCAACCACATAAAATAAGCATCTGAGCTGCAGAAAACTGTCCCGCTTGGGGTTCCTCTGTCTCTCTGTTCCCCTCAAGGCACTGCCCAAACCTTCTCTTACTCTTACAGCAACACTGCCATCCACAGAACCCTCCAGCAGATGCCTAGGGCACCTCTTAGGGTCAGCATGAAACCTAGTTCCTCTCCTGCAGGTCCTTGATCTCCAACCCATCCCGGTGACTTGCAGCCACCAGCCTGTCCCTGGTTCAGAGACACGGCAGGGGAGGGTGAGCACACTGCTGTGGGTATCGCCGGTGACGAGCAGCGCTCCCAGCCTGCCTCTGCCCTGGCCTCCTCAAAGCAAGGCACCGCTTGGCTTCCTCCTGGCCACGGGGGTAGACACCACACAACCCAGAAGAGCAAAGTCCAGCCTGACTAACACCAGGAGCAACAATAACCCTCCAAGGCCTGCTGCAGCCTTCAGCAAAGACTTATCAGAAAATGAGTTATATCAGAATATCCTGAATTCCTGTGGTTTTCCATGCAAACCCAACCCAATGACACTCATTGTCCTACCACGCACTTGGACCAATCTGGTTTTTTAGAGGAAATGAAAGAATGCAGCTAGCATAGCCTAAATACAAATAGTTGTTTACTGGGAATTTTGTTTGTCTGCTGACAGCCTTGGAACTGCACGGAGTACGTGGAATGGCATAAAAGGAAGCCACAGGTTCTTATTATCGAGGAGGCTGAAGACAGCACACCCCTGCTGCACAGCATCCCCCAACTACCAGCCTGCCACCAGCGCCTCCCTGAACTGGTAAATGATTCATCTCAATCTCCGGAGGATTTTTCTGGTAACTGCTGCAGATCCACCTTGGGATGACAGAGCAAAACTAGCAGAAAACCAATCTCCTCGCTTCTTTCTTATTTCCCCCCCAGCCGAAAAGACATCATTTCAGGATTGGGATATCAGAATCAAAGCTGAGGACGGTCTGGCTTCTTACGCAGAGAGGTTTTTTTAAACCTGTTTTCAGCTGACAACAACAAAGCTGCTGCCCATGGATTTATTGGTGAAATTTATGAGTTGGTGAAGAAAGCCACCAAAAGAGGAGGAAGCAGAATCAATTCCAAATCTCAGGACAAGAAACATGTTTCAGTGGGATTCAAAAGTGTTAAAGTCAGTAAGCCAGAGAGAAAGAAGCACGGAATAAATACATGTACCCTCTAATCCCTAAGATATTTTGTCTAGAGGACACCAAGCACCAAGCTGCAAAATAAAAGCAATAACTCCTGAAGGACAGCCAGCCAAGAAGCGAGGATGAAAGCAAAAAAGAAGGATGACAGGTTAAACAAATGCAAACACATGTATCAGAGCATTAATAAGAAAAAAAAAAATAAGAATAACCTTTTTCCTTGACTGGAGTTTTATTTACAGTTACAATTGACCCAAATGAAGGAAATTGTTCCCCAGGTCCCCCCAGTGGGGTTGGGGATGGTAGCCATCACCCCCCCACTGCCTCCCAAGCACATCTATAAGGTGCCCAGCACATCCCCAGCTGCCTGCACAGCACCAGCCTCTCTGAAAGGAGCCCACAGGCTTTTCAGCTCGACCTTCGCTCATGGTGCTACTGGGAGAGTCCATAAGACACCTGGAGGAGGGACCCGGCTGGCCACGCACAGCCACAGCTGGCCTGCCCTGTCCCCACCAGTGCTCTTCAGCCCCACCACCATGTGGTGGTGTTCAACAACCCACCCACACCAGTCAGGGTTTCATGCCCTGACAGGGACCACACAAGCTCTTCTGGTTTAGACATGGCATCAAAGGGACCTTCCTCAAAGTCCACGTCCAAAGCAGGAATGGTGAACACACCAAGCATCCTCTGGCCACGTGTTTAGGAAAGGGCAGAGGTTGCCACTACCCTTGCCTAGACCTGTCCCCCTTTTGGCCAGCAGCTGACTCTGGAGAGAATGTCCTCCTGCAGCCGTGATGAGGAGTACGCACACCCCTGACGTCCCACAGCCATCAGAGAGGCAAACCTCCGCCTCCAAACTCACCTTGGCAGGGCCACAGGCCAACAACAAAGAAAAGAGAGGAACAAGACTGCAGAATTGTTTTCAAGCCCAAGAGGCATATTTTCCAGTTTCTCAGATTTTATGTGTGTGTATGTATATATAGATATCTCACACACACATCATTTTTTACATCAGTCCCTTGTCATCTGGCACCTGGGGAAAACAAGGGGTTTATTCTTCATTCTGAGTCATTTCTCTCTTCAGTACGAGGATGGAGCTCAGCGAGACCCGATCTGCCAGATATGCTGAGCTGCAGACAGCGCTGCATCTGCAAAGGCCTCCTCCTCCTCCTCCTGAAAATCCATTTAGAAATTCCTAAAAAGAATCAGTTGCTAAAGAGGAAGGAAATTTGAGGACACAGGGAGAGAGCCACGATTCTCAGAAAGGCAGCGAAGAGCCAGGGCAGATGTGCTGCTCCAGGTGGGGAACACAAGGACTAAGAAAGCATTACCTGAGCCACCAACTACCTGGAATCCAGGAAACTGTGCCAGCATCACTTCCCTAATCCAAACCATTTACCCTAGTCCACGGGAGCAGAGCACCGATGGGAGAAGCTGGCAGGAGGCAGAGTTGGGGCCAAGCGAGAACCAGAACACCTGGCTGCAGAAATGCTCTAAAACATCCCAAAATAATTAACTCCTCAGCATACTTTGTTTAGCCCTTGCAGCAGGAACGAACGGAAATGAATCTGTGTTTAACCAGCAACTTGGAGCTTTTAATACAGAAATATTTTTAAGCTGGTAGGGGCAAGATGGGGGGGCATAGCTCCAAATTTCCACCACGTTCTCAGAGGGTGGATTAACAGAGCAGGAAAAAAAAAAAAAAAAAAAGAAAAAGAATTTAAAGCCTTTAACTTGGAACATAAAACCAAGAAAATTTATGGGAACTTTTAATGTTCATCTCAGTTTTGGTTTCAGCAATGGGCAATGCAGAGAGGTTATTGCTTCTGGCCTGGCCTTCAGATGAAAAATAACCCAGAATGTTGCAGCCTGGCAGGGTGGCCAAGAGCGGGGACAGACGGTGGCCAAGCAGGGCTGAAGGCAAGGAGAGATGGCCAGTGCTGAGCAGAGACTGTGAAGGAGGCCCTGCTGGCCTCACCCAGCCCTGCTCGATGGGGACCCTCAGGCTCAAAGGGATGAGGACAGAGGGACAGCAGAGCGACAAGCGGAGCACGGCTTTCTCTTGCAGCCCCGTTGCTGGTCCCGTGGGATTCACACCTGGCAGCATGTAAAGCTTGAAATCATTTTGAAATTGCTTCTAGCAGTTCTCCAAACCAGTCTGAGTCCTTCAATCACTTGCCCTTCACGTTGTCTGCCTTTATCTGAAGGAAATTGCCCACGGCTACCTCTGCAAAAGCATTCTTCAAGTGAAGTCTCAAATTTTCCCCTGTCCTAGGAAGCCATGTGTGGGAGATCCTCCAATACCCACTATCAAGGCATGTCTCCCCACACCATCCTCATCCCCACCTGGAGAGCACTGGCTGGGACAGGAGCACTCAAACTACGGGTGAGGTTAAAAACCCCAAACAAAGGGAGAGGAAAGACCGGGGGACAGTTAACAGGGAGGAATTAGTTTCTTTAGCACTTCCAGCTCCACCAGGCATAAAAGTTTGGGATGCTCTCGGGGGAGGGAAGATTCTTGTCTCAAGGCAAACTGGCCTACTCACTCTATTTATAGAGGAAAGGCAGCATTTTAGCCCTACTGCGGCTCAGCAGAGCCCACTGAGATGCTCGGCACGTTATGCAAGTGCTCCAGAGCCAGGCTAGTCCCCTGGCCCAGCTCCACGTGTGGGTGGTTACCCAGGAGCACAAGGAGATGTCCCAGGCAGGGCAGGAGCCAGCCCCCATCCGGCGTGGGGGTGGCAGAGCTGGTCCCCCACTGCAGGCACCACGGGGACAACAGCGAGAAAGGCTGGAGCACAATACAAGGCATCCCTCTTCTCCACTGGTATAAACTGGGCTCGGGAAAGGAATGTAGTGCAGAGAACTGGGAGCCCCAGCTTTCCCTAAAAAGAAGGCAGAAAATGGGTTTATTTGAAACGCCCTACATCGAAGGGAACGGCAACAGCTTCTGGCCGAAATGCCACTGGCTGGGTGTTCACTGGGGGGCTGCTCGGGGACAGGATGGGACCACCTCCTGGTTGACATCCAGCGAGGAGAGCAAGGAGTGCTGCAAAGAGGACTTTGGCCTTTGAGGTGGCCTCTCTGCTTTTGGATCTGAAACAGCCACTTTGGGGACGAGACACGATGTTCCACATGAGGCAGACGTCAAGTAGTCACCGTGATGCAGCTAGGTTAACTATTCCTCATCTTTCTTCTCCTTATCTTCCCAGAGCAAATTTAGCCTTCTAAAGAACTCTTTGCATGTCTCCCATCTCAGCTATTAACAATTAGGGTAACAAAGGGAGCCATCAACGGGAATTTAATCCTGATTTTTTAGGACAGGCTCATAGGCAGCTAGAGAGAGAAGTCTCACAAACCCTGCCTGCTCCCAGTTCACAGACAACCAGCACGAGAAGTTTTAATAGCAAACCCTTATAAATCTCATGCCAGTGGAAGCTCTCAAGACCGAAAAAAAAAAAAAATGTGCTTTTATAAGCAAATCCCCAAACTATGTACATCATACATAAATAATCCCCGAGCCCTTCCTTGCATCCATCAGCCCTGCCCTCGGGAGCTGGCCATGGGAGCAAACAGGGATGGGATCGAACTGGGGGGTCATGAGAGTGAACTGGTGCTGAGCAGTGAAACGGGAACTCTCTTTCCACAGCATCTGCCACCTTGCCCAGCAGAAGGAAATAACGTCATGAGACAAAAACGTATAAATCTCAAAGGGATAAATTACCAGCCAGAGCCAACTGCCCCAGAGACAGGGGCACTTAACGCACCGAGCAGTTGTTAGAGCTGGGCTTGCTAAACACAACAGGGTATGAGGCTTCCTAAAGAGAATTCACCACGTCCCAGGCATTTCCCGGACATCTCTCATCACCCCACCGGTGTGCCTCGTTACTTATTTATCATCCTCCTTTAATGTTAACCTTTGAAAAACTGGTTAGTACTCCAAATCCAAATACCACAAGAGTTCATCCTGTGATAATCATAATCTTTGGGCCAAGGGGGACAATCAAGGCACATCACTCAGGAGCTTGTTGTTAGTCTTGACCTTCAGCACAAACAAGGCAAGATTCATAGCTGCATCACAGAATCACAGAATCTTAGGGGTTGGAAGGGACCTTAGAGATCATCGAGTCCAACCACATTAAAAAAAAGCAAAACAAACAAAACCAAACAAACGACAAAAAAAAACCACAAAAAAAAACCCCACCCAAACACACACAAAAACACACCCACACCAAAACAAAACAAAAAAAACACCCACAAAAACCAGAAAAACCACACAAAATAAAAAGCATCCACCAACTAAACCCCATCTAAACCCCATCAAGCAGCTACTGGACGGATCTGCAAGGAGTCAGCCTTCTCCAGCATAAGACCTGCAGAGACACCTTAAAATTTACCTTCTAGGAGTGGCTCCAGCTAAATGGCTCCAACATCACCATGGTGCACGCTGTGGCATGAGATGTCAAGAAGCAAGAGGGCAGCTGTGCTTGCTGGGGCTGAATGTCTCTTCCCCTCACAATGTCACACCATGCCACAAAATCCAGCATAGCTCTAGAGCCATGAGCACAACAACCCTTTGTCTAAACCAGTCAACTTTGCAGGGAGCAGGGGTATCTCAGCCAGGGCAGAATGGTCCCTGCTGCTGACACCCAGGCCATTGTCCCTGGAAGGTGTCACAAGTCATACAGAGTGGCTTAGGTCCCTCTGGCATAGCATCACATCCCACAACATCAAAACATCCCCTCTCTGGTGCCTTGGGCTGTGCTTCTGGACCCTCCACCTGAACAAACAACCTCCTACATGTAATTAGCCTAATTAAAGGAGGAAATGTGCTTTGCTACTGCTCACTACAGGCACACGAAGAAAAGAGGAGAGAAACATCAGACGGCTCTGTGGGAGACCCCCTGTTGTCAGCTGGTCTGATGAAGAGAAGGGAATGCAGCAAAGGGAATGGCTGGATCAAACACAAACAGCTCGAAGCACCAAGGGGCTGAGCCACGCTTCGGAACCGGCAATTAACACATCCTCTTCATTAAACTAATCTTCCTGGTTACTAGAGACCATGAAACTAGCTTTTAGTCTTTGCTGAAGGCCAAGAAAAGGTTGAAGTAGGCATCGCAGGAGACACCTAGGAATTGTCCACACATGGACCCACTGCAGGAGACCTGCTGGAGCCCGGCTGCTTTTCCTCTGGCCTTGGGGTGGGAGATGCAAGGAAAACAAAAGCACAAGCATCAGCTCCAGGAGTGGGAAAGGGTACAGATGGCTGAGACTGACACTTCAGAGAGGAACGTGGGATCTTAGCAGGTTCCTGAAATATTACCTTTGTCTGACTAACAAGAACTGGGTGAGAGCTGAGCATGTCCCAAAAGAAAAGCTCCTAATGAGAGTGTTCATAGAGTGAGGGAAAGCTCTAATGGGCCAGGTAAAGACTGGAAAGAAAACGAGGACCCTAGTCTGCAGACACATCTATACACCAAGATAAAAGCCACGGGTCAGATTTTAATATTTGACAGTTAATTGCCTCTGTTTATGTCAGGCTCCATCACAGCAACAAAATAAGGCATCAGACCTCGCGTGGGGATGACACCAAGTGACAGCCCGCCATTATTTATCATCTCCCAGAGTGTAAAATCCACTACTGACTTCAGGGCAGAGAGGGGGAAGGAAGGGAACCTGATACCAGTTCAGTGATTTAGAGCAAGGGGCTCCACGCACAGGCTCTTGGAGGCATTTAACCAGTGCGTGCCTCAATTTCCCCATCTGTACAAACAGGGATTAGCACTAGCACCCGTCCATCTTCCAGGGATTCTTGCAAGTTTGCAAGATATTCCAGTAAAGGAAAAGTTAAAAGCATGTAGCATCGTTCACTCAGCACTGGAATATATTTGATGTGTAGGTACAGTGTACTAAAAGCAGCTATTCTGCAGGAAATAAAGCTGTCCTCCTCCATGTCTGGAGAGAAATGCCCCTCTGTTGGAAGGTGGGACATTGCGCAGCAGCGGTGTCAGTGTCTGTCCTTACTCGTCCTCCTTCCTCCACGAGGGCAATAGCTTTGAATGTGAAAAATTAATAGAACAATGCTGAATATCAAGGATAATGCCAAGTACATTGTCTGTAAGACACTGGCAGTGTAGGTGCCTTCTCAGCAGCGCCCTGAGTTGCTCTGGCAAGAAATGTCCAGACTGCCATTGCACCAGAGTCATCCTCCCATGGATTAAACATACCTTGGGTAAAAAGCAAGGTGCCTGCCCCTTCCATCCGGGAAAGCTGAGTACAGGTCAGCTGGTACAACCCAGGAAAGGCTTCCTTCATCCATCCATCCATCCATCCATCCATCCATCCATCCATCCCTCCCTCCCTCCCTCCCTCCCTCTACCCCATCTCTAGGCTTCCCAAGATTTTCACACCTCAGCTGGGAAGGCAGCAAATGTCCACACGCAAACACAGGCTGTACCATAAAGCTCTGGTGAGAGACTCTGGTTATCTCATGGTCACAGGGAGAACAGACTGTCAAGAAAGCAAGCAAAAAAGCAAAACAAACCATTTCTTTTTTTCTCTCTTAAAGATCTTTGGGTGAGGACATGACAGTTTCCCCAAAGCTCTAAATGCGTTTGATTCCTTTTAGATGTTAAAAGAGAGGATCCCTCAGAGACCCACTAAACCCAGTTTTTCCAGGCCAGTCAAGTGGTTTCTGCACACCAGCTCTGTCCTAGCGTGTCCAATGGCAGCACATGCCTGGGGGGTTTGGAGGAGAGCATTTGGGAACGAACCTATGCTAGTAATTGGGCTGTTTCTCACAGTCTCCCCTGTCTGGGATTGACTATGCAAACCAGCTTCTGGCCAAGACAACTCAGGTTGTGATTCTTCCCTCCTCATTTCGAGGGCTTTAAGCCACCTTACATTACTTCCAGCCTGTTCTCAGGGACTTTATTCACTATCATTTGCTAGATGGTGCTAATGAGCTCAGCATCGTACACAATATCCTCCTGCGTTCCTGCTACCCGTAACAACCCCTACAAACCTCAGGACTCCACCAGTCAGGAACTTGGAAAAGCTTCAACTCCAAAAGCAACACTTTCCTTGGTCTCCATTCCCCATCTAATGTTGCCCAGTAGAGAAAGAACCGGACTTTAGTGCCTTTTCTGCAACATGTTGCATATAAACAGAGGGTGCCAAGCTTATCCAGCATGCAGGAGAGCCAGGAGGACTCTACGTTCCTCAAAGACCATCAGCTCCAGGACCAACATCTGAGGTTACTAAGCAGTGTCTCTTGGGAACACAAGCCAGCCACAGGTCCTGTTCCCTTCCAGAAAACCCAATTATTCACCTAATGACCAATTTGCTGCCATCTGGACATTCAGAGCTTGACCTGTGATATGCCAGACGTCCCAATGAAGTCAGTATTTGGCACCAACAGGGTGCTACCACTGCCTGGCACTACTGGAGAAGTGGATGCTGATGAGCACAACAGCACAAATCATATGAGTGTCAGAGCTTTTGGATGGGTGTTCTCAGTCTGCTTAGCAAGCCCTCATCCTCTTCTCTTCAAGATGAACGTAATATAGGATCCAAGTGTCAGGCAGAGCAGAGTGTGGGAAGGCAGCCTATATTCCGTTACTTTCTCTCCGGAGTTAGCATCAGCTCCTTTCACGGGCAGCCAACTTAACGCTGCGAAACGCCGGTTTGCAATCCTGCAGGTTGAACCGAGCCCAAAGCTTTTAGCCCTGAGCAGTTCTCTGGGAGAATCAGTCCTTGGCACTCACGCTGAATTTTCACCAGCAATAGAGCACCTCAAGGTTGTTCCAACAAAGATCCAAGTCTACTTCAGCCTCAGGTGCTAGCCACTGAGAATTATCAAGGAGTGGAGATGGCTCTGAAAGCACCACTGTCAACAAATCCTCCCCTCCCTTTGGCTGCTTGAGTTGCACCTGTAAGATTGCAATCAGGATTCACTGGAAAGAATCAAAACTCGCTGCCCAGGTTCAGCAACCAAACCCAGAAACGCTGCTCTAATAAAGGAGCGCAGAGCACACGGCTGATCTGATTTTATTAGCTCTTGGAGAAGCACAGAGACCCACTAACCTCTTTCCCTTTGAGTAGCTGACCAGTGACAACCTGCATCCCTACGAAGGTGGGCTGATATAAAGACTGTGGAATGGCACAACAATCATGGGGGTTTAATTATCCTGTTTTTTGACACCGAGGTGGAGCCGAGGACTTGGCAAAGGACACGAGTGAGTGTGTGCACGCAAACTGGGATGACTGAGCCTGGGGCCAGTCACCATGTGGATGTGAGTATGTCTGAGCAACGAAGTGGGCTAGAGGCATGTGCTACCACAGCAGCACTGGGCATACCCAACTACTCCAGGCGAGTGTCCCATCCCAAATTCCACACAAGCTCATCTTCAAGTTCCGAATTGCAAAGGACCCACCAACCACACTCAAGCAGGCAAAAAAAAAAATAAAAAAATAAAAAAAAAAAAGAAATATCAGACATGGGAAAGGAGGACCAGGGAACAGGAAGCCAAATACAGAACTATTTCCAGGAGGAATAACAGCCATATGGAAAAAGTTACCAAGATGATGAATTCTGCCTTCAATATGTTCAAGAAAGAAACTACATGAGACCTAGTCTGGGGGTGGCCAGATCCTTTAAGAGGGGGGAAAAAAAAAAAAAAGCTGCCACCCCAGCTTGAACTTGAACATTTGGTGTTTCATTTGCATCTTGGAATGAGACAACTGTTATCATTCAAACTTCACATTCTTCTCTTGGATCTCTGCCTTCCCAGGTCACATTTGTGGCTCTCACATAACCAGGAATCCCCCCGCTACAATATGCTTCTCCTGGCTCGGCCCTGAAACCAAATTCCAGAGCAGCTGACATGGAAATTTACCATCAAACAACTATTAAAGTTTTACCTCAGGCTGTAAAATACTGGTTTACGTGCTCCGCATGAAAAATGTGAATACGCACTTGTCTCACGTGTCCTGTGGCACGCTGCCAGAGCTTCACGCTGCAGTCTCCTTGATTTTGGAAACCAGACTGGAGAAGCATAGGGATGGTGGTTGAAGCCCCAACTCTACAAGGGTGCAACTCCTTGCATAGGGCCGGAGACTTGCTGGCTGGATTGCAAGTTGTAAAATCCACCTGAATGCGCCAAGGCCATTTTCAACCATTAACTAATTCAGTTTCATGAACTCCGTATCACCCATGTCCCTCCCTCTACTGTCACGTCCAGTTTCATGACCCCACTGGAAGGACTGGGGGAGAGTGCAGAACAGCAGAGCCATGGAGGGTTTGCTCAAAGACAAATCAAGGCAGATTTATCCCGATGCCCGTACACACTCCTATTTCTCTCTCCCCAACGCACAGGGGTGCCCATGGGGCAATTCCACTGCATGGCACTGCCCCATGGAGATGTTTCTCTCTGATGCCTAATATTCTAATGCACATACCTCGTTCAAATACTTAGTTAGCTGGGATGAATCCAGGCTTTTCTCCAATTAACAACTATTTCTTTTTCTACTCTACAACACAACTTCATCTTCTCTCTTCCTTTCCATGCAAATCACCACCCACTTGCCTCCAAGGGTGGACAGCCTTTGCCAATACAAGCACCCAGCAGAGAATTCAAGCTAGAAACTATTAACCATTGTTGGGTTTTTTCCATCACCATCAAGCTCAAAATCCTTGTCTATTCAAGCTACAAGTGGGCTGATGTATATCTTCTGCAGATGTCTGTGTTCAAGGGAAAAAAACAACAGCAACGAAATCCTCTTTTGGCTAATAAACAGAAAGTAATTGCAGTTTGTTTCTTTGATGCAAAAGGAACGGTGCTATTGATGGCACTGGCTGAGAGTGCCTAATTTGGACCAGCAACTTGTATCATTAGCTGTACATTCTCCTGCTAAACTCTGCCCACAGCGTAACCACATCTCCCTTGTTCATCTGTTTTGCCCACCCGACATCTAGACAATAATGGCAGGGATTGTTATTCTTTCCCATTCCTTAGCAGACCACACAACACAATGAGATCAAGCTTCTTTTTCCTAATTTCTCCTCAGTACACACCACAAAAGATAAGCACGATTAGACATTCTCCAGCACAGCAATAGTCACAACTGTGTGTGAGACTATGAGCCCCACGTATAAAATGTAAGGGATGTTATTCTGCCCAAGATGCAGGAGCGATTCTGCAGTAATGAGGCATCCAAAGGGATTTTGCCACAAGCAAGGTTAAACAACTGCTTCTTCCTTTCTCCTCTATAAAGCAACTTGCTGATTAATTCGGAAGCAAGGTAAACAATAAACAGTGATTATGTGCAAAGGGGTGATGATTCAGCCAAAGCAGCAAATCAGCATTTGAGTAACAGGCTAGAAACATGTGCTTTATTTTCTCAATGATGATTCTCCAGTGAGCAATGGAACAAGATGTCTTATATAGCCACCAGGCACCAGCATGGTCCCAGTGTCAAGAGCTAATCACGTGACTGACATGAAAGCTTTAAAAAAAGAAAAAAAAAAAAAAGAAAAAAGAAAAAGAAAATCAACCCCATAGGGGATCACACATTCCAGGACCAATTTTTTTACATCCAGGCCGCAGTAAACACAGACCAGCTGGGACATTTCAACTAGCAATAGCATGGCAGTGCTTAGGAGAACGTGCTGTGTCAAAAAGATCTAGAAAAGTGAAAATGTATCAGGACATCTGCAAAACAGCTATGTTTTACCTGTATAACCAAGCTCTACAAAATGTAAATGGATAATGCAAGAAAAACATGCTGGGGGAAGCTCTCCTCTAAAGCCACAAAACCCTGAGCCACCAAGGGGAAGAAGGAAATCATGAAGTAAAAGCATTTGTGCTTCTGTTTTATGCCTCCTATTTTCAGTTTGCCTCATTTGATCATGTCTGTTACTTGGATAAAGAGAGGATGGAAAGGCTTTCTGTTGCATCAACAAAAACCAGCATGAAAGATAACTGCAACGGCAGCGAGCCAGCTCCGAGGTAGCTGTAGGTCAGTCTTGTTCTGCAGCGCTCAACAAAACTGCATGGACTTGCAAAGGGTGAGATTTTTTGACCTCCTCGGCTCTGTGATGGGAGTGATCAGGAAGAGTGTGATCAGCAGGTCAAGACAAGTTATCCTGCCCCTCTGCTCTGCTCTGGTGAGGCACCATCTGGAGCATTGGGACCAGTTCTGGGCTCCCCAATTCAAGAAGGACAGGGAACTGCTGGAGAGGGGACAGCAGAGGGCTACAAAGATGATGAGGGGCCTGGAGCATCTCTC
>JAOTQQ010000007.1:10280434-10292927 GCA_026546715.1 Gallinago undulata
GGTGTCAGGAGGATGGGGCCAGTCTTTTTTCAGTGGTGCCCAGGGACAGGACAAGAGGAAATGGGCACAGACTTGAATATAAGAAGGTCCACCAAAACATGAGGAGGAACTTTCCTGTGAGGGTGGCAGAGCCTTGGAAGAGGCTGCCCAAAGAGGTGGTGGAGTCTCCTTCTCTGGAAGAAGAATTCAGACCCCACCTGGACACGTTCCCGTGCAACCTGCTCTGGGTGATCCTGCTCTGGGGTTGGACTAGATGATCTCCAGAGGTCCCTTCCAACCCCATGTCATTCTCTGATCTGTGCTTAGAGAGGGTATCTTGCAACCCCATAATATTCCTTTCAAATACAATCATCTGGATGGGGAAAGAGACAACGACCACATCTGCAGCCAGTCCTTTGAGACCATCGCTGGGCAGCTGCAAGTTGTACCAGGACCATCACTGGAATCGAAGGCGTGTGAGGATGAGTCCAGGAAATTCAACTCCATGTCTGTGGCTAGTTCCCCACCAGAGCATCCCTGGAACACCCAGCCTGGCAGACCCCCTTTGCCTGCTCTATCTCACCTGCCACCAGCACCGCAGGTGGCTTCTAATCCCACCCTCCAGGTTTATTATATTAGCAGCAACCAAGTGGTTAACTAATCTAAGAAATATATCCACTCTACTTAAGCAAAGCAAAGCAGCAAGGGGGCCCCGTGGTGTTGACAACTCTAACAGCAAATTAAGAAGCTGAAATAAAATGCACCATCAAGCAAGCAGCTGGAGTGAGGCCAGAAATCAGAAATAGATGTAAAGAAAACTGTATCGAGAAATCAGCTCCAAGCAGGCTCATTGAGCTCAATTACTAGAAATTAGAAAAGGAAATGGAAAAATTTATATTGTAAGACCACAATGCATTATGCGGCACCAATGATGGCTGCTCTGTTTATTGTCTTTCTCCTAATCATGTTTTTATAGCACAGGATTTGCACTACCAGATCGGAATGATACTGATGCAGGAGGACAGCCCGCCACTTCCAGGCAGAAATTCACAGCTTACATTCAAGATGTCAAACTGGAAGTGAAATTCCACGGCCGGGGTCTGTGCCTGTAACCCCCCTGACATTGCCATGTGCTCCTCTCTCAGCCCCGCTCACAAGGCTGGAGATGGATGGAGATGAGGAAGCCAAAGAGTTTTCCAAAAGAGTTCCAAAAAAGATTCTGCTTCCAGATTTTAAGCCAGGACAGTCCTGCTTTGAAACTCTACTCTCTAGCCAAGAAAGCACTGAGAGAGAAGAAACATTTATATAAAAGGGAAGAAAACCAAACAAACAGCTCACGAGCATCCACACAAGTCCAAACAAAACAATGGGAAGGGAAAAATGCAGAAAGTTTGAGCAGCCACAGAGCTGGGCACGCTGTGGCCCATGAGCAGGTAGATGCTGAGGCTGAAGAGATTTGGGGTGATATTACGTACAAGCATTGTGACCTCCAAGCACAACTTGCAGCAGCTTCACCTCCCGTGGTGGCAGCCCAGGGCTCTCCTGAGCCTGCCTGTCTCTTCCCTCCTCTGAACCAGGGAAAGTCATTTGCTCTCTCAGCAGAGCCATAGGAGTGACCCGTAATGATGATGTGTCCTGAGTTCGGGAGGAGGAGAAATGGGCAGGCACAGATTTATTTTCCCATCCCTACCTTCCTCTCCTGACCAGACCAAGTTCCAGCACCCAGCGAGCCGAACCTCGCAGCTCAGGCAGGGTCGGGACTGGGAACCAGTCCACGCCTTGCTCCGAGCTGTCACTTATTGCAGCACAACATGGAAAACCAAATACATGCTGGGCTGAAAACCAGCCAGGATCAGGTGGCGGTGAGTGCCAGATCAAACACAGCCCATGGGCACCTCAATTCCTCACCGCCCCGGTGCGAAGCCCTACCCCATCTGGTGCTGGAACATCTTCCTTTCCTTTCAACTACAGTAAATGACTTTTAAAGTGACCGGAATAGGCACAAACTGTACGCTTAAACTGCTGGGCATAACCTGAAAATATTTTAAGAGAACAAATCCTCTTTGGCTGCTGTCAACAGGCCCCAGAAAGATGCCACTAATCAGACAGAAAACCCACGTTCTCTTGTAGAAAGCTGCTGGCAGCACTTGGAGTGTGGTTGATGAGATGCAGAAACATGTGGACAAAGAAAGAAAAAGCCCACGTTGTCCATATATCACCAGGCTCACTCATCTGGCTCAGCAGAGCGCTGGAGGAGCCAAATCTTGCTCATTCTGCTTTCATGACACACGGACCTTTCTCTCCAGATGTCCCAGAGGCAGGGAGGAATGTCACTGAAGTCTGAAGGCCTGTGTGTTTCCAGCACAACACCACCCTTCCCACACACTGTCCCCTCATCCGCAGCACATAGTCCATAGACCTCCCGGGGAGAAGGTATCTCATCTCTCTAAAGGGGGCTACCAGAGATGAAAAAGAAAGTCTATTATACTGCAAACACCAGAGCCTGCATCTCCTGTCTGGGGAACCAGGAACTAAAAGAGATTGAAAGCAGCTGCCTTGACCTGGGAAGTGCCACAAGTCCACATAAAACCACTTGCTATGGCTCAAGCACTCCTTCGTGGTTGGGAGAATTTGTCCTCAATTCCTGAAATCCTTTGCCCAAGCCCAAACATCTTCGGGAAGGGCCTTGTCTTTGGAAACGCTCATTCGCAGTTTTCCTTCAACCCTCTTGCTGCAGCTCTGCCTCTGTCCCGTGTGTCCATTTAGCACTCTGACTCCTTGTGCTCAGAGGCTGCAGGTAAGGAAATTTACCCCCACAAAAGAAATTTCCTCCTGAAATGGGAGCAGGACCACAGAAAGTGTCCAGGAGGACAGCTTGTCACGAGGTCCAAGCAGTCTCCACCCACAGTGCTCAAAATCAGGTACCACCTGCACTTGGGGAGCTGCCCCAGAAGCCACCTTGAGCAGGACACCAGCCTTGGTCTCACTTTATCTCACTATAATTTTCATTCAGCTTTCTCCTGGCAGAGATGGAGATGGACTAGGGAGCTGTAGGAAGAGCTCTCTCTCTCCAACGCGCTGTTTAAATTGACTTAATTTCTTCAAAATGTTTTCTTTTATTAGATTCCAGAGGGAGAGGATTGTGTGTGCAGTTACACAAGCAAAAGTAAAGAGACTGATCCCTGGGTTTGCTTATTTAGAGGGCTCATTGCTATACGCATCTAGAAGTTTACTCCTTCAAAGTAGTCTGCTCACTGGGGTCATATTCTTCCAACAAATTTCATTTATTCCTCTGAACCACACTTGGAGGCCTCCAGTGAACTCAGCAGCCATCAAAAAAGCCTACAAAATAACTCTGTCCTCCAAGGAAGCTTAGTCTCACATTAGGCATTCGTTTAAGTGAGTTTTATTGTATTGACATTCCCTATCCCTAAGAAAGGACAAGGCCAAAAATATCCCCCTGATGCTTTTGTGCCATGCAGGTCCACATGCCTTGGTCCAGCGTGTGTCCACCTGCACATCCCCAGCCTCCGCTGTGGCTCAGGGGCTCCCGCAGCATTTGCCCAGCCTGCAAGGTGCTGGTCCCAGTCCAGCCCCGAGCAGCAGGGATGCCGAACCACCATCTGATGGCTGGTTGGTGGCTTGTGTGGAGCAAGTGGGTTTGGTCCAGGTCCAGGTCCAGGTCCCGGCGGGCAGGTATCCATGTGCCTCAGAGCCAGTGCCCGCCAGGAGGAACCTGGGTGGACGCCAGGCACGAGCAGGATGGGGTCCTCTGAGGTCTGCTGGTAGGGAGGCGTGTGGGCATCTGCTGGGCTCCAAGTCTGGCACCTTGGGCTGAGAAAGCCACAGCTTTGCATTCCCTTTGGGTGATGCACTTTCTCCAAGGCGTCCCTTTTCCACACTTGCCAAACACATTAAGACACCTGAGCTACACAGCAAAGAGCCCCAAAGCCGTGGGGGGCTCTCTGGGGGCTCTTCCAGCTCCCTTCCCACATGTGGTCCAGAAAGGTGGTGGAAAGCTCTCAATCAAAGCAAGCAGCTGGGCCTTTCCCTGGCTATTTTTCTTAAGCAAAGGGAGGTGGTTTTGGTTTTTGTTGTTTTTACCCAGGAAGGCCATAGCATGGAAGGAAAAGAAAGACGACACAGGCCTGAAGCACCAAGGCAGGCATCAGGGACAGGAGAGAAGCTGTCAAGGAGAAGGGGGCGATGAAGATGCCAGCAAGGGAGACCGCAGGCAAGCAGGGGTGGGTGCTGGAGCTGCTGGGGAAGCTGCTGAAGGGGTGCAGTAATGTCAAAAAAAATCTAAGGAAGAAGGGATGCTGGGCATAAAACTTGGTACAGAAGCCTTGATTTTCAGGAGGGAAAGGGGAGTAAATCCCTTTGAGCAATCAACTTGAGGCACAAAAATCCCAGTAAGCCCAGGGCAGGGTGTACTAAGAGAGCTGGGATTCATCTGACAACACCAGGGGAGAAGGAAAGCTTCAGAGGGAGAGGAGAGAGCCCTTAAGGTCTGGCTAAGAAAGCCAAAAGCTGCCCTGCACCTGTACCAGAGCCACAGTCCCAGCAGGCACAGGACGATGTGGGGCGGTGGGATTCTCTCCATGCCCAGCAGAAAGTCCTATCAGCTTGACCAGCTCCCAGCAGAGAGTGGGCACCTCCGTGTAGGGATCTGGGCTGTGATGCTGGCAGCAGCACAGGATGACAGCATTGCTCCCGAGTGGGCGGCGCAGCCTCATCCTTCATGAATGAAAATTTTAAAAAAATAAAATAAAATAAAATTTAAAAAAAAAAATACAAGAAAGAATCACACCACCCACTAGCAGGTACGCTATAAATACCGTGGCAGGGGGGTGTCTGCAGAGGAACTGGAGGTATTGACTTCGTGGCTTACTTACAGAGCCACATATGCAACTTAATTACCATGTAGAGCACTTTGCTGAAGACGTTCAGCTGAGCTGCGTAGGTCTGAGCTCCCAGAATCGGTCTGGCTCTTCTGCTGTGGCCATGCAGCCCCACAGCAGAGCAGAAAACCTACCAACAAGTCCAATTCCTTGTCCTAGAGAACAGGCAAATATTTGCATTTATACTGCAGCGGACACCTCCAGGCATCCCATCCCTGGAGAGACTTTGCAGAGCTACAGACTCTGCTTGTGAGATCCTGGACTAAAGCACAACACCCCAAATCCTTCCTCAAGTGTTTGAGATCTAAGGTGAGCTGAAGAAAGCTGGTGCAGCTGGATGCTGACCTTCGCTTCGGTATGGAATGTGCTGAGCTCTGCAATGGCCAGAGTAGGGCAAAATTAAAATATTTGGCAGGCTCCAGCTGAGCTCACCTACCTGATGTGCTCACTATGCAAAGAGAAAAGAGGAATCCCAGCAGAACCCTTCATAGGAATCCATTTAGGGTAGAAAGTCATTGCTCTGTGGCTGAATCGATGCTGATCGGCGTCCAAATCTAGTCTAAGCTGCACATAAATCATGAGACAGGTTCATCTCTGGATCAACATTCCCAACAGAACAGCGATCAGAACCCAATCTTTTAATTCTCAAAAGTCCCCCCCAAAGCGTTCTGTAATACAGATTGCAGCAATACTCATTTGCAAAGAAAAGAAAAAAAAAAAGAAAAAAACCCCTCATAATAGCGCAAAGACCTGTCTGTTAAGAAAAAATGTTTAGTTTTACTGTTGCAGAGAAAGAACATTGTTACCTGGAGAATGAGCCTAGAGGAAGAGCTGAAATAATGGGAGTGCTGGCAGAGGGAGGGGAAGGGAGAGCTGGATGGCTCACGGAAGGGAAGGCAGCCTCAGACACAGGCAGAACCTGCTTGCAAGGGGCCCTGGGGTCACTTTTACCAATATCCTGAAACAATAAGAGAGAGCCTTGTGGGCTCCACCGTGGCGGTGGCTTTGTGCAGCAGGTCACAGCTTTGCCCTGCAGCAGAAAAGCAGAGGGAAACGTGGTCCATCTCCCAGGAGGACACGCGGATGCTCATCAACCTCGCGTTTAGCCTGTGGGTACCTCAGAAGTCTGGAAGAGCTCTGCTTCTCTGCCACATAGGGTAGAACAACCTCAAGTTACCAAGCAAAAAAAAAAAAAAAAAAACCAAGCTGGCTCATGGCGAGTGACTGCAGCACAGCCAGAAGCAAAGGCTGACCAGGGAAGCAGGGCACCATAGAGGAGCAGGACTAGCCGAGCCCAAACCAATGCCTGGAGCCACCAGAGAGGTTTTTTTCTCACCATCTGGCTCCACGGTAAGAGCTGGTGCTGGGAGCCCCATGGATATCACCTCAGTGCTCCAAAAACAAGAGTTATTTCATGGTATTATGTGACTTACAAGAACCTTACTTGTGGGTTTATACATTCAGCACAGGCAAAGCTTTAGCAAGTCCCCAGGCTGCTTTAAGGGGAAACAATTAAACAGCTCTAAAGCTACCTGTAGAAACATCTCTTCTGCATTATCTTCAAGTTTTAACTCACAGTATTATGACGCTCATGTACTTTACTTTAGCTGACTGTCGGATGCTAACGGGATGTAACTGGTGATTTAGTCCTCCCTGAGCACACCGCACCTCGCAATCACAGCTGCTCCGTCCTCCAACCACCTACAAAGGAAGGCTCATGTTCTCCTTTTCTGGGTGGATGTGTTTGAAAAGAGAAAGCAAGCACTTTCCTACGCCAACAGTGGTGCCAAAACACGGGTTGCTGCTGCTTTCACCCAGCCCGCAGAAGAATCAAACCGAACACACTGCGCCTCCAAACACATCCTCGCCAGAGAGAGTTGAACACGGCAAAATTTATTAAAAGGAGATGTACACAAAATTTCCTAGCATTCAGCAGGCCAGTGCTTTACTCTCACCAGAGTTGTATGACTGGAGACCGTGTTACTTAACCTCTTAACAAAGCTACTTCAGCAACAACCTTCACGTACAGATAAAATAATAATACCCAAAAATATTTTTCCCACATCTCTTTGGAAGAACATACATTCCAGAGGGAGGCAGAGGTTGACCATGAAGCCTGGGTAGTTCACAGAGGAACAAGCAAGTCCTTCAGTGTCAGCCCACAGAGCCAAGCTCCGAGGCCAGCTCTCCAGACAATCAAACATTTTATGTACAAAAAATAAACCAGAGCTAGGGCTGTCTAGCAGCTAAGACCCACTTGTTAGGAGTTTTGATTTTCTCTCACCCCTGCTCTGTGTCATGCAGACATTGGACTCAAATATTGACTGTAAAAAACAGGATAATTATAATTACCAGACTCTGACCCAGCGTCTGAGTACCATTAAATTCATTATCCCCCAGAGAAACAGCACCCACAACGTTTCCCCTCTTAGTGCTTTTTTTTCAGGGCTGGACACGCTGACACATGGAAACATGGGGCAAGAGCAAAGCCCTTCCACCCAGCAGCACTGCCAGTGCCCTGGGGTGATGGCAGGCAGGACCTGCCTTCCCCAAAACACCTTCTCTTTGCTTTTACCCCATCTGGTGAGTGCCAAGACCTGTGCAGGGACGCCTGTCCCATCCCCAGTCCTTCCAGAGTGGTTGTGGAAGCAGGAACTTCCCTTGCAGAGCTCCATGGGTTTTGTCTTCATAAGGACATAAGAGGTGGGTCTGTGGTTATTGCTGGGCAGTGGGCAAAAGCCACCCCAGAGGTTGCCCATACCTTGGGGCGCGCGGCCCCACATGCGCAGTTGCCACGAAGCCTTGCTCTGCTCTGACCTCGCAGACCCTAAGCCCTGCCCGTCCCCCCACTTTCCTCTGAAACATTTCAGATGTGTATCTCTCATAAAAAAAAAAATCTAAGCAATAAAAACACATTTAAAAGCTTTCTTACCATTCAATTATTTAGCATGGTAGATGCTGAGGATCACAACATCAGGAGATCCATGGCATAACCATGGTTGGGGCCAACCTCAGCTGCTTTTGGTGCCTGTGAAGGCTGGAGGTTATCTTTTTGCACAGATATACCTTGAATTAATTCCCACACTATCTCTCCGTGTGCTTCATGTCATGGGAAAGGTCACAGCTCCATCATCCCTACAAAAAGCTTATGGCTTTTTCAGACCTGGGTCTGAACTAGAGACTTTCAGAGCAAAACACAAGAGCCCTGTAATTGTAATTCACATCCTCCGTGGCCAGGGCACAAAAAGGGCCAAACATACCTAACCAGTTCTCGAGAGCAATGTTTTGATGATGCCAAATCCAAAGGATAACAGATCTCAGTCTCCCTTTTCCAACTTAAATTATTGCCTGAAGAGCAACAAAGTAGAGAAGGAGGTTCCTCTTGGAGACCAAAACAAACAAACCTTCCCTATACTCACAGTCTGGTCCAGCTCAAACTGCCTTTCTAGATCCTCTTTTTCTAACTGAAAAAGAAAGGAAGGGGAAAAAAAATTGCTTACCAAGATGATTAAATAAAATGTTAGCTATTCCAGCTACCCACTGGCTCTGGGTTTGACGTCAGTGCTGAATGCATTAACTATATTTGTCGCTCAAGATCTAAAAATACCCAAGGCATTAAAAAAAAAAAATAGGGCAGCACTGGGAGAACTGTAGGTCCTTAAGAGGCACACAAAGCCCCTCCAAGCTTTCGTGGGGTTTGCTGTGCCCCAGTAGCTGCCCACGTTGCTGCACAGCCCGTAGGGTTGGGATGTTAGAGAAAAGCTATTGCTGATGAACTGCCAAAGGGAAGGAAATAGGATGCTGGTGCTTGTCTGCCGTTACAACTGTCCAATTGCCAAGAAAGCCCAAGGTGTTTGAAGCGTTCTCCCTCTTACCCAGCTTCCCAAACAGCTGAGCAATGTAGTTGGTATGTTGGAAGTAATAATCCATATTCTTAGGGGTAACTAGACGAAAGAAAACTTTCTTTAAATGATGTAACAGAACTGCATGTTGAGTTTGGGAGCCAGCTTTGTTCTTTTCCAGTCCCTTCCAAGATTTTTCCTTCTTTCAGCAAGCTCTGTCTGCTCTCAAAGGAAACTGTAGACACTGCAGGTGCCATTTCAAAAAGAAAGCAGCCAACACAGAACAAACACTAGAGTAAAGCCTAAAGAAGCTATTTACTTTTGTTCCCTGTTAGACAGAGCACCTGGTGAGTCAAATATCCTTCACCCCCCACCCCTTCACACTTTGCTAACAGTCAGGCTGCTACTAAAAGAATTCCTATAAGGGTTGTTGCAGAGTAGTAAATATCTAAGCAGGGAAATCAGTTGCTGAAAGTCTGGGGTCTTGCGAGTTGCTACAGGGTAGATGCAACAGAACAAAGAAAAAGGGCCAGAAAACTTTGGCTACAAGACAAAACCGAGAGGAAATAAGTCTGGGTTGTGTTTAAAGTTACGGAGAGCAATCTACATCCACAACTTTCATTTTTACTGTTACTGTTTGTGCAGGCCCTGATCCAAGGAAGCCTGTAAGCGTGCGTTTAACCACAGGAATAAATCCCGCTGGCTTAAGTATGTTTCTAATGTTTCACCGACTGGGGAGAGAGTCAAGTATGTGCTTTGGGTGTGTTACAGAGACCTTGCCTGGTGCACAGAGAATTACAATAAAGAAGAGCTTGGCTTACCCAAAGTCTCTTCCTGGTGATGTTTCTGTGGCATCTGAAGAAGAGGGCTTGCTTCACTAGTATTTTACAACAGGTTTACTTCTTACCCTGCCAGAATTTGCAGGGGAAAAACAATGGCAGGAAACAAAACCTACAGCGTTTGAACCCTGCACTTGGAGGGACCATGGTAATAGTGATGCTGGATATTAAAGAACATACAAACACAGTGATTCTGCAAACTCTCATAGCCAAAGTCTTGGTAATACAGCAAGGGATGGTGAGTGCACGTGAGGAAACTTCTTCCTCCATGGGGCTGGAAAAGGCACAGAAGCTCAGGAGATTTTGCCCTACCCAGAGCAGCTTCTGGCTCTGCAGCCTGAGTCACGGGGGTCTGTGCACCTACAGCCAGAGGTCCTAGGTACAGGCTCCAGGGAGAAGTGAATCAGACGTGTTATTAAGCACACATACCCGATGAATGACACGAAACAGAGACCAGAAAGTCAAAAGCAATTTCCTGACTCTGTAAGCCAGCACGCAGTTCCTGCAATGAGAACCAGACCACCCATCTCCGGCCCTTCTGCTACAATCCTTCAAATTTTGCCCAGGGGAATCCGAGCCTCTGTTGCTTCAAACGTGGTGTGGTGTGGTGCACACACAGGCAAATCCCTGCCAGCTTGTCCCTGGGAGCCAAGGTGCCCTCCCACAACAGGGTTTCTCCAGCGCATCAGACACAAGCCAGTCAAGGAGCAGAAACAACATCACGGGTTTTAAGTCACTTGTTAGGTGACGTACAGGAGAGATGGGGAGGGAACTCTTGATAAGAGAGGGGAGCCATAGGAGTGGGAATGGTTTTAAACTGAAAGAGGAGAGATGGAGATATCAGAAATTCTTTGGTGTGAGGGTGGTGAGAGCCTGGCTCAGGTTGCCCAGAGAAGCTGTGGCTGCCCCATCCCTGGAGGGGTTCAAGGCCAGGTTGGAGGGGGCTTAGAGCAACCTGGTGTGGTGGGAGGTGTCCCTGCCCAGGGCAGGGGATTGAAACTGGATGGTCTTTAAGGTCCCTTCCAAACCAAACCATTTTATCCACAGTAAGAGAGACCAAACATAATCGGATTGAAATGCCACCAGCAACAAGATGGAGAGCAATACCTGTTTCCACAAAACCATGGATGTTTCAAGGTTGCAAACCACCTAACGTGGAAAGCTTTAATGCAAGGGTAGCTGGATAAAAGATATTTATATTACCATCCAGAGTATTTAATTTTGTAACAGCAGCTGCGAGCCTGCAAACTGCTGAATCCCTTTAACCTGAGCCCTGGTGGAGCCGTGGTTACCTCCCTCCAGCAGAACTGCAGCTCCTTCACCTCCCCCTGACACTCTTTCTTCTCTATTGTACAAGATTAGCATATGTCCAATCTGTTGAGGGTTATGGAAGGAATTTCTCACTAAAGAGGTTAATAAACAAGTAAGTCCTGCAGTAACAATACAACCACTGTGTGAAAACTTAATTGGATCAGCAATACATCAAATATGCCAACACAGGGACAAACTTGTAAAATGATTGTTTAATCTCGGCCCTAGGTCATGGTTTCAGTGAGTGCCTTGCAACAGAGACTGCTTTTAACTGCACTGAGAAGTAGGTTACAATATGTTGGAAATAAAAGCTGTTGGTAGCTGTCTCTTTTTTTGAAAGCAAAAATTTATTTCTTTAGAGATTTAAACAACCCAGACAAATATCGAGTGTAATCTTCTAAAAAACAATGCACTTTAGGGAAGAAAGGCTTTTTTTTTAAAAGCAAAAACAATACTTATTCTGTGTCAGTCTGTTTGCAATCAGATTAGATTGATGAGTACAGGAATAAACCCACCAAACCAAGGACAGCAAAGATAAACCCTTGAGACCAACGACTCATCTCCATCATCCTCCCACGAGATAATGGGGGACACTCAACCCCAAAATCCACCATAAAAAAAATACTACGTTTTCAAAATAATTGTGAATTTGCTGATTCTTCTTGGAAATGTCACAGTGAACCAACATACTCTAGGAAAACTGTCAGCACTTCGGGGGAAAATTTCTATCCTCAGCTCTCCCTCGACGCGAGCAGCCCCTGTGGTTCTCAATTCACAGCATTACTTACAAGAACCCAACTTCACTTTGAAGCATAATAGCTTATCCTCATCAAAGCAACTAATTTCAACAAAGGGGAGAAAGCCGTGAAAAAAATGTTTCTGGGTGTCTTGACTGTAATTAGGAAAACCTGAAAAATTAAGAGGAGCTGACGCTGACAACCTGATGATGTACCAAGACCGCATCTGCTTTAGCTAAATAGATACTACGCTGTATTTACTATAAGGGCCAAAGCCATATAGCCATCTCAAGGAAAAGATGTTTTAAAAGTGACCACAGGAGGGGGAAAAAAAAGCACAGGAAATGTCACTGTCCTCCTAAATGTATGGTGAAGTATAAATTTCAGAGTGACTAGGAGGGAGTCTTTTTTTCTTTTTTTTTTTTTTTTTTTTTCTGTTTCTGCGGTTTACTCCATATCTGGGAAGGAAATCCATTTTGATGCAGTATTAGCAAAATGGCAGCTTCCCCTGGGAGACACCATTCACAGTTACAAATACCAGAGCGGTGGCATTTCTCATCAAATCACCCCTCTGAGAGTTGAGGATGGGAATTAGGAGTTGCAGTCGGAAGAAGGCGGTGAGATCCTGTACGCCGGGCAGAACGGGCACGGCTCCCCGAAGACCAGGGCAAATCTTTAATCACTGGGATGGATCCTCAGGGGGCCAGAAGCGTGGTGTAAGCGTGACTTCTGCACGGGTACATACCCACGCACGGCGTAGCTTAAATATTCTCATTGTCCCAAGGCATCTTACCCCTCTACTCTGCGCTGGTGAGACCCCACCTGGAGCACTGTGTCCAGCTTTGGAGTCCTCAGCACAGGAAGGACATGGACCTGTTGGAACG
>JAOTQQ010000007.1:10293493-10308326 GCA_026546715.1 Gallinago undulata
AGATGTCCCTGCCCATGGCAGGGGGGTTGGAACTTGATGATCTTTAAGGTCCCTTCCAACCCAAATGATTCTATGATCAGGAACCACCAGTCCAGAGCCTCACGCCTCAGAGGACCACTCCACAGCCATCAGAACACCCATCTGTCCACTCCTCAGGTCCTCAATTTGCCACTCTCTCCTACCAGCCCTGCCCCATTCAGAAACACCAGACTGTTCTCCACGTGTGGGAGGGATGTCATCAAGACCCCACTACAAAAGATTAAAGATCCAGGTTCATTAAAGCTGCAAAAGGTCAGGAGTTTGGAAGCCTGAAGGTGCACCTAGTTTGGTACTACTGAGACTGCAGCGCTATGAGTAACCCATGCTGCTGCAAGAAGACAGAGAGATCCCACCATCCCTGATGCTTCCCATCCTACACACACATACTCTGTCCCAAAGGGGATGATGCCACTGCCCCACAGATTCCCTCTGCTCCACCGCTCTTTGTGGATGGTTTGTCCAGAGTCATTCCTAAGCTCACAGAATCACAGACCGGTCAGGGTTGGAAGGGACCTCTGGAGATCATCTCATCCAACCCACTGTCAGAGCAGACTCACCCAGAGCATGTTGGACGGGAATGCATCCAGGCAGGGTGTGGAATATCTCCAGGGAAGGAGACTCCACACCCTCTCTGGGCAGCCTGTTCCCTGGGCAGCTCTGCCATCCTCAAAGTAAAAAAGCTTTTCCTCATTATTGGATGGAATTTCCTGGTTTTCACTCTGGTTCACAGCAAATCCCAGCTGGACACGGGAAGGTCCCTTTGGAAACCCACCCTGCACAGCCCAGGCCAGGGGTGCTTCTCCTGGCCAGTCCTCACCACATGTGGCTCATCAAGGCTGCAGCATTTCACCCCCTGGCCCCACTGCTGCCTCTTCTGCACAAACACTACCCCGTGCTCCCCCATCCCACCCTGCCCTGAGAGGGTTCACCCAGCACATTCCTCTTAGGGGACAGACCGATTGAAGACATTAAAGAGCACAAATTCCTGCTGAAGTCCAGCTGCCTGTTAAGCAAAATGATCCAAACACAACCAACACTGGAAAGAAAGGACAGAGCAGGAGACACAGGTTGGTTGCAGAATGGGAAGGGGGGTGGGAAATGCCTGGTCCTGGCTGTGATTTAGGGGCAAGTCAGGGGGAACCAGCATCGATGAGGATTTTCTCCCACGTCGGGGGGTGTCTACCCAAATGCTGCCGAGCACAACCAGCCCCTCTCTGATCAGCCCCCCCTTCCCCTGTGGCACATCCCCTGCATCCTCTGGCTGAGGAGCAGTGATTGAATTCCCTCCACAGACAACGCTGCCCTCTCTTTTGTCTCGGCACCACTGGAAATGCCCCCACCAACACACACACTGCTGCCTGACCACCCCCGCCCCCGCGTTCCCTGGTCCATGGCCATTGCAAGACTACGACCGCTCCCCTCTTCCCATCACCTCCTTTCTCCCAGCCACGAGAGCACTCATCCTCCCTCTTCCATCCTTCATCCTGAATTATTCATTGATGTCAGTGGCGGGTGGTACAGAAGTACAGACAGAGAAGAAATGTGTTGCAGAGACACTTTGGGAAGCTGTTGCCCTTCTCCTGCTGCCGGTCCCCCCTGGGCTGGGGTCCACATGCTGGAATGAGCTCCAGAGGCCACCACAGCATCCAGCCCCCAGCCCCAGGAGGAAAAGAAACAGCACGAGAGCAGCTCTAATGGTGCAGCACACAGGCAGTGATCAAAAACTCCTGCTGAATATGGAGGAGAGGAGATATATGGTCGCACATAAAACATAAATGTTGTCACCCATCAATATTGATGTTTCTTTGCTCCCACAGACCCAGACCATGGATAATTACATGCAATTTTTATGGGGCCTCCGACATACTTCAGTTCCTGAGCATCAAAGCCCGGGCAGGTAATGCTACAAGTTGCCAGGAATAGCGTGGATCAAAATGGAGCTTGTGGAGAGAAGCAATGGGTGGCAAGGTGGGTAATTGCAGCAGCCTTTCAACGCTGCGGATGCTGCCTGAGGTTACAAAGGGAATAAAGTAGGTGATCACAGGCCGGGCCCAATTATTCACCATGTACAACCCCAGCACCCTTGTTGAAGCCTGGAAGGGCAGGGGGGGAGCTGGCTGAGTGCCCGGTGGGATATCAGCAAAGCCACGGCCAGCTCCAGAGCTGAGCAGAAGGAAACACCTCCAGAAAAAAAACCCCAAGTGCCAGGGATAAGGAGCAGGATGCCTGCTCTGGCATGGAAGGGTTAACAGAGGGATGAGCTGGAGGCCAGATCCCTTCTCATCCTCCCATCCCCGGCACAGGGAGAGCATTGCTGCATCGCCTCCGGGGAGCCCTGCTGAAAGCTTTTACCGGGCTGGCATGTTTCCACACCACCTCCATCCTGGAGAGAGGCCCACCCCCATCTTCAGACCGTAAATGCCTCTAAATCAGACACCGGGAAGCATTTTCCACAGCCTCCACGGAGGCAGAAGTAGACTCTTCATGTCAACACTGCTGAGAAACAAGCCCTTGCTTTCTTCAGGCCATTAGAGCATCTTCACCTGTGGCTGCAGAAAAGCAGGGATCGCGCGCATCACTGCTCCAACACCCGGAACGCTGCTCCGTGCCGTTCATTCTAGCACATGACGGCTTCCAGGGAGCATCGAGGGATGTGATCAGGCACAGCTTGGAGCGACTGCCACCTCCAGCTGTTTCTGCTGGCCCCTCTCTTCCTTTCAAGACAAGGCGATTTCGCAACCAGCAACATCCAGATTTCTCCATCCCGGAGACGCGGATACAAGCTGCATCCGTCGTTGCAGCACGCGATGAAACTGAACGCACAATTTAACATTTTTTTCTTGAATGACAGTTCTAATGAAAGACATTTCAGCACTTAGAAAATCAGCATAAATGATCAGTTGCTAATCTTGTTCTCCCAGTAACTCTGGGGAGTCAAAAATAGACTAGGTAGAATAAACTGGGGGCTGAAAACGGGGGTGGGGATGGAAGTGGGGGTATGTTTTGCTCCGCTTTCTGAGAAATCACATAGCAATTGCCACCAATTAAAAAACCCACTTTTTTTTTTTTTCTTACAAAAAGCACAATTTGCTGTGCCACCAGTGTTGTGCAATAGTCGAGGCTGTCTCTGGGCTCAGCAGAGGGAACTGGATGAGCCACATTTTGTGCATCTGCCCGGTCTCTACCCTTTTGCACCCCCAGCATAGCTTGCAGACCATCGCGTGTAACTGAACACACGGGGAGGACAGCACAGCCTTTACCACCACCTGGGACACCACCCATGCTCAGGAGCCTTAGCTCTGGGGATCCTCCAACCAGAAACTTCATAGGACAGGAATGGTGGGGAACAGAGAGAGCTGAGTGGATGGCACAGATTTTCTACCTTTAAATAAGCACAAAGCCATGAGATCCTCAGTTCAAGACCAAGAGGACACTTTTGGTCGAGCTTTCGTGTGCACACATAAGCAGGGGGGTTACAGCACTATACTCTGTTCATTAGTGCTAAAGACCAATTATAATGCTCATTTTTCTGACCTGAGACAGCTCAGGAGAGGACGACAGGTACGGAACGAAGAGCTGGAATGAGCCCTGGTGGGAACCGATTCATTTCTGGGGCCCCAGGCACTGCTCTGGTCCAGGCTGATGCAACGGGCAACATCCCTCACTTTACAAGGCCAACAAGGCATCCTTTGCTTTGACTTCCCTCTTTCTACCTGTCCTGTTCTGCTCAAAATCCTACCCTGGTCCTATCACTGTGGTATCTGAACTCCCAATAGTAAAATATTAAATCTTATGGCATAGGAAGGGACAATTTTGACATCAACACACAACTTGCAACAGCTGCTATGTTGGTGATAGCGCCTTTTTGGTACTTCTTTTCATTTCTGTACTTTCTTTATGAGGCTATTTTCCTTATTAGTCCATTCTTATAGCTTGTGCAATACCTTAAGCGCCTCCCAGAAGGTCCTTTATAAATGAAATTGTTAATAAGATTAAAGATTTAACTGCAAAAAAAAAAAAAAACCAGTTTGCAAAGTTATGAATCCCACGGCCACCATTACACACCCTTCTTGTTTGCACAGGTCCTGGTACAACCAGCAGGTTACTGGTGTTGCTGCCTCTACTTCTGGGAAAGCAGTTGGAGTCTCAGCAGATCCCTGCATTTCAGATACCTAACTAACAGGGCTGCTGGAGATACCATGTTTCTCATTTTCTGTTCAGTTCCGGAACTTTAACAGGCTTTTTATATCCCTTTCTTAGAGGATTTTTAAAATTATAATGGTATCTGAGCCACCAATTATCTGCAGCAACAGGACAAAGAAGAAATACAGCACATAATACCAGAAAGCCCCGGGATATATAAATGTGCAGCTCGTATGGCTTCTTCCTTTTCACACGCAGCAGACAAACAGGACAATTGGGAAAATTCAGGCTGGATGAGCCTGGATGACTAAATTATAATTGCATGTGCAGCTACAGTTGTAAATCAAGAAGTACCAGACACAGACCTGAGCCTGCTCCCCCTTCTCCAACCTGCACTCCCAAATTATGAGGATCTTGAGGCCTGGCTCAAGTAAAACTCTGGTTCTATGAGGGAATACAGCTCTTGTTCGGTGTAACCCAGGAGACAAGATCTTTGACAGTGAAGTCTCAAGCTCATCCACCTTCAGCAGGCAGGCTGGCACTTCTGATGTCTTCCCTATATCACCACATGCAGCTTTCATGGCTCACCACTAAGGATGTCGGCAGAGCCTTTGTTCTCTTTCCAAAGAGGCTTCATAAGCTTCATCTATCAGTGAATAGTCACTCCCTCTGTCACTAAGGGAAAACAACGGGCAGTTTCAATCAAAGGGGTGCTGCAGCACAGAAACAGCAGCCTGAGGTTCAGAAACACAGCACCTTCCAACCATGCATCACGCAACAGCCCTAACAAACTCAGCTTGGTCAACACCCCACCTTCTACAAACATTGTGTTTGACGTATGAAAGATGTGTAACCAGGCCCCAAGTAATCTGCACCCTCAAGAGACAAAACAGATAAAGACCTAGACAAGACACATGCTGTTACTCTTTTTTCACAGAGAAGAGGAATTCAGGAGCAAGCACATCTTCAGCCCCACAGGTGATGCACCCAGATCTCACCTCAGTTGCCTCCTGCACTCAAGCTTCAGCCAGCAGCAACCTCTCTCTTTGGCACCAGCAGAGAATCTGGTAATCCTCTGCCTTTTTAAACCTTCCCCTCATACACCTGGTCCCAGAACTACAATTAGGGCTTGCACCACCTGGCAAAGATCAGCTCCAGGCTATTACCCACCTGGAAGCCATGCTGGAGGTGGCTCAAAGCCTTCAAACAAACTCTCTCCTGCTAAACTCAGTGATATTTCATTTTTTCCATCAGTGGTCCCAATACTCTCAAGCATTTACCTAATGAAGGAGATCTTTCACCAGGACTCCTGGGAAAATGAGGCAGATGCTGCATTGGCAAAATAAATTCTTCTCTGAAACCATTTCTGCATTTGGAGTTTGCTTGTCAAGCTGAGAGAAAGTGTTTTACAGCACTACAGGGGCCAAGTTTTCAGGACAAATATATTGCTTGGGATTCTCAGGAGGCCAAAGGGAGTGTGGCCAGGGCAGCAGCATCCCACAGGTGGTGGAGCCCTGGGAACAGCTCAGTGCCTGAACAGAGGCAGCACGTTCCTTCTCTGCAAACAGTTTTAGCTCCTCTGTACTACTCTGCCGTGAAGTCCTAACTCAGCTCTGAATCTTAAAGTTCCCCAGAGCCTGAAGTTAAACTTTCTTTGCTTCTCAGAATCCACCTTCCAAGCCCCATGAAAGGAGCCATCACAAGCAAAGACCTTTGGTCCGTGGAGTCTGTTTCCAGGGGTAGCCCATAACCACTTGTTGGAAAAACACACCATGAACCCACATTGCATTAATTAGTGCTATTCACAAGAGAAAAACAATTTCTTCCCAATCCCTTCAGGTAATATTTTACCCTGAAGCGCAAGATTTTATTGTGATTAGTCCCATTTTATGTAAAGCCTGAAGAGGGACCATGCAGCCTCAGATGGGAGTGATAAAAGGAGATGATGCTCAAGCCCAGCCTTTCAGAAGTCAGCATCTGACCTAAGTTAAAATCATTCAAGCACGATGGGGGGCGGGGAGGGGAAAGTCCTTTGGATTTTAATCTATTTGAAGAGGGCAGAAATGCTAGCTGAATCATGAACTCTGGGGAATATGAATGCCTCCTGAAGGAAAGAGGGCTTTCTTGTCAATGAAAAAAAAGAAAAGAATGTTTCATGTGGGTGTGTTCTGTTGTTTTTTTCCACTGTAGAGCAAGTGTCCCATCTTATTTCTCAAATGGTCTTTTCTTTGTTGATGCCTCATCTATTAATAATCCTTCACTGGAAGGAGAAAAGAAAAAGCAAGCTTCTGTCAGACATACAAGCTGTTAGTCTGAGATGGACAAAAATAAACCAAAGCAGCACAATTAGCTGCAACGCAGGTCAGTTGTCCGTAGTTGCCCAGTGGCTAGAACTGTAACCATGCTAAACTTTCCTTATAAAGCAGGACAGTTGGACAGTGCTCTGGATCCATAAATGTCCTAGAGACTTGGAGTAAATTTTTGAAGGTTTCCTGAACTGTTCAACACCACTCACTACATCAAAATCCTTTATTTGGGCGCAAGAAAACATTTTGCCTTTAAAACCATAGAGGAATGAGATTCACGCCTGTACTCCCTATGGAGTCAGGATTTTCAGGGAGTTGGCCCAGGACCAAGTGCTTCTTTGAGGTGTGCTGTGGTTTTTCCAGAACATTCATTGCAAGTGGGCTCTGAGCCCATCAGCAACAGTGGTGGTTTTCCCCAAATCCCTTCTCCAACATGGGACAGGATTACCTCCTCCCATCCACACACAGGGTCCCTGGCTGCTGAAGTTGCCCAAGGAGCTGAGGGTTGGTAACAGGCAGCGGGAGCTGAGCCCATGGTGTGATGATGCTCCACCTCAGCTGTGGGAGGTGGGCAGCATCTTCAGGGGGAGCCTGGGATGAGCTTAAATTTGCAACTCCCTAAGTGAAATCTTCATTTGTTTTCACAGGTCTTCTCTAAATTGCGGCCCTTTGAAAAGGAACAGAATTTGCTGGAAACGTCAGCCCAGAGCTTCGGTGGTGGGTATGTTAAAATGCCACTGGTGAGATCAGTCATACTTCTGAGAGGTGTGAAGTGTATCAGGGAAGCAGCCAACTACCTGCGTCACATTGCAGGAGACTCGACGGTGCCACCACATTTCCTGCGAAGGCACAGATGCCGTCTGAGCCCACAACAGACCTGCTTTCTTGCCTGCTCACACAGCAACTGCGGAAAGAGTCAACATTACCAAGGTTCCGAGATGCTTCTCAAGATGGCAGCCTTCAAAGCAGGCTTTGGCCTGGGGGAACGGAGGTGAAGAAGTGGTAATGAGAAAGACATGAGCTGAGAGTCCAATGATCACCAGGGAAAAACAAGGTGGCTCTCAAAATATTATCACTTTACAAGGTCTCTGCTGCACTGCCAGCTCCATGATGCACTGCAGCGTCCCAGGCCCCCAGGGCACAGCCCCAGCCTTTGGGACTGCCTGTCCTCTTTTTCCTGCTGAACACGAGTATTCCTGCTCAGAGCAAACCCAGGATCGTCAGCATCACTCTGCCATGAGCTCTGCTGCAATATCACCAGTCTTCCTCTTGCCCCCAGGTTACCCACCTGCAGAAAATTATATTAAATCATTAAAATAATTGTCTGTACTTTCCGGGTCCTTTCAAAGGTCGTAGTTGGGCTTGCTGGGCTGGGGGTTTCCATTTTCTCACCAAGTCTGTCTTCTGCAGCAAACGTGTTGGAGTCACCTGGGTAGGTGAGTCCCAGTAAACACATTGTGTTGTCTGGTAGGAATGAACCACTTCACACAGCAAAAAGGAGAGAATAGTCCTGTCACAGCAGCAGCACTGGTGCAAAGGCAAGTTTGGAACCATATTTTCTTTGGAGAAGACTAAAGAGCACCATGGTTGAAACTAAGCTGCTGCACAACCTTCTGCAGCACTTGGTGCACCAACCGGTGGGACTGAGCCGCCTTCTTCTGGGATGCAAGTGAAGGACAGGGTCCTTGGGGATCTCAATGACTAACAGCTTCTACAGGGATGGACGAGCTGTAGCCCTGTCAGTCAACATAAAGGAGCAAGCAGCCTGGATTGGTCTGCACCATCCCAAAGAGCAGCAAGAGAGTGATCCCCCATCATCCCCCTTGCACATGAGACATTCATCGCCTTCCCTTGCCAAAGCGTTCAGGCCATATTGGAGAAAAACACAGGTGGGCCTCCTCCCAAAGATCTTCTAGGAGGGAAAGAGTGTGAATTACTCACCTGGAGTCAATGCAGATCTAACCAGCCTGAACATCCCTAGCACAGCCCTTTTCCCACCGCTTCCAACACCCTTCTCTCACACATCTTTCCTCCCACCCCCTTCACTGCATTTCAGCCTTCACCAAGCCGGAGCTGGAGGTCCCCGAGCTTTCTGCGCCAGGGAGCGGAGAGGAAGAACATGAGAATGCACATTTTCCGTGTGCTTCCCAGCCTTCCAGCTTAGGGTGTCGAGCAGCAGCACTAAACCATCAGAATATTATTTTATGAGATAATGCCAGCTATTGTCAGAGCCAGCGTGAAATACGTCCCACCTAGAGCCATTTAATTTCAGTGGTATGAACCCTCGGCTTGTTGCCAAGACGTAGAGCCCGGGCTGCGGTACATTAGCATAGGCTGCCTTATCTGCAGGGAAATAAACCCAGACCTGCTGAAAACAGTTGAGTGGAATATCACCATAGAAACTAGGCGAGGAAACGGGTGAGGTGTCTCTCTCCAGCTAATTCCAACGTGACAGCAGTGGAGGGAGACCGACCACTTTGGACCGAGGTAGGGTAGGCGAGAAGGATGGCGTGGAGCAGCGCCAGCCCCCGAGCAGATGTGTGCCCGTGGGGAGATCCCCCACCCCGCCCCCCCCTTGGGTTTTATATTTAGCTGCAGGCAGGCTTCCTCCCCAGCCACCCACCACCCCTCTGTGACACAACGTCCCCCGAGATGCTGCTGCCATTGTGCCTGGTCCTGCACATCTCCACCATGGGTGGGTGCAGAGCAGGGACAGGGTGCCATTTTCCTCTCCCTCTGCACATTTCAATAGAGGAGGAAGGGAGAAGGTCACAGAGCCCCTGAACAGCCAAATTTAAATCCATCCCCAGCCTGGAGACAATCTTGGGCGCAACAAGGTCTTTTCTAGAGAGAGAGAGGGAGGTGCCGTAGAGAATCCATATTCGACTGTAACCTGGACCAAACACTTTGGAGAAAAGACAGGGAACCCCAGAGTGTTCCTCATTTGCCTCCTTCCCTCCCTCCCAGGCTTTCAGGTGCCATGAAACACAAGCACGACACAATGTCTTTAACGCAGCACCAACAACGCTAAATTGTCTTCAGATGTCATGTACGCACAGGTCCTCAGCCTCGATAATACCTAGAGACTAAGCTCCCCAGCTTGTATCCTCTGTAAAAAGTACATGTGGGGTTTCTTTTTATTATTACTATTTTCAGCAGTTTCATGTATTTTCTACTGGTGCTTCATAAGTAAGAAAAGGAGCTGCTGATTCACTGGCCTATCATTTCTTATTTTTTACATCTCTCATGTCCCCATTTAGTCATCTCTTTACATTAAATGACCCTAGACTTTTCATTAATATCACTTTAGTTCTACTGTTTGTCATCTTGACAACTTCTAATAGAGTGCATGGAGTAGAGATAGAGGCAAGAATCAGAGAGTAGCTTGGGAAAGGGTCTTTTGCTGATATTATGACAGGGTTGTGGGGTTTTTTTATCCCGTTGTAACCCTAATATGTTTATCACTATTTTCACCATTGCCATGCATCGAGCAGATTTTTCACTCACTCTCCACCACATCACCCAGACCTACCTCACCACCTCTTGCCCACAGCCACCACTCACTTAGGGTGGTGTTATCGTACCAGAGGCTCAAATTATCCCTCCCGTGACATAAACTGTCTTTCAGTGCTGTCACCGAAATCGTCCTGCCCACCCTGCCAGCTTGGTCCCCACCTCCTGAAACCCTTCAATCTTGGCTAATCTCACTAATTACATGAGACTTTGACCCTCGCATCTTCACAACCCTCTTTTCTGGACCATTAACAAATACATTATACATCAGTGATAAAACAGATGCTGCTACTGTTTCCTGCTGGCAGAGATGCAACAATTACAGCCCTACATGCAAGCTTAATTTCTTCTGAATCCCATTCCCAAAATATAGATGTGTAGCTATTGTACTGGAGAAAGCAACTATATTGTCTGGGAAACCACAGATTAATGACTGGCCTACATGTTGAAACTGAGCCTCTAATTGGTTTGAGATGTAATTCATATTTATATACGGCCCAGTATAATGCAGTCCTGGATCATCTATGGGCTCTTTGCAAATGTAGATAAATAGGTTAATAAAATGAAATGGTATGTAATAATTTTTTTAATTATTTTGGACACGATGGTTAGAAGCTAAGATTATCCATTATTGAGCCCTGCTTCTGTTGAAAAACTGTAACAAGAAATTCATTTAAATTAAAAGCCCTTCTTTTCAGATGCTTTGAATTTAGGAACATTGGAAGAAGGCACTTCAAAGATATCTGTATGTGCAGGGAGAGAGGTACTGTGTGTATACATATATATATGAAAACTTATATAAAAAATATACTTTGCCACCTTAACAACTCTAGAAATGGCTCCTCTATGGAGGATCCAGTGTGAAATGAAAGAAGCACTCGATCCCAAATGGGGTATACAACTGACTAAATGCTGAAAAAAGAACCACTGAAAAAATTCTCAACAACATTTTAGGTTCCTCCTCCTAAATTACACGAAACCTGCCCTGGTCTTCCCTGAGCTGAGGGGTAAAACTGGTGGGGCAAGCATCAGGAGATAAGAGACCATGAGAAATAAGGGTATGAATGTATCAAATCTCAAAATAAAATAAAAATGTATGTATAAATAAATATATATATATGTATGAACACAAACTTGAGGGCAGAAGAGAGACTAAGAGAAGTGTTTGGAAAAGGATGGAAAGCCCAGCTCCATCCTCTCCTGCCTGAAGGCTTCCAGGACTGGCCTACAACTGGACCAGGGCCATCTCGGGCAAATTGTTTTGTAGAGGAGTGTACAAACAGGCTGTAAGACAATCCTGTCGCTGCACACAGCTCGGATCCTAAAAAAGACCAGACAAAAGGAGACAAGCATACGGCGCGTTCAGGGCGGTGATTGGCAGGAGACACACTCGATCCAGGAATTTGTTTTGAAAACTCTGTGATCATTTTTCACTCCACTTCAGCTCCTTTTCCCTCTCAGGGAGAGGCAGAGGGGACATGTGAATCCTTGGTTTGAGAGAGAGGGTGGTTATTGAGTGTTTTTTGCCTCAAAGCTCATTCCTCTCCTTGCTCATCAGAGCCCCATTCCATGAGCACGCAGCTTGTCAAAAAAAGCATTAAACCTTCAAAGCATTTAGTGAAAAATAAAATGAAGAGAAGACTGCTTTCTTATGACTTCATTGAAATCCAGAGAAAACTGGGGAGCCCTCCCCATCCATGCAGAGGCTGAAGATGATGAGGGAAAACCAAAATGCAATGAAATCTTCAAATGCCTCTTCAGCAATTTATCTATCCTGGGAGGTCTAATGATATAAGCCACCCTTCTAAACCTCTCAGACTTGAAATAATAAGCGCAGGGTTTTTTTCTAAAAACACTTTCCCAATGGAAACAGAGAAAATAAAAGGCTTTGGTGTCTGTGGGGCAAGAGCCACCTCTGCTTTCATCTCCAGAGAACTTTGCTTAGAGATGCATCTTTCTGACTCTTGCCTGGGTAGGGTCCTTCTACTTGACTGCAGCCTTTTCGGATTGCCAGCGTTTGAAGACTGTTCAACCTTCTCTTTGTTATACAAAAGCGCCTGTAACTCTCCGTGTTTTCCAGGAAAATGCTGGTAGGAGATTCTTAGCCTTTCAGCATTGCTTTTTTGTTTCCTTCTAAGGTCTGAACTGTTTCAGCAGACCCTTCAGATGTTTTAAACTGAGTTTAACAGCCAAGACCTGCCACCAGCGATGCCCAAACGCTACCCTGAGGAATCTGTGTTCTTCCATGTATTTCTTCTGGCATCACAGTCTATAGAAGACCAGAGACATGCTGCTGCTTTGTGTAACAGAATATTCTTCCTATCAACATGCTTCCTCAACAGAGGGTTCAAGACAGTCCAGCTGAACAGAAACAAAGCACCTCCTTTTTCACATCGTGCTAGACCCCTTCTTCCCATGGAATACTCTTCCAGGGCTTGATGCAAGGGTGTTAACAGAAACTTCATCTTAGTTTCCTTATTCTCCTGTATTTACTTTGCTCTCTTTCCCTGTCAGGTCTAAGTGCTTCTCATGCGAGCAAGCAGGTCCCTTCTAATTCAAGAGAAACACATTTCACAGGAGACTAGCAATGGAAAATCCTGATTGCGGACACTTCCCCAGCAGAAAATCAGATTTCTGAGTGTAGAAACAACAGAAAAAGTATAATTATTGCTACCTGGAGTTGGACAAGGGAAATTTTCTGTTTAATGATACAAATTAAGAACTTAAGAAAAAAGTTTGCAAGACAATGTACTTTCCTAGGGAAAAAGTATCTGGGAGAAACTATGTTAGGTCAACCAAATGTTTAGTTTGGATTTGTGCTGTCTGAGTCATTTAATTAATTTTTATTTACAGTTTAAATCAGTGCTATTTCAAAGCATAAAGTCAAAGAGTATCATTTCAAATACATAAAAGCAATATATTTAAGGGCATCCAAAATGAAGCACTTTCAATTTTCTTCCTGCCCCATTTCTGAGTTGAAACTTCCATCTTTAAACAAATATGCTAACAGATTAAAAAAAAAAAAAAATCTCATGTCTTCCTCTCTTACAGTATTGCTTCCCTACGTATGCTTTTAAGCGTCTTTTTGGCCTTCTGGAGAGCCCTTTGTTCAGCGCAGGGGGTGAACATTGCTTGTGCTGGAACAAATTTGAAACAGCTCTAACAAACACTTCAAAATCACAATTTAGAAAACGAGGATGAAGGAGAACCTGTGTGCCCCAGCCCCTGAAGCACGGTTGAACCACAGGTAGAAGACCTGCTGTCTTTCCTAGGTAAGAGTCCAGGTGGCCAACAGCCACCAACTCTTGTCAAACTCACCAAACATCTAAACCTATAAATCATCGTTGCTTGCAAAAACAGCTCTTCTCCTACCAAGCTTTCCTGAAGCTGGCAAAGACAGTACTGTCTTCCTCCTTGCAGCACCTGTTTTTACAAGATATTTAGATGAGAAAGCTCAGCAGTCAGCCTTGCCCACTTACTTCTACTCAGCACTACAAACACATGAAAGGACAGTAACACTGCCTATAAGCAGAGATCCTGTTATTTTTCAGTTGTGCCATTCTCCAGCCACCAGGACCATCTGAATATCTGACATCAAAAACAATTCTGATGATGCCAGTTTCCAACCCTTCCGGCCTGCTTGAGTGTACCAGACTGCAGAGCTTTCCACCAAGCTTCATGTCATTGAGGAAAACGTGTTGGTATCAACCACCTTGAGCCTTGAGTGTCAACCACCTTCAAACCCAGCCCCAAGCATCTCTACATGATTTTCCCTGTCCCACACACCAAGTCATCATGCTCTTGTGTTGCTTCAAGTCAACATTTTCTCCTCCAAGTCACTAAGATTTTTCTGTGGGTTTGTTGGACGTGAAAAAGCTTGTAGAGCCCATCTCAGACAATCTCAGGGAGATATCCAACTTCATCTGAAGCAAGGAATCATTAAATATCTGGTCCAAGCTAACAAAATAAGTTGGACTACAGGAAAAAAATGGCTTTCTGTGACTCCACACTCATCCAGGTGGGTGACAAGATTCTGTTGACAACAGTGACTTACACCAGGGAACAAGACCAGAATCACATCTGATATTTCTGCCTGGCTAGGAGTGCATTCAGGGCTCAAGAAAATAGTGTCATGCAGGAGGAATAAACAAATCAACCGATTGTGGAAGAAACAGTCACTTCCAGGAAAGCAAACATAAAATCTCCAACGTTGATACAAAAGAACACCATTGGTATTTGCCAGTGTCACATACCCATTTGAGTATGCTTTTTTTTTTTGCCTTTTTCTCTTTCCCCCCATTTTAAAAGTTGGAAGGGGGCCAGCAAGCTTATTTAGGAAAGAATAGAGGTGCTTCCTGCTGTGTTTGAGACCCCCAGATAACACTATTGTTCACATACACAATGACTGTAAAGAATTAAAATAGTGTTCCTATCAGAAAATACATTTCCACTTCTTTACTTCATCTGTCAGATTTCCAGATTTACATAACAAGTAGCTCCCAGTGACAGCGCTGAGCTTTTATGAGAGCCAGGGATGCTTCATCCAGTCTGCAATGGGTCATTTTTCTCATCGCTCAGATTGTAATTGGTTTTATGTAAAAATACATTGTGCAGGTAAAACACCACAGACTTTATAATCACGACCCTAAACACGTACAGCACATCTCTTAGCAAATCATGGAATCATAAAATAGTTTGGGCTGGAAGAGACACCTCCCACTAGAGCAGGTCACTCAAAGCCCCCTCCAACCTGGTCTTGGACCCCTCCAGGGATGGGGCAGCCACAGCTTCTCTGGGCAACCTGGGCCAGGCTCTCACCACCCTCACACCAA
>JAOTQQ010000007.1:10308331-10343168 GCA_026546715.1 Gallinago undulata
TCCAGGGATGGGGCAGCCACAGCTTCTCTGGGCAACCTGGGCCAGGCTCTCACCACCCTCACACCAAAGAATTTATTCCTAATACCCAATCTAAATCTCCCCTCTTCCAGTTTAAAACCATTCCCCCTTGTTCTCTGGCTCCCCTCCCTGATCCAGAGTCCCTCCCCATCTCTCCTGGAGCCCCTTTAGGGACTAGAAGGGGCTCTAAGGTCTCCCCGAAGCCTTCTTTTCTCCAGGCTGAACCCCCCAACTCTCTCAGCCTGTCCCCACAGCAGAGGGGCTCCAGCCCTCCCAGCATCATCGTGGCCTCCTGTGGACACACTCCAACAGGTCCATGTCCTTCTGATGTTGGTGGCCCCAGAGCTGGAGACAGCACTGCAGGGGGGTCTCCCCAGAGCAAAACAGAGGGGCAGAATACCCCCCCTCACCCTGCTGGCCACATTTCTTTTGATGCAGCCCAGGGTGTGGGGGGCTTTCTGGGCAGCCAGGGCACATTGCAGCCTCACGTTGATCTTCTCATCCACCAACACCCCCACATCCTTCTCCTCAGGGCTGCTCTCCATCCATTCTCCACCCAACCTCTATTTGTGCTTGCTGATGACCCCAGGATGTTTTACAAGCTTGGAAGAGTCATTTCACATAACACACAGATGCAACCACTGGAATGGGTGGCAGGGAGCTATTTCACAATGTACAATGGTGCTCTGAAGATCTGGCCAGGAAGCTAAGAAGAAACTGTATCATTAAAGGTGCAAGGAAGGCTTATGGAGGCAGATGCTAAGATGTGTCATTGCCAGGATGCTAGGGCTAAAAAAAAACAGTTCAGCTAGAAGCACCGTGTGGGCTTAGTGACCTTGCTGGGTTGGGGCCTCACTTTTATATCTGCTCTAGGAAGATCTGCAATGAACTTCACACCGAGCTCTAGAGGAGGAGGAATTTAGCATGCTCTGTACCAGCTCCCCTTCCTGGTCTTAAAAAAGCAGGCAGCTGCCTAAATCAAACATCAAGACGACTGCATTTTTGTTCTCTGTTGCTTTATTACTATTCTACTACCTCCCTCCTTCATTTCCTCTCCTAGAAGATGGGTGATAGTTATGTTTCTCTCTCATCTTTCATGAGATACTCAATAATTGTCTGCTTGCCAGCTGGTGCAAGCTCTTCGATGAAAGATGCACAGGAGCTGAAAGCATGACCGTCTCCATCAGGCCTCATGAAAATTCACTCAGGGGACAACTTTGTCGAGCCATTTTGAGGTGGTACATGGCTCACACAGAGGAATTCAGTCCAGGGGAAAACCCACCCCAGTTCTTAGCCCATTGATATGAAAGTTTCTAGTAAAGATCACTAGTAGTGCAGGAATATTAGGGTAGATGCTATGAGCTAAAAGGTATTTCTGCCCTACAGAGCAAGCTGGTTTATAAGACACTAACTTCAACCTTAGCTCGAGACGCAATAGACTTCCATTTTTACAGATGGGGAAATAGAGGAAATTTGGCCTGAGGTCAGCTGTTATAATGGAGGAGTTCTTGCCTTGCGGCACCTCATTCATCCCATTTCGTCAGCCACTTAATCATCATTTAATCCAAGGATACTCATTCATTCTGGATTCTCACAGCCCTGCGGGGAGTCTTTCACAGTGTCATCTGAGATATTTAAAGCTGGGCAGCTGGCAAGGACAGCTCGGAGGATGGCATCAATTGTCTGCATCGAGTTCCTTGACCCTTACTTTGAAGAGCTCCCTTGCACCAGCAGAAAACAATAGAAGAGTGTTAAATAGCCCTTATGAAGATGAAATGGCCCAACAGCAGCACATTCATTTACTCAGATCATCAGGGCCATCTCACTTGTGATCCTAAGTATGAGAGAGGGAAGTTAAATCTGGTTTGAAAACTTCTCTTAGAAGACCCAATGCAGATCTGCAGCCTCCAGAGTTTCATGCAGAGACACATGCCCAAGAGATTATAAAATTAATAAATTTTTAAATAGCTCTGGTTGTTTGGGTCAGTCCCTGTTTAACAACACAGGCTGATGGTCATTCAGGTTGGGGTTGATTTTTCCTGAAGCTTCTGGCACCAACTAGTTATTACATAACGAGGTAATTGTGGAACAGATTCATTAGCCCACAAACAGGTTCAGGACTCTCCAATACATTGCCCAGGTTGTCACACCTTTAGAGGCTCTGGGGTGGGACAGAGAGAACTTGTCTGTGTGGTTTTCTGCCCATTGTCTTTGCTTCAAATGATAAGAAGGTGCAAAAAACTCAATCACAGGGTTCAGAACAGATGGAACAAATAACATAAAAATTGACAAATTGAAAACCTAACAGTGCAAACCACAAAAGAAAAAAAAAAAAAGGAAAATCTGATTGTTAGCCTGTAAAACAGGGTAATCATCCTAAAAATTGTGGAGATGTATTCATGTTGCTAAGGCTCCTTTCAGGCACTGGAGTCAGTCCCTCATCTATAACCAAGAGAACAATTTTAGAATTCAGCAAGATCAATCACAAAGCACTGGTGAAGTGGGAGAAAAGACTTTCCTGGAAGAGAGCAGATTGAAATTTCCAGACGCTCAGTGACACCAGTTGTTTCTTTGAGCTGCACATAAAATAACTGGGGCCACACTCTCCTTCATTATGCCGCGGGCACTGGGAAACAGAAGCAAACCTGACACAGAGAAGGACATGAGATATGTTAGTCTATATCTAGAGTTCTTCCCCTCTTTTCATCAGTAAAAATCCTACCATGAGACATTCCTAGAAGCATCTATTCACAGCCATAAGAACGGGGCAGAACATATTTGCAAGAAAAAGATGATTGCAACAATTTGTTATTTGCTCCAAAAGGGTCAAGAATGAGCTGCAGAATTGGCATGCTGTCTGGAAGACCTAAAAAGCAACAGGGCGACTGCAAATCTCTCTGGTGTCCAGGACAAAGTCATCCAGAGACGTGCTCCAGCCACACTGCCAGCCTCAAACAGTTCTGCAAAACCAATTAAAAGGGCTGAAAAATTATCAGGTCTATGTATATTTTTGGTTCAGACCAGCTTGAAAGGGGCAGTTTGAAGGACTGTGTGGCATGAGGGCCTGGAAAACCTTATGCAGAAGTACAAAAGATTAGTTTATGGGACAGTAATTACTCTGCAGTAAAGGACATTAATTTGAAGTTTCTAGGGTTCAAGATATTTCATTGTTCATCCCGCACCCCATTTGCAATGATATCATTTCAAAGTGATGGATTCAAATTTACGCAAGCAATGCCGGAATAGGACAGAGAATATACTTTCTATGTTTTATGAGCATAAAGAGATCCATAAATTCTGAGTAAAAGAAGTCATTACAAAGAGAAAAAAAATATTTTAGCTGTCGATCTGACACTATTTGCTGTGGGACTAATTCGGCAGGATGACGGGAGCCCTGCAAACCCAGCTGTTCTTGCTGGCTGCCCTGCAGGCTGGCAGGACCCCCCCAGCGATGTGGTGTCTCCCCACCTCCTGCCCATGGGGTGTACCAACAACCTCTGCACATCAGTCTGTGGCCACCGAGAAGGACAAGGTGAGCTCCACACGCCCTGCAACGGGAGGAACCATTTCCTTGCACTGCTTCCTTCTACCGTCACCCCCTTGAACCACCTGTGGACCCACGAGAATCCAGTCTCTACCAGCAACAGCACCAACCAAACCAGTCCTAAGCTGGGAGTTTTGTGCTGCAACACGGTCAAAATATTCTGGGACTGATCTGAAACCCACTGAAGCTGGTAACAAGCGTATTAAGGACCTACCACCCACAGCAAACTGCTAAAGCCAGAACACAAAGCCTTTGCCTTTTCCACTGGCAGAAAGGAAAGGCCCTTTTTCCAAAGACACGTGTGAGTCACCTGAAAAAAGAGCTACGCAGTGGACTAGAAGGATTCACAGCCACAAGAGACTGCAGTCAGGATGAACATGTTGAAAAGCCTCTCGTGTACACAAAACATTTTTGAGCTGGGAAAGAGGAGGATCACTCAGAGCTCCCTCACCTGCCCATCACTCTCTCATCTTCGTGCAGAACCCAGCACAACCCAAAATCCTTGGAGCTGTAGGTCCTAGCAATGCACGTGCAGAACCCACGCTACATGAACACCACCACACAACTGTAGGACACAAACCACTCAGCCTTCAGAAGGGCTGAGTAAAGGGAAGGAAGAATAAAAACTCTGCTTGGATTTGCACCAGAACCGAACTCATCTGTCAAGCACACAAATCAGCCCAGGTCAGGTAGGGTTGCATCTCCCCTTTGGACCAAGAGGCATCCAAGCATTGACATAAAACCACCGCAGTTTGCAGGATCACACGGCTAAGAATGTGTTGCTTCTCCAAAAAAGGTCTCAAATCCAGCATTAGGCTTGCTATTAAAACAACACGGAGAACACGATCCCACCTCAGCACGAAAAGAAGCTATTTACTCCTAATGATTTCATTCCAAGAAAACTACTTTGAATGCACGCTTAATGTTTCAGACAGTTTTTCCTATGCCTGCTAAGCACTTCTGCTTGAAACAAATATAATCGTAATTTAATTTTATATATACCAACAAAATGCAAATTGCAAGAGCAATAGTCTGGAGTCTTCATCCTTTATCTCATCTGTATCCCAGTCTCCCCACTTGCAAACTAGAATGTCTGCTCATGGATTTTTTTTATTTTTTTTAAAGCATGTAGCCAAATAACTTACACCACATTGTGTTTCTTTCCTCCAATATAAATAACATTCACTTAACAGGGAATGCATTAGAGAACTACGTTTCCATTGAGTTGTCATTTCCAGAAATATTCTTCTTTTGGGTGGAAATTTTCCATTCTCAGTCCCAGCTGAAAGGCAATTTTTCTCCCCACTTATTTCCATCCTTTCGGTATATCTTGCTCTTATTTTTAATTTTAAAGTAACAGCAATATCTCCCAGTAAGAAATGCAGCAAAAGCACAGACTTCTTCCTGACCTGTAACTATGTATGGCTTAATTTGGAGACTATTTATAACCCATCTGACAAACAGTTGAATTGTTGTGAGCAGGTCAGCAGCAAAGTTGCATCTTTCACTGTAACCAGTGCAAAGTGCCAGGAATGACACAGGGGAGAGGAGGGGAAGGGAAAGTACCCACAAAACTCCCAAGATACTCACTTCTGGCAGCTCAGAACGCAAGAAAGCAGCTACTGCCCAGGGAAAGGGGTATCACACGTTTAAGCTTTGAACAGTTTAGCCTTGCTCCCCAAATGAACATGGAGCAGAGGGCTGTGGCAGCCTCAGGTAATTTTCAGAGTCACTCTATTCCCAGATTAATTTCCCCCTCTTCTTGTTGCCAATTGGTCACTCGGTTAACTTTTAAGGCTGTTATAGCAGTGCTTAACCAGTTGGGGGTTACAACCGACCTTGCAGAGCTGGTGTCTTGGACTCTCATCAGACCATCTGGTCCATATAACACCCGGCACTGATGGGGCTGTGGGCCCCAAAACACTGCAGTAACACCCACGAAGACCAGCATCTCCTGGCGCAGGTTTTCAGACAGCAGGGAACATCAGCAGGGATGTGGCGATGCCAACCCCTCGCGTCCCCTCTCCCAGGTGGGCACCAGCCAGCTCCCCCGTGTTATGCCACGCAAAGTACCCATTTTGGGCCTGTTGAAACAAAAAAAAAAGGCCCAGAGTAGCCTCTGAGTCCCAGGACACGATCCCATCTACAGCAGCTCTGGCCCAAATGGGGATCTGGGGGGCTTTTCCACCAAGCAGCTCTCAGCTCCTGACCAGGGGTGTAACCCAGGGGTTGGATGGGAGAAGAGGTGGAGAGAGAGAGAGAGAGAGAAGGTCTTCACTTCATACTTTATTTCTTTGTTTGTGGTTTTGTTTTTGTTTTTAAGCAGTTCACACAATTTTCAACTTGGACAACTGAAACCACTTTCAAAAAGAGGAGGAGATTTTATTCCGTTTCCACACAAGTCCTTTCTTACTTTTTCCCCCCACAACTAAAACAATTCAACATAAACACAAACCAGGCTTGTCAACCTAATAAATATGAGAAATCCTCCCCACCACACAAAGACATACTCCGCTCATGATTGTTTTCTCCCTTGCTCCTCCTGGAAGGAATACACCATCTAGGCCAGCAGCTTCAGCCACTTTCCAGTCCTAAAAATAAACAGCCTTCCTTGCCCCTTTCGCTTCACAAGATCTCAGATGTTAAATATTCAGACAATCCACATATAGAAAACTGATTCATCTCAATTATTCTTGGACATTTTCCTCCTAAAGTACATATACACCAAGTAAAGAAATAATACCACCAATAAAAAAAGTATTTTTTTCCTCCACACTACAGTTATATCACCAACAACTTTAAAAAAAAAACCACTTTTCACTAACAGATGGCAAACAGGGCTAAATGATGGGATGAGTGGTAGAAGGTTTCAGATGAGCATTCAGTACAGGTTGCATAAACTATCATCTTTAAGTTAAAACGTCCACTAAGACGTTCTTTACCATCACCTACATGATATTTGTTTTCTTCCTGTGTGCGTCTACGCATCATGAGACCAGAATTACATGAAGTTACCAACACACTTAAAGCCAATCACGCCCACCTCTTTTTATTGTTTATAGTTTTCTACTTTTAGGTGGAGTTTTCTAGTTGTCTGAGCGTTCTCCACAACCGATGAAGTGGCAGAGCCCTTTCCTAAATCAAGGAGAACCATAAGGAAACACCAGTGATGTTATGAGAAGCCCTAGAAATCTCTCATTTTGGATTGGTGCCCTGAAACTTGACAGGGAACAAACACGAACAGGAGAAATGAGCCTATCACTGTTCCCAAAAACATGCTTTGAAAGTACCAAGTGAGAATGAATGGTTACTTTTGTCTTTCATATTCTTATACCTCCCTTTCTCCTGTAAAATAAGAAACATCAAAGTCTATCTCACAAAGGTGTTGTGAAAGGGAATTAATGTTTGTGTGAAGCACTCATACGATAGCAATGAGGTTCATAAAAAAAAGGCGTAGAAGGAAATGAAGATTCCCATCTTCAGCCCATGGTTTGAATGGTGAGCTGTAAACAGGACCCAGGACTGTGCACTGAACAATAAATATGGCAAATGAGATTAGCACGGTCCCTTCTGCAGCCTCAAACAAAGCTGGAGCCCAGCAGAGAAGCACGGGGGTGATCAAAGACCAGCTCAGTATAGACACGCTGCCAGACGGAGTTAATTCCAACATTTCCCCATTTCTGACTAATTGCTCAATAAGCAGGAAATTATTTTGGGGCATCAAGTCTGCTTTGCAACAGGACTATTCAGCCTGAAGATAGACCAGCTGCCTGGCGGGATGTCCATGCTCCTAGGAGCATCCCCACCGAGCATTTCTGTGCTGCCAGGAAGGCCATCTCCTCTCTGTCGTGACACAGGTGCAGCTGGGACAAGGCAGCCCAGAAGCTTTCCTCACCACCATCCTGTACCCCACAGGAGCACAGCACCAAGAGCAAACAGAGCTGTGACGCCGCTCATCATGGGTGTTCTGCACTCACGGGTTGTAAAAGGTTCCAGGGGCAGGTGAGAGATAGAGATGCAAGTTAATATTCCACAGTGTGAGGAGACCATCTGTGCCCCGGCAGCACGGCATGTACCATCCCACCGGGCATCCAGGCTGGTGATCACCCACTCCGTGCACTCCATGGTGAGCACCATGCCCCTGATGAGCACAAGCGATGGCTTCCCATCAGGGACAGGCACAGCAGGGTGGCTTGGGGCAGCCCAGCTTCTCGGGTGATGGAGGATCCACAGGAGAAGGACACCCTCAGAAGATGGAGACCCATAACAGATCAAAATAACTCCAAGGACCACAACACTGGCGCAGCCAAAAATTAGCCCAAGAATGTTGAAGATCAGGTTCTGCAGGCTGGGCCATCCCTCCGCCACATCAAGCACAGAGCAATCAGGAAAACTCATCAACAGAGAAGACATTTCATCAAAAGGCTGCATCTTTAAGGATGCTCTCTCTGCTGGGCCCATCTGCCCAGGAATTGAGCATTGCAACAGTGGAAGGGAAATATTTTGCCAGATAATTTTTGTTAGATTCATCCCCCCATGGATTCAGGTCAACCACAACCACAACACTTCAGCAACTCATGCTAAGTTTGCTGAAACATTTCCTTGAAGGAAGGGAACACGGAGAGTTTTTTGTGTGTCAATATTGTTAAAAGGAAACCTTTAGAATTTGGACTTTTCCACTTGAAAGGATGTTACATTTAATTTCACAAATAAAGCTGAAGCTAGGGGAAATGTTAAAAACTCCAAAAAAATTCTTAATCCAGATTAGACAAAAATGTTACTCCTCATTTTATCCAATTGTCTTGCCTTTTTAATCTGCTTTTCATCCAAAGCTCGGTTCTTTCAGTGCTTGTACGTAGCATGAAACAATTTCCTTGATTTTTCAGCGCTACGAGCGAGCCAAATTAACAGTTATTTGCACAACCAAAGTGGTCGCGCCACATACATTTCCATACCTATCAAATAGCTAAATTTAACTGCTTAATTAAGAGGGGAACAGCAAGAAAGGCCGCACCTGGCAGCAACCAACCATCTCTCCTTGCTTCAGGAGCAGCACTGGAGCCCTCTGAATAGTCTGTTCATCTTTTCATTCCCCTGCTCGCTGCTGGAACAGGATGTCAGATCTCAGCTTGTACATTTTGTCCCCATCTTAAATCTGTGTTTGAAGAACTACAATGAGTGTAAAAAGGGGAAAAGCTGAGAGGTTTAATTACTTTTATCCATGTTTGGGAGGCGCTCTCAAGTATATCCAGGGTTCCTGGAATTGCAGCCCCGGTGCCAGGGAGAAAATGAACAGCAAGAGACGGACTAAAAAAAAGTCCCCGGCTCCCAGATATTTGCCTGAAACACAGCTCGTTTCCAAGAACGCTGCGCTGTTAGTCTGGCTGGGGCTGGTCTCCAGCAACGCCCTTCCCATCTCTCTCTCCTACAAGGTTATACTCTCATTAAGCTCATGGATTTAGCCATCCTCCTTGCATGGGCACCCAAACCAGCCTTGGGGCCGGCTGAGGTGGGAAGTGGCAGGAGGTGGGCTTTGCAGTGCTGAGTTTGCTTTCATCAAAGCAGAAGGGAAGAGGATGTGCCTCCGGCATGGACTCATGCGCCGCAGGAGCCGGCTACCCAACGTCCCGGCTTCAATGACACTCGTTGATCTCTCAGGAGACACGGCACAGTTATCCAGCCTCAAGATGCGTTGCAAAAGCAAAGCCCAAATGTTCCAGTAGTCATTTCCACCAAGTCACCTTGCCAGGGTCTGCAACACCTTCAGTACGCCGAGTCTCAGCTGATCCATGGGCTACGCAAGGTGGCAGGCACTGGTGCCAAGGGAAGGGAGGAGCCCGAGGAGCTCACGTGCAGTGTAAGACTTCAGCCCTGGGATATTAAGGGTGATAAGACACTGACTGAAGCCCTTGCGTAGGATGCAGCTCTGTTGAAGGGTACCAGATCAGCAGTTTTCTACCTGTCACCCTACGTCAATGCTTTAGCTAAGGCAACAGACGGTTCTTTTTAGTCCCACCTTGTAAGTCCTTCAATCAAGGCACACAGAGGAACCACGTGGGTCCTCACCCCATTTCTGCCAGTGTTTTAAAGATTTTATAGAATCATAGAATGGTTTAGGTTGGAAGGGACCTTAAAGATGATCCAGTCCAACACCCTGGCCTGGGCAGGGACAACTCTGAACATGGCCTAGAACACATCCAAGGGTGGGGCAGCCACAGCTTCTCTGAGCAACCTGGGTCAGGCTCTCACCACCCTCACAGCAAAGAATTTCCTACTGAGATCTCAGCTCAACCTCCCCTCTTTCGGTTTAAATCTGTTACCTCTGGTCCTATGGCTCCCCTCCCCTGATCAGGAGTCCCTCCCCAGCTTTCCTGGATTCCCTTTGGGAACTGGAAGGGGCTGCAAGGTCTCCCCAGAGCCTTTTCTTCTCCAGGCTGAACCCTGGAGAACCCTCTCTCAGCCTGTCCTCACAGCAGAGGGCCTCCAGCCCTCCCAACATCTCCATAGCCTCCTCTGGACCCACTCCAAGAGGTCCATGTCCTTCCTGTGCTGAGGACTCCAGAGCTGGACACAGTGCTCCAGGTGGGTCCTCACCAGAGTGGAGCAGAGGGTTAGAATCACCTCCCTGGTTGGTTTGGTCTTGCTCGAGTCCCCCATTCCTAAAGAGGAAAGCAGATGTAACTATGACTCCTGGTTAAGATGAGCACTCAGTAGCAGCCACAAATTTCTTACAGACAAGAGGCAGCACTCAAGACTTTAGGCTTTCCCTACACCTCACACCAACACCCACGTACTGCCCAACACTTGGCTGCAAACACCATGGAACTCTGCCTCGTAGCTGAGTCCCTCAGACCACTCTCCTGCAACTGAGCTCCCCACACACCATTTGGGAATGCTGGCACCAGGCAGCTGGATTTCACAGAATTCCTCCCTCCCTACAAACATTCCCGCAAAAAGAGCCAGGAGTCTCAAAATATGATGGAAAGCGCCCAGCAGGGACATACATAAAGGTCTTGTCTCTGTCTTGAAGATGCTGTCCCTCTCCCATGCTTTCTTCACCCCAAGTCGCTGTGGCTGCTGCAGGCTCCTTCCCAGCCCTGCCTCAATCCATCCAACCTAGTGCCATGAGTGCCAAGAGCATTCCCCAACACATTCACTGCAATCCCAGCTTCAGTCCTGCTTCCTACATGAGGAGCAGGGCTAAAGAATGCCACCACTGCCAGAAACAAGCCGCACGGGGAAGCAAGTGGCTCTCTGACCCCACCAGCACAGTTCTGAGCCCGGTATGGGCACCCATTAAATCACACCCCATGGAAGCGGCAGTGGAGGTTGTCCTCTCAGTCCCTCCTGATCAGCCTCACAACAAGGTGCCCTGGTGGTTCACCTTCCCATGCCCTACGCACTGCCCGTGTCCCTCCTGCAAGGACACCAAGCCTCACCCCGTTGCGGTCTCCTTTCCACGGATAGGGATCCTCTTTCACGACCTGTGTTACAGCGATTTTGATAACCCAGCCATGGACAGAAGGTTGTTTCTATCTTCTCATGCCTCTGGAGCAGCAGGCTGAGGAGATATCGTCTCCTGATGTCTGAAAGAGCTCATTCACAAGCCTCTCAGAGGTTGTTTTCAGCTTTTAAACAAAAAAAAGATCTGCTGGCCAGTGAAAAAACAGGGTTTTTAAAAGGAGGAATAGGCACGTAACCTCTGTTTTTTACATGTTTGCCATGTGAAAAATAGTAGCTCACAGTGTGAATGAAATGAGATTTGAGAGGATGGTGAATTTTAAACTAGGAATTAGAGGTGAAGAGGTTGTTCAGCGCAGGCAGGATGGGGACAGCATTACTTATCTGACTATTTGAGAAAGCCACACAACTTCCCTTACTAGAGGATATGAGTTTTAAAGATGCTCCAGTGTGTTCGTCCCCTCAACACCTTTATGCATTTGGGCAGTGCGGTGATTTCCCAGATGGGGCCAAGCGACCCAGCCTGTGCTGGCCATCACGCAGTAAAGCTGATCTCCATTCACCCAGGCTGGTGCCCAGCCAACAGATAATCCTTCTGTTTGGGACCGGAGAGCACGGACCATTTGCCACATGATGACATGGTTAACCCATGGACCACACTACAACACCAGCAGCAAGAAGTACCAGAGAGCTGCTACACAGTTGGAGTTGGATGACCAAGTCTTGAAGGAGCTCCTAGAGCTGATGGCGATGCTGGGGTAATTTTAGGCAAGCGGCCTAACTGCATCTATAACAGGGTGAGAGAATTACTCCCTGTCCCCACCGGCAGTGGGTTTATTCCATGGTACAGTGACATTTACCACTCGTTCCTGAACGGCAAGGTTGGCTTCTGCAGAGCTGAAAAATAAAAGTCCACACGTATGACCGGGAAGATCAAGCAGAGCAAATGGCTGCAGCACTGAGGGCCCTGTTTTGCAAAGTCACTTTTCTTGATCCTATCCATATTTCAGAACATCTCCAACTGAGCCCCATTAATGTAATTGACTTTTAATGGCATTCTCAAAGAAACTATGTGAAGATTTTAACAGGCTATTAGGCTGAAATTAAGCCTCACCCAAACTTTCCTCCCCAGGAACAAAGGTTTCCAAAGATGCAGGGGGGCTACTCCATTCCTGCTAATGGGCAAGGAAATGCTACAGTGACCTGGGGAAAAGGGACACTAATTCCCCATATTCCACCCTACACAACATTGATCCCACCACTGCTAGAGACCAGAGGTTTGTAATTACAAGGGAAGGTTTTCTTGTCCTTCCCACACAAGCAAGAGCAGAGGGCAGCCCTAGAGGGATCAGAAACAGAAACGCTATTTGATGAGCTGGAGGTCTTCCAGGTTTCAAAAAGAAGAAAAATAAAATACATGTCCTGCTTGCTTTTGGGTCTCTGGTCTCCTTCATGCCAAGCAGACATTAGCTGATTTCTCAGGTCAGGCCTTTGAAACCCAAACAGCTGAGCCTGGAGAGAGGTTGTAGGCAATGGCTTCAGCAGTGCTGCTTTCCCAGTGGGGCTCGTGCTGCAGCAAACGGTTATGGTCCGTCCTTCTCCTGGGGACAGAGGGACCCGGCAAGAGCTTCCAACTTCTCAATTCCTTTATGCACCAGGAGCCATCTCTTTTCAAAATCTACCCATGCTTCCAGCAACTTAAATCCCAGATGTTATGCTGAAGACTGACTTTGCCATGGATGACACTCCTCTTTCTCTGTTCAGTCACTTCTGCTCTGGCAAAAGAGAAGCCACTCCCTTTTTTTTTTTTTATTCTCTAGCAAATCAGTGACAATTCTTCTGGACATTTTGACTCAAAGCATGTCACCTCCCCCAAAGGTCCAATCTTTCCTCAGGTTAAAATCTGACAGACACCCACATTTGCAATTTCCCCTGTGTGGCACGCCATCGTTTTAACACATTCCCCATGGTACACGAACACTGAGCTCCATGCAAGATTCTCCCACTCACTGTGAGTGAGCATCTGCATTTCTAGAAGATTATGCTGTTACCGTCTATTTTACTTCTGATTCAAATTCTCCTCACTTGATTTCAACATTTTTAAAGACTTATTTTTACTTCTTTTGAGACATTTTAAACTCACTTCTTTTCAATACTGTCAACCATCCTTTTTCACTAGTACAGTGCAAATTCAGGTACCATTATCATCTTGATTTCTAGAGAGGTAGAAACATGGACACAAAAGAGAAAAGCAATGGCCTAAAATCCTTTATTAGCCAATAACATGGGCAGAAGAGAAAAAGAGGACAACCAAAATCCCACTCCATTGCTCAACCTGCTCAAACTGTATTATCCTGTATCTGTCTCAGACACAACATTATCTGCTGCTACAGTCTCATGTTCTTTCATGCCTCCCAATTAAAGCAAGAAAATTGGATCACGCTGAGCTTCCTTTGTCCTTTTCACCTCTTGTGAAAGTCAGGGGCTACCATAATTTTATACCTGTTATAATTAGCTTTAATATTGTAACCTGGAAGAGGAAAAAATACAATATTCTTTTAATAGTAGACTTAGTGAATCATGGAGTGATCTTATCTTGTCCATAACTGGTAGCCATGTCTAGTGTTTCCAAATGTTCTTACATTGTACACAAGAAACTTAAATATTTTATTCATTACTACAGAAAAACAAATTTAAACTGGGCAGCAAGCTCAGGATTTACCCACCCAGTCTAGGCTAGGAGATAAGTCTGATCACAGAACTTCAGGAATTTGTAGTGTTATTGCCCAGGAAATCAGTAAAGAAGTCTGGAGTTTGGCATCAGAAGACAATAAAAGTAAATTACTTTTTTTTTCAGCACATTTCTCGGTGTAGAGGTAACCCACACAGACCAGCGATGAGGACATAGATATTATCAGCTGATACAGAATCACTTGGAACATGTGGTTATGAGCTTTTGAAAAGAATGGGATTAAAGAGACACTTACAGAATTGCTGGACTTCAATCTTCGTCCTATGGCCACGGCAGCCGGGATACAATGCTACGTGTCTTTAAGAAGCCAAGACTTGAGGCTTTCATCTCATACTTTCCCCAAACCTACTCGTGATGACCGTCCAGAGAGGTGCTACCCATCTACCACCAAATGCACCAGCCAACACTGTATATGTCTTCACAGTGCAGAAATAGCTCACTGCTGCTTTACACAGCTTTTGGCTGCCACCCTCCACCCAACACTGGAGGCCAGAAAAGCAGCAGAGATTTGTCTTTGGCATTGGGAGGGAAGTTTGTTAATATTCCTACTCAGTGGGAGAGCTTTGATGCCCGACTTCTGGCAGCTGGATGCGTTTTCAGGTCCGACTGAAGCCTCGTTCAGGACAGGGCCACCCTCCGACAAGAAAATTCCACCTGCCAGAATCTTCTTCTGCATTCCAAATCCTGTAAAGTTTGGAGACCGCAGCTGAACAGATCCCTCTCCTCCCAAAGCAAGGTCAAGGCGATGTTCCACCATGAAAAGAGAGCAGTAGCACTCCTGCAGCACCTGCCCTGATGGGCCCAGACCTCGCTCCTCTACAAAACCAAAACACCTTAATCCAGGTGGCATCTACAATATTAGAAACCACCTTGGATTCATTTGAGATGAGTGACAATTTTCAAACCTAGATCTATCCCTCAAGCTTCAGCTTGCGGGTTTTGAGGGCACACTTAACACAGCACTGGATTATTGAAGTTTGCAAGCTGTGCTACAGCTTAGAGAGAAAAAGATGTTTGATCTTTAAATCAGACATTAAGTGATGGAATACCACTACTCCTATTGATATTGTTTCATGTATAAAAAGACAAAGTTTAGCCTTGACATATACTGCAGCATTTCACAGGTCATGCCGTAACAGACTGGAGAGCTGCTCTGGAGTCATGTCTCCAGCATGATTCAGAAGAAATTACAAGATAAAGAAAAAGACAATTATGAAACAGCCTGTTCACATTTCCACCTAACTTATTTCAGGGAGCACCAGGAAAAGGGCCTAATCATCCTCCTTCAAAAATCCATTTCCTCTCTGGTGAATCTGTAGATGATCTCTAGGCTCCTTGGGTCTCACAAGGCCCAAAACAGACTACTTCAGCTGAAGCGAATTCCTGTGATGAGTTCCATGAGCTAATTACATTTCCATTACTAAAGAAGCTCTAAAACTTCAATTTCTTTACTGATGCTCTTTGAATCCCGTCAAAATAGATAGGGAAACATGATTTCCTCTCTTTTTTTTTCCTTTATCTATCTCACCCTTATGAGACTTCCCTCTTAATTTTAACTCTCTCAGCCTTTTCATTTCTCCTTAAATGGACATTTCTTCAAGCTTTAATCATTTTCACAGCCTCCCTCCTAAACTCCCATGCCCAAACTTTATTCAGGGATCCTGCTGGTTCAGGATGTTTAAGATGGGGAACTAAGCCAAAAGACAGTTCAATCTTTCAGTCTCCCTTTTTTCTTTTTTAAACTGGAAAAAAATAAGCTGAGAGCTCCAATTTAATTTCTTTTAAGTTGTCTCTGAACCAGAACCAAGCTACACCCAACTAAGTATTTTTGATTATAAGTTCAGTTTGAGAGCTCTTCAGCATAGGGACATTTTATAGCTGAAAAATTCCTCCGAGGAGCTCGTTTCTGTCCTTCAGTCCTTTATCTCTACAGCAACCCATGGACCATCAACATGCTCCTAAACCCTTTAGTCCTACACCTGGCTGCTTCCTGGTTTGCAGAATTCTTACAAATTTAATGAGATGGAGGGAGTAAATTTTAGCCTCTCTCCAGAAACATCCATGAGAAACAACCTTCACAGCACCTACAAACAGATTTATGACACGGGTGTGACACACAGAGAGGAGCCCTCTCCTCATTTGAGAGCCCAAGGTACAATGTCTAGGTGAAGCACAGCACCACAGCCATCTCTACTTCTAATCTTTTCCTTGCTTAAACCTTACACAGCTCAGCATGAACTGCCTTGAACTGAGGCAACAGCTAAACCCATTATTGGCTAAAACCTGGGGTTTAACTCGGGAGTGGTCTGAACTTCTTGCTCCAGAGGGATGCTTTTTGAAGTCTACAGCTGATCACGAGAACCACCTACGCACACACCCTTGTAGCCAGCTCTTGAAACCAAGTCATCCTCTCCAGCGCTGGCAGAATAACAACATCCACCAGAAAAACCCAACCTGTTTCCTCAGTATTCCACCCTAAGATCACTGAACAAATAAGTTCATTTCTTAATCAAAAACTAATGAAAGGTGATTTTCCTGAGACCAGCATACAGGAAAATGGAGGATGGAGGAGACACAAAGCCTTATGTTTATCTTCAGCCATTGATTTAGCTAATGCTGACTATGCCAGAAAGGAAAGATTTCTCGTACACATTTGAAGAGTGCTGTTTAGATGACCATGCTCCTTTGTGAGGATCAGGCAACTTTCCAAAACCTCCAGCTCACACGACAGGTTTGACACGTGCCACATGTAGTAAGCAGGACTTCTTTCTCAACCTGAGCTGCCAGATTTCCCCACAGCACAAAAGCAGCCTTCCCAAGCCACCAGGAGTTCACACAACGTACACTCTGCCCCGTTCATCCTGCAGACACTGGTGTTACTGAACTCATTCACAGAGGATCCCTTCCCTCCATCCCAGTTCAGTCAGATCTTTAAGCACTGAGAAGATCCAAGAAAGCTGAAGTTTAGCAAAGAGCCTAGCCTTGGTATCGAAGAGCTTGGGTTGTCCACACAGAGACCTGGAACCACTCATCCACCTGGTTCCACCTTCCAGCACTGAAGCCTTGCCCTGGCCAGAAAGGGCCACACCTTATTAGTGGTTCGGTAAGAACAAAATGGCAGATCATTTTTCCACCTCCACAAAGTTTCCCAGATGTTTTCAGAGAGCCCTGAGGAAGGCAGTGGTCCCACGGCACCCAAAGCCTTGGGGGTGAGTTGTGGATCCAAGGAAGGATGTGTGTAAACACAACGCTGCTGGTCCTGGCCCTTGGGATTAGATTACAGTTAAAACTAGGCTGATTTTCTAAATCCTCGGTCTTTTCAACAATCTCGACCAGGTTCTTATCGTCTCAGATGAGCAGGCAATTCTCGACCAAAAGTTGGCCACTTGGGAACTGGGACACAGCAGCAGAAGCAGCATTTGAGAAACAGGAGCCTGAGAAATCCTGCACACTCCTCCTCATCTGATCATGAGACAGCACTCAACACCACACAGAGGACTTAGGTGTTCTTTTTGATTGTTGTTTTTAAAATGCGAAGCATTAAGAAAATGAACATCAGAACACTTCATGGCTGCATTCATATTTGCTGGTTTGCTTTTGAATTCCTAATATTCGCACCCAGCTACAACAGCAGCCAGGTATGCAATCCTTTCCACCCGTAGAGGAGCAAGCCATCAAGCAGATGCCCACACTACATGATTGCTAGGGTAGGATTAGACATTCGGAGCAAATCACAAGGCCCAGAGTCCTCTTCCTACCTGCAATCTCACTAATTGCTTTTGCACGGTACAGCTGGTCCCCTCCCAGGGATAATATTTCTCTGCCACCAGCCTCCCTTTGAGAGCCATAAAAAGCTAATGATATCTGGACTCTGGACTCCTGGTCCTGCCTGGCTGTGATGAGAAGGCATACCTTCCTTTTTCTTGGGATGGTCACTTCTACTTTACAGCTGCCCACCTTCAGGGGCTGAGGGACAGGGAGATGTAAGCACCTTCAGACAGCGTCCAACACTCCCCCTCTTTGCGAACAAAAAGCTTCAAAGAAACACAAACAGGCGCGAAACAGGGCAAGCAGCAGAAGATGGATATCTGAAGAAATGCTTCTGTTTCCTCTCTCTTTGGAGAAAAGCTCTCTGTATGTGCCTCAACTTTCTGGCTCCTTGTCCTGTGGTACATCATTTATCAGTTCACATACCAGGTACTCAATGCTTTGCAGTCAATTCTAATAAAATATGAGAGAAGCACATCAATCTCATTATCCATTTGCCCTTGAGAAGCACTCTGACCTGAAACGTTTGGGTTTGCCACAACCAGAGCAGAGCTGTGCTTCAAGGACAACTTCTGCCAGGGAAGGGCCGTCCCCACCTGCGGCTCCTGAGGATCTGTGACCATCTGCAGCCTTCCTCTTAGCACAGCCCGGAGTCCTCCTCTGCTCGGGGAAGTCTTCTTCTAATTTAGCAGCCAGCCACACAATTACACACCCACCTGCTTAACTCAACCTGCCTCTACCCACCCCCACCAAAAGCAATGCACAAAAGCACTACAAGTAACAAAAAATAGACAAGAGACCTAATTAACACTCCACCAGGCTCAGCATGGCCTGGGACCTCCTTTGCTAGGTGAAACAAGCCCAGAGGAGAAGCAAGCTCCAGTCCCAAGGATCCTGCTACCCCGTTGGGCAAAAGTGGTTGTAATCATGCAGAAAAGGAAACAGGGACATTTTGAAGGTGGGTTCAGAGTCCAGAAATCCCTCCTCCCTGTCCAGCACCTTATCCTTTGAAGGAAACTACTTCTTCAGCTCCCCAAGAGCCCAGTCAGCCAAGGGATAGAAAATAGAAGAATTTCAAACTATTTTTGACTGTTCAAACTGACATCTCACACACTCTCTTCCCTTCCAGTTACTAACTACTCATTTTCTCTGCCTCAAAAAAAAATAAAATTTAGTTCCTTGCCTTCCTCCACCCACAAACTCTAGCCAGATCTCTGGTTAACACCTTGCAGTCAGGAAAACAGGTGAATTCCCTTTGCCTTGGCCTGTTTGGGTTTGTTTTTTTTTTTAATCTGATTCCATTGCAGCTTTTTCTGAGCCAGCAAGTATCCATCCATCATCGGAGCATAAAAGAAATTGAAAACAAGGATCAGCTCCATTAAAATCTATAGAGGCTTTGCTCTTAGCATCACTCATGCTCAGTGCTAATAGCAATCAGCTAGTCCATCACCACCCATGCTGTATAACCATGCAAAGAGGTTTATTCATTTTCCTTGTGATAACTCATCGAGATGAAGCTTGTCCCTCACAAAGTATCCATTTTCCCAACTCCTGTTGCTGCTCAGCTTTGCTTTCTAGCACAGAAGTGCCGGAAGTTTCACAGCAGAAAAGCAGAGAGAAATCTAAATTTCCCTGCTCCTACACCCTTTATTGCCTAAGTGGATCTAAAGTTTATAAACAAAGCACTAAGCATGCTGTCTAAAATGATGCTGGAAGGGAATCCAAGGAGTTTTATTTCATTTTAATTTTGATTTTCAGATTATTATATTCTGTGGCCATTTGTGAGCGGGAAGCTTGAAGGGGCTTGGGGAGTACACAGAGTCAGTCGCATCAGACCCCATAATTCAGACTATAAATAATCCAGAGTAAAGGCTTCTGAAGGCACAGGAACATGCATGTGGACACACAAAAAATACTGGAGACTACAGGCATCTGTGTATATACTTTAAGTATCCCCAGCCCTCAAGCAGACATTCACTTCTTCAATATTTCATGGTCACATTACACTCCACGCTGTCTGGGAGGTACGTCCACCTCGAGTATGGACCAGGGGTCCATATCCTGCTGTGCAGACCAGGCTCAACAGTTCTTATGCCTCCTTCTTTGACAGTCATCACTGCAACCAAGGCTGCTGCTGCTCCTCATACACTGCACCAGGAATAGCATCTCAGACTGCCCACATACTGAGATGATCCTGGTAACTAGAAAAGCTAACATCGAAGATGAGCAGGTCTTTATTATGCTACTAAATGAGTTACCTTCCAAATTATTAGCATCACCGGGAGCTAGGAGCACATTTCTCAGTCATCCAGACAATCAAAATAATTTTAGCTTTTATAATTTGTTCCCAACAGCCTGAGACATCAGTAGCAGCACAGAGACTTTGTGCACATCGTTTGGCAGCTCCAGGCCTGGCACACGCTGTCTCTGCCAGTCCCACCCAGAGATCCAGGCAGCTGATCCAACTGGCTCAAGAAGCTACCAGGACTCTTTGAGAGTGTTCAATCCGGGCTGACTGAAAGCCAAAAAAATTCATTCTGCTCATAAAGGACAGTGCGTGATGCTGTCAAATGCTCCATTTCTTTATACCAGTCTTTAGCAACTCCTGGTGTAGGACAAACACTGCACATAGTTGTGGTCACTGCCTCCAAGAAGATATGGTGGAATTAAGAAAGGACCAGATCAACAGCATAGGTCAGGGTTGCACGGACAAGCTCTCAGGTTAAGGGTGATCGGGCAGCATAGGTGTCCGACCAAGGAAAGGCTAGAGGCTCATAAAACCATAAGCACACAAAAGGAATTAATATTCTCCAGATCTTACTATAGAAAAATCTATACAAATTACTTACTATGCAAAATGCACCAATGGAAATCTCCAAGAGGGAGCTAAAAGCATAAACAGCCTCCAAAACACAACCAAGGAGGACAGTCCCCTCAGACTACGCAGTTTAAAACCCATAAGACCCATATTTTTTTCTCAAAAATCCCTAGACATCTGAATTTTGGTATTCAAGAACATAAGGTTCATTTTATGCATTTTATGTCCAATGTTCTTCCCCTTGGCAGCCACACTATTGCACCAGCTCCAGCCAGAGAAGATGCTTGTAGTCTGGAATTTGGATGCTATTGTATCCAAAGGCCAGGGCACCAGGAGAAATCTTCCCACGAACTCCAACAGGAACAGGTCTGAACCCTCGAGGCCCTGAACCCAGGCTCACAGCTCCATCCACAGCTGTCTAAGAGGTCTGGATGGAGAGAGGACTTTGTATAGATTTCTGAGGTTTCCACCCCAAGGCAAGTTACAGCAATAGAATACCAGGTCTCTTTGGTCCTACCTTGGGAGAAGCGTGTTAAGATCATATAGTCCCTGGTCAGTTGAAAAATGGCATTTTTGTGTGATTTAGAGCTGGCTAATGGGTGATGTCATCACTGGAACGAATGCAATCCCATAAAAATGTGAAAATAAAATGAACAGGAGCTATAAAATATATGTGTCTCTCCACAAAAGCAACAGGCACACCACAGCAGGGCAGCTTTCCTCGATACTCATTTACAACTGGAGGAGTTTACAAGAAATAACTAAAAAAATAGAGGAAACAAAATCTTTCAAGAAGCAGCAACCTATTATTTTCCCAGGCCTTTATTAACAGCAAATCAGCGTGATCCCTTGAAAGTAAATGAGAAAAAGGCACCGCAGCATTGCTGGGGAAAGAAATTGAGGGAGCCTTTTCTGGAAAAACAAACCAAGCCCTTTTGGGCCACTGTCAGTTAGACTCCAGTTCAGCTCAATAGGATATTGATCCTGCCTGCGTATAACCCAGCCCTGATTTATTTTCTGATTACCAAGTTCTACTGTCTGATTTTGACAAACAAAATGTCCATCACTGCAGATAAATTATTTATATATATATATCAATAATCTTCAGGCATTAAGTAGCAAAAAAGGAGGTTGGAAAAAAAAATATGGGTGGAAAGGGTTACTGCATGATCATTGTAATATTTACATAAGGGTAAGTGCAGTAAATGCAGAGCCTTCCCCCACAGCCTCCTCCAAAACACACCCAGACACTGGCTGGCCTTCTTCCTATGGAAACAGCTAACGAGAGCAAAGCTGCTCTTTGCTTTTATGAGTTTTAGCTAAAAGCTGAAAATGCGATCAGGTTTTTTGACATTCACCATTTACCTTAATAAAAATGTGCACTCAACAGGATTAGCAGGTGTACAACTCTGCGTGTGGTATCATGAAATGCATTTTCATGATCTTTCATGCTTACACGGAGAAAAAAAAAAAAAAATCCCCTCTATAATATTGAAGATCAATGTGAAACTGAGCTCAGGAACTGAAGGCTGTTCACTGCCTGGGAAACACAAAGTAACATTTTCAAGTAGAAATATTGCACATATGGCAAAGGAAAGCTTTTGATAGAGTAGTAAAATGATATTTCAAAAACTGATGTCCTACCTATCTATATTTATAAGAACACATTAAGTACCAGCATAGTGCTGTCCTTTTTCATTATTCTCTAATAAATTACAGAACCTCCTTGATCATTTTTTTGGAAACGCGCAGATCTGAGACTACCTTCCACAGAAAAGAAAATTAAGGTCCCACTTGTGTCACCACCTCACAGCCCCTCCTTGGAGAATTGTCACTAGTAAATGTTCTTCCTCAGCAACCTGCCTATAAAGTCTCGATGCAGAAATGCCAAGATGATGTCTGTCTCCAATAAAGGGCCTTGCTCAGAATTCCCCTTGTCAGGGCAAGCAATGGCCAGATGAAAGGGTTTCTGGCCAGTGAAGGAAGCCCGAGGAAGAGGAGCTCCTGCTTTCTAGTACAGACCCATGGCAACACAGGAGAGAGCTAAGAACATAATAAGGATTGGGAAATTCAGAGCAAAACACAACAGGCTACAGAGAAAACACTAATTCGATCCCTTGTGTGAAGCTGCAGATCTTTCAACGTTATTTCTCTACTGTAAGTCCCTCCACCTCCTTACTAGATTTGAAAACCCAGCCCTGGATTCAGGAAAGTGTTTATCTCACCAAGCACACCAGTAACCCTTTTATTTTCAGTAGCTCCCCCCCCCACGGATGTGAAAAATTTGGCACGAGCTCAAGCACCTTGCTAAATCCAGCCCTGGAATGACGGGATTAGAGGGCTGTGGATTTTCCTCAGTGGAGATGACTCTTGGACTTCATGTCGATCAGTTTACGCTTTGCCTTCCCTGCATCGCCTGCCTGGTGGGAGGTCCATGTACAAGACAATTTCAATAGAGCCCAGCTAGCATCACCATTGGAAACCAGCAGCTTTGACGTTAACAGGATTGTACTTCAAAAGAATACGCGTGTTTGCAGATGGCAACAGGGTTCCTTATTACAGCTGTCTAATCAAGCCAATATTCCGCAATTATGCTCCGAGATCAAACAGCGCTCCCAATAAAACCGGCACCAGTAAGATGCTGGTGTCACGCCTGCAGCATCGCTCAGCCGCCTGCAATTCCACAGGCACGGCACACACACACACACGGGATGCTTCAGCCACACTCACAAAACTTTGAACATCTCAGTCACAGCTAGGCAGTTAAAAAAAAAAATAGCTATTTTGATTCTTGGCCTCTGTTTATGAAAAAAAAATCTAAAACATGCCTAAACAAATAACAATATGGCTGTAATTCAGGAAAGCTTTTATGTATAGCCTTAACTTTAAGTACAGAACTACTGGAGTCAGCTGAATTCAAACGTGTACTTGAATGCTTTGCTGAAGGATAAATTAAACGTGCCAAAGTGCTTTCCAGAATCAGGGCCTTGATTTTATTTTATGTTTTTTTTTAAACCACACAAAAGGGCATAGGGCTAACCAGGAGTCAGAACATCCCATCGGTGTGAATAATTGTAGCATCTGTGCTAATTCTCTTTTCATCCTGGTACCCCCTATGCTTCCAAATATGTAAATCTGATTCTCCTTGTGGCTCCACCGAAGTTTCTATTGATTAAATACCCAGCCCCAGCAGCAGGAGAATCAAGCCCTGCATATTTATTTTCTTTCTCTCAATACATAAAGAATTCCCTTTGGCCTCTCAATTGCTATATCACATGGTATGCTGAATGCAAATAGAATTCCAGTGATAATGTATCTAATAAATACATTTGTATACGTATGCAAGCATTTTCCTAACAGCCTTACGCCGCTAACCAGACCAAAGAATAGATGTTTGTTACACATAGTCGCAGAGAAGGTGTGGGAAATGAGTGCATATTAATACAAAGAGCCAGTCTGCAGCATTCTGGGGGAAAAACTAACTGAAATCCTTCCAAGATGAAGGCTGCAAGATCAGGACCTCACGCAGACCCTTGGAACATTTCCTTTGGAGCTTTAAAGTATAATTTGTAGACCATAAGGGTTACTTAATGTTTGTGTGTTTTTGTTATCCACTGGCATCACTCTGCATTTCTACAAATAGATACAGTAACTGTTGTAACGTACAACATAAAAATATTGCAAGCATTTCCAAGAAATTAGTTAGTGATATCATTTCAAACCAGGGTACAAAATACACAGGTAACATTTTCCAGCTCCGTCCTTTAGAAGACACGCACCTTCTTTGAATTTTTTTTTGGCAAAGTTATTTTATAGCAGACCAAATTCATTCCTGCAGAAACCTACTGATTTCAGAGTTATAGTAACTTAAAAATGGGAGCCACTTAATTTGTTAGCTCACTTCATGTTGACTTTTAAAGTCATGCTGTAATTCCAGAAGACAGATGGATTTAAATCGGGTTCAAGTACCCAGTGGCAATTAGAACATGCAAAGTCTGAGAAATGTCTAAGATGCAAGCCGGCATATATTCAAATAAATATCCTCAAAACCTCCTTTTAGTTGGTTCAAACAACACTTTGAAAGTGATTCATTCAGCACAATAACCATTCCTTAAAGGCAGTAAGGTCAGAAATACAGTATTTTAGTACTATTTCACTAAAATCACTCCCTCCGCAGTTAAAAAAACCCCAACAACACACATCAAAACAGGAGTCCCCCTTAAACCTAGGGCAAGAGGACATCACTTACCCTGTGAGGACCACGACAAAATCCATCACGTTCCAACCATTTCGGAGGTAAGAGCCTTTGTGAAAAACAAACCCCAGAGCGATGATTTTGATACCAGCTTCAAAACAAAATATTCCAATAAAGTACGGCTCAGTGTCGTCCTGAAAAAGGATAAAAATCAAAGGCGTCAAAGCGATGCTCCTGCTTCTGTACTGACAGCAAGAGTCATATAAACAACTACGTGCACCACCTTCACACCCTTTTCAGCTCTCTGACCAGAACTGAAGCCAAAAGGTTCAAGTTTACTGGGAGTAAGTACAGAGAAGAATTTCGTTACTATTTATCTGACGGCAAGTTTGTTCTCTCACATTGGAAATTCTACTTGCCTTTATCCTGATCATTTCACCCCACCCTTTCTACCTTTACTCAATATTCCAGAGGGAATTTTGGTACTGAAATTGTGCTCTAAGGGTATATTTAAACTTGAGACCACGTATTTCTGGAGTTATTGACATGGAAGAAAACACGTGCTTTACAATTCATCCAGGAAACTGAAACAAAAGGATATCTTGGGGAGTAAGAGGCAGCACAGCGAGCCTGCAAACACTGGCAGGAAATTATTTATTTATCATTTATTCCATCAGTTCTTCCTTCACTCTCCTCCATTTTCTCAATTCCTACAGCTGCAGTCTCATTTATTTTCCTTTCACTGTGTATCTGATTCAGGGAGAAATCCCCATTCCTTCCCCTTCACAGCAGAAGAGGTAAGGTTTGTGCCTCAGGCCTGTGGTACAAACTAAGGCATGCCATGAGCTCACAGCTTCATCTCCTAGCTCACAAGAGAGAAAAATCTTGCTCAGTCTCCACAGTTTCACTAAACCATTTTTTTTTCATCTATTAAACCAGATCGTTCAGCATTACACCTTATCAATAAGAGTTTCAACACAAATTCAATGCCAAATGGAAGCATTCACATTTGAAAGGGAGATGCAGGCAAGAGATGGGAACAAAGCAAGAGGTGAAAGCAACAGGCATCAGTTTCAAGAACATGTTAATTAGCTTTGGCACCTGTAACCAATTTCCAAATGTGCCTTGTATCCCTGATTTCAGCTGAAGTCAATGAAAGCAGAGCAGCCCTAACCAAAGGGAAGCAAATTCTCAAATTAAGAAATCAGGAATCTTTGTTCCAGTAGCTTCAGCATATCTGACTACAAGGACCCAAAAAGTTGAGCTGCTGCCTGATGCAGAGTTGTTTGTTTACATTTTGCAATTCTAATGACAAAAGGTGATTTTTAGTTTTCTTATACAGAAAGAACATGAAAGCCAAGTCTTGTAGCCACAGAAGAAAGAAAGAAGCAGTTTTGATACCAGAATTAATTTCACAAGTCTGGTAACCCTTGCTCAACTCCGACCCAGCACTGGCACACAGATCCATTCTTTAGGCATGTTCCTTGTTACAGGAAGCCAGGTTTGTCACACCTAGAAGGCCAATATAACAGCATACCCTTCCGAAGGGGCGCACAATGTCTACCCGACTCAGCAAGTCAACCACAAAGCACTTATCACTGAAGATGCCTCCGAGCTGTTAGAAATTACTGCTTCTGGAGAAGCTTTTCCACCAGTGGCTGAATTAAAGTTTTGTTTCCTACAAAGCAGCATCCCATATCCCTACACACCTCAGTGACCCCAGCTCCTCCATACACTCCATTTTTTACCCTATGTCATCTCTACTTCCCTTCACCTTTCCTAACCTGACAGCCCCAGCAGCTCCACCTCCCATTCCCCTATGGCCAGACAGGATGACCAGTCACCTGCAGGTGACACACATACAGACTGGCCAGGTGGCAAAGCAGAGGAGATGACTGTTGAGCTCACACTGTAGGTCTTGGGGTGAAACAAAGGCGGCAACGGGGATGGTAAGGAAACACCAAAACCAACCCAAACCTGGCCTCTTCTCCAACTAAGAAGCTGTTGCCACAAATGGCAGCACCTCCAAGCCTTCTGGCCCTCCACAGAACCTCAGCAACACTGCTCAGGGGGTACAGAAGCTATCACTGACAGACCAAGAAACTCCAGTTACCCTCAGCAGTGCTATTCACCCCCAGAGGAGCAGGAACAAGACCAGGCCATCAGACCTGTTACGACCACCAATGTAAATCCTTCAATAAGAGCCTTCTTCCAGCAGTTACTCCACAGCAAGAGCTAAAGGCATCCCAGTACAGAAAACAGGGGAAAAGGAGTCGGAAATGTTCATACGAGCCTTCAGGAGAAGTTACCTCCCTGCTGCTCTGTTTTCCCCTCTGCCCACAGGAGCCCTCTAACAGCCTGCTCTGCCTGCTCTTCAACCCCACAACACATTCTAGTCTAACCAGCATACAAAATCTTTGCAAGCAAAGGCCTCCTATCCCATCCTATATTTCCATCCCACAACTACTAACATACCTTTAAAAATAGCTCTTCTAGTACAAAAAAAAAAAAAACAACATATATATATATATATATATATACATATATATATATATATATATACATACACCTTTACCCACATGCACTCCCCCTCGTTACTCCCTCACTTCCTGGAAGCCTTATATCTCTTCTGTTACCAGTCGTTTGCTCAATCTAGGTCAGGTGCCTTGTGATTACAGCTCCCAGCTTTAAAGAGCCAGCCTTCAGGTACTCAAGGGTTTGACAGAACATGCTCTTCCCAAAGCCAGGACTACATGGAGCTCTTAGGAAGTGGGTCAAAGAAGTTCTTGTCAGCTTCTAGTGAAACCGGGAGGCTCACAGATGGGCTTGGGTGTTTATTACAAAGACAAACTGTCGTCTCCAGGGTTGGCAGTGAGCAGCTGGGGAAATACGAGGGGGTAGAAAGAGGGTCTTTTCTAAAACCTGTCTAAATTTACACTAATTTAGCCTAAGAATCAGGGCAGCAACAACGGGATGAAAAATAAAATTTATGCCCCATTAGGCAGTGGTGCCTACTGCTGAAAAAAAAAAAAAAAGATTCACAAGACTGTGTATGGTGGAAGGAGCTGGAGGGCAAGGACATGAGTGAGAAGCCCTGTGCAACGCTGAAATGACGCTGCTGTCGGCTCAGAAATCCTGCTGCCAGGGCATCCTGCAGCCCCCTTCAGACAGGAGGCTGTGTTGCTCCTTGGGTTCAAGAGTGGGCAAGCAGGTGATGAATATCAGTGGGCGTGCTTGGAGGGAGGCTGGAGAATCCAGACAGCAGCCAGAGAGCAGGTTGTTTGCTGTGGACAGAGCAAAGCTTGAGACCGGGCCAAACACACACTTAATCAATACGTTTCAGATCAGAAACAACTTCTGAATCTGGAAAGTCATTACTATTCCCAAGCCATGTCCTAGTGTCTTTCCTTGGCCTTTGGATGTGAGGTTTGGGTATGTAAGGCTTTGTTCCTGCAAAGGTTAATATGAACAGCTCACATACGACTGCACAAAGTGCCTGTGGGACAGCATAAAGAATTAAGCCCATTAGTAGAGTGCAAGACCTGTCATGGTGAATATCTGAGAAAAGTTATATTCTGTCCTTACATCAAAAACACCCAGAGGAGCCAAACAGTCAGAGCCCTGCAGTGACATGCAGCTGAACATCCTACAGATCCACCAGTGTCTTCAAACAGGGTATGCCCCAGAGCGGGGCAGAAAATAGGTCTTCTGTCCTGCACGGTCTGATCTCCGTCAGGCTGGGACAAATCTATGGTCTACTGAAGCTTGTGATGAAAAACTGAGAAATTATGAAGGAGACAGGGAGAGAACGAGCGTGCCTCAGCCCAGACAGGCAAGAGCGTCATGAGGAAGGCATCCACCTGCAAGGCCCTTCAGGGCTCAGATGTTGAAGCTCACGTTCCCACATTTGGAGCTCTCACCACCAGGCTCTGGGCCTGTACTAACTCCCGCAGCATCTTTTTGGTTGGCATCACTCCAGTGTGTACAAACAATGCAATATTTATTGGGACAGAGAGACTGCCTCTACAATCTATTGGCTAAAGCACTCAGCTGAGATGGACAACATTAAGTTTGTAGCATCTCTGTTCCAATGGACAGTTACTGATGTGAAGTAAATGCTTCCAGCAGCCAAAGCGTGCACAACTCTCAGCTCAGAGCAGGCAGGAGCCGAAGGGGTAGGTCATCGTGCTGCTCTTGGAAGAGTGAGCTTATTTCTCTTGTCTGAAGAGCAAGGACCTGAAGACAATGCTCCAGTTCACCACTAAATGCTTTGACCACCAGAGTGCTGTTTTTTCAGAGCCCTGGGTTTGACCAGAATTTCCATCCTAGAGCCAAGTCATGTTTTTCTGTGCTACAAACTACATACAGAAAACGGACAGAGGGAGATTACTCATAATGTAACCATTCCAGTTCTTGAAATATTGCAGATACTGAGACATCACTTGCTCTTCCCATGTGCTTAATTAACCCTGCTTGACAAGTAACATGAGCACAGAAAACAGCCAAGTGAGATTGCACTGCAGGGTCATATCTTGGGTGTCTGGGTAGATACATAGAAGAAAATTTTGATTAGAGGAGAAAAATCATGCAAAGGTTTGTGTGGATCCCTCTTTTTCTCAGCCTTAACAAACAGACAATCTCAAGATTTTTTTGTCTTTTTATCTTTGGCACAAAATATCTGGGCAGCTTCGGTTTTCCTTCAACTACTCTGCTTACATCCCCAGTCATAAAAGGCTTGTGATGGGCATCTCATATCCTTAACAGAGATTAACTCTTCAGTGATGAGTCCTCCTCACTCCAATTTGGAGATTTTTAATGAACCCAGGAGAAGGAAAGGTATATCCATAAATCGCTAACCAAAAAACCACCCAATTCCATTCCTGCCAAAGACAGCAAGAAACACCTGCTGTTCTGCATGGACTTATAATTTGGCCCAGCAAACCTGTAAATGTATGGGAATGTTCGCCCACTCTGGTTTAGCAAGGATTTTAACATTTTCAGTGAAACAACTTACAGTTTGTGGAAGTAGCAGGAGCTTTTTAAAGAGGTTTCACTTTGAAAACCAGGAGACAATTTTTCTTATTCACATTGCTTTGTCTTTCCAGCATGTGTTGAAAATAGAAAATATTTTATGACTTGTAAAGATTCTCAGTGTTATTCTATGACAAACCCCTTTATACTTCAGAGTTACAAATGTGCTGTGGTTAAAATGGCTTCAGAATATCTGGAACAAAGACAATGCTGCACAGCGGCATTTGGGACAAAGATCAGGGGTTAATTCTTCCTTCACCACCGAAGCAGAGCCAACAAGGTGGAGACCGTGCATTTAACTCAGTCAGTTACCTTACGCTATTTGGTGGTAATGCCAGTGCCCCCCTTTGGAACGATTTGGGCAGGAACTGAAAGTGTGTGTGCTGTACTGGGCACTGGAACATGGAGTTTATACAGTGGGGGAAATGACCAACAGAAGGGTCTAGGATGCCCTTACAAACCCAGGGTTATAGAGGAACACAGAAACAACATACTAGTCATACCTGCTGCTGCTTAAAATAACATGTCACCAAAGAGTTACCAGAACATCCACAAAACTACTTTTCCCCTTCAATAGTCCATATGTTCATAACTGTGGAAGGCGTTTCCCCAGCTCAATCACTACCCTGGCTCTAAACCTCTGCTTTGCTCACAGACCCAGGCTTGCCTTGCCAGCCCATCCCAAAACGTATGACATGTTTAACGGTAGAAAAATCAACATACATGCACGTTCTTGATTTTTTTCCTCATCTCTTCTTAAGTAGAAATAATTCAAACAGAAAGAGAGGAAGCAAACACAAGGTAGGCGGGCAGCAAGCATCAGCAGATACATTTCCAAATGGACAGTACCAACTACCTGACCCTGAGGCTCTCTCTAGATCTATCACTTATCCACTTTTCCCTGTTTCTGAAGAACGAGACTGAGGGAGTTGCCCACTGGTACGGACCAACCTTGGCAACTGTGGCAACCGGCGTTCAGAGGCTCTAGCTGTTGGCAGCAAGCCTAATATTATTTTTGTTTGCATAATTTAATATCTACAGGTAAAATACATATGGATCTATATTTGTTCATCCTTTGAACATGCACCAGGATTAATGCATTTAGGCATGACAGATGTTCCAGATCATTAACAGCAGGAGAAAAATCAAACCAAACATTACTCATTTTTCCTATAGTGATGATAAATGGAAGAATTATTTTGAAGCTATTCTTTTATTTTCTTTTGAAATAAGGTAATTGGGCTCATTACCATAAAGCCTGCAAGTAAATTATTTTCCTCTGTAAGCTGGTTTCTTTTTTTGGAAGGGAAGTGTAATCATCTGAACCCAAAGTTTGCTTGGTAGGGTCCTTGATATATGCTGTAGCAGGAAGATAGCTGAAAGACATACGAACCTAAAAGGTTACTCTGTTCTACCACTTCCTGGGAAAATATCACAGAAGTTAATTTGATTCTGCAGATAATTCTGAGCATTTGGCAGTCCCTTCCTGTCTTGGTTTATAGACAAGCGAAGTTTGCTGCTCTTCTAATCGTACTGTAAGGTCTGCAATTGGGCAGGGCTGCCTGGAGTGATAAAGCATTCTTGTGAAGACCGGACTGGGAGGTTAGAGTTATACTTGTTGTCACTGAGTTATTTTTTCTGATTGTCAGGTCAATGCCAGTTTGTTTACATGTGGATCTTTAAAATATATATATACACTCAAAACAGTGGATAGCTGACTGCTTTTTGTATTAGACCAGAAACAAACAAAAAATATATATAATATATAAATAAATGAATAAAACTCACCAATCTCTCTGACATCGGTGTCTTGTCTCCATCCGGCAAATGTTGTTCCAGAGCCAGCACAATACAATTGGCTATGATTGTAGCTAAAATCATGTATTCAAATGGAGTGGGGACTAGAAGTTAAAGAAGACACTAGACAACACAAGGAGAACTTCATCCAAATCCAAATTTCTACCTAAACAGTCACATTAGTTGAGCATTCTAAGATCTCTCATCTTTTTTGAAGACATTTAGTCTCCTTGACTTCCTCAGTCCTTTCTGGGGTGTCTTTGGAAGAAAAGTAGGAAATTTGCTCTCTTCTTTGAGAGAGTTAGTGATTACACAGAATCTGAGCTGCTCAAGGAATTTGGGAGCAAGAAAGCAAATGATCCAGAGGAAACAAAAAGCTATTAATAATTATTCTTTTTAAATGAGATAGATAAGAGAAACGAAGTTGAATTCAGCTGATTGTCATCTGCTGAATTCTTCAGACGTTCTCTGTCATTTAACTTGAGCGCAGAGTGTAAATAAGCGACAGGCTGGAAAAGTTGGATTTAGAGTGTCTACGCAGGTCCAAAAACCATGAATCACTTCTAGGTTGCAATGCCCGCTCCTGGTGCGACTCAAACTGCGGGACGGAGGAGGGAAGAGACCTCCCGGGAAAGGAGGCCGACCCCATTCTGGGTGCCCCCTCGCCTTTCCCCCTGCTCTCTAGCCCCCCGAGCCGTGCCGAGCACAGGGCGGAGCCGCTCCGCGGGCGGTGGCGGGGCCCCGGGGCGGGCGGTGGGTCTGCTCAGCACCGCGGGGAGCTCCCCGTCAGCACCGCGGACAGCTCCCTCCCCCCTCCCCCCGCACCGCGGACGGGCCCCCGTCAGCACCGCGGACAGCGCCCGGCCCCGCGGAACCCGCAGCGCGGTGGGTCCCCGCCCCGCACTTCAAGGGGGGAAGGCGCAGGCCCGTGGCCCCGGAGACAGGCGAGGGCCCGGCTGCGTTTCGCCTGGCGGGGGACTTGTTTATTCAGACTCGAACCCCGGGAAGGAGAAATGGCTGGAGGAAGAGCAGCGATCCCCGCGATTTTATAATACGGACAGAAAGATGAACGTGTGTGTGTGTTTTCGGGGGGGAAGGGAAGTACATTGACTCTACTGGTTTGTTTGTGGGTTTGTTGTTTTGTTTTTTTTTCCCTGTTAGCCCCCTCAGGAAGTGAAAACTAGGGAAGCCTGAATGGGAGCTGGCCTCTGTGGCGATGGAAAGTGTTGCTAGGAGGATGGAAGGAGGCCTTGCTGCTGTTAGCTGAGGATTAATAGGTGTGTGATGATATCAAATGAAAAGAAAACAACCAGCTCCCTTGAGATCACCAGTGTAATGCACTCATGTACACACACACGCACACATACACTGTATCTACTCCCTGGTAACCTCAAACAGTCCGCTTCCCTCTTCTCAGGGCTTACAACCCCACTGTGTGCATTACAAGCAAAGCCCCCTTCTGAGGAAGATCTCTGCAGCTCACTTGGCCTGGGAGCTGGTTCTGAGACAGAAAGCATCTGCCCCTTTCACAACACAGCAGATGATCCTTCTCCCCACTTACTGCCTCCCTCTGCCACAAAGCTCTTCTTTTTTATTTCTAATTTTTTTTTTAGTACAGCCTAAGCTTAAGCTAGGCGCCTAATCAAAGTGATGAGATTCATGTTGATTCTAAAGTATTTAGGAGGTGATGTACTAAAAAGCCTCGCTGCAATGACTGTATTAATGGGATTTGCAACATACCTCCTCTATCAATAGCCCTACTATCACTGCAGCTTAAATGTTAAGGTGTCACCATTTTTATCCCACATTCCTTCTTGTATTCAGAGTGAGAAAGAAGAGTTCAAAGGCTCTAAGATGGAAATAAGGATGAGGATTCGTCAGCATGAATCTCACAGAACCCTTTGCATTTGGCTTAAATCGTAGGAAATGTAAATCTATACGACTGTATATGTCACACCTAAACACACACTGAAATGCATGTATCTCTTACGCACACCCCGGTGTAGTCAAAACCCACACTCCACCGTTCCCACAGAAGCAATTTCCTCTGATACCCAGCCACACGGCCGTACGTTATGTCGGACACACAGCTCCATGTCACACACACCCATTGCACACACCGGATCGTACACGCATGTCTACATTAGCACCAGCCACTCATCCTTAGCTGACATGGGGCGTCTCTTTCCCCCCAGTCTCTCTCTCCCCCTCCCCGCCTTCCCCACCGTGCCCACACACCCTCCCTGAAAGGATATGGCCATTCTGTTATTCTCTTGGCATATTTCCGTATAACGTTATCTTCACTGAAGATGAAGAGGGATCTGTTGACTGTGAAGCAGTTCTGTTTGACGGGGATGGGGTTGTAGAGAGCCATAGTCCTGGCCCTCTGAGCCATCGACTGCTTATACATCCTTTGGCCGGCTTGGGGGCCACCTTGCCGGCTGCTCCCTCTTCCAGCCCCGGCCGGCCCTCCACCTCCATAGCGGGTTGGCAGATCATCCCCGAACCGAGCCATCCTCTCAGTGCACGGAGCCGGGCGCTACAATCCGAACTGGCAGCCGAGGCGAGAGGAAGACGCATCACAGCGCGCAGCACTTCTCCCTCCGGGGGCTTCAGTTGCGGGGTCGGGATTGATCGCGGCAAAACATAAGAGATATATTTATAAAAAAAATTTAAAAAAAAAAATAGTAGAAGTAAAATAATAAAAAAATAATAAAGCCTTTCCCTTCCTCCACCCTCTCCTCTTCCCCGCCGCTGTGGCTGCCCGGGGGTAGGAGTTAGGCGGCGGGGCTGCGCTCACCTCCCCGCACAGGTGCCGTCTCTCCGGCCCGACCTCATGGCCGGGGCTGCGGGGAGGGGTGTGGGGGGGGGTGACGGCCGGCGGGCGCGGTCCCTTCCGCGGTGACCGGCGAGGGCGTCGGGCCGGGAAGGGGCTGCGCTGCTGCCGTGCCCGCTGCGGGAGAGCTCCGCCGTGCCCAGCCCAGCCCAGCCCCGGCTCCGGCTCCGGCTCCGGCCCGGCCCCGCCGCATGTGATGCCCGGAGCCAATCGGCCGCCGCGGCTCCGCCCGCTCCAGTCACCGGCCCCGGGAGGCGGGCGGGGACCGAGGGAGGGGAGGATGGAGCCGGCCCGGCCCGGCCGCCGCCGCCCACCCCCATAAATACGGCGGAGACGGGGCCACCCCCCGGGGAGGGGGGGGAAGGAGGGGCCGCACCTCCCCCGCAGGCTCACACGCCCCTTGCGCAGGGCTCCGCGGGCGCGCAAAGCCCCGGCTCGGGGCGGGGGGAGGGGGGGGGTGCTACCGTCTGGGGAGGGGGATGATGAAGAAGCGAGATGGGTACCCCCGCGCCTGCGCGCCGCCGCCGCCCAGATGTGCGCTGCCCAGATGTGCATTGCCCAGCTGCTGCACCCAGGGGTGCCCTGAGCCGCAGCGGGGGGGGGGGGAAGGTGGGGGA
>JAOTQQ010000007.1:10355256-10366076 GCA_026546715.1 Gallinago undulata
GGGAACTGGGCATGTTTAGTTTGGAGAAGAGGAGGCTGAGGGGAGACCTCCTTGCCCTCTACAACTACCTGAAAGGAAACTGTAGAGAGGCAGGGGTTGGCCTCTTCTCCAAAGGGAATAACAGCAGGAGCAGAGGGAATGGTCTGAAGTTGGGGCAGGGGAGGTTTAGATTAGATTTTGGGAAGAATGACTTTCCTGAGAGGGTGGTCAGGCACTGGGACAGCCTGCCCAGGGAGGTGGTGGATTCACCATCCCTGGGGGTACTTAAGAAACGTGTAGACATGGCTCTTCAGGGAATGCTCTAGTGCCCAGGAATTATTGGTTTATGGGTGGGTGTGATGTAGTGGGGTATTGTTTTTTGGGGGTTTGGTTGTTTTGGGTTTTTTTGTGGTTGGACTCAATGATCTCAGAGGTCCCTTCCTACCACGACGATACTGTGATTCTGTGATCTTCCCAGAATCGCCCACCCAAAGCTCTGTTAGAAACAAGACTTTTGTCACCATGGGAACCTCGGGGGGAGCAGGGCAAAGCCCGGGGCTCTGCTCCCGGCGAAGTCTGCCTGTGCCTGTGGAGGGCAGCAACCCCCCCCCCAAAAAACCCCTCCTGCTTCCCAGCCCCAGCTTCTGCCACCCCCAGCACAGCCTCCTTTGGGAAAGCCCTGGATAAGGATAACTGCAGCAGCCCCATCCCAGGGGGGATTCCGTCCAGGGGTCCTGGCGCCGCTCCCACCCCTCGCAATCCAGCATGGAGCACTGCTGGGTGCTTCTCCTGGTGCTGCCCAACCCTCACATGGGGACAACTGTCTCCCCCCATGGCCTCAAGCCCCAGCCTGAGGCTGCCTCCATCCCCAGCGCCAGCTCCACTGGCTGAACCCCCCTCCTCCTCCACAGCAGCAGAAACACCAAAATTATAAGGAAAGCGCTTGTGGGAACTTGCTGGTGTCCTTGTTTGCCTCGTGCTGCAGGCCCTGTGGGTGGGAATCACTCCTGCTTTTGGAAAAAGAAACCACCCTGACATATGGTTTCTGGTCATTTTTGGCCTCAAAAAGTCCAAGTAAGAGCTGTGTTTTGGCAAAGGGGAGCATGACAGCCCTCAAGCACCACAGCTCCCACTGCTCGAGGACTGGCGGGCAGCATCCCCAGCAAACAGCAGCCAGGGCTGATCCCAGCCCAGGGAAAATCCCCGGTTGCGGCTTTGGGCAAGTCCTCGGATCTCCCCATCGCTGTCCTCCCCCAGAGAGGAGGGTCCTCTGCCAGAGGGGAGCCACAGGGTGACACTCAGCTACAACGTGTGTGGGTGTACCACGCGTACCACGGCCCCGCGTCCAGCCAAAGACATTGGCAACGCAGATTCACACGATTCCCCAAATTTAGCGGGGGCTGTACAGCCCAGGATGATAAAAGCTGGAGTACTTAAAGCCACTGGTAGAGTCAGGGAAACAAACAGGAGCCTTCCTGCTCCAGATTTAGCTCTTTATTGATTTTCCAGCTGCATCCAGCAGTCACTGTCCCAGCGCTCAAATTACCCATTAAAGACACCATAGAAATGAGAGGAAAACAAGACAGCATTGTCATTTTGATGAAAAACATTAAACATCCCAAACAGCAATTTCTGGAAGGAAAATTTGTCCTTCTGAGGGTGAGGAGTGGGTTACATTTATTCTCGACCAGCTGAGACAGAGGGCTCTTGGCTCCTTGTGGCTCCTTGTGGTCCAGGACACAGCTACTTCCCTGGCTCCCGCTGCCCTCCATCCCTGCTCTGATGGCAGCATGACCTGCAGGGGGGACTTGGGATCTTCCATTCCAGCTTGTCACCTGTGTCAGATTCAAAGATAAAGGTAAAACCAGTTTCAGAATCCCCACAACCGCACCAGAGTGGACACGATGTCTCTCCTATCTGCTCATGCTGCTGGTACCATGCGCCTCCAGGTGACCCCCCCGCTGTTGGTGACTGCAGATGGGTCTCATCTTGCAGGTCTGTCCCAGGGACCTGACCTGCCTGTTCAAGGTGTCCCTGGGGACCAAGAGCTGCCCCTTGTGCTTTGCATCCAACTCCTCCCCACAGCTAAAGCATGGAGGGACCCCCAGGGCATGGCTCTTGGAGATGCTGTTGACACAGAAGTGTCCCCACCTGGGGGTTTTGCTCCATGAATAAAATCTATGACCCCTCCCCGTGAAGAGAGGGGCAAGAGGAGTCTGAGGGAAGATCTTACCACTCTCTACAACTCCCTGAAGGGAGGCTGTAGAGGCGGGGGTCGGTCTCTTCTCCCAAGTCACAGACGATAGGACAAGGGGAAATGGTCTCAAGTTGGGCCAGGGGAGGTTCAGGTTAGATATTAGGAAATATTTCTTTCCTGAAAGGGTTGTCAGGCATTGGAATGGGCTGCCCAGGGAGGTGGTTGAGACACCATCCCCAGAAGTGTTCAAGAGACGAGTTGACACAGTGCTTGGGATATGGATTAGTGTTGGGTTGGTGTTGGTTTGGGTGCGGTGTGGGGCTTTTTTGTTCATTTGTGGGGTTTTTTATTTATTTATTGTTTGGGGTTTTTTTTTTTCATTGGTTGGACTAGATGATCTTAAAAGGTCCCTTCCAACCTAGGTGATTCTGTGATGACCCATCACCAAACACCACAACACAGCACTCCGAGGTGACACCAGCCCCTCAAAGGGTGGCTGCTGGTTGCTCCCTTCCCCAGGAGCTCACCACTCACACTGAAGTGGAGCTCCAAGTCTTTTTTTTTCCCCTGATTGCAGTGAAAGTTTTTTTGCAAAACAAAAACTAGTGACATTAAGGAAACCTGTGGGAATCTAAAGGGAGGTCACATGTATTTCAAAGTCTTTGGTTCAAGCCCATGGTTTCATTATTCCTAGTGAGAAAACACACTCCTGTGCCACTGCTTGGTTTTCTGGGATCGCAGAAATTGCCTATGTCCTTAAAATAACAGAGAATTGAGCTGAATTTTAAAATAAATAAATAAATCCAAAACCCAGTTGTGCCCTCCGTGGAAGTTACCTCACCTCCATCTACTGTGGGAGTGGGATCTTTCATGGAAAAAGCAAGCCACAAAACTCAGGGACAACCGGGACTCCGTGCCCAGCTGAGGAAGGCCATCCAGCAAGAGCAGTCTGCCTTTCATGTCCAGCTCTTACATCATTTCTTTAACATCTAAGGAGCCCATACGATCATCAGATCAAACGCTTCTTCAGTCAACTAATGTGGGACCTTTAGACCAGATGCAACCAGGATGGCTCGTCTCCCTGGGTCAGTTTTCTTCCACGAGCGCAGCAACATGACGGTCTCTTCCCCCACCCTCCCAGGAAGAGGCAAGTCCCCTTGTCCCTGTCAAACCAGGGTGTTCACCATTCAAGTTACTACTCGGCAAAATACAGATGTACAGCCAGCTTTTTAAATACTGGCATCTCTGCAAGTTAAATATTGTAATTAGGGCTCACAAGCATTCAGGGGAGGGACACGTTTCTCTGCCAGTGAATGGGGCATTCAGTATCCGCTTGACATAGTCTCCTGGAACATGAAAATTAGAGGGATCGTCCCTTGGGGTGGGGGGGAGGGGAATAAAAATGTGCATTAATGCCAGCGAGCAGGGTGGTCACTCAGCTCCCAGCACTGTTGCTACTCTGCCTCTCCATGGGATCATTCTCTAGAAGCTACAGAGGAATCCCACAAGGTCTAAAGGCCAAGGAGACCAGGACCAAGAGGCAGTTAATGGCCAAAAGGGCCTGGTGTTCAGCAGACTGAAGTCTTTTCCCTTTTCAGCAATAAGGACAAAGTTAAGAGCAAGAGGAGGTGCTGTGAGAGAAGGACTTGGCTCGTTGGGTATTTGAGCCGAGCGTGGTTGATGGTACCTCTTGTCTGGGCAGCAAGGCTGCAGCAGTGGCTTCGAGGCATCTCTGACAGGATCATCCGTTGGTTTTGTAGCTTGAGCTAAGTGGGAACAGAGGGGAATGGTACATCCTTGTGCTCAAAAAGCTTCCAGGACCACTGTCTACTTTAAATAGCTCCCTGGCCATCACAGGCAGCAGGGTTGGAGGGGACAACAATACAGATCACAGAACTGTAGGGCTTGGAAGGGACCTTTGGCGATCATCTAGTCCAACACCCTTACCAACGAGCCCCACCGAACCACCCTCCTGGAGAGAGCAGGGACAAGTCCACCAGCCTCTTCCAGGGAGGAAGAGTGGACCACATCACTTGAGCAGGTAACCATAGCCACACAGCTGGGTACTTCTCTCCAAAAAACATGCGGAGGAACACATTTCTACACCTTGTAGAAATGGTGATTCTCACAAGCAAGGAGAGCCCAGACGCGTGTCAATGTAAGACCAGCTCCCTGCTCAGGTACTAACGGCAGCAGAGGGTACAAACGTGGGAAGAACTACGAGCAAAAAAAAAGTCCCATGTAAATCGGTAAAACCTCAAAAACTCTGGGAAGAGAAAATCTGAAAGGAGCATGACTATTTTTTTGAGGTCTCGCCTCCCAGCCAGGATGGAGGAACAGGGCAGCTGTGTTCAGCTCTGCTCTTCTCTTTGGTTCACTCCAGCTCCATCAGCCTCCCCTGCCAAGTCAGCCTGCAGACAGGAGGTCCAGCCCCACGCTCGTGCTGCCACACACATGGCCTTCATCCATCCATTTTCTGACCTTTCCAAGCACCTTGCTCATTTTATACACAACCAGGACCAAAATTCAATATTTTAATCAGAAATCGGTCACTTGCTCGAGTCCCAAAAGATTCGATAACACAAGAACTGAGCAGCCCAGCTCACCATTTAGAGTATTTCTGTTTACTGAGATCTTTACTGTTCCTATTTCAGACAGTTTAATAAAGGATTAGTTCTTGGGAACGGCTGCATTTTTCACTTCACTGAGAAGTAAACACATCAGGCTCATTTTGCTTTGTAAGTGGCATAAAAGCTAAAGAGCGCAATGCTTTCCAAGAGGAGCGTCATGCACTCTTGGTGTTCCCTCCTCATAGAATCGTCTAGGTTGGAAGGGGCCTTCAAGATCATCTAGTCCAACTGTCAACCTAACTCTGACAAAAACCATCACTAAACCCTGTCCCCCTGGTCATCCCACCTTGCAGCCCTAAAAACCTTCTCCTTGCTCCCTGCACAAAGCCTCCAAAAACACACGCAGGGGAGTCTGGGGGTTGCACAGACCAACCCCCAACACCTGTGTAACTCTGAGCAGCAGCTCCCAGGGCTGGAGGACCATTAGACCCTCATTTCCTCCCTCATTGCGTTCTCCTCATATTATCTCCTGAAGACACAGTTGAAAAATCACATTTAATCATGCTACAGGGTTGTCACTGACCTGTAGGATGCAGCCTGGGTAAGGCTGCAATCCAGCAAGTGTTTGGCATCTCTGATCTGGGGGCCTTCCTCCTGGGAGGTGAATAAAACCAGCTTCTTAATTAAGTCCTGGATATTGATTTCATTTTCATCCTATTAACTACTTTGCCCTACATGTGTTTGCTACACTCTGTAGGATTGCCCTTACCCCCACCCTGTATACATACAAATGGAAAAGATAAAACAGCTTCGTTAGTCCTACCTACTCTTCAGGCACCAATTTCATTTTTTTTTTTTCTGCTTTAAAGTGCTCATAAAAGAGCCTCCTCGACAGCTTCCAGGCCCGCATCCCTCCAGCAGAGCAAAGATGCATAAGCCAACATCAAGAGCTCTGTTTCTTTTGAAAGAAGAGAAGGAGAAAAAAAACCCTCTGCACAGCCCATAAAGAGACCCACCTTCCAGGTGGCCTCCCACATCCCACATAGGGGGGGCGATGGGGGCTAGAGGGGTCAGAAAAACAAAATCCCCAGAGCTAATACCACATGTGGATCCTTTCTTTACGGTAAAACAACAGCAACGGTTTGTCCTTGAACACTGAGCCCCAGCAGAGTCTGAGCAGCACAAGGTCAGGTCACCCTGTGTGGGAGATACTTTTCCTGCTAAGAGGAAAAATCAAAGCTTTTTTTTTTGTTCCCTCCACCCCCATAGAAGCAGATACGGGAGAAAGCCTCACCGGCGAGAGGAGCGAGACAAATATGGGGTTAGAAAGTGAAAATAGGGAAAAATGGAAAAGAGTAGAGAGACAACAGATGGAGGAGAGCAAGGAGAAAACAAGGACTTTCCACAATGCTAGAAAAGAAAGGCACTGAAAGATCTGAGACTCTACACCACGTCTCCTGCTGTTACTCGACCAGTGACCACGCAGTTCAGAAGCTCGCACAGCCACACGGTCTTTGCCCCTCAGAACTCATAGCCAAATTAAGACTTCACGCAAGAAAGAAAAACAACTGGAGGGAAGACATACTTCGGGGAGTGAATAGGGGAGGCATATAAACATTTTGAAAAGAAAAAAAAAGCAGCTATTGTCAACTCTTCATTGTCGTTTTTTCAGGATGTCAATGAAGGGGACTGAAGGAATGAGAGTTGGCTGGGAAACTCAGGGAATATGTTCCCTGAAGAAATTAGAGCTGGCAGAGACATGATGAGGATAAAGCCCAGGCAGGTCCTTCACTGCAGTCCCCAACCTCCACGTGTCTGAGCTCCCTTTGCTTTTGAACTGAAATCCCAGGAATTTCTAGCACTCAAAACCATCAGTAAATATTTTTGTCCTCTAAATCTGGGAATTGGCCTGAAGTTCAGCTGGGTAATGAAAGCAGCCTGATACTCCCTGGTCTCAATTCCAAGAGAACCTACTTAAAAGGTCAACACAGAATAACAATCATCTGAACACTGAATTCAACTTTCTCTAGCACCTGCTAGCTTCCAAAAGCATGGGTGATGGCCAAAGACTTCTGGTAAAGCTTCACATTTAGATCTTGGTTGTTTTTCCAAAGCAGAATCGAGTTAGATAATTTGCCCAGTTCTAGGCAGTACTTGGATGTTTACACCGATTTAAGAATTAGCTTGAAATTTGCAATACGTGCCAAGTTAAGTGGCAGCAAGGACTGACTGCAGAAGAGGTATCTGGGCTATATTTCACAGTCCAGATTTCTCTCTTTCTCTGTTTTGCTTCAAGAAATAAAGCTCAATAACATCAAAACAGCATGTCCTTAGGTCCACCCCCAGCTGGAGAAGTCACTGTAGACTTTACCAAAGCTGCGTTTGCCGATGCTGGGAGAGGATCTTGGTTCTGCAGATCTGTAGACCAGGCAGCACTTATTTCAACTGAATTAGCAAGAAAGGTCTGGAATGGTTAATTGAAATTATTTAGCCATAATGTTTTGCCCTTCTCCTCCTCTCCCTGGCATAATGTTTTCTAAATTGAATTCCTTTAACAGAATCCAATATGCAGCAAAACTGTTGTTCTAGAGAAACGTAACATTTCAGGTCTGGCTGATGGCCGCCCCCGCAGCTCGGGGAGGCAGCAGCTCCCAGGGACCCCTCTTCTCTCCCCATCCTCTGCCCAGCATCAGCAGGAGCTGGGCACCACGGAAGAGTCCAGGTCCATGGGGCAGCAATGACACCAGGGTCACCCAGCCAGGGGGGCTGAAAGGAGGGCTCAGCACCAGGAGCTCCCCCCGGGCAGCTGCATGTCCCTTCCCATGCTGGAAGGGCAGGGAAATCCGTGCTGAACCAAGCCACACATGACTTTTTTCTGCATGTAGTCGATGAGGAATTATGGAGACATTGCAAATAACTGGGGAAAAAAAACTGGTTTTGCAAAGGCCAGTAGACCTCGAGGTCCAGGTACCATCCAAAACAACGTGCATTTTTACCCACAGGGAAGGTTTCCAGACTCTGGATAAACCCAGAGGCAGCAAATAGCCCCTCCCTGCAACAGCAGAGGGTCTGGTAAAGTGGTTTTTTTCCAAGAAGCAGAGCTGCAGCACCAGCGAGCAGGTCCCAGCGATGGCACGGGGACGGTCACCTTCCAGGCACACCGAGACCCAGCCCCCACAGAAAGGAGGTGCAGCTTAAAGCTGAAAGTTTGCACAGAGAAACGGCACAAAACACCGTGCCCCAAAGCTGTGTCTGGGGAGATGGTCTGTCTGGAATCACGGACGCTGGGTCTCCTGGAATGGGGGAGCTGAAGAGCCATACTGGGAGGTCTCTGTGTCCTGGGAGGTGCCCAGCACAGCAACGTGGGAGGTTGCTATTTATCCCAGAGACAGGTCCGTTCAGCAGCCAGACCACCGAGATCAGAGCTCACCCAGCCTAGGGGTGACCACCACCTTCACCAGCAGATACATTGCGTGGAGAGACAAGGATGGAAAGTTCGCAGGTCATTTGGTTTTCTTTTCCCTTCTCTGCAATGTGTAAATGAAGTTTGCAATAGCATTTTCAGCACAAACAAAAAAATAAATAAATTTAACTGCAAATATGTGTCTGCCCAAACAATCAAGTATGTTTGCCAGGCTGGTTTTCCAGAAGAAGCTTGGTTCTTATAAAAACCAATATTATGCCAGACTCTTTCTTTTTGGCCCCTAATGTCTTCACAAGTTTGGACCCAAATCGCTGGCTTTCTACTTTATTTCCTTTGTCTTCATATGAGAGCAGGAGCATCTCTCACAGCCACACACAGGACCCAGCCCAGCAGCACCCTCATTAGCTGTTAATTACTCGAGTTGAGGTTTTCAAAAGCCTGCAGGCAAGTCAGGAGCACAAAGGACCACCCAATCCACTGGGAAGTTCTAGACTCATTTTACTGATGGGAAACTGAGACAGAGATACATCTTCCAGCTACTGGGAGGATGCACTGCGGAGAGGGACGGCTGGGAGGATCCCCTTAAAACGTGCAAACCCCTTAAAACCCCCAGAGCCTTCCTATGGGGTGGGCAAGGGCCAAGGTGTTGCTCATCCCCCACCCAACGCAACCAACCCTGGGGCTGAGCGAGGCACATTCGGGTCCCAGAGCTGAGCAATTTAGTGACGTTTGACTTCAAGAGGAGGATTTCTACCCAAATGAACCCATTTTTGTCCCCCCATTTGCCAACCAGCAGCTCGGCGCTTCCCCAGCTCCGGGCCCTGCACAGGCTGGTGCTGACGCTGAGCGGGACGTATCCACCCACCGAGTCATCAGCTCCTGCTCTTCCTCCACCCCGAGCTCTCCAGCTCCAGCATCCCCTCGCGTTCCCGACTCACCCTCCCCACGGGAGCTGGGGCTGCTCTGGCAGATCTGCACCGTGGGCAGAGAAGCAGCACCCTACTGCAGCAGGAGGGGAAACCCAGCCCATCCTCAGCTAAACAAAACACTTTCGGGCCACAAAAGTTCCTCAACTTCTTCCAACCCAAGCCTGCACCGAAGGGATGTTCATGTTATAAAGGAGAATGTTCTCCCCGACCCTTTTTTACTCGTTTATACAGTCACTTTGGCTAGTGTTGCAGGCCATGGTTGCTGTTCACAAATTCCCAAGCAATTTATTCCAGCTATTTTCCTCCAACAGCTGCAGAACTGGGGAGAAATTCTCTTCCCAGCAGAGGCAGAAGAAAAGGATATTCATCTTATTATGTCTAGGTAGAGCTTATCTGCTGTTCAGAATTATATTTACAGAGCACAACAAAGACAAAGCCAAGTGCACTAATTGCTGTTGCTCAGGTGGAATATTTTCTGCCCACCCTGAGCCCTGCATCAGCGGGGCTTTATACTTTATCTCACATGAGCAAGGCACACAGAAGGCTCTTATTATTTACCATCACCACAATTTCACTGCCTCTATGTTTTCTGAAAGAAGGAAGAAAACCCTCAATGATTTCTTGCGTGCTGTTCTGCTTTTCAAACAAGGATTGCTGATTTTATATGTATATATATATTTTTTAAGCTCATTATAAATCACAGACAAACACATCACCATTTAAATCAAACTCACTCTGAAAACACAGATGGAGGCTCCTCCAGAGGACGGGGAAGCTATTGACCATCAGGTGCTTTCCATCCTTGACACGGTGATCTCCAGGCTCCCACCTTCCTGGGCTCTCAACGGATGAGCGCAATGGAATGAGCAACCCCTCCAGCAGAGAGAACTTCTAGCCCAAAAATCTTGATATTTTCCACCTTATCGATAGCACAAATCCTCATCTTATCTCTAGTCCTGCTTGTTCAGATACAGAACATCCCCATGACCCTATAATCACACAGCAGAACCCCAGCACTGGTGTTTTAGGGCATCCCCCAGCAGGGTGGGATGGGAATTAATTTTCCCATAAAGAGCATCAGGTGGTGGCACTTACCCTCCCCTCCCCCCCCTTTTCCTTGGGGAAGGGAAGAACATCCTAAATGGAAAAGGCAGCTGTGGTTCCTTTGGTGTCCCCACAGGTCCCTGTCCCTGCCCTGCTCCCCAGCCACCTCTGTAAAATCAACTCAGCCCAAAAATTCTCTGCCCGAATGTTTTATGCCTTTTATTCATTTTACACCTTTTGCAATGCCCCCCCCCAGCATTGGCGCATGGGATCCATACGTGGCCAACGCTTTCTATTCCTGCAGCAGCATTAGAGACTTCTGCAGCCAGGAAAGTTGGCAAATGGATCCCTCTTAAAATAGCCAGCCCTTTCCCTAATGTAATCTCTTGTCATTCTTGTTAGAGAGCAGAGCTCCAAGTGTTTAAACGAAGTCTTGGCTTACTGTGCCCGTGCCCTGCTCCTACCAGGTCAGCTGGGGAGCTTTGCTGTGAGGAGGAATTTAATCCCAGCCCCACATCAAGCTGTGATGGATTAATAGGAGCATTGGCAGCCCTGGGGCATAACCCCCCCCAGTCCCAGGGGGTCTCGGGGGGAGGCAAGGACCTTCATCTTAGGCACCTGCAGACCCTTCAGGTCTCCAAGGGAAAGGAATGTGAGGAGCTGCTTAATGAACCCCA
>JAOTQQ010000007.1:10386555-10397062 GCA_026546715.1 Gallinago undulata
GTTGGAGGGGGCTTGGAGCAACCTGGTGTGGTGGGAGGTGTCCCTGCCCAGGGCAGGGGGTGGCACTGGATGACCTTTAAGATGCCTTCCAACCCAAACCATTCTGTGATTCACAATGATTCATCTGGCCTGGATGCTGCAGCCAGGAGGAAGACAGCATGAGGAAGGTCTCCCAACAAACTCACTAACTCCAGATTCAGAGCAGAGGAAAAGGCTAAGTGGCAAACACACCGGCCAGCACCAGACTGATCCTCCAGCACACAGCTCAATACAGAGGTGGGCTTAAGTCTCAGAAAGGAAGAAAAGCAGAATCCCATCTCCCAGCGCAAGAGCTGGAGTTTAGGAATTTGATACTAGGATTGCATTCCCATTGTGCATGCAAAGCCTGTCCTGAGGTGCAGCGTGCTGCAACGTCTCTGAATGTACACACCAGGACAGGAAAAGACCACGTGGCTCCGTGCGATCCCTCACCTGTAAATGAGTGATGTTTCTGTCGATGTCCATCGGGGAGGTGACGCAGTTCTGGGAGACGTATTTGTAGTTGCTAGGACAGGGCTCGCTGTCCACCGAATTGACGCAGGGAATCGGGATCCGCTCATAACCCCGGGCAATGTCTCTGTCAGTGGGAGAGAGAGAATTGTCACAGAAGAAAAGCTCCCCCCTGAATCAAGGGGTCATTCAAATGCCATCCTGGGGCAGAATTACTGTCTTTGATCACTGAGCGTTCAAAGCCTGAAAGCAATTCAGGCTAGAACAGAGTTTATTTTTTCCCACCCTGCCTTACAGATTGTTCTTTGTGCTTGAGAATATTTCCATTTGGAGGATGAATTTACAAACCACAGCCTTAATCAGCGTGTGCTTAGCTCTTGCTAAGCTCAAACTGACCTTCCCACCAGTTAAAAAAGCTAAGTGTGCACTGACGGTCCTTTCTTAAACTGGGCCCCCCAGCCCACCCTGCGCCAGGGCTCTATTTCGTGGCCCACAAGCAAAGCCAGACCTATTCTCACCTGCTCACGACCTTCTCTATCTGGGGAGGCTTCTCAGTAGATGATTCTCTGAGAGTCTTGTTCATCTGCAGGGCCACCCAGACCTGAGAGTTAAGGCTGGAGCACTGGAGCGGGGTCTCGCCCTCCTTGTTCTTTAAGGTGACGTCCGAGCCACGAGAAAGAAAGAGGCTGCAAAACAGCAAGAAAGGATCAGCATCCCCCAAGAGAAACTGTGCGAGGGGAAAATGAGCTGAATCCCATCCTCCAGCCAGCCCTTAAGGGGCAAGGAAGAATCCGTAGGAGTGAATAATCACCTGAGTTTTCTTTATTAAGCACGGTTCAAGGAATCCTTCTATGTGAAGGCGCTGGCAGAAGCCACAGACTGGAGCTCTGGGCACTCACGAGAGCTCTGGGCAAACCTCGCCTTGCTTCAGGCATGACAAGTACCTTGTTGGTACCAGCCTAAATTTCAGACAGGCTTGAAAATCTCTCTGGCAGGGAAAGACACAGGGTGGGAACAGTAGGCTGGAAATGGAAAAGTGCCACGGGAAACTGGTATTGGACTTGGCCCTTGTTTATACTCACCAGCTTTTGGGTGAGTAGACATGATGACTTTATTCAGAGCAATGATGAAGCAAAGGAAAAGCCCTGTTATGACAGTATGTAATATAATTGGGGGAAAAAAAAAAAAAAAAGGAGCTTTAATGAAGGATGCCTGATGCCTTTGTGCTGAGAAGCCCAGGCTGACCATCAAGGTCTCTGCCCGAGACTCCAGGACCACTCCACCTTTTCTGATCTTCACTCCAGCTCTGGCAGCAGCCAGTATTCCAGACCCAGTGCCTCAAGGAATGGGACAACTGAGAAACAAACCCTCCACCCCAAGTCTGTTTGGTGCTTCGATGCCAAAGCCATTCCAAAGGATCTCCCAAGGTTGGGAGGCAGTGTCCAGGGAGCAGAGTGAGGAGGGGGTGAGGAGGGGCTGGGGCCATACTTACACCACACACTCGTAGCGGTTCTCTCTGGCTGCAATATGCAGGGGGGAGTCCCCGTGAATATTCACGGCGTGTAAATCACACTTGGCAGCCAGCAGGATCTCCGCTATGTCAACACAGCCCGAAAAAGCAGCCCAGTGCAAACAGATATTTTCCTCCTGGAGGGTAAGAAAACAGAGCAGAGGCTGTTTGGCGCGTTAAAACCCTATCACTTTGGGACTTCACCACCCCGAGCTCGACACCTCCAGCATTCCACATGTGGCTGGCAGGCTCCTGCTCTACGTTGCTCCTCCCGGCGGGGACCGGCAGGGAAATCTCGGCGCAGACAAGCGGGGAGTTCTCACTCCGGCCGCCTCCGCGCAGCAGAGACGGGGAGGCTGCACACAAAGCGGTCCATCGCCTTCCTTAGGCGTCTCTAAGCCACCCAACAATCTGGATCGATCCCCGAGAGAGGTGACAGACACGAACAAACATGCCAGAAAAGGCTAGGAGCTGAGCTTCCCCAGACCGGGCAGAGAGGGAAGCCAGCGCATCTCCCAGCACTACGAACGTGAAGAGAGCACACAGCACAAGCTATGGGCCCTGTGAAGGTGCTAGAAAGCAAACCATGAGCCCCAGGGAAAGCAATCAATCCGACTTCAGGCATCTCTTAAATACTGTATGTGCTCATCCCTCACCAGCAGCACCAGAAATAGCTGAACACTCATCTTTTGATGGAGACATTTTCAGCGATGATACTCTGTTTTCTGTTACAGTGCAGTTTGCAGCACACTTTGAACCTTTCCCCCTGACAAGCTCTAGAGATGCTGATTACAACACGGCAACGATAGTAATGATCACCTAACTTTTCTCTTTTTAAAGCACATCTTTTAGTCATCCCAAATTAACTTCGATCCTTCCTAAACAGGGAGCGGGGAGACCTCTTTCTCTACGGCTTCTGCCTCCCATTATGTTAACGTCTAGAAGAAAAATAAAATCCCTAATCAGCATCACGTACCAACCTACAGAAAAAATTAGCCCTGTGGATGGCACAGCACGTGCTGCTGCTCAGCCAGGTTACAGACACCGAGGCTCGTTATTGCGCCTTGCATCAGCTACTGATAACAGCAGCCTAATTACAATCAAAGGCATTTCTCCTGGAGGATGATGTTTCCCAGCAGAAGTGACATTGCCGCTTAATGACCGCAATCAGGAGGCACCCAACGTAGGTGCAGTAATGGATACGTACACCTGCTAAGAGGGTATTTTTTTTTTCAAGTAAATTGTTGACTGAGCTGATTTGATTTTCATCACCTAACGTGGGATCTTGTAGCTGGTAGCCTAAAGGCTTCTGTGGAAGATCAAACAAGTCAGTTTTGTTCAGAGTCAGCACTGGGCTCTGAAGAAAAGCAACAACCCAAAACCTCCCCTCTCTCTTTGCTTTTAGGAAGGGTATCAGATCCGGACCTGCCTGGGAAGGTCTAAGCTACCAAGGAAATAGAAGCTCCAAGAAAGAAGGGGCTTTCAGGCTGAGGACAGGAGCTCCTCAGGAACAGCTAGAGCCTTTCTCAGTCCCATGAGACCAACGTGCCAACACCCACCCCTGCTACACCCAAGACACAAAACAAGGCATTTAGGGAGACAAATACAAATTAGCTGCTTATATTCCTTGGATTCAAAAAGCGCTAGGAGCCTTGGAAAAGAAAATACACACTAGAGGGTGAACTGCTGGTGGGGCAGGTACAACTTGTGCAGAAACCCTTCATTTATCAGACTACCTCACAACTACTGGCCAAAGCCTGGAGTAGCTCACTGCACCCCAAGTTTCTGGGGTTTCAATATCCTTAGAGACAGAAATGAAAAAAAATGAGAAAAAAAGAAGAGGAGCAGTGCTGACCAGAAACCTGGATGACTGGGGAAAAAGAGACAGGATCTCCCTTGTATCTTCTCTGTTTACTTGAAAATCCCCGTGAAATCAGCTGGCACAGCCCAACATGCAGCGCTGTTGGTCCCACGGAGCTCCCAGGGACTCAAGGACAGAGCACATCCCACTCGAGCAGAATTTAGGGAGGTGAAGAACAGGCCAAGAGGCAGCTCTGGCACGCTGAGCCACCAGCCCGGGCACGCTCTGTCCACGTTGGTGGCTACGTGCCTGTTATGCCTAGAAAAACCCAGGCCTGTGATACTTGCTGGGGAGAGTATCTGCCCAAACCATCCAGAAAACACAAGTACGAGCTTATGTGCCTCAAAAGACACACAGGATGTCCCTAACCCACGCCCACTGCATGCTGGCCCGTGACCAACATGGAGCTGGTAAAGCTGGACGCGAGGGGGATCTGCCTGGTTCAGCATCCAAGTGACAGCAGGGTGGACCCAAGGTGGATCAGAAGGAATGAGACAGACAGCATCCTCGTGGGCTATGTCAGAAGGGCTGAAGGAAAAAGGACTTCTTGCCAGCTTGCAAACTTTTTCCTAGAATATGGAGGAAAATTCTGCCCCCAGACACCATTCACTCGCTGCCCCAAAGCACCTGTGTCAAAGGACCACAGCACCTCCCTGCACTGAGCCTAAAATCTGCCTCCTTGGGATTTTTTGGGTTTGAAACAGAGATTGCAGCTAATTTCTGAAATGGACTGTGGGAAGAACCTCACATTATCACGGATGTTGATGTCCGACCCCTTTGCAAGCAGCAGCTTCACCAGCTCAATATGCTTGTACTCGGTGGCCCAGATCATCGGCGTCCAACCTCCATCGTCCTGAGGAGGGAAAGGAGAGGGTGAGACACACGGAACGGGCAGGATGGGTTCCTGCTGGCTTCACAAGCCCCTCGGTAGCCACAGCACGGTGCGCCTTGCCCAGGAGTCACAGACACCTTCCCTCGCCAGGTCTATCCCTCCTTCGGCCCACGCTGCTGCAGGGAGAGGTCCCTCCAGGTCCTGCATCCCCAGTGTGATTCCATCCACCACGCCTCAGCAGGCTGGAGTCTATTTGCAGCTCAGCACACACAGGCAATGGATCTCCCGGGGGTTCCAACACAGCTGAGTGTCCAAAAGGCATGATGAACATTCAGCTTGTGTAAAAGCTCTTACAGAGCTCCCCGAGCAGCCTGGGGGAGCTGTCCTCCTCCCAGAACGAACCCTAATCCCGCACTGCCTCACCCCAAGGGAATGGATAAACTTGGCGGTGGCGAGTGCCAGGCTTGACCCATCCCACAGCTCATCCATGATCCCACCACCCCACTGCTTGGAGGAGCACAAGGACAACCCTCGAGCAACAGGCTCCACTAGCAAATTCAGGCTCGAGGAGAAACTGCAAACCCAGAGAGAAGGTAGGAAAGTCTCCATAAGATCAGCGGAGGGGATTGCCTTCTCTGGCAGACCGGGATGCCCATGGTTTTGTCACCCCGTAATATTTTCCAGGTGCCCCCCAGCAGCAGGACTGTATTTGAGGAACCACTGCGCAGACACGCTGGTGAGACTGGGGTCCCCAACCTGGAAGCAGCTCCTGCCCCTCGCAGAAAGGTCTCACCTGGCAGTTGACATCCATCTTCCCGTTGGAGAGGAGGTATTGAACAACGTCGTAGTGCCCCTTCTTGGCAGCCAAGTGCAGACACGTGGAGCCCTCTGCATCCTGGAGACAAGCACAGATCAAGCATTCAGGGGATGTTCCTTCCCAGCACTTCCCATGTCTGCGTGACACCAGTGACGCTTAGGAACAGCGGAGAAGTTCACAGAGGGAGCAGAGGACTCCAAAAGTCCCCGGCCCACTGCCAGCAGGGGAGAGAGCAGCAACAACCTGATGGAGCAAAGGGAGCTTCCCAAAAAATCCAAGGAGCAACCTGTGCAGAGCAGGAGACTGAGAGCACAAAAGCTATGGGAAGAGACACCTTTGCCCAGCCAAGGGAAGGTACTAACCCCAAACTCTGGCAGATCAATGCTCCTGCTTCCGAACGCACCCTCTCCAACTCTTCTCTGTGTGAAGGGGAGGCAGGAATCCCTTACAGAAGCAGAGCTTGCACTTTACATCAGAAAAGTAGCCTTTTCTCAACTCTAAATGCTCGATTTATATACAGGGTTTTTACCATGTTTTATTAGCACAAGGCCCTATCCCAGCACCTGGCAGCAGGGCAACGGGGAGTCCTGCAGAGGGGCCAGGAGCCTCCCAAAAGACCGAGTCCCCGGCGTGCCCGCAGCAGGCTGCTGAGACAGGAGATAAAAAACAACCAAAACGGTTGAAAAATGCCTTTGGGATCTGAGAATACAAGGTCTGGTGGAGATGGACAGGCTGTGAGTCATGACGGAGACACTCCCACACCACCACCAAAGATCTCGGAGCCTGATTTTTATCAGGCATTTATATCCCAAGAGCTTAGCACGTAGCAGGGTCCAGAGAGCAGGGAATAAGGAGGAAATGAAAGACTGAAACCCCAAAATGATTCCTTCCTGCCTAAGCCCCTGGAAGCAACATCGGAGGCAAGAGCTTTGGGATGGAGCCAAGCAGAACGGATGGCATGGGGCTAGGGAGCAACCCCCCCAGCAAGGACAGGAGGTTTCAGGTGAGGGGGTTACACTGTGGGGGCTTCCTGGAATAAAAAAGGGGGTTTCTGCACCTCCTTTTAAGTGCCTGTCACATCTGAATAATGCCACAGCTTTCCCTTTTCCCTTTTTCCCTAGATTACCATGAGCCAAGTGCAGCTTCTCAACCCTACAGAGAGCGTTGTTATAATTTAACGTGCAGTTTCTGCAGGTTTTGAGCGGGGCTTTTACATCCTATTAACAGGATGGAGGGCTTTGCCCCGGGTGTGAGAAGCACCCCCTGCACCCCGGGCAGGCTCCACACACACCCGCAGCAACGACCGGCCCCAGTTCTCATTGAAACAGCTGGAGCTGATTTTAAACCACAGTGATGCTGCTTTCAAAAAGATGAGTAATTTGGTGCAAGAAACTAATTAACATAATAAACCAGTCTAGACTTCAGACGTGATCTTGGGCTTCTGATTTCCTTTTGCAAGCTCAGGATTTTTTTTCCTTCTCTTTACCTTTAGAAGTGAAAAAAAAACCAACCCACCCTTCTTTTATCTTCCACATGAACAAATCAGGTGAGAGATGTCCGGATTACTCCGAGATGCTCGGGACAGAGGCCAACACGAACCCAACACATCCCGTCCTGCTCCTTCCTGGCTCAGAACCAGGCTCCCAAGGATGAGTTTAAAGGCTCGGGGTGGGCAGCACTTGGTATTTTGTGCCATGGTCCTGGCCCCACCAGCTCCTTCTCCAAAAGAGCATCCCGGCCCTGCCGTATTCCCCGGCGATGGCAGAGGAGCGTGCCAGCAGCAGCAGGTTGTAACAAGAAGCAGCTCACGTGGGGTGGGTTCCTGCTCTCCAAAATAGCATCTGATTTATGGGACTAATAAACGATCTGTCTATTTTCCAAGATTGCAAAGCAACCAGGGCATGCTAAAGGCAAACGGACAGCTGCATTTTATTGTATTTGTTTAAATTAAAGGGTAGGGTTTGAAGATGGGGTCCAATTTTGCCACCGTGGCGTGAATGCAAGAAACCGCACATCAGGCCTTTGGAAAGCAAAGCTTCCTCTGTCATTTTTGCTGGCTTGGCAAGCACCAGCCCGTTTTGAAATGTCACCCCAAAAGCTCATTATTAGAGTCCGTAGAGAAGGAAACTCTGAAATCAAACTCCTAACACACTGCAATGGATTTGTGACACTAATCCTTGGTGGCTCCGTATGAAACCAAATACCCCCTACATTTGCTGCCACAAACTGATGTAGGAAGTGGCAGCACTTGCCCCAAACTGCTCACAGCAAGGAAACCTCATCATTAAAATGACACCCCCGACACCCCCAGCCTCGCCAAGCCTTCGCACCCAACACAAGTCAGGCTGTTTCCCCTCCGCCTGCACATTCTCACCCAAGGCTTAAAACGTATCAAGAAGGAAAGAGCGGACAGAGGCTTCCTCAGGAGAAAAAGATAAGGAATAATCTGCTACCTTAGGATCTACCAGTGCTCCAGCCTTGATAAGGTATTTCACAGTTTCCAGGTGGTTGTTTTCTGCTGCTTCCATCAGTGGGGTCCTCTGGTCTTCAGAGCAGGTGTCTATATTGGCCCCAGCCTGTGAAGAGACCAAGGAAAAACAGGGACAATTACAACCAGCCCTGCTCAGCAGACAAGGGATGTGGCAGCAGAGATTAAGTAGCAAGTTTTGAAGGCAGCCTGTTTTGGAAAGCAGCACACACAGCCTGCCCTCTCTCCTCCCTTCTGCAGCCAGCAGCTGGGGCATAAGGAAGCCAACAGCTCTTGTTATCTTGTTCTGCTACTTTCTGGATACTGTTTGTGGAAAAAAAATCGGCCTCCTCCTTGTCCCTACAGCTTTGTTTTAGGTCTCTCATTTCTACAGATGCAGTGAACAAAACAACCAGCTCTTCCCAGTGTCACAAGCAGGAGGAACAGCTTGCCCATGGCAACAGAAGCAGGAGTTTTGAAAAACCTCTGGCAGTTGGCTAACTATTCCTGTTGGAGTCAACGATAACACTTCCACAGAGGACTCTGAGCACACGTTCAGCTCAACGTGGAGAGCCTTCGACCAAAATCTTACTCTTTTCCAAAACGCTACCGTGCCGTGTGTCTTGCCTGCTTTAACTCTTTGGCTTAGCTCAGTGACCCACCCAATTTTAAACCGAAATCTCATAGAGACAGCCCAATTCTTGGCAGGCCACGCAGGCACAAGGACACGTGGAGCACATCCCTGCTCACAGCGTGACACGCTGACTCAGGTTCACCTGGCACAAGGAGCTGGCCCCATGGCTTCCAGGTGCCTCCCACTGACTGCCATTTGTCTGGATTACTTTTAACCAGCTACAGCTATTTAAACCCGGACCAGAGAAGAGGCAGTTCAAGTTTAACAAGCTGGGGTCGTTCCAGCCAAATACTGTGCTACTGCAGCAGCCAGACGTCGGGGAAGAGATAAGGTGATGAAGGATTTAGGAAACAAACCAACCCTACTGATACTCAGTTCAGATTGTTTGTAATATCTTGCAAATTTTATGCCTTTTTGCTCATACGAGTCTTCACGTGCAGTAACCCAAGTGCGTGGGGGCAGCAGGGCAGGGCCACGGCTGCATCTTCAGCCAGGGCTTTGAAAGCCTCTGACTCCAGACACTGAAAGGCAACATCCCAGCAGGCTCATTTGCAAAGACAGGGATGGCATTGCTGCTTTCTCAAAAGCCCTTGAAGGTTTCCCAGCTCCACAGGGTAAACAAAACATACTCCCAGTCGCTCCAGTCGATGTACGCCAGTAGGAAAAAGGAAAATCTATTAACTGTTTTAATTCTCCTTTTTTTTTTTTGTTCTCAGCACCCCTACGCCTTTGACCACCTTCCCTCAATTAGAATCCAAATCTCAGACAATGAACCAAACTCGCAGCTTTCCTTCTCTCCTTTTCACACGTGGGACATTTACAGCGTGGAGAAAAACAGCGTTGGAGTTTCTCAGGTTTTGAGAGAAGGAAAGACAAGAACTTGCCAGTTTGTGGGCTCCAGAGCCCACCTGCCTTCGTTACAAAGAGCGAGTTGGCAGCAGCTCGTAGGTCACCCGCAGCCTGCCAGTGCGTCACCTGTGTGGCACATGTGGCACCTGCTGTGCTTAGACTCACAGGTTCCACGTGCTCCACAGTGCCCTACACTGAAGCTTCACGTGCTCGTTGCCCGGGCGGTGAAGCTCAACTTGGAGAAGAGCCTAGGAAGACAGCTTCAGTCATGTCCTTCCAGACCTCACGCTACTCTCCACCGCTCCTCCCTCAGCAAACTCAGAATTAAGGAGGTTTTTGTAATAGGGATGCTTCAGTGCTGCTTTCCAAGGGTGCTTTAGCCATGGAGAAGGGTGCTTTAGCAGGAGATCAAAAAACCACAGCAAACTGCTTGTACAGAAGGAGGTAAGTGGAGACAGACCTGAATCAGCATATGGCAGATGTCCACGTGGCCGGACTCGGCGGCAGCATGGAGAGGGGTCCTCTTACTCTGATGCTCCATTTTAAAATTAGGGTCAATTCCATCCACTGAAAAACAAGAGCAGAGACACTTTCAACCATGATTCAGAGATTACAGAAAAGCGTAACAGGAGAACCAGGTCTCAGCTAAAGGCTTTTAAGGGACAGGTTCCCAGTGCATCCTCAGCCCTTCCCACCACTCGCTACACATTCCCAGGGTAGTCCCAGGAACATTCGATATCCAACAGCTCTCAAACCAAGAGCTTCAGAAACACCATGGAATTTAATTCATTTAACAACTAAGACAGAGTTCACCACTATTACAATTCCTACACAGGCCACCTCCCTCAGATTCACGACTCCCCACCTCTCTGCCACAAAACCAACCAACACTATACAAGGATAAAAAGGGAACACAAAAATTGCTGCTTTCATTAAAGCAACACAGAAGCTGGAAACAACAAAGAGCCATTAGGAAGTTCTTTGGTGTGAGGGTGGTGAGAGCCTGGCCCAGGTTGCCCAGAGAAGCTGTGGCTGCCCCATCCCTGGA
>JAOTQQ010000007.1:10429493-10457381 GCA_026546715.1 Gallinago undulata
GTTTAGGTGGAACTTCCCATGTTCAAGTTTGTGCCCATTTCCTCTTGTCCTGTCCCTGGGCACCACTGAGAAAAGACTGGTCCTGCCCTCCTGACACCCACCCTTTAAAGATTTATAGGTGTTGATCAGATCCCCCCTCAGTCTTCTCCAGATTAAACAGACCCAAGTCCCTCAGCCTCTCCTCAGCAGAGAGATGCTCCAGGCCCCTCATCATCTTTGTAGTACTAAACCTGCGTTTCTCTTTCTGCATTTGGTGTCTTTAAAAGACCATGCTGTGGCCTTTTAAGCAGTTATTTCACCAAAATCAGTGCCAGAAGAAAACAAAACCTGAGCTCCCCAACCACAGATGGGGGGTTCCCAGTGCTCAGCACCAGGCACCTGGCCGAATGAAGCCTTCAGGATTTGTGGATTTAAATACTGCACGCTCCCAGCAGAACAGTCAAGTAACTTCCGTGGCTGACCATTAGATAAACCACTAGAGCAGAGGGCAGGAATTGCTCTACCTGCCATGAAGGCAACCAAAGCAAGGTAAATTAGAGCACTGCCCTCGGGGAAAGAATAACTGCGTTACTCCAGAAAGCGCCACGGACTCTATGAAAAATCCATGAGGCTAAAATTAAAATCCCACATACAGTCTTCTCCCCAAACGTGCACGTTCTTATTAAGTGTGCAAAATGCAATCTGATTGACTGCAGAAGCACCATCCATCCCCTATAAACAGGCACCAGCCTTCCAAATCTGCACGACTGGAGATCTGACAGAACAAAGATAGGAATTTTCCTAGTCCCAGAAGATGCCCAGACCTGAAGGACACGTCAGGGCTTTGGGTTTGATCTAAGGGGATTATGCACCCACTCTGCCCCACTGGAGGGCAAAGCAAGGTCCTACAGCTTCCAGCTCCAACCCCAACCATTGGTGATGCCACTGCTCAACGGGCCGAGTGTCACAGTTCAGTGCCTAAAGGACGTGCATCCATGTGACAAAAGCCATTATAGCACCTGGCATCACACGGCTGACCAGCAAGAGTCTGCAGAGCCCAAGGAGGGCATGGGAAGATGGACCATCTCCCTTTTCCTGCTCCAGTGGTTCCAAGACACCACAGCAATGCTATCCCGAGCTGCTGGGACAGGCTTCTTTGGGGACAAATCATCTCCATCCTCCTGCTGCCTTTTCTGGCAGCACTAATACAAATTAATAAATGCTTTAGAACAGCACTGTTTTCTGCAGACTGAGTTCCTGTACAGCATAGGGATCCTGCAAGAAGCACCATGGCCAACCCACCGACTGCAGGAGCTCGTCACCCAACAGTCCTACCTGACCATGGAACTAAAGAGACCCCCACAAAGAACTAATTTCTGTGAGGAGCTACAATGCTCAGTAAGATGTGGTAAGCCAAGTAAGCCAGTCTGGTTTCCACAACCAAAATCATCTGGTCTGGTAACTGGAAAAGAGGAGTTGCCATCCAAGGCTAAGGAACAACTCCACTTGCCTTCATGCTCAGCCTCCAACTTGCTGTTCCATCAATGTGTAACAGGACATGTCTGCAAGTGATGAAGAGGGGCCTGGAGCATCTCTCTGACGAGGAGAGGCTGAGGGACTTGGGTCTGGTTAGTCTGGAGAAGAGAAGGCTGAGGGGGAATCTGATCAACGCCTATAAACACTTAAAGGGTGGGTGTCAGGAGGATGGGGCCAGGCTTTTTTCAGTGGTGCCCAGGGACAGGACAAGAGGGAACGGGCACAAACTGGAACATGGGAAGTTCCACCTAAACATGAGGAGGAACTTCTTTCCTGTGAGGATGGCAGAGCCCTGGAAGAGGCTGCCCAGAGAGGTGGTGGAGTCTCCTTCTCTGGAGGCATTCAAACCCACCTGGACACGTTCCTGTGGGACCTGCTTCTGGGTGGCCCTGCTCTGGCAGGGGGTTGGAGTGGATGATCTCCATAGGTCCCATATCATATCATATCATATCATATCATATCATATCATATCATATCATATCATTCTGGGAAGCCTGGCTACCTTCAGCAAGTCTTAGCTACATGAAGTGCACACTTACAAGCATTGGTGAATAGACACATTTCAACATATATTTACATTTTTGCTGGAATATGGCATGTAGATGGGGATGGGAACACAAACTAGAGACAGCAGAAACTTCACAAGGGAGAAATACTGAATAAAAAGGCCTCCAGAAGCTCTTCATCATCACCAGAGAGGCAAAGAAACGCTTGTCCTGACATGACCTTTTCATCTCCCCTTTCCTATTATTAAAAAAAAAGTTTCACTGCAAGCCTGCTAAAATATTTATTTCAAATACACTTCGTGGCAACGAGTTGTCTTCTTCAAAATGCTGTTCAACAGCTTTTCTGCTCCTGTGCACTGCGAGTGCAAGGGAATAAAAACTTAAAATCAGTATTTCTCTAAAACTTTACAACTTGAGAATATTCATTCCTTCTAAATAGAGCAAAACTATGTTTCCTGTATTCCTATGTATTTTCCCTTATGGTCTTCTGCCTCCCAGGTAGATACCTGAAGTTGATACCAACTTGAAAGAAACTTCAGTACAGGTGTATCTCCCAGGAACTGGTTAGATTTTAATAACATAAGGAATTTAAGACTCAGAAAATTACGCAGATACTTATCCCCACGACTCCAGGTGGCAAAGAATAATCAGTAATATATTTAAATCACTTCTCTGAATTAACAGCTCATTGAGAGCAAGGAAGAGTTCCCAGCCCTCCCACCTCTCCCCACGCTCAAGCAGACCCTCTGCAGAAGTTTCAGATCCAATATCAAACACTGTTGTTCAAAACTGGATTAAAATCCATAGAATCATAGAATGGTTCTGGTTGGAAGGGACCTTAAAGATCATGAAATTCCAACCCTCCAGCTGCGGGCAGGAACACCTCCCACTAGACCAGGTTGCTCAAAGTCCCTATTCCCATGAAGAGGAGAGAATCTTGAGGAACGAGGGGAGAAGCTCAGTCAAACGGGATGAGGACACCCCATCTCATATTAGGTGTCTAAAAGACATCTTGAACTCCAGGGTGCCCCAAAGCCACCACTGCAACCAACAGAAAGATGACAGCTCAGAAAGCAGAGTCTGACTTCAGACATCTATCTTGGGATAAACTAATCACGGCCCGGACAGACTGTCACGTGTAAGCAGAAATGAGCTGGACTAGCTCAGAATTAGAACCCCTAAATTAGGCAAAATGAAAACCACCTCTGCTCTCCCAGCCCAGACTCCTGCAAAGCTGGTTCCTCTCCGCTGCCTTTGCCCTGTGGGGTTTCCAGCCCTTCCAGCAGAGCCAGACCTGGCTCCAGTCCTGCCCTGGGGCTGGGTCCAGCCTGGCAAAACCCTCCTGTGGGCAGAGCCTGCCCAACACATGTGCTCCAGTCCCTGCCAGCCATCCCTGGCCACAGCCAGAGACAAAAGGGGATGAGGAGCCACCAGAAACTTTCCGTACACGGGCAGCCAGAGGATCAGCTCAAAGCTCTGTAATATTCTGAGAAGGCTCTGAAAAAAATAAATAAAGTCTGTAAAATATATATTAAAAAAATAAATAAATTCAGATCTCACTGCTCAAGGAGACAAAATAAGAAAAATGTGCATGTGTTATGAGCTCTTACACTCCAGGCCAAAATGCAATCATCACTAGAGCTGAGGGGAAAAAATTTATTTAAAAAAAAAATAAATGAAAAAATCACAGAATCATATAGGGTTGGAAGGGACCTATGGAGATCACCCACTCCAACCCCCTGCCAGAGCAGGGCCACCCAGAGCAGGTCCCACAGGAACGTGTCCAGGTGGGTTTGGAATGTCTCCAGAGAAGGAGACTCCACCACCTCTCTGGGCAGCCTCTGCCAGGGCTTTGCCACCCTCACAGGAAAGAAGTTCTTCCTCATGTTTAGGTGGAACTTCCCATGTTCCAGTTTGTGCATGTTCCCTCTTATCCTGTCACTGGGCACCACTGAGAAAAGCCTGGCCCCATCCTCCTGACACCCACCCTTTAGGTATTTATAGGCATTGATCAGATTCCCCCTTATCTCCTCTTCTCCAGACTAAACAGACCCAAGTCCCTCAGCCTCTCCTCGTCAGAGAGATGCTCCAGGCCCCTCATCATCTTTGTAGCCCTCTGCTGCACCCTCAAGCAAATAATCCCACATGCAAATGCACTATTTCTGATCTGGAAATTTTATACATTTTTCTGACCATCCTGGTGCTGAGTAATGGTAGAGGTGAGAAACCCCAGTGTCCATATCTCACAAGGCATTTTCCATGCGTTCCCAGTGCCCCCAGCAGAGCCACGAGGCTGCAGCTGCCACAACAGAAACATCAAACTCTGAACTAAGCAAAGAAAAGCTCATGATTCTGAAGTGCAGTAGAAGTACTGCATACATTTATATTTATATATATGCACATTTCACAGATGTTTTACCCTAAGCACTTTGCACATCATCTATAAAACACCCCAGATAACACAGTCATTTATTCAATACCCAACTGTCCTCCTGGATAAATGTTTAAAAGAGAGAAAAGCACCTGCTCATAATCCTTGTGTTACAACTGTTCCCTCCCCCATTCCTCCTCAAAGTCAAAAAAAAAAAAAAAAAAAAAAGAAAATTGTTGAGCAGAGGGAAACCCAGCTGACATGACAAGGATGACAAGGAGATGGGGGCTGAAAGCCCCATTTTGTACAGAGCAGGGAAAACCAGTGGCTGGAGCTCCCGTACCCACTGGAAGGGAAAGCACCACCTCTATCACTCAAGCCAAAAAAGCAGAGCATTTTCAAGCCAAGAAATTAAAAGAATTAAGTGTTTCAGGCCAAAGCTCCTCTCTGGGGTGAGTTATTGATGGTCTTTTCTTCCCTCCACCCTTTTAAATCCATGAAGGCGGGTGATATCCGTCCAAAAGCCCGGGCCTGTATGTCCAAAACAGAAGTGCCATTCCTCATTCCTCACCCTGCTGCGGTGTCACCGCTTCTCATCGCCCACCAACCACACCAAGAGTCAAAACAAGGGAAGGAAAGAAGAAAAACCAGGAACAAGTCCTGCTGTGAATGCTCAATGCTGAGACACATAGGTCGGGTAAATGAGATCCAGCATCTCGCCAATGGGGCTGCCTGCAAATACCGGTGGAGACTCCAAGTCCTTTGCCATGGATTGGGTCCACGGTGTCACAGCGACGGCCACGGGGCCCCGAGCCATCTGTGACCAAGGGACACTCCTGCTCTGGGGCTGCCAGGCTCTGAGCACATTTCTGCTGTGCAGGGAGCAGGGCTCTCACACGTGAGGAGCACCTGGGTGCACATCTGGGTGAATATCTAAGATACCTAAGCATCGTTCTGCTCTGTCTGGTCTCCTGGCCGTCAGTCTCAGCAGGGGAGCCCAGTGCTGAGCATGGCAGGGCAAGGAGATGATTCTTTTTCTCCTTTTAAAGCAGCCATCTCTGCACCTGGGAACACGAAGGTTGCAGCTGCAGCACCTTCCTCGCTCATGGCAACTTCCTCTCTGCAGTAAGAGGGGAAAAAAAAAAAACAGAAACAAAAAAAGAATAGAGAAAAAGGCCCCTTCATGAATTTAAAACCCTGACACTCTCTAAAAGCAGCGTGAAGTTTATTTGACAGCAAAGTGACTGTGCGCGTCTCACACAGCATCGTTGCTCTTGTAAAAAAGAGCTGCCAGGGATGAAGTGACACCGAGGCGAACGGAGAACTTCGTTACCAACTCCCTGCTCCTGCCTCAGTGGAACTTTCCATCTCTGGGGCTGGGGAAGGAGAAAAGGAGTGGTTTGCCTCAAAAGACCAAGCGAGATGCAGCACTGAGTCAGGAGCTGTGTACATTAGGAGCAGAACTGAAATGACTTGCAATTCTTGTAAAGAAACAAACCACTTTGTAATTAGTTTCTCTCTGAGTCAGGCTAAAGACAATGTGGCCTAATAAAACATGAGAGCAACTTTTTTTCCGCTCATCTCTTCCATCTCCCTGCCCCTTTCAAAGGGAAAGATGGACCTAAACTCACACTCACATGTAAAACTGAACAGGAACCTTTCCCCACAAGCAAGGAAACAAAGTCTCACCCACAGCTTTTTTTCTGCCTGTATTGAGCAATTTTACACTGAAGGGGACACCGGGTCTAGCGAACAACTCACACGGGGCTTTACCCAGGCTGGGACTCAACCCTAGAACTGGAAATGAAAGCACTTGCTGGAACACGCAAAGATCTCGTTTCCACAGATGTTGTGTTTAAATTTATAGTTCAATTATTTCTCTTTACCAGTGTCAGGGCGAAGCCAGAAGAAGACATCCCAGCTGGTCACAACACTGCATTTCTACACCACCTTCCACTTGAGGAACAAAGAATAAAACATCACACCTGCCCATCCAAGGACCTCCTACCTCCAGGGTGCTCCCCGAGAGCACCCACCCAGCTCCCTGCCCCAGAGCTCATCCCCTGGGGCAGCAGCCACTGAGCTGTCACGAGTGACGGGCTGGCACACCGAGGACAACCAAGAAAGGGGATGCAGTGCCTCGAAACAGCAGATTACGAACTAGGGCAGCTCAGCTGTTGCCCCACACAAGTATGAGCATTCTGTGCAACTGGAGATCTACATGGAGATCTCCAACATGATGACCTTCACCAGTGGTGGGGCCAGAGAGCAGTCGCAGGCACTACTGCAATGGTGACAATGTGCCCTGCTGGGGGGGACAGACCCCTATATCTCATTCAAGGCTGCAAACTACCTAAGTTTCCTGGCTCATCTTGGACATAAAGAAAGTACAGTACATAAAGAAAGCGCACGTTCCTAGCTCATGTCCAGCTTTTCACCCCTCAGCACCCCTAAGTCCTTCTTAGCAGGGCTGCTCTCCATCCCTTCATCCCCAGCCTGTGCTGGTACCAAGGGTTGCCCCGACCCAGGAGCACTTAGCCTTGTTGAACCTCATGAGGTTCACACGGTCCCACCTCTCCAGCCCACTCAGGTCCCTCTGGATGGCATCCCGTCCCCCAGGCATGTCACCCCACCACTCAGTTTGGTGTCATCCACAGACTTGCTGAGGCTGCACTCAATTTCACTGTCTGAGTCAGTGATGATGACGACATTAAACAGTGCTGGTCCCATTCTCCTTGATAAAGGAAAAGGATTGTTCAAGTTAAGAGAGAAATCTCAAACTTCAGGGTGCTTTTCCAGCCCACGTATCCCAGATCCATAGGGTTTCACCTATCCCTGAGTCCGGAAACAGGGCTCAAAGAAAGTATTTCATGCCCTCTTGCAAGTCTGCTGTAATGATTCCATGTTCACGCAACAGTCAAAAATGTGAATTCTTTGCCAACACTAAACACTGTTATTAACAGAATTTAGGGACATTAAGTAATCGAACTCCTGTGACAATCCCAGCTGGGTAACGAAGGTCAGTGAAGAACACCACAGATACAACAACAACCATGCAAACCATTGTTTTACACACGTGGTATGCTTGGGAAGAGAAGGACACAATCTGAACAAGAATGGAGAGTATGCAGTTCACATCTTAGGACCCCTCTTTCCCCAGTAACGGAACTGGACAATGACCTGAAGTGGGTGGAACATGAAGCCTCGAGACTGGTCCTGCACAGGGAGAGTTCTCAGCTTCCTTTTGACATGCAGTATTTGCTCTAAGTCAAAACCAGTCAAGACACACAAGGCACAGGAACATCTCTCTTCGCACCCTCCTTCTGGATTTTTACCTCCACAGACTCCTGACACTTACCTTAAGATCAAGCAAGAGCTAAATAAACCAGCTTTATACTCCCGAGCCAAGCAAGGTGAGGGATCAAAGGGAGTCTCCTCCCAGAGCAAGGTGACCTCACACCGACATCTCAGGCTTCATCTCTGCTCTGCTCAGACCAGAGGTCCACATGCCACCGGTGTCAGCACCAGCACTCATGTGATCCCAGTTAATATGCAAGCGTCTGATGCAGCATTCAATATTTTGCCTGTTCTGAGCTTTACTTTCTAACCACAGCACCTTGACAAAACATTATGCCAGGCAGAAGAGAAAAAAAAAGCAATGCTCTACTTGCACACATCTAAATTAAGTCCAAAATTTTGTTTCTAGCTAAAACTAGGTATTCTGATGGGGTCAATTCAGTGCTTTTCTAATGCGCTATTATGGAAAGAAGAACAAAAATACAGCAAATCCCTGCAGAGCTATGAGAAGTAACTACCCAAGGAATAATAAAAGCCATGGAAAGAAAAGGAGGAAGGAGGGAAAGATAAAGGGTGGTTTTGTTTTGGTTTTTTTCCCTAATCCCATTGACACATTTATTAAGCCCTCAGATTTGTGCATGTGCGACTCACAGGCAACCACGCAGGAAAGACTTCATCAAATTAACATGTGCACGGCATCCTGCAAAGTAAAAGCCAGAAGGATCAAGGCAGAAGCCACGAAGCATCCCACATGGCCAGGGAGTGTGGAGCGTCTAACCCCACCGGCCACCCCGCAGCCACCAGTGCCTGTTTTGTAGCAACAGAGAAACTTGCAGGAAAACAGAAAGTTCACTTTAACAGAGGGAGGAAAAGGGCTCGGTCGTGGAGCGGTGGGGATCAGAGTTCAGTTAAAAGCAGGCACGGGGAGGAGGTTCAAAGGAACCCCTCTGCGCTTCACGGCCACACCAAAGCAGAAGTGAAAATCAGGTATCGTTCTGGAGGTGGGTGGCGATGGAAGGACTGAAAAGCAAATTTGCATCTTGTGGGGAAGATCCCCGGGCAGATTAAACACAGGAGAAAGGAGCCACTCTGTGAGAGCACACCCGAGACCCCAGGGGACAGAGGACATCTCCAGGCCCCCAGTTTCGTTCCCATCAGGTGCCAACCTCACAAACAAGGACCAGCCCTCGACCGAAGCAGGTGCTCACCTTCCTCCTTGTTGTTGGTGATATCTTTCAGCAGCTCAGTCTTCATGCAGGTGTCTTTCCTTGTCTCTCCCTTACTCAGCACTGTTCGCTGTGGGGAAGGGGGGGGAGAGAAGGGACAGGGGAGGGAAAAGAAAGATCATGGTTTAGCTCAATGCTCGTAGACACAGCACATTTAAAAAGAGACAATCATGGACACATCCTGTTTACATCAGGGGCAAACCTCATTCTGCAAAATAAGGCTGCCAGGAAACTGCCACCACGGCACAGGTCAAAGATAAAAAACCGTCACGGCTGGTCCCAGCTGAGGGCCCGTCCCGCAGGAGAAGTGGAGGGTCTTCAAGCTGAGACCTCACACATCTCAGGTTAAGGTGCAGACAGCCTTTCCCAGCACAACATGCTTGGGAATCCAGCTGGGCACATGTGGACAGGCGCGGATTAAAATGGTCACGAAAGGCTTCTCAAGGAGGTGACCCTTATTCCCCCCAACCTACTCAGGGTTTGGGTGGGGGAAGGCAAATCAAACTTCTCATGACACATCGTTCATCCACATTTACAGCCCGAGCGTGCTTTTGGTGGCTTTGGTTTTTTTGCAGCTCATTCAAATGTAACTTACAAAATGCAAACCACCAGCGAGCAACAGCCAACTCCTCATTCATAACACCCATGTTTATTAAAGTTAATGAGCTCTATTTTTAATTCTATAGAAAGTAATTTTTCTTTTTTTCCCCTCTCTTTTTTTTTAATATTTTTTTTGTAAAAAGGGAACACCTGCTCTTCTCCTGCCTTTCACATGCCTGGAGTCATGATGCTAGATCAGGTTTGCAGCCTTAAGACCTTCCCTTTCTCTTTTTTCTTTTTTGAAGTAGGAAGACACATACAAAAAGGAAAAAAAAAAAGCTACCAAAACAAAAGGAAAAAGGTATAAAACCCCCTGGAATACACAAAGAGATGGGGTCCTTTGACACAGCTCAGTGTTTAAGGGGAGATGGTGATGGCCTTGTGTGATGGGGAGGCGGCGATGTCCCCCTCGGCCGGGTGCAGGGCTCACCTCGCTGCCTGAGACGCGGGAGGAGAATAAGCCCCGTTTCAGGCCAACTGGTGCAGGCCAGCAGGGAGAGCAGATGGTGCCCGCAGCCATGCAAATCACCAGGTTTAAAGTGCACTGAGTGATAAAGAAAGAAAAAAAAACAACCACCCCAACCTGCCCATCTCCCATAGAGCAACCGAAAAAAGGTAAGAGGCACAGACGAAGGCCGGTATCAGCCCCAAAACCATTCCCCACCAGCAGCTTGCCCTTCCCCGCACTGGTTTCTGTCTGAAGCTGGTGGGAGATGAGCATTGGTGTTGCTATTGCTCTTACCAGCCACCCTCTCATCTTTGTTTCCAAGTGGACTCAGCTGTAACACCAAGTTATCACAGTGTGGGGTCTTCCTTCCTTCCTTCCAATCTCAGCAGGCCCCCAACCCATGCAGACCAAGGAGGGCTCATCTAGCACCAGGCCCCTGCCCCTGGGCCACCACAGCACCTGCGGGCCCACCCTGTCCTATACCTAAACACCACCACCAACACAGCTGATGGGAAGGAGGAACCTCAAAGGGAAAGCCTCCACCGCCTGCCCGCACGGACCTCAGGGCATCTTCAAGGATTGCCCCTCCAGTGAGGAGGAGGAAGGTGGCTGTGGGTGGTTGCCTGTCCCCGAGCACCAGTAAACACCAAACATGGCCACGTCTAGATGCTCTTAGCAGGAAGGAACCTGCGCCCCAAGCGCACCACCTTCAGATTGTGAGAGACACACCAAGAAGCAAGCTGTGAGCATCTGAAACCCCAGCTCAGCCAACTGATGAGACAGCCTGAACCAGGACATCCCCCCAGCAGACACACTGGCCAACAGCTTCCATCAAGAAACGATCATAAAAGCACAGCCCAAAACTGTAACATCAATCAGCTTATTTTTTTTAATGTGTTTATTTGCTAAACCAATAATATATATATATCCCTGCTGCAAACATCTGCTTTTAAGCCCTACCTCTCCTGTACCTGGACTCCTTGTAAAGAGACAATAACTACATTTTCCTCATGGACTTACCCCGCTGCAAGACTAATGCAAAGAGAACTGCGGAGAGCAGTCCCGGGCCCTCGCCACAGACACCAGCAGCAGATAAAGAGCCTCTGTTTAACAGGGACCAGCCTGTTCTCCCAACCTTTGTTGCAACAAGGAAAAGTCTTGGTATTCCTGCTATTAAACTGACTCATACAGAAGCCCCGGGATTTTCAGCAGGTCATTTTTACCCATTCGATTCTTAGGGTTTTTTTTTTTTTAATTTTATATGCAGCAAACCCACTCCACAAATCTCCCATGCTCTCCCTTCGGCAGAGGTGTTGCTGCTGCTGAAAAAAAAAAGCCACGGCAGGAACCCTGGAGTCAATCAGACCTCGACAGTTAACAACCACCCTCCCTCCTCACTGCAATTACCAGGGGCTCAGGGCTGCCCCGAGTCCTGGCTGGCAGCAGAAGCTCTTCAAGCAGATTTTCCGACGCCAAGAGAGGCCAGAGAGAAATTACAGCTGTTCCCTGAAAGAGTAAAAAAGCTTGGTGCCAAGGCGAGGTGGCACCTGACGGGCTCTCTTGGTCCCCTATCAGAGACACATCCCCCGTCAGCAGCTTTACAACTTCCATGCCTTGCTCTGAAACAAACAAAACTCAGCATCCAAGTAGAAAATAAAATAAGAATCATCATAAAAAGAGCCAACTGCGAATTTTGGAACATTTGGACCAAAAGGAAGCTACAGGAAGCGCTCGAAGCCTGTTCCCCCCAGGCTAGTGTTCTCCCCTTGATGCTCCATCACCACCCAGCACCCAGGGGCACCCACCAGGCACACCCCCCCCACACCCCATTCATTCCCACCGGCCCACGGCTCCACCCAGCCAACTTCATAGTAACTTCACCCCAAGTGTCAATACCTCCATTGTGTGTGTGTGTGTGTGTTGGGTTTGGGGTTTTTTTTCCCCCCTCCCTGAAATTCAGAAATTCAGAGCGAACGTCCCTTTCTGCTCCCACTCCCCATGCCCAGGCGGATTGGCAGGGAAACCCTATACCCACCCTCCCCGCTGAGAAATGTCTGCTCCTGCAGCAGTCCCAACAAAAGCCAACTGCCAAGCACGGGCTGCTTCACAATAAAAGTCTCACCCTCGCCATTATTTTTTCCTTTTCCTTCCCCCCCCCCCCCCGCCCCTTCCCTCCTTTCCTGCAGCCGTTCATTCCCTCGCCCACCCCAGACTGATTATTAACCTTCCGTGGACAGAGAGCCTCCATAAAGAGTACAGGCCACCAGCAGCAAAGCCTTATCCCCCTCCCCAACCCTTTTATTTTTAGGTTTCAAGGGGAAGGAAAGAATTATGGCATCTGAAGAAAGACTGGTTTAAGTCCTTGAAAGGGCTTGGAAAGCCATGAGGATCCAAGCAGAGGAGCTACTGCTGGTTTAGTTTCTCCTCTCCACCTCTGTCTGAAAGAAAATAGGCTTCCTCTCCTCCGTGAGGTGTTTAGAGGGAATGGAAGATGGGTCAGATTGGCCAAGGAAAGGCTCTGCAGCATTTCTAAGCAGATGACGACTAGAAACTACAGTGGTGCCTTTAAAATAAAAAAAAAAGCCCACCAAAAAAAAAAAAAAAGAAAAGAGAAAAAGAGCAAAGCTGGGAAACACAGAAAGAGCTTTCTCAGCTTCCTCCTTGGCATTTTCATCAGCCCACCGGGCTGCCCTGCACAAAGGTCCACACAGGTTTTACAGGCAAAGACAATACACGCACAGTGCAACTCCAACCCGTCGCAGCTTACCAAGCCCCAGAGAGCAGTGAGTTCCATCATGGCCCAGAGCAGGAAGGAGCAGAGGTTGACGCATTAAGATGTCTACCTTCACCAGGGGTGGGTTTTTTTTCTTTTTTTTTTTTTTTCCTTTGTCTTAAGCATCAATCATGTAGAACCTGAGGCTCTGCAGCAGCGTTGTTCTGATGGGAGCCCTGCAGCTGAAGCAGGTCAATATGAAGGAGGGTTGGGTACAGGAGGATCCCTCTGAACCTCTTCTCACTCCCACCCAGGGCAGCGGTGGCACCAACACCTCTGCCCAGGACCCGGTGGGACAGACAGGATTGACCCAGCCAGGAGGTGGACACCAAGCCCTGGGAGGTGGACACCAAGCCCTGGGAGGTGACACTCTGGGCATGGCTCCCCAGTGAGGGACTGGGGCACGTGTCCCAACGCCAGCTCCCCAGGATGTCACCTCCCACGGCGAGGCACAGGATCTGCAATACACACTGTAGCAAGGCACAGCTCTCAATAAATGATGCAACACCAGCAGCAGATTCTCATTCACTCGTTTTTTTTTCCTCCCTTTTTGTCCTAAAAAAATAATAAATAACACAACCCGAGCCAGCTTGCTCATCATAACCTTTGCCTCAAAGAGAAGACAAACATTTTCTACTTTAATTATATAGGAAGCAAACATGAAAGAAACACTTGTAGGAAGAGAGTGTTTCTCTTGTAGGGACGTGAAGGCTGCTCTTTTCAGATCTCAGGGCTGCTCGGGTCCTGCTGGGCACGGGCAAGGGCTGGGATCACCGGTCATGGGGATGGTGACCACGGGCCTGTCATTAGAAGCAGCAGCATTTGATTTGGAGAAGGAAGGACACATCACCAAGAGCGTACCTGGCCTACAAAGCACTCACCTGTCTCAAAGCTCCTTTTTCTTAGAGTTAATGCCACTTCCTTATAAGCCTCCTGCAATCATGTGAACATGGAATTTTATCTGCAGCTCACAACAAGCACTGCCCTCAGCCTGAAGTTTGTCCCCAAATCAAATTCTTTGCAATTCTTTTGTCTCCTTGAATGCCTTTCATCCAGACTCCTAAGAGAAAAGAAACGCTTCCTTCTCTGCCCCCATGTCCTGTCTCCGATTCCGGCCGCACAAATCAGCTCCCGAAACAGGGGGAAGGGTAGAAACGAGGCACAAGTCCCTGCACGCAAGAGCTGGGAACAAGGAGACACGTGCACGAAACACAACAGGACTGAAAGTGGCTTCTCAGGAGCCAACGCGGTCCACGATGGCACAAAGGCTTCAGGCGAGGGAGGTTCACAGAGCCCGTGCCCCCCTGTAAAGGGGAGATGGATTTATGCCTCCTCACTGCTTCCACGCCGAGAACTGTCGTACCCATCGCGCTGTGTCCCAGTGGAGTTAAAGCCAGCGAGACCTGTGTGTGCAGGCGAGTAAATCCAGAGCAGACAAAGGCATCTCCTCCTTCCCCGGGCCGAGGGTAGCAAGAAGTACAGCCACCCCCTGTGAGGCCGGGAGCGGAGGAGGGGGGAGGAAACCCCAAAATGGAGACCAAGATTCATCACCACCTCTAACAGAAGCAAACCAACCGCTTCAGAAATAGCCAGGTCCCCCCCAGGAAGGCTCAGTCAGGACAAAACCTGGCACCACGAGGAGCCTGGAGCAAGCAGGTTGCAGGGGGAAGGCAGCGCTCACCCCTGTTGATAGGGCTCAGGCACCTCTTCATCCTCCTCCACACTCCTCTTCCTCCCACCCTCAATGCACCGCGGCCAGCGAAGCAGCCCCCTTTTGCCCATCCCCAGGACGGCAAAAGCCCCCCACCATGGGCTTTCCCGGGGAGCTGGAGGACCTCACTTGGGCTGCCCACCACCACCTCCAGGTGGGCCACCTCCAGCCACCCAACGAGCCAGGAACGGGGAGAGGGGAAAGGGAGGGGAAGAAGACAATTAAACAACCAAACAACAACAACAAAAAAGAAAAGATGACAAAAAAAACCCCAACACTCTTCATAAAACTTGCACCCTCGGGCCTGTCCCTCTAACAACTACAGCAGAACCTCACCAAGGCTTTACCCTCCTGCCGGGTGAGAGCGTGACACCGGGCTGGCCCAGCACCCCCAGTCCTGGAGGTGGGAGATCCTCATCCCCTCTCCTCCATGGCCTACGGGCTTCGGCCCCGGCCTGGGGCCTGGTTTTTCTGCTCTGTCATTAAAGAGTGGAGCTTGGTCTCTCTTCTTTTTTTTTTTTTCTTCCTCCCCCCCTCTTCAATCCCAAGAATTGCAGGGAATTAGATCATCTTTCTGGGCTCACCTCCCCCTACAGGCAGCTCCCGAGCATGCTCAGCTCGGCCTGGCGCTGCCATTTCATAACGGCATTGTTTACAGACACAGCCTGACCTGCCATTTTTTGACAGGAGGAGAGGGAGAGGAGCGGGGCCTTCCTCGCCCCCCTGCCTTCGCCGCTCCCCCAGCCCCTCGCCATAAAAAAACCACCCATAAATAACCCCCCCTCCCTTCCCGAAGAGGGAAATGGCAAAAGTGAGGAAAGCAGCCAGGCTGCGGCTTTGTGGTGGTGGTTTTGTTGGTTTTCTTCTTGTTTTGTTTTGTGTTTTTTTTTGTTCTCCTTTTCCCCCTCCTTGATTTTTGGGTCGAAATCCACCTGTTTTTGGAAGGAGGAGGTGAACCCCTCTGGGGACTGGGGGGGAGTGGGGTCTGGCAGAGCACGATGTGAAATGCCAGCTGTGATTTTTTAGCTCCTTCAAATCACCACCGTACTTCAATGTCACCTAAAAAAATAAAATAAAATAAAATCTAATACCCAGCCCAGTCTGCCATCCTCCGTCAAGCCTTCCTCTGCGAGGGAGAGCCTTGGAAAGATGGTATTTCCCTTGAATAAACAAGTTGGCTTAGACCCAGCACATACAGTTTTTTCCTTTAAATGCAAACCAGAGTATTTTTGCAGGCAGACAGGAAAATGAGGAGAGGAGGAGGGGAAAAATTCCTCATTTAACACCAAGAGCTCCATGAAAAGCCTCTACGAGGTGGCTCCGAGCCCCTCCACGTTCCGGGTCCTCTCCCCGTCCATCACTGATCATACTTTACAGGTGAAAGCAGCTCTGACTTATGACGGAGGGAAAATGCCAGAAGAGCTGGAGGTTTCCTCATCCTTGGAACAAGGACAAGTTGTGAGAAGCTTCCTTTGTGAGAGGCACGGCATGGCAGCCTTGCAGGGAAGGCACCTCAGACCTTCTTAACCCCCACCACGTCCACCAGTCTTCCCCCTCCTCATGGGGACCAAAGGAAGATAAATAAATTATCTGCTTTGGGGAAAGCAAGCTGTTACGTTGGATCCCAGAATATTCTTTTAAAAAGCTTGCTCTACATCTTTCCCCCCTCCTCTGATTCTTTTTTTCTCCCCTCTTTTTAAAGGACACTTTCCAAATTAGCTTGTACAGTCTGTGAGCTTCGCTCCGGCTGCTTTCCTGACTCTAAATCCTGGCAGGCATTGCTGCCCGGCCTCCTCCTCCTCCTCTGCCCTCCTCCAGGACCAACGCCACCGTACAGCAACGCCAGACATTTCCTCCTCCACCCAAGCGACTAAGGAGCTCACACAGCCACGGGGAGGGACGGATCCCACGGGACCAAGGGAATCACCAGGGGACATCAGGGTGTCCCCCTGCAAAGAGGGGTTTGGTGTCAAAAACTCTTGTGTTCGCAGGAGTCCAAAATAACTGACTGGAAATGGTCGTTAAGGGTTATAAATTCCAGATTCATTTCCAACTCACTGGCATTACATGTTGCTGCAGGAACAGATGGTCCTCCAAGCCTCGGGAGCGGGGAGTGTGCTGCCAGAGCCCCCAGCCTTTCGGCTACGCCAAAAGCAAGGCAGCCATTCCTCAACTGGGAGCAGGAAGGAGAGAAGGAAAAACTTCAGGGAAAAGCAGCAAAAAGGACAACAAAGAGGAGCAACAGGAATCAGTCCCCCAAACCAGCTGGCCAGGAGGGTGAAGCTCCTTAAAACTCCTTGTTTACCTGAATACAACAGCTCCCTGCCATCGCACGAGATGCACATGGTCCCCTTTCCTGAGGAGGTGGCACCGTGTGGGGAGAGGTCAGGGAAGATGGGCTCTACCGTGGGGAGAGGGAGCCCCAGCCCGAGCCCCCAGGTCTGGGACCTGATCCTGCCCACCCGCACCTCTCCTTCCAGGCCCAGGGGTGGTCTGGTGAGGGTACCATCAACAGAAAATACATCCCATGTGTGCCACAGAGCCCAGTTCTGTCCAAACGTCTTCTTGGGAAGAGGGGAAGAGCTTGTGGTGGCATTTAAAAGCCAGTTAAATACATGAAGAGGGGAAAAACAAAAAACACAAAACCCCAAAGCCCCGTTTTGAAGCTCTTAACCCTTGGTGGAAAGCAGCGTGAAGCCCAGACCTTGGGTTTCTTTCTTCCCTCCAAAGTAGGTCAGGCTTCTCAGCGTCTCTCTGCAGATGCTTTCAACAGGCACCAGCCGGCAGGGACAGAGCACGGGGCTGTTTTCGGCCAGCTGTCACATCGGTGTCACCACCATGCACGAGCACACGTTGCATACCTCAGCAGTTTTTTTTTCTGGGAGGTTACTTGTTTTCTCAGCCTTCATCAAACCCAAAGCACATCTCTGTCCCCTGGATGGGAGCTGATCAGGCAGCACGTCAAGGCCTCTGCTCCTCACTCTTAAGAAGAAATCTCGTTTCTCTCCCCATGACTTCTTCTGATGCCTTTTCCTTTAGGACACATCTTCTAGATGATGAATAATGAGCATATTTATAGTCCAATGGAGACACGACAGACGTTTTGATTAGGTATTGCAGACAGTCCTGTAAACTCTCTAATCTTTTAAATGCCATCTTCACGTCTCAATCCTTGATTGAAAATGCAGTATCATGTCCACACTGCAGTTTCAGGGGTCTCCCTCGAGCCCAGCAAGCTCTGGTTGGTGTTCTCCCCACTGGCAAGGGTACCCAGACACACACACCCCCCCTGCCATGGCCATGGGACCTTTGATGTCCACCCCAAGTCCCACCAAGCCAACAGAGCTGTCTGCATGTAGCACAAGCGACAACAAAAAAAAAAACCCAAATCCCAACCACCCAAGAGCAACACAGGGCCGGGGGTCTGAATTTTAGGCAACTTTAAAAATAAGCTGCAGACATGGGCCTCCTGCCATGAAATCAACCACGGATGTTTCCTTTTAATCAGCTGTTCCTTTGGATTGCAAGCTACTATTTAAAAAAAAAAAAAAAAAAAAGAAAAGAAGAGAGAGGGGAGGAAGCTACCCCAAAACAAAAAGGACTGTTTCCTCCTGGTAAAATAATGTTTTCTCTTGCCTGCACACAGAGCAGCGAGCTGTAGGCTTGCCTGATGCAAGCTGGATGCAGAGGCTGTCAAGAGAGACCTGGCGAGGAGGTGCCATGTGGCCACAGGCCCTCTCCTCCCCTTTGGAAGCTCAGTCTTCGAGCAGCTCGCCCACCCCAGGCTTTGCTCCTCTTGCCTACAGGAGCTGCAAGCAGGGAGGGCTCCTGGGAGAATCAAATTTTCCAGAAACTTCACACTTCAAAAAAAAGTTTTAGAAAGCACCAAAAAAACCAACCCCCAAACGAACAAAAAAAAATTAAAACAACCCCAAATCCAACCCCCCAAACAAGCCTCCCCATCCCAGAAGACACATAAAAGACCACCCGGACGCAAGGAGACAAAGCCCGAGCTCTCCCGGAGCGTGGCAAGGTCGGATGCAGAAGTACCTGCAAAGCCCATGGCACAGCGCAAGGCAAGGACCACCCCAGCACAGCCGGAGCCCGGCCAGCCTCCTCCAGCCTGCTCCCAGCCCGCCCACGGGGCAGGAAAAGAAATGTACAGAGAGGCAAATAAATAAATAAATAACCCCCAGCCATGATTCCCCGAACTGCCTTCCTCCTCCTCCTCCTCCTCCTCTGCGAGGCTGCTCCTGCCCCAGCTCGGCTGCGGGGAGCCGGGCACAGGAGGTGGTGGACCCCGCTGTACCTGTGGACATCTGTTGTCTTCTTCTGGTGAAGACTCAAAGAGTTGCATATTCCAGATCCTCATGAGCAGTGATTCAGTTTCTGCTCATGTGATAAAAGCTCCCTCTACAGAGTGAGCATGCCCAGAGGAGACCATTTCACTGCTCCCTCCAAGCCGCAGCCATTTCACAGAGAACCTGCCGGCTCCAGGGGCCTCCATTGGAGCACGATTATCCCGGGCATCCCGGGGACGCACCGGTAACACGGATCATCTGTCAACTCTCTGACAGGGTGCCAAGGCCTCAAAAGTGAGCGCTGGCCTGAAATAAAATCTATTAAAAAAAAAAAAAAAAGCCTTTTAAACCCTAGAGCGAGGTGTTCTGTCTCGGTGGCCTTCAAGAGTAGCCCTTGCCTGTGGGAGGAGGAGAGGAGGAGGGACAGGGAGGGACTCTGCGTGGCTCAGGGACGCTCCTGGGATTATTATATGTCCAGCTTAACGAAGCACCCAAGCTCCGGGATGAGGGCAGACGGTTAAACTGGTTCAGTGTGCAGCCTCCAAGACTGCCAGTGCGTCCCAGATCCCGTCTGCTGAGCTGGAAGGGAGCTGGTTTTCACACTGGGGACTAATAAGACAACCTGATCCACTACAACCAACCCTCAAAGGGACAAACAGGGTCATTAAGAAGAGGGGAGGGCAAAATGTAACGAGGGGGCAAAACCCTAATGAAGGGACAGAGCAGTACGAGGTGCGGGAGCTCTGAGCTCAGCCCATGTCAAACCATAGGATGCAGGTGGCCCAGCAGCAAGATAAAAGAAGAAATTTAACTTCAAAATAAAAGCAGTTTGTCTCTGTTCCACTTAACAATTAAGCATAAACTCTTGGCAACCTTCCTATCTGCTCAAGCTCCCAGTAAAGCTGCCGGAGCCAGTGGCAGGAACATCTGTAAGCAGCCATGGGCTGGAGGGGGCTCAGACACTGGAGTGACACTGGTGGGAGGCAGGGGCTGGGGGTTGAGCCCCAGAACCTCCCACCAAGAACGGGGAGGGTGTCCACGGCCCCCGGGGAAGAGGCCAGAAGGAAAAGGAAACTCAGAAACGGCCTGTGGTACCACCCACATCTCCTTGGCTGAAGGAAAAACAGTTTTCCAAAACATCAAGAGCTGGGAAGAAATAAATAAAATTAAAAAAATAATGAAGACGAGCTCAGTTTAATGTGTTATGGTGGGCTGGGGGGGGGGGGGGAGGGAGGAAAAAAAAAAGTCATCGAAATTCCTGGAGAGGTTTTGAGGAGCCCAAGGATTTTTGTGTGCCTTGCCCCAAAGGCAGGGGGTGAAAATTCAGAGCTGTTCCCGACCCCTCTGCCAGTGCTCCATCACAGCCTGCAAACACCATCACCCCACATCTCCTCCTCATCCACCGCCCTGGGTGGGCACATTCTCCAAGGGGCACTAGTTAAAGCAAAAGGCTGCGAGGGACCTGCCCGGGCTCCGAAGACACAGCATTTCTCTCCCCGCTCTGGAGAAGGTTCAGTACTAAACAGTTAAAACACAGGAGGCTAAATCGAGACAACTGAAATTCACGGGGAAGGAAGATTTGAGGTGACAGCATAAAGCAAGGATCTCTCCTTCACCCACTGAGTTTTTGTTGGATGTAAATCTCAAGTTTTAATATAGGCAAAATGAGATTTTCTAGCAGAGGTGTAGAGAGAGCTCGTTTCAGACCAACACGAAAATCCCCAAACAAAAGCAACAAAACCCAACTACCCAGACCGAAGCTGCGTTATCCGCCGCATCGATAGATTCCTGTAGTTCAAGCAAAAGGTGGCTTTAAAACAGTTGACACGTTGCCCTTCCTTGCAGCATGAAATTACCAAGTTTTCATTAAAAAAACCCAGAAATAGAAAAAAGATACCAGCCAAAGGTGGTGTCAATGAGCTCCCGCAGCCAACGTCCCCTTCCAGGGGGAGAGTAAAGAGGGGGAACCACCCCAGAGCCTCGGCACGAGGGCAGCGCTCCCCACTGCATCTCAGCTCTCGACATGGTTTCTACTGCTGAGGTTAAATAAACGCCAAGAGCAGAAGCTACCAGAGACACTTTGCACGTCACACGACCATCCTTGAAAGCACAAAACATAAATATAAAATATAATAAGCCAGGCTGATATGGGTACTGCAGATGCTTCAACCACCAACTTGAGCAAGGCGATGGATCGGCGTTCTTCCAGCACCTCTGCACGGCACCATGTTCATGGGGGGGATGCTTGTGGGTTGATGAATAAGACCTTAAATTTCTGCCATCTGACAGGAGAGAGCAGCTTCAGGGGCACAGGCACTGCTGCACCCGAGAGGGGTCCATGGGGCTCAGAGCGGTGTCTCCTGCTCCAGGCCCCCCATCCCCCCCATTTCTAACCAGCCCAGCTCCAGGCTGCCTGAGGAAGTGTTTTTTCTAACCATGAAACCAGCCCGTGCCCCATGAAACTTTCCCCTTTATTTAACCCACGGCCTCTCCAACGGTTTCCCCACCAAGCCCAGACAGTGCCGCACCTCCCTTTTCAAAACATCTTCTACCAGGGACCATAAAACTACAAGGTATTTTTATTCTGGGGCTCTCCGGCCTCTGTTCAATTCCAGGCTTGAATATCCCCTTTCAGGAATCTCACATTTTCAGGAGGACAGCAGCAGCACAACAACCTCCCTTCACAAAGGACACGGGGTTCCTCGGGGCTTTAGCTTAATTACACCATTACGTGTGGCATTTTCACAGCTCCCTTGCAGAGGAAGCTCAAGTGGGAGGCAAAGGGAGATTTTTTTTTTTTTCCTATGGGAAGAACAATATTTAGCTCTGCAAAATACAGGGTTTTTTCCTTATTTCTATCAGGCTCCTCTTCTTCCAGACCTTCCAGTTGCTCCAATCTGAAGCTCCTTTCCAGCCTCCTCAGAAGCGATCCCAAAAGCACAAGAAGCGGAAGGGACTTTTGATACAAGATGAGTGTTTCTACCAGAATCCTGCTTTCCTTCTGCACTAAGAGCCGCTCCCCAGCTCCGCCACAAGCTTTTACACGAATTTACAATATTTCCTAACCAGAACACCCATTCCCAGGACACACTGAGTGTCCTCAGCCTCCTTTGAGGGTCCCCAAATGTTCCTCTCCAGGCTCAGGGCACAGCCTGGAAGGAGCAGGCAGTCATTAATGCACAATTCCGCAATCCCAGCCTTCTCCACCTTTCAAAACCTGGGGTTTTTTTCCCCAAGAAAAGATTCCAAGCCATTTCCCTCCCTCCCCCGCTTTTTCTCCAGCAAAGTTTAAAACTGCTTTTAGTTAATAGGAAACATGACATGTTCCCCGGGATGCCGCGTTGAGTACATCACACACACACCAAGGGAAAGGAAAAAAAAAAAGAAAAAAAAAAAAGGGAAAAGAAGATGCCATTGCAACAGATGTGGAGATGTGAGCTCTCTGGGATTCGTTGCTGTGTTTTGATAGGAATATGCATTGAGTATTTCATTTACAGGGCAATCCTAGGACTTTATTTAGAAGCATATTGGCCAGACAGCTGTAATTTAGAACATACTGTATTCCTAACAGTTCCCAATTATAAACTCCTTCAGCTTTAACTTACAGTAACCACGGCTTCTTCTATTTTGGAAATCTAAAAGCACCGTTTCTCCCCTTCATTCAGCTCTCGCCCATCAAGAGCTTCCACTGTACAAACACAGCTCGAGGAGGGTCCCAAATTCAGCATCCCTCGCACATCCCGGCTCAGTGACAGCAAGCTGACGGCTGTCACCACACTCACCGTTTGCTCCATATTTAATTGTTGGATTTGGGGGACAGTAGACAGGGTGAGGACCAGCCCCGTGTCACCGCAAAGCCATCCGGTGGGATTAGTAACCGCCTTCTGCCAGCAAAGCCGCCTGTAAAAATGGCTGCTGACGTTCCGGCCGGCTTCTGCTGCAATGCTGGGTGCCTAGATCCTGCCCAGGAGCCTCACGTGCACAACATGTCTCCCTGTTCTTTGACCTCACACCTTTTTTTTTTTTTTTTAATTTATTTATTTTTAAAGGATTAGGGCATTCAGGTGAAAATAATCAAGTTCTTCACTGGAGGAGAATCGGTGCTTCAGGATGCCGTTAGAGCTCTCCCCGCACCATGAGCTCGCCGATGAAATATCCCCCTTGATGGCTCCACAAGCAATTCCGCTGACGCTATAAAATGTTTTGCAAGGAACAGAAGGAGCAGATGAACTCTTTAAAAAAAAAACAACAAAGCTCCTGCCTCCATGCAAATCTCACACCAGTTAAGAAGAGGGGAGAAATAAAGCAAGCGTGATGCGAGTAGGGAACTGGCTCTAAAGAGGCTGCTTTTCAGCGACTGCCATAAGGTGGCAGTGGGTCTTTAAGGCTACCTTACACCTTTCACACAAGCACAATAGGAAGTTATCACCCGAGTGGTTTTCCAGCATCTGAAACTGTTTAACTCCAATTTCCTCATCAAGGGAGCCAGACCATACATGAGAACTTGGGGCTGAGATCACCACCAGGAGGAAAAGCCACCAGGATCAATGTGAACGGCCCCAAACGCAGCCCCAGTCTGAGCCAAAGAAAATCCAAACCCCTTCCCTTTCCCTGCACAATCACAATGACATTTATTTTACATAAACACTTTGCTTTGTGCATTCATCCAACCACGAACAAGCCGGCGCCCATGAAGGAGTAGGAGAGGTTCTGCATGGCCAGCAGGCCGGGGCTCCAGCAGACTGGAGCATAGAGACAGGACCAGTAAGAGAGATGGTCCCCAGCTGGGTGCGGGGCTGGGATGTCAAACAGGCTCAGGAGATGCCGAGGAAGCGTTGGATACGCAAGAAACGCGGAACCCGGCAAAAAAGAGGCAAGTTATTTTAGGTACTAAAGTGACTCATCATGCAGATTGACCCCAACCGTGTGAGACCGTCACTGGGGACGGAGCAATCAAATCAAAATCTGTGTTTTGCTCTCTCTCAGTCGTCCGTGTCGCCCCCCCGAACCACACTAAAAAGCAGCCAGAGTTGCCGTGAAGAAAGAGCCAGTCTATGTCACTGCACCCAGGCTAAAGATAGACCGAATAAAACAATAACTTCAGGATACCGACGGCGTCAGGGCCTGAAGTGGAGCAAACCTCCTGCCCTACCTTTCCTTACAGCCAGGCTCAAACCAGCATGGAGACCCCATCACACACCTCCCATGGGAGACGGGGCCCAAGCTCATGGCCAACATCCCGTGTCCCCCCAACCCCCGGCGCCACACGAAGCCAGACTGTCCCCACACCTCCCTAATACAAACACCGAGAGCCAACCTCAACCTTTTATTGGCATTTCACCACCCGCTTTGCTCATACGACAACTGGAGGCGATCGCCTCGGGCAGCACGTACCTGCTGGTTGCTTACACCGTCCTCCTAAAAAGCTGGCAACCGTGGACCCAGTCCAAAAGCCCAAGGTAGCCCAACCCCGAGAGTCCCCTTCCTTTCCCCAAACCCACCCGCCAGCACCTTGCACCCCTGCCAGAAGCACAGAAAATCTCTAGAAAATCTCTCCGCCGAAGGAATAAACACATCTCTGTTCCCTCCTCTCCTCACCAGTTTGGAGGACCTGATGTGGCAAGGTTTGTTTGCCACCCTTGGAATGCAAAATAAGCTCAAAAAAAAGAAAAAAAAAAGGGGAGTTTGAGTTTGACATTCTTTCACCCTCCCACAATCACAGACGGATCTGGATTTAAGCTGCGGGGCAGGTCTGCGCCCTGCGAGGCTTCTCCATTAATAATAATTAGCAACCGAGCAGCGCAGCCCACGACGGAGACACGATCACATGCCTTGCAAGATGAAGGCACAACCCGGCAAGTCCCCGCAGCCCTCGCTGCCAGCCCCTGCTGCTGTCACTTCATGTCACCGCCCTGACAGCGGCGAGGGCCGTTCAGTTCTTTATATAGGTTCTCCAGTCGGGAAAGGTCAGTACTTCTCAAAGCCCTCCCCGCGGATCCGCAGGAAGCGGTTTGAAGCCATCTCGTGTCAGTGGTTTAACTCGGCTGCTTTTGAATCGATTCCAACAGTTTTTACTCCATCCGGTCTCTCCCGGTTCCCCCGGGGGCCGCAGGAAGGACTGGGCTGGGTTTGTCCTACCTCCGTCCCCGTCCGTGGGCTCCCTCCAGCTCCCGGCTCCAGGCCTATGGCTCCTCCAGCCACAGATCCATCGCGCTCCATGGGTACAGCCTCCACCCCGGAGCATGCTCAGTTACCGGCTGAGCCTCAGCCATCTCCGAGCTTTAATGAAATGTAAGCATAAGGAAGTGTCATTAGCAAAAAAAAAAAAAAAAAAAGAAAAATAAAGGTGCAGGATTCATCCCGATGCAACCAACCTTCCTGTTTCCATCCTCTGTCGAGGAGGTGAAGCTCTGGCTGCAGGGATGGCAGGCGTTTTTTAGGCAGCAAGCATCTCATTTTAGAACAAAAGCAAGGAAAATCCTGTCTCGGGCAAGCCTTGTGCAAAAAGGAGCCTTTCCCAGTGATGCTCAAACCCAGCAGATTTTTCACTCTGGGCCTTCCACAAATTACAATATTTTCATGAAATGCCATTAATATTATTTTTTTTCTCCCCAACGGGCTTCAACCGAGGCTTTTAGCTGGCAATGGAAATAGTGCTTCCCATCCATCTTAAAGCTAAACCCACCCCAGTCTACGTTCTATCACCTTGAAGATTATTTTACCTCTATTTGCAAGAAAGTTAAAAGGCAGGATGAAAGAGGGGGAGAAAGAGACCCCAGCGCAACACGCTCCATGCTATGTTCTCCCAAGGACCTGAATTTCACAACAGGTTTGTTTTCCACGAGTCAGCCCTGAAATCACTCCATCCTTACCTTGTCTCCTCAATGCAGTAAGATCATTTCAAAGAATTAATAGAGAATGTTTAAATTTTATTTATCCTTTCCAGTTTTCCAAACACCACAATGTGCCAAGCCACAGGACACTGAAGTCCACTGGGCATTTTCACTGCCGGAGGATGACGGCCCTGCACACTGTGAATTATCTGCACGTGGATCTTTGATTTACCTTAAAAACTTTTATTTCCCTATATATCCTTTTAGGTATCACCTACAGACCCCCCGCCAGCTCCCAGAACTACACCTGGAAGCAAAAAGAGATGTTGCAGAAGCAACGCTCCACAGTCCAGGGCAAAAATTGGTTACTTAATCCCAGCCAATTAATGCGGACCCTTATTCCTCACGTTGAGCCCAAGCCAAAGAAAACTCTGGATGTTTCAAATCGGTTAATTGTGTGCGGGCTCTGACGAGCGCTGGTGCTCACCTCCCCTGCACGCACGGGCCAACGGTTCTGCCACGGATGTACAGCACCTGCTGCGATGCTGAAGTTCTGATTCTTCAAAGGAAGATTAAAAAAAAATAATAAAATATATATATACTAAAAAAAAAAAAAATAAAATAATCAAGTTACTGTATCAACACAGCATTTCAGAAAAAAATCAGGGTGGCAGATGAAGTCCAAAACCCAGCTTTTTTTCCTGAACCAAACTTCACAGGGAATCACAAAAACCCCACGAGACTTTCTTTCCAACACAATAAGCCAGGTCAAAGCCACGCTCTCCACCAGCCCCCCAGCACGCTCACGTCCCACGCGCCACGCAAACAGCTCATGGCGCCCTTCTCTCATCTCCCCCCACATACAGAATCACAGAATCACAGAATCTTAGTGGTTGGAAGGACTTTTGAGATCATCGAGTCCAACCACAGTCATACGTTCAGCCCGGTCCCCGAATTCAACCTCTTTAGCAGATTATTTTGGGACAATATTCACATTTGACTTCTGAACACCAGGCGGCCTTTTGTGCCCAGCGCTGGCCGCTCGCGTTCTACTAAATTATTTTCGGAGCATAAAACATTTGGTGACGTGACCCAGGGTAAACCATAACAATCTGGCACAGAGAACGGGTGCTTAGAACTCTATTTCCGAAGAAAAGGCCGGTGTGGCCCCAGGTTGTCCCTTCTTTGGGGACATTCCTCGGGAACCCCCATTTTCAGCCCAGGATGCCCGTTTCTCTCCACGGCATTAGGCGGCTCCGAGACCCGGCGCGGCGCTTTCGTGACGCACAGATTGGTAAAACCCGGCCTGACAAATTCTATTCCCGTCCTCTCCCTCGCCTTTAAATTGGAGGTAGTTTAAAAATAATATTCAGCCCAGATAATCCCGCGGCACGTCTGCTGAATCTAGCCACGTTTGCATCTCACACAGCTCAAGCATGTCGAGTTTGTTTCCTTGGAAACAAAGACCAATTTGCAAGCATTGCTTTCTTCCATTTTTGTTTTGTTTTGTTTTGTTTTTTTTTCCTTCCTTTTTTTATTGTAATGAAGACATCCATACCTGTGGCTCTTGTTGATACAAAGGAGTTAAAACAGATTCACGTACCCACAAGGCTCATAAGAGAATTATTAATATAGATTGCTAATGAACAATTGGCTTCCTGCACTAAAGGGAAAGCCACAGTTCATCGCTATTTAAAAATCCCTTTTTCCCTCAATAGACGCACACAGGAGACACGGCATTTCTGTTGTTTCCTTGGGGACAGGTCGGGGGAAAAAAACCAAAAACAAGCCAGAGTCATTTGCTTCCGCTGGGCAAGGTCCACTGGTTCCAGCGGAGGAACAACCTAAGAGGGAAAATCCCATATTGCTCCTACACCACTCTGAAGGACACAGTCCTACTGCCCAAATACAACACTTTGAACACAGATTGAAGAGTCAACACAAGCTTAATAAAAAAGAAAGTGGTAACATCTTCTGTATGGGTTTTGCCAGCTGGAGAGCTGGGCAGAGAGGAACCTGATGAACTTCAATTCAGGCAAGTGTAGGGTGCTGCATCTAGGGAGGAATAACCCCCTGCACCAGGACAGGTTGGGGGCTGACCTGCTGGACAGCAGCTCTGAGGAGAAAGACCTGGGAGTCCTGGTGGACCACAGGATGCCCATGAGCCAGCAATGTGCCCTTGTGGCAAAGAAAGCCAATGGCTTCCTGGGGGACATCAAGAAGAGCGTGGCCAGCAGGTCGAGAGAGGTCATCCTGCCCCTCTGCTCTGCCCTGGGGAGGCCCCATCTGGAGCACTGGGACCAGTTC
>JAOTQQ010000007.1:10461683-10500006 GCA_026546715.1 Gallinago undulata
GGCAGAGCCCTGGCAGAGGCTGCCCAGAGAGGTGGTGGAGTCTCCTTCTCTGGAGACATTCAAACCTGCCTGGACACGTTCCTGTGGGACCTGCTCTGGGTGACCCTGCTCTGGCAGGGGGTTGGAGTGGGTGATCTCCAGAGGTCCCTTCCAACCCCATAGCTTTCTATGAAAGGAGGCAATAAAGCTTAATTTTGTTAACATTTTAAACTGAAAGACTCAAAATACACCAAAACACCAAAAACAAACCCCAAGCCCACAAAAAGCCACAATAACGTGACCAGCTCTCAGAGACCAACATTCCAAAACGCCTGTGATGGAGCCAGCAGCCCCTCTCCTTCTTGCCCTGCTCTTGGCCATAGCAACCAAAATCTGTTTTGGGGGCAAAGCAAAGGAAGGCAGGAATCTGCTGGGGAGAAGTTTTACATACTGGAAAAAAAGACCATTTGCTCTGTTTTTATTATCCAAGGAAGGGCAAAGGGTTTTACCCCTCCAGTGCTCTGTACAGAGCCCAGACTCTCCCTCCCAGCACCAATCTCCTGAATTCAAATGTGCATCAAAAGCATCAGGGACCTTTGGAAGCTCCTCCTCCATTCTCACACGGCCTTTCCCCAGAGAAAAGGCAAGCAGAAGTGGTTGGTTCTGGTTCAGTAACACCACCAAAAATTAAACCAATGTTAAGTGCACAGGCAATACAAAAATATATTAATAATTTCTGAGTATTTTTCTTCTGCAACAAGGAGCCAAATGCCGGCCTTCAGCAGTTGCTTCATCACTCTCGGGCTTCAATTAAACAAACTCAAGGTCTGCTGAAGTCAGCTTCCTTTCCTCCAGCAGTTTTGTAAGACATTTGCTTGGTAGCTGCGAGCTCTGGAGTTCCACATGAAACTTATTAGTGGCTGGATCATCCCTGTCACTGACTTCAAATCCCAGACCCAGAGCATCGCACTCAGACAGCTCGCTCCCGTGTGCCTTTGATCAAGGGCACTTGGGGAACTGAATTTCGGCCTTGTTTCCATGCGCGAGCCAAGAAAAAACAGCCAGGAGAGCAGAATCTGGCCCTCCAAGAAGGATTTCCAGGATTCCCCTGCTAGTCGGCAGCTGATAATCCGCAGCCAGACGCCGTCGGTGGCGGGAGGATGCTGCTCAGCGTCACCACGGCACGTCCCTGCACCTCGCACGGGGGGGTGAGACCTCCCCAGATGGCCGAGAGGCAAGCAGAGAGCTGCTGCATCACCTGGCAAACATCTCTTTGGGGTTTTTTTTGTTGCCTCCTCGGCACGTTCAGCTCTCGCCGCAGACTGACATCGAGGTGGGAGCTGCAGCCCTGGCCCGGCAAAGCACCCGGGAGCTGCAGGTACGGGGCTCCCTGCCAACACCCCACCTCCAAACAGCCCCCTGCTTCAGAGTCAACGTGCCCTCCTTTAGGTAGGTGATACGTTGGTTCAAAGCAAAAAAAAAAAAAAACAAAAAACCCATGGAAAGTAAAATCCTTTGCATTTTTTTGCACGGATATGTTGTACCCCGCACCATTCTTCTGCCCAAATTGTAGTTTCAGCCCAAACAACACAATAGTTTGAATACGTCAAAGTATTCACGGCCAGGTTGGAGGGGGCTTGGAGCAACCTGGTCTGGTGGGAGGGGTCCCTGCCCAGGGCAGGGAGGTGGGACTGGATGGGCTTTCATCTCCCTTCAAACTCAACCCATTCCATGATTCCATGACTCCATGACTCCATGATTCTTCAAGCAAGGTCCTGCCAGTGGGAGCACCATCACTCTGCAGCCTGCCCTGGAGAGAGCCATCCTGTCTTCTCCTTCCAGACCAGATAAGGTATCAGCAGACACCGATACCAACACCAACGCTCCCAAGCCTTGACTGCAGGTAGACAATACTCTCAGCTTCACAGGAGGATTACTCAGTGGCTTTTTCCCCCCTTTAAGAAAGGGGCAGGGGGGAAAGGCTCACTCAGATCACAGTAATAAATGATGGTCACCGAGATGGTTATAATGGGAACATCCCTTGGGTACTGCCACCATCCCCGTAGCATTTTTTTACATTCCCTTTTCCTGACATGCCTTAGCTGTTGGCATGAAAACCTGCAAGGGGGGGGATTTACAGGTCAATATGCTGTGACAGGCCTGCAGCACCAATATATTTTTCCAAATCCTTCTATAGAAGGAACAGAGTGAAGGATCAGTTGTAAAGCAGCCCAAGATCCCCATCAACGCCAACTGCATTTAACACTCTTCTTCCTCTCCATACTCTTACATAAAAAAAAAAAAGCATTGAAAAAGTTCCTGTGAAGCCCTGCATATCCCACTGCTACTCTAAATATGCCCCATTGCCAAGGAGACTGAATGGGTGTCATAAATCAAAGTTTGACTTCAAACTATAAACACTCAAGAAGAGGCCACATCCACTGCAATGCACAGGCAAACAAAAAGAAAAGAAGCTTCATAAAAGTTTTCCTGCAAGAATGTACTTCATAGACACCAGTCTGAATAAATGCCACTCTCACGTGTTTATACAAGAGTAACTCTGCAGGGAGAGATGCTGGTAAATGGGACCTTCTGTCCAGATCTAAGTGATGCAGGGAGGACACCAAGGCGTATATAAAGTAACCGAGTCCAATAATTTGAAGGATTCTTCTCCATTTATTTTTACTGGGTTCTTATACCTCATTTCTAATCCCCGTAACGCAGCCCTGCAGTCATCCTCACCTTCAGGAGCCCGTCAGTCTGCTCAGGAAGAAGGAAGGTTGCTGCCATCGCTGTGTTTTAAAGAGCTCCCTCCCAGTGGATCCAGCTGTGTCGATTTGCACAGCTGCATGACAACACCCTCCTTTCGGAATGAAGGTCAACTCAGCCCATATACCATCATCATCAACATTCACCAAATATTTTGTCAGGTACATATAAGCACACTTCTAGAGGTGAAAGCCAAACTTCTCGGTAAGAAGCAACCTCCACTGAGCTCACACTTTTCAGACCTGCAGTGTCTGTCAGTGACACCATTAATTGCTTTCTCTCCATGCAATTGACAATTAAATGGAGGTTCTACCTTCACTGCAGAAGCCAATGTGTTGAACACAATGTCTGTGTTCAAAGGGCTACTCGAAGAGAGGTTACCTGAAGGTTAAAATTATCTTACCTTGCCTTGGCTAGCGAGGATACATAGGATGAAACTGCAAATTAATTTAAACTAGCTCTAGAGGTGAAAAAATCCTATGCTTTGTCTGCATGGGGCTGCAGTGCTGAGACTGTCACATATCCTGATGCCAACACGGCGCTTTCGGCATCACGGACAGCGTGAGACTGACACAACCACAAGGCAGATGTGGGAAATGTGACTTACACAGTTTCTTCAGTCGTGCTCCATTTCCTCTCCCTTCAACCAGTCAGAGGTTTTGTGGGAGACCTTCAAAACCAGACAGTTTCTCAGCCTGGTAGAGCACTGCCTTCTCCAGCCTCTCCCAGACAACGGGAACCAGAGACCTTCTGAGATGCTCGCCGTGAACAACAGATGGGTCAGTTTTTCCCTTTCATCACTCCATCCATATTCAGGGCTCGGGGGGCTTTTTTGTATCACTTTTTAGTCACTGGCATAAAGGACAAGTAAAGGGAACACCCTGCAGCCTGCTGCAGAGACAACCATCAGCACTTGCCTCCCAACCCCTCATTTCTTTGCCACTTTCACCTGTTTCCCATCTCCCTCCACACGTGTCCTACGTATCCAGGTGCCTTTCCTTTAGCCTTGCTTTGGCATCAGAGCTTTTTTTGTTCACACTCAGAGATGCCCAGTCCCTCATGTTTCAAAGCATCCTCATCCAGGCCATTTTTCCCCTCTTCCGTTTGAACTCTCTTCCCCTAATTTTAATTCCTGTATTTTCTTTCTCCTCTGTTTCTAATTTATTCTCTCCATCCCACTTCTGTCTTTCTAATCCTTTCTTACTATCCCCTTGGGGCAGGTTTTCAAACAAAGATCCTGCTGGTGCTCACCTTGAGGTGCGGGCAGCAACAAGGCTTTACTGCTTTATTCTGCAGACTTTAAAGTGAGTGAACCCACGTGGAAACCACCAAAACCCCAAAACCCTGCCAAGATCCCTGCTTCAGTCTCAAAACCCACCAAATTCACTCCAAAGATAGATACCCATCCTGCTGACCCAACAGATAGGAAGGTACTGCTGCCACAGAAATGGTCTCTGGGATCTAACACAACCTAAGGATAAATATAAATCTAAATACCCTTCCCAGTTAATGCCTGATCAATGAAAAGTGATAATGTGTTTAACTCTGAAGACATGTGTCTGTTAAGTGAGGATTAGTGCAACAAAAATAGGAACACAGTCCAACGACAAAGAAAAACATCCCTTTGCAAATTAAATTGGTGGGTGAAGCCAGTGGTGGACCTGATGGCTCCCTTCACACCCCGTAGCTCATCCTGCCACCAGTTTTAGTCAAAGGCTCGGGCCAGATCCCCCCTTCTCATACAACACCCATCATTGCAGGCAACCCAGGCTTCGCTGATTCATCAAACCTCCCCAAAGTTCATAATTACTACAAAAAAGTGAGGACACTAAAGGTAAAGAAGGTCTGTGAAAGGCACACACATCAAGATGAGCGTGCCTCTCAGCCTCTCCTGCGTACCAAAGACTTTACTCTCCAAACTGTGAGGCACTTTGGTCCAAGTTAGCAACACATCTTAAGAATAAACAAACCAATTTAAATAAATTAAGCACCTGCTTGAAGTTAATTTGTGCTGTGGAGTCCCTACAGCAAAGCTGAGAAAGCCAAGAGAGGAACACCGGGATGAGCCATCAAACAAGCAAGCAATGATGGAGCCATCAAACCTCCTCCCAAGGACCTTGGTGGGGCTTGGACCCTCCACATGGTGCATTTCACAGCCACAAAAATTAGCCAAAAGAAGGGTTGATGCCGATTTCTCATCCAGTTCCAGACCTCTGCCTCCCTTCCCCAGCACAGCCGTTTGCTTCTGCAGAGGACATTTACAGCAGTGACCTCTGTTCCATCATGCCACATATTTTCACTTGCTTTCTTCCATCATAAATCATTAACAATCCCCATTTATCATCACACAGTTATTATTCTTTAATTTAAAGTAATAAAGGAAACTGCACCGAAGCTTCAGGTTGGGTTTGTTGGGGTTTTTTTGGTTTTTTTTTTTAAAGAAAACTCAAACTACCTCACAGAACAGCAGGCACTTTACTATAAAGAGGAAAAGAAGAAATAAAGCCTGGTTGGATTTAGAGCTGACCAACCTTCTCCACTGCCCCTTTCAGGTCTGAACGCTGTATCAAGTCACACGCAGGTAGAGGCAACACGATCCCGCTTTGTACCATTCCCAGACGGGTGCTCATTTTCATCCACCACCAGCTGCCAGGCAATTCTAAAAGCCCCAAAACAAAAGGCTGTAGAAACCAAAATATGCTAATATAACCCACCGCCCTCATTTTTAACCTTAATATAGAGCCATGTTTGTAATGTGTCAAATTTTAAAACCAAACAGCCCCCCCCCCTGCACCCCATTAAAACCCACCCAGCAGCAGTATTTTCTCTGTGCTGGATATGATGGATGTGTCCCGAGCGGTGTTCCATGGCTCCCTTCGCCACCCGCTCCGACACCCACAACGGCGAAGCCCTTCCTCACCACAGCTGCATTTCCAGCAGAAACAAAAAAAAGAAAAAAGGGAGTCCGCCTTACCAGGAGGCAATGAAAAATTGTGGAATTTTAAAAAAATAAATCATCAGTAAAAGCTCCACGCTGCCGGGGGATAAACAACCCGCCGCTACGTGTCCCTGAGCCATTTAGGTTTAGAGGTGTTTTGTTCGAGGCAATATTTAGGAAAACTCAACGGGGTGAAGAACGGGGAGGAAAAGGCTCTGAAGGAAAAGCCCTGCGTGGTGCGTACCTCTCCGTTTGGCCAGGCTGGCTTTTTAGACTCCCCCTGAGGGTTTCGGAGCGTGGGAGGTGGCGAGGAGGATGCTCACGGGGAGCAGCGTCCCCCCGGTGCCCCCACGGCTCCATCCCATGGTGGTCCCACACCGGGAGAGGACACGAGGAGCTGGGATGCTGCGCTACTCCCGGAGCCTGGCGGGGGGAAAGGAGGCGAATCGAGGAGAGCGGAGACAGTTTTTAACTGTTCTTGATCATTCCTCAGAATAATTTTTTTTTTTTTTTCAAAAAAAAAATTACTCATCCAACGATTAAAATGTGCAAACATTTCGCTTGGTGTTCCGACTGCCACATTTAATATTTCAAACAACCACCAGGCCAATATTGTTGCTTAATTTAACATAACTGGATCCCGAATGCATTTCTAACAGATTAAACCACAGAAATATCCACATGTTTTAATGAGGAATTGGCACTACTCGGCGCCAAACAGATTTTAGCAATATTTTTAGGACTACAGTTTCTTTCAGAAGAAAAGAAAGCCCACTGGTAATGAGTCCGCATTCCCTCCATTTCCAGCTTTTCTGGATTTAAGTGCAAATTGAAAAAGCTAAATATTTAGTGCCATTATAATTCGAGCAACATCTGGGCAATTTTCTTTGCCTCGTAAAAGATTTCAGCCAGCTTTGCAGAGTCCGTGTTGCTCAGGCAGAATGGCTCCTTTTACATTCGCATGCTTCGCTCCCAGCCGGTAGTTTCTATGCCAACAGGAATTCGTAACTCTTTAAAAAGCACATTTGGAAGGGGGGGGGGGGAGGAGTGAGGGAGAAGGAAGATTTGAAATGTGATAAAGACTTTTTCTTTTGTTTGGGGAATTTTTTTGTTGTTGTTCCCAAAAAATCTAAATTGTGCATTCCTTATTTTTGTTTGGTTGTTTTTTGTGGTTTGTTTTTTTTTCTGGGCTCTGGAAACCTCAAAAAGGCCCAATAAGCATCATCTCAGCCATGGCATCTCTTCCACCTGCTTCCAAACACAGCAATGACTCAGAAAAAGGAAAGTTTCTTCAGTCAATTGGATATACATATAAAAATAATAATATATATATATATATATAATTCCAGTTCTTTCTCCAGACATAGAATCAATAGCAGATGTCTATCGGTGTTCTCTTCAGACAACAGCTCTGCGGGGAAAGCCACAAAAGCGCGGTGGGGGGAGATGAGCCCCCCCAGATGGACCCCAGCCCAAGCCCAGGGCTGCTGGAACTCCCTGCAGATTTACCTGTCCCATCCCTGCTGCGGGCTATGGGGCCCGGGCGAGCATCCAAATCCCAAGGAAAAATAAACAGAGCCAAGCAGCTACTACTGAACTGTCACTCAAAATCCAGCAGTTTGATTTTTAACCAGATTTTTTTTTTTTTTTTGGAAGTGATGCTGGCCCTTCCTCCCCACCCCCAGGTCTCAGACCTCACAGATGGCTCCAATTTTATAGTCAATGCTTGTGCTCAGCACCGTGACGTTAAAGGTGCACGGAGACAAAGGAAAACACAACCACCAAAAGCAAAATAAAACATTCAAGGCAAAAGACACTACCAACCAAGAGAGAAGGCTATGTTTTTTTTATGAACAGATGCATCCTACTAGATGCATGGTCACTGTGGATTCCTCTTCCACCTGAAGTTCACCGGTGGGACCTCACGATGCCTTTGGAGCATCACCCCTGGGAACACCAGTTCATCACGGAGGTGCCCAACAGAAAAACCAGTCAGCCCAGGCCACTTCGCAGCAAGGATGGTCAAAACAAGCTGTTCCCACCAAAAGGCTGGGCTACAGGGGATTTCTAGGGGAGCTGCTCCCCAGGGTGAGCTGGACAGGCAGGGGAGCACCCACCATCACCCACTTCTCATGATTTTCTTGTCCACGAGCTCCAGGGAATGAAAGAAAAGAAGACACAGTGATGCTGCCAGCACTAAACATTCATTTACAGTCTCATTGTTAACGATGGAGATCTATTAGCCCCTTCAACCCACCTCCTGTGCGTGTGTGATGTATAACCTGGTGTGCTGGGAGGGGAGAGGAAGGGCAGGCTGTTGATGCCCAGCAATGATCAATCCTAACCACAAGACCAAGAGAATATACTCTTTAAGGATCTGAATATGCTAAACTTCTCTTACTTCAGCTAAAACAGGGATATGGAGAAAGGAAGATCGGATGCCTTTAGCCAGAGCAAAACATTTAAAGCTCTGCTGTCCTGGCCGGGCACCAGCTCCTGCCCTCCCTGCACAGCCATGGACAACGCAGCGCATCAGACAACGATTTCATCAGCAACCCGGGATTTGTTTTCGCAAGCAGGGATCAGGATGAGATCCAGGAAGGGCAACCCCCTCCCCTCCTCCCCCCCGGGGAACAGGAGACAAAAGGACAAGATTATCAGTATAGCGGTGACTAAAATAAAGAAAATACTCATTTTCAAAAGCAGCATTGTCTCACGGGAGTAGTAAGAGCCCCCAGCCAACAAACACAGTTACTCCTGCAAAGAGCCATCAAAAGACGAGGAGAAAGGGCTACATCTGTGAAACTCTTCCCATTTGAAAAAGGCCCGTAGGTGACCACCTGGCACTCCAAACGCCGGGAGCAGGAGGAAGGTGCCGAAGGGGCACAGGCCCTCCTCCAGCCCAGCTCTCCTCCTCTCCTGTTCCTTGCCATGATTTCACAACCTCTGCCATTTCAAAAGCCCTTCTGGCAGCCGTGCCAGCAACCATGGAGCTATTTTGCACAATTCTCTGCGTGACTGATAAATTCAGGCTTCTCCCCCCGCATCACGCATACGTAGCGTACGCTGCCTACGGATCAGGGCCATAAATGCTGTAAATTAAGAGTATTTTCACCTACTTCAATCAACTAGGGGTTTGTACTGGCTGGAAATACAGCTCCATCTGTGTCAAGAGACTTGAGCCAAAAATACTGAAATCAACAGCAGCTTCCGACAGACGGGAGGTGGCCACCTGAGTCTTCTACCTCTGGGATAACTTCTTCCATGCTTTGCACAACCAGCCAGTGCGCTGACGGCAAGAAATAGTGATGCACACCAGCCAGAGAACAAGCAGAACCAGGCAGGTTTATGCCAAAGCCTACACCTACACCTACACCCCCCCAGGACTTCTGAACTGGGGGGAGGGAGAGATCTCACCTATTAAGAGTTGATTCGAAATCAATCTTTGGCAAAATAAAAGTCTGTTGGGACTCGTGTTAATGAATTCCCCTGCCAGGTTTATGGTGTTTAACAGAAAACAAAAGATTGTTGTACACATGGCACTGCCAGGGAGACCCAAGGAGGGTACTCGCACACCTGGGTTTATGTTCCATAACCAGCAGAGAGTCTCCCTCCCCTGTGTTAAGGGACGTTTGGGCCATGAAGCGCTGTCTCACCTAGGTACGGTGGCCTCCTGGAGCTGGGTGGTGTTAAAATACCTCCATTGTTCTTCTGCTTGAGATGGCAGCACAGAATTCTGGCTGAAAACACAACAGATGATCACTTGTGCTCTCCAGCTAATGGAAATACCCGGGGGCCACAGGTCCTTTGTGCCCAGCCTTCTCCCGGTGGGTCCCTTATGGGATTACCGCAGCAGCCAAGTAAGACAAATTACTATTAGCTGGACTAAATGCTACGGAAAGATCATGAAAATGAATTAACTCCTACCCTTCTCCCTTCCGTGATGGATTACACTCTGCTCCTTTGGAGCAATGTCAGGTAAGGGAAGGGGGAAACATATCACGGGTACGGGGAATTTATTGCCATGTGGTTTCTTGTGTTGAAACACAGCACTGAAACTGTCCCCAAGCCTCCGGGCAGGCTGGGAGATGAGGAAAGAGCCAGGGCCACATCCAGGTCTGGTGCCAGCACCTTTTCCCTGCATACACTAGAGATGAGCTCCACCTCCCCTGTCCCTGCCTGGGAGCCCACACCTGGATGTGCAATGCTCACAGGGAGAGGAACGACTGGGCAACAAGCCCTTTTTGTTACACAAGACTCTGGTTGTTAACACACTGTGCCTTTCCTCTTCACCCGATCGTCCATCAGAAGTAAGGCCAGCCCCAACTCCCACTTTTTATGTATTTCCCAAAACTTGTTGGAACAAAACTGGGATGCAGCGTGGAGGGCAGACTCACCACTCCCTTGGCTCTGGTCTACATCTGGAGCTTCTACCCCATCTGGAGCTTCTACCCCACGCCTCAAAGGCCAGAGGCCTTGAATGCATAGCCCGGAATAAAAAAATAAATGTGTTAGCTGATAAAATATGAAACTCCCTTCCTCAACCAACGCACCCACAAAAGCTCTAATTTAGCTCCAAGATTCATCACTGAATATTACATCACTTTTGAGCCTTTTAAGGAAGCGCTCCAGCAGTTTCCCAAATTAATCGTGTTAACTTTTTTTTTTTCCCTTCTCAGTCAGACAGAGTTAAAAATAGCCAGGGGCCAGGTAGGTGTTGGTGAAAAGCTCCTGCAGGGACACCTGTAAGGAACGGGGTCCATGCCCATGGCCAGGCACCGAAACGCAGCAAAGCCACCTTTTCCAACAAACAAAACACGAGGAAGCCCAAGGACAGCGCTGCCCATTAACGCTGGAGAATTCCAGGGCTTCAATTGCAGGCAGTCCATATTGCCAGCAAAAATCCCACAGAAGACTCACACTATCTCCCACCGCAGGCTTGACCCCGTTTTCGTATGCAGAAGGAAAAAAAAAACCCACCCTCATAATCCTACAGAACACAGAGCAAATAGCACTCTCTGGGACTACTTGAATACCACCCTATTAAAATACAAACATGTTCCTACAGTAGCTCAATGATTTTTAAACATTCACCATCTTTTCATTTCAGGTTTTAAGCACTCTGCCCGGCAACTGTCTGAAGGGCAAATCATTATGGAAATGGGAAGTCAATTAATTTTCCTTTATTCTAGAAGAGAGGATTATTGGAATAAATAAAATAATCAGCTTAGACAAGAGCACAATTCACAACTTCTGAAAAACAGAGGACTTTTTTTTTTTTTTCCCATTTTTGTTTCCAAAGAAAAGGTTTTCTTGGATGGAGTTTGCAAGGCGAGTGCAGAAGTTTTGGAGTTAAATAACCTTGGGCTGCTAACTCACAAATAACTCCCTATATGCCATCAACAGGAGGAAGGCTGCCATTTCAGGCACTCTCAGAGCCACTTTATTTATTTATTTAATATAGCCACTTAGAACTCCCCCCCAAAAAAAGATACAAAGGCAACTTTCCAACCTCATCTTGTACCTCAAAACCCTCCACAGCCCAAATCCGGGTGGGAAAGTCACAGCACCAGGCACCAACAACAGCAGGTCGCTGCTTTTTAGGGTTCCCTCCCCCCTCCAACCTTCTGCCCCCTATAAATCCAGACCAATTCTGCTGAGATTAATGAATTTAGCTGGATTTCCAGCACCGTGGAAGATACTGGAAGCAGTTTCAAAACCAAGCAAAGGAAGGTTGTACGCTAATGCTTGCTGATGAATGCAAAGGAGAGCAACTGTCTCATCAATGGCACTACCTGACGCCAGGCTGTAGCACAAGGTGCTCAGAATCATGATTAACATCATTAAAGGAGTATCTGATACCCTGCGACACGCACGTGTACCTATAGATATAAATTAAGTTAAAGGCAAAGCATTTACCTCCCAAACCCCAGTGGGAAAAGCAAACAAGAGGAAAAGGAGAGACTTCAAGTTCACACGAGCAAGGGAGGAGTTCCTTATTTACTGAGAAATTGGGGGATATCTTGGTAAGAGCCGTACAGTTATTTCTGAAGGACTCCTCTAATAAGGAGCGTGTTATAAAAATAGTATGGAAACTGTGGTTCAAGGTTGCTACAGCCTCGAAAAAGAAAAAGATAATTGATGGAGGCACAGATTCCCAGGAACACTAAGGACTGTAAAAGTACTGAGAAATCAAATTGATGATCTGGAAAATAAGACGAGATTAAGAATGATCAGGTTAGTGGGGGCTCCTGAAGGAGCAGGAGCGGGAGAGAGCAGACTTTTCAGTTTGCAGTGGATTATTAAGGAGGTTAGGGATGAATCACTGGCGAGCCGTATCTCCGGCCGGGGCAGTTACACCGTGCCCCGCATCCCTCCAGGGGAAAGAGCTCTCTCCCGCATCAAGGAGCCCACATGTCTCAGCCAGCTCATAAATCTCAGCCTGGTCCCCACACCTGGCACCAGACCCCTCCGCAGCGGTGCCACCAGAGGGAAATGCCCGGCCGGGAGCTGCTCCCTTCACACCCCCAGTGCAGAGCCCCCGCACGCCCCGGCACCCCTGCCCTTCCCATCAGCAACAGCCATTTCTCCTCTGTGCTCCTCTGGCTGCAAATCACTGTGGCAGCAAGTAGGTCACGGACTAGATGGCGCCTGAAGAATCACCTGCAGTTCATTTCCTCTTCTTTTTTCTTTTCCCTTATTTTTTTTTAAATTTTTTTTTTCCTAGGAGCCACCAAGTCACTTCACCGCCACCTTCAAAACCATCCATCCATCCATCCATCCATCCATCCATCCATCCATCCATCCATCCATCCATCCATCCCTCCCTCCCTCCCTCCCTCCTCCCCGCTGCCCTGCTCACAGCCCCGTCTCCTGCATTTCTGCTCTCTCTCCCCCTGCTCCGTTTAATTCCATCTTTCCCCTGCAGGTGGATGCAGGTCTTTAAGGCAGGATTTTTCTTCCATCTTCCGTTTCACCCCAGACCATATTTTTCCAGGCGTAACATACCGCATCGTATCGCTTCTCTAACACTCCGAAGCCCCAACGTGTGTCCTCCGGGCTCATCAATTCATTAAGCCGCCTCCACCAGGGGAATGTAGTTATTGTACTAATTTCACAGCCAGGTTAAAAACACGCAGCTCCTTCCCCTGCGGCCGTAACTTCACTTATTAATCCTCAGGGAGAAGGGGGGGTGTTGGGAGCCCCCTGTGCCAGTGGCTGCTCTGAGGCTTGCTCCGGTCCCCTCTCAAAGCAGGGCTTCACCAGCCTCCCAGGATATGGGTCTCCAGGGGAGATGCCACCAGGATCTCCCCGCTTCACCCAGGACCTGGAGAAGACCTCGGAGCCCAGCAGGAGGGCTCGGGGCAGAAGAAAGGGGCAGGAAACAAGGCTGCAGCAGTGAGGAGCTGGTTCGAGGTGCTCAGGAAGCTGAAATGCAGCCATAAGCTGGATTTCAAAATGGCCAGGAAGGCAGGAGAGCAGGAGATTAAACTTCTCCTCTGAAGTGAGCCTCGGTAAGGCATGAGGGTGGAGAAACGCTGTGCGTTACAGAAAACCCTTCCATGCAGCTTCACAGCAGAAAGAGGATTCATCACAGCAAATAAGTACAAGGCTTGTATCATAATGTCTGGTTTTAAAGTCATTGCCAATTGAGCCAAGGTTGGCTGAAGCAGTTAGAAGGGAGAGAAGCAAAGACACCAGGCTTTGAAGTGGTCATTGCTTGATTATTAAAGACTGGGACTTCGATGCAATGTATTACCCAGCTTAGGAACTTTCTCCTCCCTGTGACCGCCCGGCTTGCGTCAGGATTCTTTAGATACACCTGTAAGATTCAGTTCCATTCTGTTCTTTCTGTTTTGAACACAGTCCTTGGCTGCTATGATACCAAGGAGGTGAGTAAGTCCCCAACTCGGGTTTCAGGTCCTCCACTAATCTACATTACACTGATGGAGAACGAGACAAAACTGGCCATAGGGGCAGAACTGGGCAGAGAAATTTAAAGATAGGAGCCTGCCAAGTCAGGTGATGAATCCTCCCGAGAAGCCCACGCTGCCCATCTCAATGCATACATCCAGGGGTCCCCTCTGCCGCGTTCCCCGAGTTAAACACCCGGGGTAAAAGTTTTCTCCAGCAGGGACCTGCAGAGCTCCTCTGGCACAGCCCAAAAACACATCCACAAACTTTAAACCAAGTAGAAATTCAATTTGGATGTAGCTGTTTACTCCTTTCAGGCTTATCCGTTCCAGGGCCTGCTGGAGAGGAGCTGAACGCCTCCTCAGCGGAGGAGAGCAGTGGCCATGGGCTGAGGCTCTCCCAAAAGCTGCTCCGGTCCAGAGGCACAAAGTCCCCAGACCACCAAAGGCCTGGTAAGGCTGAAGCACAGCGCTCCATGCTAGGGGCTCTCCTCAGCCCCTGGAAATAGCTCATTTTCTCCATCTTACTCTCAAACAAGGAGAGGAGGAGGGCTTTGCTCTTTGGCTTCCAGCCAGAAGGCATGGCACTAAGGAAACAGTGTCACCTTTGTCCTTTTGCTGAGCCTTTCCCCTGTTCTCGGCTGCCAGAGATGCCCGCCCCGGTACTGGAGAGAGAAGGAAAAACTTTAAAGCTGATCCAAACCATTTCAGGGCTGAACTTGATTCCCCTTCCCCAGTGAGGCTGCCAGAAAGAATGAGATGATGAACCCAGGCTCCTTAATGTCACCCACTGCCACAGGGAAAGAGCCATGACCCACACCGGGGAGAGCCAGGGACGAGCCCCTCATCTCTATACAGACCAGTCCTGGTGCCACGGGACCTCTGGGTCCTGTACTGGTAAAGCAGCCCCCCACCTACACATTTTAGGTTAAAGATGTATTTGTGTTACACCACAATCAGAAATAAATTTTAAGGTATATTCTAACTTTCTTGCTTTCACCTTTGCTTTTCAAAACACTTCAGCCCTTCAAATGAACGCACTCCCACCAGAATGTGATCTTTTTCCCCCTGAACTGAAAACCCCGTGTCCTGGTGACAGATACGTCGCTGGCACAAGACAAAGATCTGAAATAGAAAACACTCATCCACCACAGAGAAACACACAACACCGCTGGGTCCTCCAAGAGACAGATCTTTGTTCTCACCATTTCCAAAGGCAGCATTCTGAAAACAGCATCCCTCCCTATATAGATGCATATTGCTATATCTCTATCATTTTCCTTACACCCATCAAAACGAAGATATAATTAACCCATCCTCAATAGAAATTACAATGATTTTTGAAACAGCAAGAAACAATCTATTTGCATTTGGTAGCTAATTATTCCCCCTACGCACACAACCATCAATGTTCCCTAAACCCGTGCAAAGAAGAGACAATCTGTGCCAGCCAGAGCTTCTGGAACAGAGGGGAAAAGGATGGACTAAGCAAAAAAACCAAAAAAAAACTCAACAAACCCTCAACATTGGGGTGGCAAAATTTTTCTTCAAGTAGGCAACATCTCGAGCTCAGTCAAGTCTGTAACAGAATTGCCCTTCTGAGCTCATCCGACAGCATTAGCATCCACCTGCATGTGGCACATAAGGCGATGGACAAATCTAGTGGCAGCCACTGAAATTTGCAAAATTATTGAGTTATCATTCCCTTCTTCGCACCACTCCGAGGAACTACAAAGCCATTTTCCAATCCACAACATTGCAAACAGATCCTGCTGCTGTTGGATATGGATTTAACACCAGGAGTACTGTCACAGCCATGCAACGCACGGAGTTTCAGTGGCACAGGCAGAGTTGCATCTATTATTATTATTATTATTATTCACTCCTGGAAGGAGGAAGGGTGTGCCCTTCTTCCTCTCCTACAGTCCCAGGGACTTGCCGAGGAGTGATCTCTAACAAATGGAGCTCAAGGGGAGACATTCATCCCAGTGAGGTACAGAACCCTCGGAACGATGCCCTTCCCCACCCCACCCCCAAAACCAGGCAAGTTTTGCTGACAGTTCACCTCCAGTTCCTCATCATTCCGAAGGAGTCATGAGATGTTTTTAAGAGGTAAAGACGCGAGCCGTGGTTAGTGAGCACCGCCTCTCCCAGCCCAAGTGCTCCGCTGAAGCAGCCTGAGAAAAAAAAAACCAAAACAAACCAAGCCACCCAGGTATTGCTGCTTGAGGTCCTGGGAGCCCCTAGCTTGGCCCTCCATCGCTTGCGCTCCCAGTATTAGGAGGAGGCTGATGCAGAGCATCGAGGGCAGTAAATCCCAGCCTCCTTCACCCACGCTTTCTGGAGGTGAGCAGATAAAAAGGCCGGGAGCTCACTGGGAACCAACAGAGGTTTTCCTTCCTCCGGGTTGCACCCGCAGAGCGGGGGCTGGGGAGGAAGGAGCTGGGGTTCACCTTGACGCAACCCGTGTGCCTGCAACACTTACCTCGCCGGCACGGCATTCCCTCCTCAACACGCGAGAAGTGATCATCCTTTAAAGCAAAACCAAAAATATCTCAACGATTATTTTTCTTCCCCCATCTGACACAGGTTTGCAGCTCCTCAGGCATGGGGAGGAGGGGGAGCAAAGTAAATTAAAAAAAAAAAAAAAAAAAAAAAAATAAAAGACGACTATTATTATGTAGGCAATCAAAGCAAATCCCTTTATACAATTTTCCTTCCAACAGAAGCGTGATACAGCGAGTCCCACTGGGTTCTGATCGCAACTAAACAGGACTAGGTGTTTTCAGCTCCCTTCTGCCAACAAAGCTCAACGTGCAGCAGGCCTCACCTCGTATAATCATTTAACTCAACACGAAGTCACCCTGGTGCTCTACCCCAGCTCTAGAAAGTCAGCCCGTGCCTCGGCATGGCCTTGCACAGAAATAGGATTACTTTGGCCTGGAGGAAAAAAACAGAAACCACAACATGAAGGTCACCCATAAAATCATTACACAGATCCCTCTTCCCCAGCTCTTAGAGAAAAACCTTTATCAAACCCTCAACCTTAAAGTAGAAACACAAAAAGATATGTACATTAATCCCATATACCTCCGTCAATTTTTTTCCTCGTGTCTTTAGAGCAGTTGTTTACTGCAGCCAACTGCAGAGAAATTACAGTAGCTTAACTCTCCAACTCCCTCTAAAGGATTAATCTTCCAGTGAGCATGCTCACGCGAGATCTTTTTTCAGCAGTTGCATCCATTTCATGAAGTGAGGGCTGCAGGCAGACATGAGGAAATGCCATTTCAGGACTACAGGCAAAGCGAAAACAGCCCCCAAAAATAAAGGCTGAGCCCTTCCTAGAGCTCCAGAAGGGATCTCTGCCCAACCCTCCACCTCCAAGGAGGTTTAAAGATTTCACGTTAGTGTGCCCTTTCAGGAAGAGGGGGGGCTAGTGGTTTCTCTGCGACACACGGTTTAAATGTCTGATCTTGGCTTTTCCCTAGAAGCTGGTGGACAGTTCATCCACTGAATCTTAAGTCAAAATCAGCTTCTTCTCCCTGGCAGATTTTTCTTTTGTATCCCTTCTTGGCTCATCCTTGCTTGTGGGGAAAAAAAAAATAAATAAATAAAAATATCAGGAAGATTTTTTGGGTGGGGGGTGGGAGGGAAGGGGGAAACATTCAAATAAAAAGGAACAGCTTTTAAAAAAAATAATCTAGTTCTCAACTCTGCAGCACAGTAGGTAACAGATCCTGAGACACATATTTAACTCCCCAGATTAAGGACCCATGCAAATGAGGATTTGCTGGTTGACAACAAATCCAGTATCTAAACAAGGCTGTTCAAGTAATCTTGTCCATTCTCTCCTCAACCACCATAGGTTAAACTGCTCTATTTGAGGTATTTCTCCCTCACCCCGAGCGCTACACCTCGAACCAGAGCCTTCCCGGTGAAAATAAAGCTCCAGAATTAAGGACAAATATTTATACTTTCGAAACAGACTCTCCCATTTTCATCTTCCCACATTACCAGGGTAATGCCGCTCCCCTTCCCATTTATCTACTTTATGTCCTGTTGCTTAATTGCTCTTTGTAGCCGATAGAGACCCAAGCCTCCCCCTCCCCCACGAAAGGCTCTTATTTCAAATTTTAAACCCAGCTGGAGCCCAGGAAGGGAGAGACCAGGCTGCAGGCGCTGGGGAAAATCCGGGGTGGGCAGCACCCAAGGTGGGAGACTGGGTCAAACCCCGTCACCACATCTCACCCCAGCCATTCCAAACATCTAAATATTTATTATTTTTTCAAAAAAAAAAAAAAAGTCTTGAATGCCTTTGGTGCCACGGAGCCCCTTTTATGTTTCAAGCCCTCCACGTGAATCCACAAAAAATAAAAAAGGCAAGATGTCATGATAGTGTTAAATAAGGGCTATGTCTGCTTTTTAAAATGAACGCTCACCATAGCGACAGTCTCCATAAGGAGTGATAAAACGTATGGTGACAGTGGATATTTTGTTCTGTTGTCACCTAAATAGAATCACCCACAGAAAGGAAATCTCTGTTACCATGCATTAAAATAGACGCTTTGTTTTATTTATAAAGCATCCAAACTGGTTGGTTTGGATGTGTCACAGCACAGGCTGCTCGGCCACCCCTCCCTGCTCCAGCCTTTGGGGACTCAATGAAGGATGCCTCATCCTGCCCTGGCCTCCCATGGTCTCAGGTGGTGCTGAGGGTGCTCCAGCTTCTCTCTCAGAGGAAGGTTTGGAGCGAGGGTGGGATCTGACCCTGAAAATCCCTCAGAAGAGAAATCCCAGGCTTCGGAGCAGGCAGATGCCTGAAAGCCTTGATGCAGGAACATCACGCCCGGCGCTTCCTCCTCTCCATGGCAGGATGACACCCAAACATGAAGTTGGGGTATCAGATATGGAGTTATCCTGACCTGTCGTTCCCAATTTGGAAACCAATCATACTCCCTGAGAGTTTAGGCTTTGAAGATTGACTGCTATTGATTCTTCTTCAAGCAAACAGCCCAAGCTGGCAATCAGTCAATAATAAGCAATTACTCGACAGCCTCTTATCTCCAGATGCCAGCCCAGACAGCTCGAGTCATAGAGGCAGCAGGTCAATAAATCAAAGCTGTTCTCAAATTTTAAAATATCATCATTTAAAAACCCACCCAGCTGAAAAAAGGGGCCAGGATAGAGAGATTCCCACACAACAGTATGGTGGCCTATTACTAATTTACCAGACAGGAGATAGTACATGAGGTGGTGAGATCCACCTCTGACACCCCTCATCTGTCCTGAGTAGCATGAAAGTTGCAGGTGGATGAAGATGACGAGAGAGAGGGGAGGAAGCAAAACCCTTGTCCTTAACAGTTAGTCGTAGGGAAGAACACTCACCATCCCTGGCTGGCTCACTCTAACCCCCTGAGAGCTTCAGAAGTACCATCAAAAGCACATTTTAATACCATCATGACAGCAGATTGATGGCACCTTCCTAACTGTGTCCCTGCTGTGACCTCTAAACCCTGCAAATACAAGTTCATCCCAGGAAATGCACTCCTTTGCTCTGTCATGGGCTAAACACGATGCAGGTATGTGAGCCAAAGGCTCCTCTTCTGCATTCCAGTGTGACCCACAGGCGATGCTGGTACATCCAGTGGTGCCAACACAGGGCAATAGAGAGGAAAAGCAGCCTTGCCAGAAATTCAGGGAGGCATTTTATGCTCTCAACGCAGACTTCCTTTACAGACATTTGTATGAAAAGGGATATTTGCAGGAGACCACGCAGCTGGAATGCCAGCCCTAGCGCAGTGGCAACCTTCTATCCAGCACTGCAGAACCTACAGCCTCTGGCACCTGCACAGATTATCTGTGGGTTCTCGCAAAAGTCATGGAAACAGCCTTGAAGTCCCAAAATAACAGAGCAATATTTAATAAATAATTCTGCTTCTGCTGCTAGAGGAGGTGCGTGGCCTACAGGATGCTGCATCCTCCACATCAGGTGTGGAGGCACAGGAGGAGGTACAAAAGGTACCAACAAGGAGCAGAAGCACAGTAAATCTGAGACCCTTAGATCCCATGAAGTTTTCTACACAAGGAAAGAAGCGTCCCTGATTCATCAAGCTTGGGTCAGCTCCAGCAGTGTGGCTGTGACCCCATCTAGGCAGGATAGGGGGTCTAAATACTAAATTTTTATTATATTTATATATATATATATATATATATACTAAATATTTCTTTCCTGTGAAGGTGGCAGAGCCCTGGAAGAGGCTGCCCAGGGAGGTGATGGAGTCTCCTTCTCTGGAGACATTCCAAACCCACCTGGACACATTCCTGTGCAACCTGCTCTGGCAGGGGGTTGGACTGGATGATCTCCAGAGGTCCCTTCCAACCCCATGTGATTCTGTGAAATACATAAGAAAAGCAAGAGGAAAAGAAGGTATAGCTTGAGAAAGCGGTATCTTGAAGCCCAGGTGACCAGCATCTCCCAACAAATACAGACCATGGAGGCTTCTTACTTCGTTTGACATGATCACTAGTCCCAGGAAAGAAGATATTTGTATGACGACAACCAAATCTTGCAGACTGAGCATCTCCAGTCACACTACCTTGAAAAAAATAAGATTTTGAGCCCGATATCTAAACAAAGAGAGGTGACCTGCTGGAAGGAGGCTCAACCCCGTGGCTGGTGCTCACTCCTCCCACTCCAGTGGCCACAAAATGCAGGCGTCTGAGGATGTGGTCAAACAGTCCTCAGTCTTCAACACCTTTCAGAGGTCTGGGAGGGATGCTCAGGTGAAGGGCAGCAGAGAGCTGATTACTCCAACCTTACTCGCCAGTTGGGCCAGACTTCTCGTGGAGGAGCCTGCTGAAGTTTTCACCTCTAGCTCCAGACAGCGCACTCGGTTCTTTGTTTCACCAGTGCCTGGGACAGCAGGAAGCTGTGGGAACGTACACCCAAAATCGGAAAAGGATTTCTCCCCCTCTTCTCACCCACAGAGCACCTACAGGTGGCTTTTACACTGGCAGCCTAGTCTGCAACATCATGGCAAAGCATGGAAGAGCACTCAGGAGGGGCGAAAAAAAAAAAAAAGAAAAAAAAAAGTGTTAACGCATAATACTGTGTCACTATCACCATTTATAGTAAAGCCACAAAATGCCAAACCAGCTGACAGGATCCCACAAACCGCACTGCAGCGTGGCAGCGAGCTCGCGAGTTTTGCAGCCTACAAGAATGGTTTTCACACAAAACCCTGCATTTTTCTGGTATAAAATATGGTGCCCTTTTCTCTCCCCCTCCAAACGTACAGCTGAAGAGCATCCAGGCTGCGAGGAGAGCCTCAGGGGGAGTCACAGCTCTAAAGAGGAGCCTGCAAAACCGCCAGGGTTGCTGACCACTGAAATAGTTCTTTTCACCAAAAAGGAGAGCAGCCATACTGTCTGCTATCACCCTGGCTTCGATGGATACACAGCCTCAGTCTGACCTGCATCGTTAGAATCATAGAATCATTCAGGTTGGAAAAGACCCTTGGGATCATTGAATCCAACCATCTACCCTACTCTACAAAGTTCTCCCCTACATTGTCTCCCCCAACACCACATCTAAACCACTCTTAAACTCATACAAGGATGGTGACTCAACCACCTCCCTGGGCAGCCTGTTCCAGTCTCTGACCACTCTTGCTGTGAAAAATTGCTTCCTGATGTCCAGTCTAAACACACCCTGTTGCAGCTTGAATCATTATACTCTGCAAAAGGAAAATAACCCAACAACGTTACAAACCATCAATGTGGTGGTAACACAAGACTGTTTCTCATTTTTTACAATGAAAACAAGGACACTTTCAAGAGGACAACTATACAATCTGCCATTCATCCTTCCCATCCCAAGGCAAGACTGTTTCATCCAAAAGCTGGTGGTCTGCAGCCGTGGTCTGTTTCCTTCTTTCAAACCGCAGGGTTGCGTCAGCACCGGGATCCCGCTGCTTTGGGTCTGGAAGTGTTGCTGGAGCAGGAAATGCTGGAAACTGGAGCAGAGAACAAAAAGGCTCCAAGGCCCCACCGAGGATATTATCGAGGAGGTAGCAAGAATGCAAAATGGGACCAAGACACCTCTCTCAGAGCAGGGAACTGCCATCTCCACTACTTTAGGTGGGCAGAATGATAATTTAGCATGTCCATCACCTTGGTAAGAAATCAGAGCAGCTCAGCCCCATGTTTTCATCTTATCAGGAGCCCCACGACTGACTGAGGCATCGCTCCTTTTCACCATCCAGTGTTTCATGCCCAGCACGAATGTGCCACTGCAGTCCGAGACATCAGGAATTAGGGGACAGACTTCTCCGGAAAAGCCAAGTAAATCCCTGCTTTCATGTCTAGCAGGTAGCCTTCGAAGGAGGAGATGTGGTCAGAGTACCTCTAGCTGGCCAAATCTATTTTAGGTTAAATTCCAGAAGTTCTTTGGGTAGGGAAGACAAAATTAGTCTCTCAATGGGGTCTCACTGTATTCCAGGCAGCTTTCAGGGCAGCCCACAGGGTTGTAATGAATATGGATGTGTTAGCAAATAATCCTCTAAGCAGACCAGTTCAGGGACTTTCCTTTGGTCCTTCCAGCACGGAGTCACCACAAAGACATGAACACAGTACCCTAATTGTAAATATGACCCACCGGAGTGTGGGGAGGGGGAGGATAGCGAACTGCAGGCTTCTGGGTGATTGCACCCACTGTCAAAATCCATCCGTGGTGGTTGGTGATCCCTCCATCATGCAGTCTGCAGCACCAGTTTCGATACTGGAGATCTTTGCAAGAGCTCAGAAGATCCTCATACTTCACACACAGGCGGATTCATTTTGCCCCACACCGGTCACAAGGATCTGTCTAACTCTGATTTGTCTCTTAAGATAAGCAAGTGCTGTTTAAGAGGGTCCTTTTTCATTTAGCAGGAACTGTCCCTCTGGGCCTGGTCTTCCTGTCCTCCACACTGGTGGCTTTCAACCTTTCAAGCAACTACACGCTTCCAGAAGGCTCTGAGAGGGAGCTAAGAAAAGGCAGCCCCTTGCAGTACTCATGTTTGCTACAGACATGGACACCCTACTGCCATGGGATTAAAAACCACTCAAACTAAGCAGAAGTAACAGAGGGGAAGTCCTGGAGGCATCTGGCTTTATGTATGAAAGCCAGAAAAAAAAAAATATCTTTTTTTCAAAGTGTAAGCAAATGGTTTAGTGAAGCTGACAAAGAGAAAAAATTCTCATGGTGGCTTATGAAAATGAGCATGATGGCCAGCGAAGGCAGGACCCACTTCAAGGAAGAAAGGCTCAAGCCTGGCTCTGAGCTGGCCTCACCTCGGGCTTGTAACACCTATAGAGGCTACAAACCAAGCACAAAGAGGATGAACATTATTTCTCCACCTTCTGGATTAAAATTCAAAGGTGGAGAAATTACGAGAGCTGTTGAGGATCACAGTACCCAGGGACTGCCTGGCTCTGGGAACAGATGGCCAAGCTCCATGCTCTCAAGCCAACCGTAACACCCAGAAAGAATCCAGACCTCAGGAAAACTGAAGGATTTTGCTGCAACTTGGGCCCTGAGAGCCCAAGGCTGTGGCTGCAACCTTCCAAAAGAGCCAGCTGTCAATGCTCAGATGCCTCCTCACGAGCCTGCTCACAGCTTTGGGAGAATCACCACCTCCTCCACTCTCTGAGCAACGTACCTGTCACACAGCATGGAGAGACAATGAGCACTGGGAGATGGTCCAGCCTCACCTTGAGCATTGACATCCCAGCTTTTCATTTGTATGTTTCCAAAATAGCTCATTCCCCATTTGACCCATTAAAAAAAATAAATGAAAAGAAAGCCCCAAACACAGAGAAATACAAGTACATTGAATGACAAACACTGAAACAATATAATGTAAAAAAAAAAGTAAATTAATTCAAGGACTGATTACTGGTCCATCCACAATTTTTGCATCTTTTTAGCTATCCCTGATAGAGACGTCCTTCATAGCACGATCGTTCTGTTGAGACAATTCAAAGGATTTACCAAGTTCTACCAACATAAACACACCTCTGTCAACACGACTTGGGTCAACACACTTAGATGACAGCCACATTCCCACCAGCATAAATGTCCTTATATTGACATGGATAAGCCCTGTGTCTTCACAAGAATCAGCTAAACCAGTACAGTATGCTAACTAACTATATGCTAATTGGGAATTGTAGAGGTTCAGACTGTATGTGCTGAGCTGTATGTAAATGAGCTCTCACACTACAGTCTTAATTAATAGTCATAGCTTTCAACATGAAAAGGAACTGCCATGATCATCCTATCAATGGTTATTTCTACAAATCCGATGGCTCATGGCTGAAAACCTGCAGCTGCTGTCTAGGAGACCCCACCATCATCTCCCACTTCCTGGCTTCTCTGCTCTGCTGAGGGGGGCTGAGGAACACCCCTCTGCAGGAGCCTGAGCCAGAATCTCTTCAGGCCAGGCAAGCAGCTTGCTTCACTCAGGAGGGCTAATTTTGCCAGCAAAATTGCACCCACGCACAACCAGAACAAGCCACCCGCACAGTCTTCCCAAGGAAGAGTTCCTAGATGGAGGCCTGGCTCACGCCGACCCACACGCCGAGGGCTCAGACTCTATATCCAGGGCACAGCCATCGTCCGAGCCATTATGTCACCATTGACAGCTCTCCCTGTAACGCTGAATATTACAACATAATAGTAATAGTTACTCAGATGTGTAAATGTTTGCAAGATTTTAACTAGTCCTCCCACCTGCTGCCAGCCCAGAAGGCAGCAACGCCGCGATAGAGCATCCTCGTGGCAAGAGCTGTCCTTAATGCCTCAGTGCAGGTAAGGGCAGGGGACACATCCCCAAGACCATGGCCATGTCTGCATAAAGATTAGCTCTAAAACTAAGCTTGGGAAAACAGCCCCTGAATTCACACGGGGAATAACAAAAATTTTGATTCAAGTATTCCTGTAGAAAGAAACAAGGAAATGACTGTGTTCCTGGAAATTCATTTGTGGAGGTGGCCTGTGTCTAACAGTCCCCAGACAACGACGCTGAAGGAGCAGTATGTGGAGACACACAGGGCTGAAAACCCAAAGGACAGGTAATGGCTTTCCTCCTCCTTCTGCTCCTCTGGTGATGCAACACACAGGGATATTTACAGTTAACAGAAACCATAACCTACCTTGGCCAAACATTCCCAAAGCTCTGATAATGGAGAAAAAAAAAAATAACAATGATACCGGGTGATTTTCTTTCCACGCGCTTTCCTTCTAGTACTCAATATAACACACTCCTTCCACTCTTGTGCCCGGAGCCAAAGTAGATCTGCCGGAAAGTGAGGTTTAAGTAGGATTTAAGATACACCCTGAATTCCCCATGGCGTTCCACAAAGGAGCAGATCCTACTCAAGCTGAGCAAGAGACTGTAACCACATGGTTTTGTCATGCACATAAGAAAAGAAAGCATTGTGAATTCATGCCAAAATATTAAGGGAGGTTTTTTTTTTTCAATTAAAAAAAAATATTATAAAATGGGCTGAATCAACCAACAGAGCCTTGTTTTCCAAGCAAAGCTTTTCCCAGGGCTTTGCAAGGTCAGGGGTGGCCGCAGCCAGGTCATGGCTGGGAAGAATCCCGGGCTGCATGGCCCCCACACAGCTCCTGGGGGGCTCCAGCCCCTTTACCCCCCCCCCCTTTCTGCTCTCCCCCAACCTACCTGCACTGAGAAACTAGGCCTGAACCTCCAGCTGCAACTGCTACACTCTTGCAAAACCACATTAAAAAAAATCAGATATAAACAAACAAATGGGAAAGTTCAGCAAAGTGGCACTTTTCAACCCAACGTTTTGCTTTAGAAAAGCCAGTGACAGGTTGTCAAAGCAGATTTGTTTATTAAAAGTGGATCTTTCCTAGCAGGGGGCACAGAATGACCCTACAGTAGATGCTATAATTACATAGGTTTGTTAATAATTGCATAGGCTGGACCAGGATACATTAGCCTGATTTAAGCATGGAATAAGAGAACAAGCGAAAGATTACAGATCCCATTTTTAAGATGAACTCCAACGTTACTATCAGAAGCCCAAAGAAAAGGTGCTGGATGCTTGGAGTCCTACTTTGATCACAAATAGTTCAGGTGTTACAAAGCACTTCTAGAAGTTTTCTATTTCTCTTAATCAGAGCTACCCGTGTTCTCAAGGAATGAAGCCAGAAACCAGAGCACTAAACCAGAGCATATAAAATAGTAAAAATTTGGATTTATGTAACTTGCCTTCTCTCACCCAGTGAAGATAACCTGTACAATTAAAAATTAATATTCTTCATTTCTACAACACTGCCAGTTAAAAAGCATCACAGGGAACAAAACATCAAGCAGTGTGTCCCAGAGACAAGGCCTTGAGAGCAGCACAGGCTGCAAGACCCAGCCACCATGTTCAGCTGGGACATTCACGGGTGGGAGCCCCTCCTCATCCTGGGGGACACGACAGGCACAGAAGGGATGCGTTGGGATGAAGAGACCACCCTACAGAGCTCACAAGGAAGAAGCCCATCCAGATGCACACACCTAAGCTCAGCAGTCAAGGGACTTCCAAACACAAAGATACCAAACTGATCTGAAATATTCATATATATATATATTTATGTATGTAAAAATAAATATTGTGTGGCAGTGCACCTTTTCCCCTGTGGATATGGGGCACCAGCAGCACAAGGCAGCACCTTTAAGGCAGGGAAGCTGCTGCCAGCAAGGCCACCATGTTCACAGTAGACAAAGCACCACAATGGCAGTGCCAGGGCAATTAGCAGAATTTCAATTCAGTGGCATTTAAGAAGAATACAAGTTGTCTTGGGCACAGCAGCTTTTCGGCAGGGACAAATTCTAAATCTCATAATCAGACTCCGCCAACCAGCCTTGCTTGGACAGTACTTTAAATTCTTTTGTTTAAATTGCTGACTGCCCCATTGCTCGGGTGCACTGCGAGCGAGCCGATGGCAAAGCCCTCCCCCTTTTCTCTGGTTTTGGATCAGGTCCCAAGTCTCTTTTTAATGTAATACTCTACTTTAGTCCATGTAACCTTCTGTCTTATGGAGGGTCAATGTTGCAAATTCTCCTTGTGCTTAAGTCCTATTATCAGCCCGCACTAATTCTGCACACAGGGCGTTTACAGGTCCTGAGCTCTCTGCTCAGAGAGTTCCACATTCACCGGCCCCAGTCAGCCATGAAGCCGGACATCTGCTAAGTGAGAGGGGGGGAAAAAAAAAAAAAGAAAACAAACCCCAGAGATTTACCTTTACTTCAATATTCAGCCGCACACTCAGTTTTTCCAATTCTCTCCTTTTGCACATGGCACAACACACGCTTCAGAAACTGCGGGAAACAAGCAGGTTATTTTCTGTGCTTGCAAAGCAGCACCATCTATACTTACAGGGCAATAAAAATTAGCTTAATTAATAATACATCAGCAAAAAAATGTTAATGAGCACCCAGCAGGGAAAAGGACTGCTGCCTAATCTCTTCGTGTGGACTCCTTGCTTTGGCAGCAATCAGCGACTGCATCAGCACTGCCATCCCGGCGCGAGCCGAGGGATCTGACTCATCGGGGGGTGCAGGCAGCAACCGTGGGGCCTGTGTCACCATTTACAGTTCTCTTTAAAAAGCAGACACTGTTGCATCAGGAGCAGTTCTTGGCAGCCCCACGCCAACTTCCACTTGCGGAGTTTTTGTTGTTCTAAAGAAGAATTTAGAACATCCCCGGGCATCCAATGTATAAATACACATAGACGGGACCTCCTGCAATCGGCTCTTTGGCCACAGCTGCAAAATAACAGGGCTCCGCAGCGGCTTTGAGCTGCTGCCACAACGGTGCTGCTGGATCAAACCTCCCTGTTCTTCCTGGGAGCTCACCAGGAGCATCCAAACCCTTTCCCTGGGGCAGAGACTGGGAGCGGTGAGCTGCCAGCTGCCTCCTGCCTCGGCGAGGTGCATTGCAGGGCGGATAATGGAAATCCCTTCTCCCAGCTGTTTTCCCTCCCTGCTGCCTCCTTGCAGGAGGCTGTTTTGGCAGGAGCCAGCACCCCACGAGTAAAGAGCCCGGGGGGCTGGCAGCTGCCAAAGGCGAGCTCTGCCACCGGAGCGCATCCACGCTGGCACTCGGCCGCCGCGCATGTTCGTCAAGGGCCCGTGCCGCATGGGGAGGTGGTTTCCTGCAGCCAATGGAGGAGCTGCCGTTCCTGCCTTTCATCAGAAGCGTGGCTGGAAACAAAGGCCCCGGTGAAGAAAGGCGAGTTGGCTGGGAAAACTTCCTAGCACGAGCCAAGCCTCCGACCTGACAAATCGCCCTCATTCCTCATCACCTCCCGAACCTTCTCCTCCCCGGCCGGGAGGTGACACCGGGAGCTGTGGTTAAGCCCCTGCGCTGGCCCGGGGTGAGGAGGAGTGTGTCGGGTGTCATCACTCGAGCCACCACTCCAGGACAAACAGCAGCAACAGCACGAGAACGTGCATCTTGTAACCGCATAAAGCTCCAGCATGTGCACCCGCAGAGTAGGTAGAAATTTAGCCTGCTGTCACACAGGGGTGGAAGATAAATTACCCCCATAAAACAGCCTCCATGAGGAGAGTCTAGAGGTGTGGACCTGAGAAGACATCAAACCCATCAGTTTTTAATAAAAGCCATAAACTATTAAGACCAGTGTGGAAGGATTGCATGAGAAAAAGTGCTAAACTTTTAGAAACCCAAGAAGAGAAGTAACCACGCCATCAGCACGAAGGGCACCTTCAGTAGGGAAGGAGGCTATAAAACTCACAGACAAAGAAATCCCCAAGCCGTGGGAGTTAGGCACCGAGAACACCGTGCGTGACAAACACCTGGTCTAAATCTTTAAAAAAAAAAAGATGGGAAATACCACTTTGCATGACTGGAAAAAAAGAGTGGAAATAACCAGGACAGAATGCAATCCCCCCTCGCTGGCTTTTTCAAAGGCTGGGAGCCGGGGGCCACACTAACCTCTCCCCACGGTCAATTGTCACAAGTCAGGGCAGAGGAACTTGTCTGTTTGCTCACTGGTGGTGTCTCCCTGGTACAGGGGGATGTTGATTAAAAGCCAGCGTGGCTCTTCACCTCCCCTCTCCACACCCTCTGAAAGCTACAGGATCTGGCACTACAGCAAGAGTAAATATTACATCTCGTCCAAAGACCATCTTTACAGGAACATTCATTGTTTCTCCTCAAAGTGTGGCAAAAAAAGATTAAATATTCCAGATGTCATCTCCAGGTCCCATAGGACAATTGCTCATAAACAATTATCTTTGTATATTAAGGAGGCATTGAAGCACCAATTTGAACCAATACATCCTAGCAGTACCAAAAAATACCCTTCCTAATCCAAAGAACAAAAGGATTTCAGACGTATGGAATTCACAGATCTTTAACATTTAAAACACAGAGTTGGCAAAAGCTATTACAAACCAGTTTGCAATTAAAACCACCTAAAGTCTTGGTCACCAGTTCAGCAGTGATGCTTTTTGCAAAGCCTTCTGGGTGTTGAATTAATCTATCAAATATTAATAGCACTCCTCAATTAGTAAGATATTTAGACTCACGCTTTGCGTTCTCATAATCTGGAGGTTTCTGTTCAGACTTGCAGGCCAACAGGATACTAGATGGAATCACAAAAACCAGCTCACAGCCTGATTGTTAATGCTTTCATCTCCTGAATACCGATACCCTCTTCTTTACACTCATAAAATCACATTTGACAGAGTGTAAATTTGCTGCCTAACCCCTGGGACACACGAAATGCATCAAAAAAACCCAACAAACCTAAGTTAACTTCTCATGTCCCAAAACCACAAGTGACTGAAAGGCCCATCTCCTATTTAGCGCAGGTCCTGACGAGCTCCGAGCTGGAGGTGCTGCCTCTGCAGCCCCCAAGCCCTCAGCGTGGCTGTGGCTGGTGATGGAGCCCCTGGGACCTGCACAGGACCACCAGCCTCCAGCCCCGACCTGCCCAGACCCAAACTCACTGGGAATGAACTTCAACCAAGGGCAGCATAAAAATGTGCCTTGGGTAACCAGGAACTGAGACAATCAGGAGAGGATAAATTAAACTACAGGGAGGAAATAGTAAAAAAATATATATGGTTTGGCTGCCCAGATGCTCCCACCTTGGCTGAGCTAAACCAGCATCAAAAACTCCAGCCAGTTTGGAGGTTGAGCCCGGCTTTGAAGTCAGAGGCCTTTGGGCATTTGCATTCACCAGACACAGCGTCGAAGTTCAGGTTTCAATAAGCACCTCCCGACACTGCGACAGCCGTACTTCCCATTCCCAAATCAACAGCTAGATGAAGCATGTAATTTTGAAACCCATTAATCCTTTCTAAGTCTTCCACCGTGCGCATGTTTAATTTTACCACTTTTTGAAACAATATTATGATTTTTGAGAGAACCTAACTATAGCTTCTGAATGCTCCGGGTCAGCACTGTGAGATATCCCAAATTACTATCAAAGTTGGATGAAACATTTGGGTAATTTACCTTCTGGCTTCGAGCCTTTGGGAGAAATTACCTATTAAAACTTCCTCTGAAACTGCAAGGGCTAGAAATCTCAGAGAGGGAGAAGGTAGCAGAGATTCTCAAGAATCCAGGAGCTCAGGCTTAAAAAGGAGAAGAAGGAGGGGAAAAAAAAAGATGTATTCCAGTGTACTCAGGGCTGTATTGAAACACAGCAGCAGGTCATGGCCAATAGTCCTGGGGAGACCAGGGCTCATTTTTGCCTGTTCACATGCTAAAATACATCTGTCCACATCTACGCTTGAGTTCTAAAATTAATTAAAAATCAGCAGTAGGACTCTGAACAACGCATCAACTTTTTCTCTTAACCTAACCAAGGCCAAAGCATGGCGTTATGTCAGTTCCGACACCTGGACTGCAATTCTCCCTCCACGGAGATGCCCATGCTCTCCTGCTGGGTCACCTCGGGCTCTACGGATGGCTGGTGGCCCTCCATCCTCAGAAGGAATAAGAATCACGTTCCTTCTCTTTTTAGCAAGGAGACAGGCAGAAGCAAGCACGTGTGTCTGCAGCATCACAAGCCTCCTGGCCTCAGCTCAAGCACTTTGCCCCAAACCCCAGGTACTAGCCCTTCTGTGTGGGCTTTGGGCACCACTGTTACCCCCACCCACCTCAATTTGCTCAGCTCTCCAATTCTCCAAGGCTGTAGCCACAGCAAGCCCATCACCACCTCCTGGGTCACGGACTGGCCGAGCTGACCCAAGAAGCTATAATTGCTTTGGTTATTTTGATCCCTGTTTGCACCATTTTACATTACCCTGTAATAAATGGGGTAGCTCACTTAACTGCCTTTATTTTGAGTTGTCAGCCTGGTTATCTTGCTCTCTATTTACCTCCTCCCCAGCTGCGCCACCTGCAAGTTTCCTCCCTCTCCCACGTGCTGTCTCTATATGCAAACAGAAGTGGACCTGAATTTTCTGCTCTACCAGTCCATCCCATCCACCCTCTCCCCATCCTCCTGAAGAAGGAGAGACAGGGCACTGAAAAGGACGGATTTAATATTTAATAGCTCACCTCCACCCCCCAAGTCAGTCCCTTGTAGACACGAGCAGCTCAGCCCTACACGGCGCCAGCTCACCTTGCCCAGCAGGTGCCTGCAGTTAATGGGAGACAGCGTGTTTGAACGGTGACTCCTCTGCAAAGCCAGACTCCCTTAAACATAAAATTGGGCAAAACCAGCTGGTACGGAGGCAAGACAATGGCAGGGACCAGGCCGGGCAATAAGGAAACAGGAATCCTCTCAGAAGAACATTTCCTACTTGAAAAGAGGATACTCTGGGTGTCCTTGATACTTTGCCTATGCTAGAAATTTTTAATTAAAAGCAAGAAAGCCTTTCTATTTCACATGCAGCAATACCAGCATCAAGCGTTATTATAAGTACAGTTTATTCTAGGTTTATGTGCATCTCACAGAGCTTGGCTAAATCAGCAGAACTACAGCAAACTTCCACTCCCTGTCGGATTTACTTTACCACTTCAACCAGCCACCACCAACAGGACACCCACACCGGGGGAGGATGGATTCACACGGCTTCTCCCTGATCCTGAGACACAAAGAGCGAGGTGAGCCCTTCACCAGTGACATTTGGCCTCCACAACAGTCAAGGAAGGAGAAATCTCCAGCAAAATGTGTCTTGATGCACTCAAACAGACCCCTTGAACTTCTCACGGTCCTGCACAAAACGTAACCCCCTTTCACCTCCTCCTTTTCAGGGACGCAGTGACCCAAACCACAGGCACCAGCCGTGCTCTGCTCCAAGCACTTTGCTAGGGAAAAGCAAGAGGGACATGGCCTGCTGCTTCTGGAGCAGAGAGGCCACGCTGGCAGCATTCGGGAGGGGAAGAGAGATCACAAAATGCCAAGCAAGCTGACAAAGAGCAAGGCTCCAAACCAGCATTTCAATCAGTGGCAACGCAGCAGTATCGGTCCCTAATCACTTCGGTATCGGCTGCTCTCCCGCTCAAGAGGAAGCACCGTACCCCTGGGTACCAGCACCGCGCTCCCTGCTCACAGCAAGGAGCCACAAAGGGATGCCGATGCCTCCAACAGCTGGCACAGCTGGCTGCAAGGCAAGAGTCCGGCCAGCTCTACCTGCCAGCACAGCTCAAATCAGTTCCCTCCGCAGAAAAGCTGTTTGTTTGTTTGTTTTTCTTCTTGTTGTTGGGGTTGTTTTTTTTTTGCTGGTAATTGCAGCTCTACCAGGACTTCTGCTGACACAGCTGTGGTGGAAGGGAGAGCAATTTCTTTGCATTCGTGGACAGATAACTTAAGTCGGCAAAACTTCTCAAATGTAGACCAAGCCTCTGCTTTGGAAAGCAAAAAATAAGCTACCCTGGTCTCAAAACACCTCTAAACTAATACAGCTACATCCACAGCAAGGACTTTTATTAGTGTGACTATTTCAGGAAGGAAAAATGAAAAATCATCCTCGCCAGCCAGCATAATTACATTGGAAGAGCTTTTTTTTTAAAGCATAAACCAGGCCTTTGATTCTGCCCAGACTGACAAAATGTTCTTCAGATGTTTTCTCATCTCAGCCATGTCAGCTTAACACAACTGAAGGGCACTTTTAAGGCTGTCTCAAAACTTCAGAAGGCATATTTGCCCAATCTGTTATTATTTAAAGTTTGTCTACGCAGGAGAAAAGGATGAGTTCCCCAACAGCCTTTGCCAGCCCATAGCTTGCTCATTGTGTGAGAACACGTCAGGAAAGTAAACATTAGCATCCATTTGACACAGGGTAAAATTCTGCCACGGCCAGGGCAGTGTGTAATTTTAACACCTTAATAGAGTTACCCTTGTGTTGAAGCCTCTAATTGATACAGTTATAAACTTTCCTTACTAGGTGTTTAGAATCAGAGAAGGATAAAAAAATAAATCTCCTTTTTCCATACAAAGATACAGCTAAGATGTTGCAAACCACGTTAAGGCTGATACCCCAGAAGAAATCTAACACCACAACTGGAAACACACAGCTTTTGCCTGTGTTCATGCCAAAGTCTTATCAACATCCCTCACCGCGCTAAGGAGACTGAGCAAAGCACTTGTCCTGCAGCCATCAAAACCCGCCGGCTTCCAGACAGCTCACAACGGAGGAAAGATGATGGGGTTTAAAATGCACCAGGTTTTCCTGATGCAGCTTACTGACACAGATTCCGTACTGAAAGCAGTGGCCATGGGAAGCAAAGCCCTCTCCTCACTTGCGATACCAGCCGGCAGGAGTAAACGAGAGAGGAGGAAGGGCAGGGCAGGCCTGAAAGAAGCACCGGCTTTCGCCTCACCTGCAAAACAGAAAGTGGGAAACCAAAGAAATCATCTACGCCCTCACTGCTCAAAGGCACCGCTCATTAGGTCCCGGCTTTTCCTATTATCACTCCTGCACTCGGTGGCCTATTACAGCAACCTCCTTCCAGCCAGGGATCTGTGAATAGGAAGCGCTTTGACGGGAGTGAGTGTTGCCCCTTAATCCAGTCGGGAGTTCATTGAACAGGCGGAGGGGCTGCCTACAGAGCTGCCGGCACCAGCTGGTGGCGGGGATGAGAGCGAGGATCAAAGCTGGGGCAAAGCCCCGGCACCGCGAGCCTGGTTTGCGAAACCGCTCAACCCTCTCGAGTCCTCGCCTCCAAAATCGCGGGGAGCTGCTGGGTGCGGAGATCGGGCCTCAGCCGAGGGTGCTGAGCAGGGGGGAAATCTGTCCTCTATGTGCCTTGCACGCTGTCTCCTCGCTTTAAAAATCAAAGCTGCATCTCCAGGAAAAAACAACTAAATAAAGAAATAAAGAAAGAAGGAAAGAAAGAAAGAGATGTTACAGATCAGAACAGATAGGAGGGAAAAGAAACGATGAAAAATGCAGCGTGACTTCTGAAGAGAACCACTTCATTCAAAGCCACACACACACACAGCTTCCTGCTTAGCATGCAGGCACCGGCCTTCCCGAGGTTAGCACCAGCCTGAGGAAAAACATCGGGGCTTGAAACCTCTCCCTTTTCAAGCTCACACCAAACAATCATTTTAGGAAACACAAGGTCAGCTGATTCTCTTCACTGAACTGCTGCAAAACTGGAGTAGCAGCATCAAATTCAATGAACCCACACTATCATAAAACAGGATGAAAGAGACAAACTCAATTCCTTAAACGTTAATCTTTATGGTAGGTCTAAAATACATTGAAGCCCCAAACTGGACAAGATATAAGACACCTGCTCTTTAGCAGTTTTCTTTAAAACCAACAGCAGAACCAGGATCCCCTGCAGCAACGTGGTTATTGAACCCAATGGCGACTTCCCAAAGCACAGAGATTCCTTGGGGCAGCCCCAAAGCAAGGCAGCCAGAAGAGAACAACCACCCAAGGTTACAGCTCAGAACTTAGGGTGAACCTTAGTGTTCAGAGAGATTCTCCCCTCACCGACAGTCAGATTTGGCGAGAAGCTATTCTATACTGGAAGCTTTGGTCTGGAGTTAACAGGCTGCCAACGACTTTGTCTATAGAGGCAGTCATGGACACCCTCTGGAGACACAGACAACCCTCCTGTCTTTAGCACTGCATTGGCAGTAGGTCAAAAACACATTAAAGCCCCAAACTTTATATAAGACACCTGCTAAAGAAAAACTACTTGCTAAAGGTCCCACCCAGCTCTTTGCTCAGAGCAAATACCTCCTCCCAGGAACACACCTCTCCACCCCTCTTGACCAAGTGAAACAATCCCTTACTTCTGCTCCTCGCACATGGCAGAACACCATGGTTGAGGGTGTTAGTCCTTGCTCTCCCCTACAAGCACTGGGGAAGCAAAAAGCATCTCCTCTAAATTCCAGCCTGATTTATGCCAACTTCCTCCCCTCTGGCCTCAGAGGGGTATAAGCAAAGGCAGATCTGGCCTCAGATTTAACTAAGTTTATGGGGGAGGGGAGGAATTAAACTCCAAATGAGTCACTGTTCCCTCCCTATAATCCATGGCAACATCTGTAGACGTTAAGCCTGATTCTAAGAGCAATGTTTCTTAATGCTCTGCATCCAGAGCAGACCCAGCCAGGACTCCTGGGAGAGGGTTCCCAAAATAAAAAGTGTGTGTCTGTAGCATTGAGACCAACCTGTGCCTTGAGAGCTGATGAGTTATGAGCCAACTCCTGCCCTGGTTACAGCCACACCATCCTCCTGAAAGCAATCGCACCCAGGCAGCCGAAGGCAAAACCAGACCATGGAGTCACAGAAGCACCTCAGGGGCTGATTCCTCTATCACTGGGCAAGATTAACGCCTGATCCTCTGCCAGAGTGCAAAGCATCAGGCCTTGAGATGCAGTTGTGATGGAAGAGAAAAGCATAAGGACAGCCTCAGACAAAACTCAACAGCGAAGGTGACGGGCATCTTGTCTGAGTAACAAATTCGAGCTGTCCTTTGCAGCGCTTTCGCAAAGAACTGCTGTTGCCAGCTGCGCAGCCGTGCTACAGACCTCATCCCACGCAGGGCAGAAGTTCCCTGCCCCAGCACAACCCTGTAAACACGGTGTGTGAGAGAGAAAGCTGCAGCACCGCCTGGCGCACCCGACGGGCCAGGTGTAGCCCAGCTGCTGGGAGATGCCGATCCGTAACTGCATCTGGCGACAGTGACAGGGCAGCCACTCATCTTAGTTCGTATATGAATATATGCCTCTATCATTACCTCCTCGCTCTCTTTCTGCCTGTAAAGGCTCAGCAGCCCGCATGCTGCAATCCGGTGTTTACCTGCAGGCAAAGAGACTTATAAAAAGTTTATATCCTCTAACGAAACCAGGGAAAAAGTTTCAGTCTGGCATAAAGAAACATGTCAAAGCGCCCTAAGTGTCCCAGCACCGTGTGCCCCTCGCATAACTTCAGGGGGTAGCCGAGCTGTGTGCTGTACTCTCTGGGGACATCCACAGATCCTGCTCATTAGGGCTAATTGTCATTACAGGGGGAACTTGGTTTTCTTTGGGGATTTTTGGATGCGATGCCGGTATTTCCCGCTCGGTTCATTTGAAACCACTCTCCCGGTGAGGGGTAAGGGGCTGTGTGGAGGAGGCTGCTCCCTTGGCTACCCCTCCGGGGCTCACCACAGCCCTGCCCCTCGCCCCTCCAACCGGGGGCCACCCCCTTCTCCCTGACCCATGCCCACGGCCGGTGTCCGGGCCCCCTTCAGCGGGCGGCACCGAGGAAAGGCCGGAGGAGAGCCAGCCCAGGGGAAGCGGGCCGCTGTCCGGGGCCTCCCCCCTCCGGGGAAACTCGGGGAGCTTCCTGAGGGAAAACCGGAGATTTTTCTGAGGAAAAACTTCGAGTTTTCCTCAAAAAAAAAGCGACTTCGCTCTGTCTCGGCCCCTCTTCCCTCAGAAGCCGGAGGCTCCGGCCCGCCTGAGCAGCGCTTCCCGCCCGCGGGGCCTCTGAGGGCAGCGCCGAGGGCTGCGGCCTGCCCGCTGCTGCCGGTGCGTCGGGCCGGGGCCGGGGGCGGGCCGGGGGCTGGGCCGGGCCGGGGCCGCCCCGCCGCCGCCACGGAGGCCCGGCGCCCTGCATGCCTCATGCCTGCCCCCGCGCGGGCGCCTGCCTGCCGCCCGGGACCCTGCATGGCTCATAGCGGCGGCCCGCCCGCCGCCGCGCCCCGGCCGGCCCTGGACTCTGGATGGAGCCGCGCCAGCGCCGCCCGGCCGCATGGGGGACCCCGGAACATGGATGGAGTTTCCCCCCTCCTCCCCCGCCTACCGCCACACGCACTGGCTCCCATTGGGGGCAACCCCGGAACCTGTATGGCCCATACCACTGACTCACCGGGGAGGGGTGTTACTTATACAGAGTCCCGGGTCCCCCCCCTACACACAATGGCAGCGGCTCCCACATTCTTCCCCTCAGAGGAGTTGGACTGAACCATGGGGCGGCGGGGGCACGGCCCCCCTCCCGGCCTCCGACAGAACCCGCCTGGCCCTGGGCGATACCACTCCGCGCTCCCCCATCTTCCTTCCCCCCGCCTGGGTAGATGGACGCCGCCGCTCTCACTCACCTCGGCATCCACTGTGGCCATGGCCGGAGCCCCGGAGCGTAGCCCCGCCCCCTCGGCGGCTCCTCACGCCTTGGCCCCGCCCCTTTCCCCTCATTCTTCTCAATGGAGACGCTCCGCCCGCCACCGCGCATGCGCGCGGCAGCATGGCGGCCCCCTCGAGGGGGCTCCCGCGGCCGTACGGCGTCATGGCGGCGCCCGTCGGGAGGCTGCCGTACAGCTGGAGCCAGGCTGGGGGGTGGGATGGGGACGGGGTGAGCTGGGGACAGGGGTAGGATGGGGACGGGGCCTCTCGGGCCCAACGACACCCCCCACCGTTCTTTTTCGCATCGAGACGGCGGCTCCGGCCCCCCGCACCCTGGGTTCTGTCCCACCGCCCACGGCGGGGAGGGGAGACGGGGAGGGGGCAGCACCAGCCGTTCCTAATTGAGCAGATAATGAGTTTCCCAAATTCCCCGGAGTGCCCTGCCATGGCCAAGTGGCTAAAAAAACCTAAACCAAATCCATGCAAGATGCTCCAGGAAGAGTCACCAAATCCCCCCATCCTCCTGCCAAAAAAAAAGAAAAATCTCTTTGGAAACCATCTTCTTCTGCAGCTGAAAATCATCTTATTTTGCCTTATTTTCGTTATTTTCATCCCAGTGTGTGCAACGTGGGGGGCACCCAGGGGAGAGAGGGGAGGAAGAGGGAGCAACTCGCCCTGCTCTGGCCCCATAGCACCCCCTGAATGGGTCCCCTCTCCGCCCCCCCCCCCCCATGTCCCGAGCACCTCCAGTAGCCCCTTCCACCCCCCCAGTCCCACTGAGCCCTGCCGAATGCCCAGGCCTGCAGTAAATCCATGATTGCAAAACAATTAGCTCTTTTATAGCTTTTGAAGTAAAGTGGGAGATAAAACACCTCCCCAGGCTCCCTCGGCTGCTCCCAGTGTCACCAGGGGGTGGACACAGGGATGGGCAGTCCCTGACGGGGAATGCTTGTTTCTTGGAGGGGAACGGGACCTTTGAGAGCCCTGACATCACGGAATCATGGAATTGTCGGAGTTGGAAGGGACCTCTAGAGACCATCCAGTCCAACTCCCCTGCCAAAGCAGGGTTGCCCAGAGCACATCCCTCAGGAGCATCCAGGCGGGGCTTGAAGA
>JAOTQQ010000007.1:10517233-10532180 GCA_026546715.1 Gallinago undulata
TGGATGGCATCCCTTCCCTCCAGTGTGTCAACTGCGCCACCGAGCTTGGTGTCATCAGCAAACTTGCTGAGGGTGCAGCAGGAATCCAGCAGAGATTTGTCTGGAAGCAAGCGGACTCTCACGCTCATGGCTCAGCCGCTCCCCTCCGCTCCACGCTGGGACAGGGGGGTGTTTGCTCGTACCAGTGGACATGGAGAAGGCCTGGGAGAACCCAGCAAGGGCAGGAAGGAAATGCCTTGATCCCAAGGGCTGATGATGAGCCCTCTGCCAGGTCCCTGGGGGGTAACCTGGTGACACAGCCAGACCCAGGTGGGGCTCCTCTGGGCGATCAGACCCCAGAAATCATCACCGGTGATGGGAGCGCAGCCCCAAGGCCAGCCCTGCACGACACACCAGACCTCAGAGCTGCAGCACCATCCCACAGCACGGGGCCATCTGCGGGCACACTGACGTGCAGCGGAGGGACAGGATTTAGGGGGTTTCTCATGCAAAGCCCGAGCTGACCTGCCCCTGAGCCCACCGTGCCGCTGGATGCGCCGTTCTCTCTCCCTGCAGATCTTTGATCCACGAAGGTTTCCCCACGCTCACTGCAAACCAACACCACCACAGCACGACCACACGGGATAACAGGACGCTGTGGTGAGCGTGTGGGGGTGAAGTGACCACACATGGTATTTACACTGCTAAACAAGTGATCCACGTCCAGATTACTCTGCTCAAAGGCTTTGGAGTCTTCTCCGTGCAGCTTCCCTGGTCAGTGCTGCCAGGTCCCTGCCCAGGCAGGCTGAGCCAGGGGAGCAAGGGGAAGCTGCTTGCCCACACCCTGCATGGCCAGCACAGGGATATGGTGACCCAGCAGCAAGCCCAGGGCTGAGAAAGGTCTTCTGGCAGCCTCTTGCCCCAGCAGGAGAGCAGGGCAGGGCTGGGTTCAGGAAGAGACAACCAGCCACACAGGAATAAGGTCCTGCTGGGCTTCCCGGGGCTGTTCTGCAGCTTCCTGGGCTAGTGGCCCATGCAAACGGGTTGATCTTACAGTACTGGTGGGGCTGGACCTTCCTGGGCTGCGTGTTCCAACCAGTGCCACCGCAGGGACATCTGCCAAACGCCTCCTCCCAGCCTGGCTCCCCCAGCCCCAGCGTCTCCATCCCTGGGGAGCTGGAAGCCACAGGCTGTCATGGCTTTCTCTCCAGGAGGCAAAGCCAGGACCCTCCAGGTGGGCACCAGAGGAGGAGAAGCCAGAAGAGGGTTGGGAGATGCCTTGGTCACAGGTGCACAAACACGACAGACTCGGCCGAGCCTTATTACTCACCCCCGTGAAATCTCACGCTCCGGTGCTCGGGGAGAGACAGCCCAGACATCTGAGCACACAGCTCAGGGCCAGGACATGGCAGCGTGTGGTACAACACTCACCTCTGCCTCGCCAGGCTTCGGCCGTGGCTAGACTGGGGCAAAAAAGAGGAATATTCTGTGTATCGCTCCCTCCATCTCCCAAAGAGGAAGGTGATATTTGCTCCGCAGCCACAGCCAGCAGGGGGAGGGAGGTCATCCTGCCCCTCTGCTCTGCCCTGGGGAGGCCACAGCTGGAGACTGGGCCCAGTTCTGGGTTCCCCAGGTCCAGGAGGACAGGGAACTGCTGGAGAGGGTACAGCAGAGGGTTACAAAGATGATGAGAGGCCTAAAGCAGCTCCCTTACGAGGAGAGGCTGAGGGACTTGGGTCTTTTTAGTCTGGAGAAGAGAAGACTGAGGGGGGATCTGATCAACGCCTATAAATCCTTAAAGGGTGGGTGTCAGGAGGATGGGGCCAGGCTTTTTTCAGTGGTGCCCAGGGACAGGACAAGGGGTAACAGGCACAAACTGGAACACGGGAAGTTCCACCTAAACATGAGGAGGAACTTCTTTCCTGTGAGGGTGGCAGAGCCCTGGAAGAAGCTGCCCAGGGAGGTGGTAGAGTCTCCTTCTCTGGAGACATTCCAAACCCACCTGGACACGTTCCTGTGGAACCTGCTCTGGGTGGCCCTGCTCTGGCAGGGGGGTGAAGTGGATGATCTCCAGAGGTCCCTTCCAACCCCTATCATTCTGTAGTTCTGTATCTAGGAGCCTGGAAGGTGTCCCTGCACCCAGGAATGGGACCCAGGGAGCAACTGAAATGGGGCTCCTGCCCCGACCCCTAGCTCATACCTGCCGAGAAGATGTCAGGGGCTCTGCTCCCTCCTGCTGCATTCCCTGACGCTGCTGCTCTAGAGCAGAAACAAGCTGCGCCTGTGGAGTACACATATTTTTTGGTTCTTCTAATAGAGGAACAGCAGGCTGGGCCATATGGCAATTTCTCTCTGGCTACTTAACGAGTGATGCATTAACCGTGCTGGCCAAATCATGTAGTACGGAATGGTACCTGGTGCCTGCTGGTCCCCCTGCCATCACTTGTAGTGAAAGTCTTCCTGCTGCCTAAAATCAGCCCTCCCACTCCCCTGGGGAATGCGAGCTCCTCCAAAGGTGCTGAGTGTTGCCAATGCACAGCAAGGGTACCTTCCTCTCGAGGGGCTCCAGGCAGAGAGCAGGAAAGCAGCAGGAATGTGTTTTGTGCTTTTGGGTGGAGAAACAGGCAGCCCTGCCTCTGCCCTGTGCTAAAGGATCCAGATTGCCCAGCAATCATCAGCCTGGCTGCCGTCCTGACAGCCAGCACCCTGCCCTCCTGTCCCTCCTCACCCACCTTTGCAGCCCAGGAAAACTGAATATTAGATATAAGGAAGAAGGTCAGAGCTCTTCCAGCTCACGGGAGGCTGTATCAGAGCTGTCAGATGGGAAGCACTGGTTTTGCCTGGGTCAGGATGCTGCAGACCGTGCCAAGGCCATCGCAGCTTTAGTGCTGAGGACTCCAATTTGGTCTCTGGTGGATGAAACTAATACTCGGGATTACAAACTGCAACAAAACGAGGGGAAGCACACACATTTGCTCTCGCCATCCCTGCAGCAGAGACAGGTTCCTCAGTGGGAGCAGCCAACAGGCAAAAGAGCGACCTCCCAGCCAGACCTGCCAGGGAAAGATTGGGTGTTTTGCTTGAACAGGAGCTTTTGGGCCCCCGAGCATCACTTGAGCTGAGCAGAGCTGCCACAGGGCACCGAGGAGAACAGTCCCCAGCAGGTTCCAAGCCCCTGGTCAGAGCAGCAACTTGCTCAGGCTGGACTGGCACGCAGGCAGACACACAGCAGGAACGGCTTCCAGCGCTCCAACAGGGTTCATGCTGCTGGGATAAACCTTTCTGTAACACGGGAGGTACAACGAGAGGAAGAAAACACACCAGAAAGCTCAGCACTGAGGCCAGGGTAAAGGCTCCGCTCCCTGTAAATCTCCGTGTCAGCAATTTTCAGCAGCACTTTCAACGAATTAGCAGGACCTGGCGGTATGGCAATGCTGCAAAAATCCTCCGAGGATTAACAGTGATCTATTGAGGCAAGCAACTGGGAAGTGCTGAGGAAGCTGCTGTGACCCGAGGCAATTGCAGCTCCTTCCAAGTGGTTTTCCTGGGCTGAATCTGCAGTTACTGCTCCCAAATCCAGCAGCACAGCGTGGCCAGGAGCTGGCACCAGCCACATCCTTAATGGCTCCCCCTGGCCCGCAGGCACCCTCCTGCTCTCACCTGGGTTGGGGCCAGCCAGGAGCATCACCCACTGCTTCCACTACCTCCTGCTCCACAGGGATTCCTGAGCACAGAGGAGGAAACCAAAGCCTCTCAACGCCTGCTTAGTCCAGTCACTAAAGTTTAAATTCAGCTGCCAGGCAATATCGTCACCCTGTTGGCCATGAAGATGTTGTGCCAGGCCAGCAGAGAGCCACCCCAGGGGAGAGGTGATGCCCAGCTGCCCCTTCTTAGCTCTTTGTACAAGAAATCTGCCAGCAAAGGAAGTGCGTGGAGCGGCCAGGAATTCCCTGCAGCTCCTTCTAGCTTGCTAACAAGCTGCCAAAAGTAAGGTCAGCTGGAAATTACAGCCAGCTTGCTGCACGGGTTCAACACAGGTACGAGTAGGATTTTAAGGGGGAGTGAAAAAAAAAGAAAATATCTATCTCTGCACACACAAGCAGTCCACGGGGTGAAAGCTGTGTGTGTCAGTCGGAGATAGAGGGTCTCCAAAGGAAACAGCCCAGGGTGGGTACAGACATAGGATGGACTGAGTAAGGGCAGAGCAGGAGCAGGGGAGGGGGAGCAGCGCCCGCAGGGATGAATTACTCCATTATATCACAGCAAGAGAAACCTCTCTCCGTGGGAGAGCAGTGGGTACACGTGGTGCTATTTTGTGCCCACTGCAAGTGGTGGTGGTGGTGGTGGTGGTGATCTGCACTGACAAGACGCCTAGAAAAACCCAATGTGAGGTTCTTCCCACCCTTACTACGTTTCTTTGCAAAAAGAGGACCCAAATAAAAAACCAGCACCAGGGAGCAAGCGTCCAAGTCAAACCCAGGCCGAGTGGGAAAAGCAAATCCTGCCTCAGAAGGAAAAAAAACACCTCCTCCCAGAGCCACCTGTGGGCTGAGGGGACATTCCCGGTGCCACACTGTCCTCCAGCGAACAGAAGGGCGAGGGGCTTTGGACCCATCAGTACCCTCAGCGCTTCCCAGCAGCTTTTATGTAAAGAGCCCGAGTTCATTAAGCCCCTGGTCTGCGTGTTATTGCCGGGGCTACAGCACAGACCCTGCACGACCCCCCCAGCAGCCCACGGTGCCCACTGCCCACCACCGTGCTGCCCACCCCAGCCCAGCCCCAGCGAGAGGCTTTCCTGGGGCACGGATGCTGCACTGCTCGAGCAGGGACAAACACCACAGCAGGACAGATGCTAGCAGTGTCCTCTGCAGTGTCCTCTGCAACAAAATCACCCGTCACCAACCCACGGATGCTCCAGCGGCAGGGCTGAGCCCTCTGCACCCCCCCACGCTGCTCCAAGGTGGGGCGAGAAGGGAAATTAAGGATGAGGGCAGCGCTTTCAACACGTGCCTTACATTGCAGAGCGGGTCCCTAGGTTATTTCAGGACCTGCTTCCTTTCTCACACATCGCACATCCTTAAAAAAAAAAAATAAAAAAAAAAATATCAGTGTGTAATAGAAGCAACAGCTGATGCTACAGAGGACGACCTGCCCCCACACTTATTTCAGTGCAAAGGTGTGTGGGTGGAGAAGTGCGGAGTCGGAGTCGCTCTTAGATGCTTAAAGAGCAATCCGAACCACGACGGCTTTGCAAACCTCCCCTCCCCTTCCCCCTGCGTGTCCTCAAAGAGCACCCTCAAAGGCGGGTTGTTTGTTCAAGCTACTGCTCAGGATGTGGGAAGGGGGAGCACCAGGCGGGTTGTTTTGCATGCTGAGCCTGCCTCCCTGCGCCATCCCCCCAGCTGCCACCGCCGCTGTGCCACCGCCGGAGCACGAACTGTCACCAGGGAGAGGTGAGATGGCCTTGGGGACACCTAGGGTCCTCTCTTAAGCCCAGGTATCGGTCTGGATGAGCCCTCTGCAAAAGGGCTGGGGATGGTGCCCATGGGGAGTCTGGAATCACCTTCTGCTGCAGGGTCCAGCCAGGTCCCCCCCAGCAGGGACACCCTATTTCCCCTTGCTTTGATTTTCTTAATGCACAGGTTCAAAAAGGGGGGGGTACGCAGGAACACAAGAGCCCTCTGAGGAAGAACCAAATTCCTCCTCTTTCTCCATTTGTTTTCCATTTCTGGCGCTGGGAGGTAACATCCCCCTTCATGGGTAAGATGCTCTTGCAGCACCCCAGAAAGGCAGCCCCCCCAGCCCCAAACCACGAGCCTCCCCAGCCCTGCCCTCCCCTCCGGCTCTTTGCTTTTCAGAGCGTGAGAAGGAAGGGTGGGCACAGCCAGCCCTCACCCGAGGGAAGAGGCACGTACTCGCCCCGGGAGGGGGGAGCACTCTGCCTGGTTTTACACAAGTGGCAGGACTGTCCCATGCCCACCCCACTATTTGTGGCAGCCGCAGTAATCTCTGCGTGTGGTGCTCACTGCCTTTCACCTGAGGTTGCCCAGCACTGGCCATGCAAGAAGTCACCAGCCGGTGGCCAGGCTGGCTCCACACTCCTTTGGGTGTCCTTGGCTCGGGAACGCTTCCAGGTCCCTGAACTCACCCTGGGTGAGAAATAACCCCCTGCACCAGGACAGGTTGGGGGCTGGCCTGCTGGAGAGCAGCTCTGAGGAAAAAGACCTGGGAGTCCTGGTGGCCAACAGGGTGCCCATGAGCCAACAATGTGCCTTTGTGGCCAAGAAGGCCAATGGCATCCTAATGGGCATCAAGAAGAGCGTGGCCAGCAGGTCGAGAGAGGTCATTCTGCCCCTCTGCTCTGCCCTGGGGAGGCCCATCTGGAGCACTGGGTCCAGTTCTGGGCTCCCCAGTTCCAGAAGGACAGGGAACTGCTGGAGAGGGGACAGCAGAGGGCTACAAAGATGATTAAGGGCCTGGAACATCTCTCCTATGAGGAGAGGCTGAGGGATTTGGTTCTTCTTAGTCTTGAGAAGAGAAGACTTAGGGGGGATCTGATCAATGCCTATAAATACTTAAAGGGTGGGTGTCAGGGGGACAGGGCTGGTCTTTTTTCAATGGTGCCCAGTGACAGGACAAGAGGAAATGGGCACAAACTTGAGGATAAGAAGTTCCACCTAGAGGTGAGGAGGAACTGCTTTGCTGTGAGAGTGGTAGAGCATTGGAACAAGCTGCCCAGAGAGGTGGTGGAGTCTCCTTCTCTGGAGACATTCAAAACCCGCCTGGACACATTCCTGTGCAACCTGCTCTGGGTAGACCCATTTTTGCAGGGAGTTGGACTAGATGATCTCCAGAGATCCCTTCCAACCCCATGATTCTATGACCCAACAGCACAACCCTGTCCCAGTTTCCCCTCCCAGCCGGGTGTCAGACCTGCACGGAGGCACCCCCGGGGAGCACCCATGAGCACTGGCTGTGCTTCCCCCCAGACCGCTCTGCTGCCAGACATCGGAGCAGCCCATCCCTGCCCAACGCTCTTGTCCAGAGTCATGGGGAAAGGGGACGTCTCTGCTTTGAGCAGAGCAGGCACCCAGGGACAGTCCATCTGTTCAAAGCTCCTTCATGCTCTGTTCAGGAAAGGTCGGAGCAGCTGAGAGCTTTTCCTAGGGAACCTAAAAGTGCCGTGGCTTGAGTCAGTGCCCCACTGCCCGTGTCCACAAGGCCACTGCAGGACTCCCCTGGCAAACCCCATCCTCGCTGCAGGGCTGTGCTGTGCCAGGACGCCATGAGGCCAACAGACAGACAGGCAGACAGAGCCAGGCAGAGTCACGGAGGAGCAGCCCGGCTTCCCCACCGCTCCTCTGACCAGGACATGCATCAATGTCACTGCGAGGGCTGCGACAGCAGGCGGTTATCTCGCTTCCCCACGCTGCAGGCTGAAGCCGTGCCAGCCCCCAGGGCTTTTGTTCCTGTATCCACACAGCAACTGCCCTGCCAAAGCTGTCTCTGGAGAGGGACTGGTCCAGAGGAAGCATTGATGCTGCCCTCTCCCACCCACATCCCATCGCTCACTCCCCTGGGGCACAGGGAGATGGGTATGGGACAAAGAAAGGGAGGTCATTCTCCCCCTGCTCCCCACTGGTGAGGCCACAACTGGAATCCTGCATCCAGTTCTGGGCTCCCCAGTTCAAGAGGGACAGGGAATTGCTGGAGAGAGTCCAGCATAGGGCAACAAAGATGATGGAGGGATTGGAGCATCTCCCTGATGAGGAAAGGCTGAGAGAGCTGGGGCTCTTGAGCCTGGAGAAGAGAAGGCTGAGGGGAGACCTTATTCATGCTTCCAAGGATCTAAAGGGTGGGTTGAAGGAGGATGGAGCCGGACTCTTTTCAGAGGTTCCCAGTGACAGGACGAGGGGCAATGGACACAAGCTGGAACATGGGAAGTTCCGCTCCAATGTGAGGAAGAACTTCTTTGGGGTGAGGGTGGCAGAGCCCTGGCAGAGGCTGCCCAGGGAGGGCGTGGAGTCCCCTTCTCTGGAGATCTTCAAGCCCTGCCTGGATGCTCCTGAGGGATGTGCTCTGGGCAACCCTGCTTTGGCAGGGGAGTTGGACTGGATGATCCCTTCCAACTCCAACAATTCCATGATTCTGTGAAACGTGACACATCCATGCCATAACCCCTGAGCTTGTACCAGTCACACAAAAAGTGGATGCCCCAGTAGCACTGTCCTGGGCTTCGATCCCAGGCACAGGGACTGCCTACCCTCTCCGTACTTGCTTCCCAGCAGCTGGGAGCTCCCAGTTCTTGTGTCCGCTTTGACACGAAAGGCAGAAGAGCACAGGTCAGAGGCTGTAAGTACCTGGCACGCTGCTCCAGATGGACTGCTGGTGGCCAGGACCAGGCTTGTCCCTGTAATTGCACTGTAGCTTTGCAAGACAGGACAGTACCAACGCTACAACACAGCGGCTTTTAAGTGCACGACGCTACAGGGACAGATTTTTCCTTCAATTCATTACATCTCTGATAAATCGTGCACTACCATTGCTTGGCTGGAGCTGTGGTGGCTCTGGAAGACTTCAGCTGGCCCGTTTTGCCCCCAGCGCACCCCTGACATCCTGCTGGGCAACTGCCAGCTCCATCACAGCTCCAGCGCCCAGTCCACAGCCTGGGCACCCGCTGGCGGAGTCTGCAGCACCAGCGGTTTGACAGCAGCACTGCTCTGGGAGATACACAGGAGGCTGGGCCCCAGAAAATGAGAAGCCAAAAGATTAGGGCTTTCCATGCACAGTTTAAGAGCTGGGAATACCAGATTTTGGGCATTTTTGGAATTCAGGCCTCCAAAGGGAACACTACAGAGCGGTGATAGCGTGTACTCATCAATGCATTTTCCATCCATCCGTCCCCAGTCTGTGCTGGTCCTAGTTGTCAAGGGGATGGCTCCCAAGGGTAACCTCACAAGAGCCAACCGCCAAAGCGGCTATCAAAACCTCCCAGGGGCCACAAACCCAACAGACAGCGCAGCCACATCTTCCCAATCCTACCTCCTGGCTGGCTTTTGCTCAGCTTTACCAGGACAGAACCAACCACAATATCACAGCTCTCCCTTGAATCATTAAATATGAGAAACAAAAGCTGGAAAGTGCCTTTTATAGTGCAGTTGCAGGCTTAGACCACTGCAGAAACCCACAAACGTTTGCAGCCTCCAGCTCCCAACTCATCTAAGCTCAATAAATGCAGCACCTTATAAAGCCTCTGGGATTTTGCTGCCCTGACATTCCCAGCTAGGCTCTCTGGCTGCACTCAGCGCCGCATCCAAAATCAGGCAGGAACATTTCTCACCGCCCTCCCAGGCGGTTTACCTCCAACTGCAGTGCCTGGGCTACGAGCCAAGCCAGGGGGCGAGCCAGCCAGCCAGCTGTCTCCCTTCCCCAGGACCTGGGAGCAAGCAGCGCTCTCTCCAGTTGCTGCGAGGATGAGGTCAGTCTCCCCTCGATGCTAAAAGCTCTGCTTGAAAAAATAGCTGAGCGAGCAGAAACTGCCACTTCAATTTTTACCCGTTTCCTGTTGTTAGATAAAACAGCACCGGGGAGCTGAGCTCCCGCCAGCCTGGGCTTTTGCCACGTTCCAGCTCCCACTACAGCCACCTCCTTCAGCAGGTGAACACTGGCACGTCTTGATTTCAACAGGAGCCAGGGCGCAGCATGAATTATTTGTGGCGAGGCTGACCTATTTAACAGCAGAAAGACAGCATTCATTCGAGCCCAGATCCCCCAGAGGCTGCTGGTGTCGCTTTACCCCACGGGATAATACAACCCTGTTGCTATCTCTGGGCATCTGGGCTGGCTGGGGCTGTGTGCTGGTAACCATCCCAGGCTGCTCCTCTCGGAGGACAAGTGACACCTCCACATCCCTGTGGGTGCAAACTGCTCCTGGCCTGCGGCTGCCTTCAATTGACCAGCTTTGATCAGTGTTTTGCGACCGCCAGAGACAACACACAGAGGAAACAGAGCAGGGTGAACCCGCAGGGTCTTGAAGCGGCAGAGACGTCGCCGCTGGCAGCCCCGTTCGAGGTCGATCGGGGCCAGAGGATACGCAAGCACTGTTTGGGGTGCAGCTGCCAAGTTCTGCAGCTACTCCGGAGGCCTCTCTGCACAGCTCCTTCTGAGCTCTCGTAGTCTCTAAACTTGGCTCCCATCCTCTGTGCAGACCCCAAGGCAGGGGTATTTCACACCGAGAAGATGCTGAAGCCTTGGGGATACATTCCTGTTGACCACCTCAGAATCACCCATCGCTCTCCCAGCAAGAAACAGCGTGGCCACAAGCCTCCACCATGTCCTCGTGATCTTACCTTTGTCTGCCAGAGACAGCGTGCTGTTGAAGTACTGCTCCTCCACGGTCCACGCCGTGTCATTGATCTTGTTAGACACCCCGCAGGAGCCAAGGCAGCTCACCTTGATGGCTGTTGAGGGAAAGCACACATGTAAGCACTGGGAGGAGGTGAAACCTCAGGTCCAGACTTGCTTCAAATACTGTATGTGGAGCTGTGCGAGAACAGTGCCTCATGAAAACACACACAGGGTAGAAAAATGGAGCAGAGGAATCAAACGACACACACTTTCACTTCAGAAGCATGTTTTCCCCTTACTCTCTGCACTGTTGCACACTCTGCTTCCCCAGCACTATTGCTGGCTGTTATCACTACTGAAGTCCTTGTGCTGGCCGCCTCGGACTCTAAAAGCCATTAAAAGCAGTGATTTCAGCTCCCCAAGAGGTAAACCCTCTCTAGATTTCTCTCAAATGAAGCAATATCCCCTCCCAAGAAATGCATCAGCCCCTGCACTCGGGCTGATGGCACAGACCTTTGTGGCAGGGATGCTCAGGTGTCCGTGTCTGGACAGGGGTGAGGGGCAGAGGGCTCTGCTGCCTCCCACCCCACAAAGAATTGGGGATCCCACCAGCCCTGGGAGGAGAGACATGCTCAGCACCAGCCCACCACCCAGTTGAACAAGGTGTACAGCCCTGTCTGCAGCAGCAGCGAGCTGGACCCACCAGCGCAGCATGAACAAGTCCAACTGCTGCTCAACTTCTGGGGTGACTTTCCCAAGGTAATGCACAAACATGGCTCAAATGACTCTCCTTGCTTTGGGAAGCTAAGATGGTATCTCAGATGTGGCTTTGCTGTGAGCCTTTGTGTCTCTCACAGGAGGAGGAACCCGCTCACTTGAGGCGGTGTCTGGCTGCTGAGAAGCAACGTGTTTATCAAGGTGATGGGAGGTTCTGATGCAGGACAAGTGTGAATGGGCTACGTGGCTTTCAGAAGAGCTATGTGGCTTTCAGAAGATTTACCCACAAGATGTTTTCAGTTAGCCTTGGCTAATTCACAGCAGGTTGAAATTGAGTCCTGATGTCGACACTTGGACCACAGAGACAGACAAACATGACAGACCATCCTTGTTGCAGAGCAGGAGGTGATCTGCGGTGCTACCCCCACACGGGAGGATGCAGGCAGACCTGTCGCAGCACAAACCAGGCCTTCAGGGTTGTCCCAGCCTTAACATTTGGTTCTCACCAAGGTTTTACAACAGCTTTAATGGATCCCACAGAACTCCCACAGTGAATGTCAGGTGAATTGTTCTGATGGCTGGAAGGTGGCAGAAGCTACCAGAGTCTTTTCCTGCTTCACCCAGTTTGCACTGGCTTAAGAGCTCTCCCCCTCCCTGATCCATACTGATCTCCACATCTCCACCCCCCTACCCAAACACAATCAGCAAGTGATGCTGCTTGCACTGACCTCAAACAGCTTTCCAGAGCACCCGCCTGGCCAGTGGGACCACGGCCTCCATGCTGACTCAAGACAGGGTGGAAAGAACCCCAAACCCAGCCCCATCTGCAGGGGGAACGCAGAGTTCTTACCTCGGACCCCCTACCTATGTGCATGCAGGTGGAATGGGCTCCTCAGGGTTTAAAGTCTACAAACCCCACCACGAAGAATGGCCTCTCCTCCCCGTCAGATCTGCTGCAGTTCAGCCTGATGATGACTTGGAACACCGAGGCCCATCCAAGTGCTGTTTCATACTCAAGGGCAAGGGATAAGCAGCTCCAGCTGCCACCTCTCATCAAGCAAACATCAATACAGCAGCGCGGGTGACACACTGACCCGCTCGTTTGTGTCTGCGACGTGCGTCGGCGCTTCCAAGGCAGGGGATGACCAGGAGAGTGTGACCTGCGATGGGAGCTGCCCACACCACAGCACACCTGGTCTGAGCTGAGGTCCCCTCCCCAAGCAAACCATGACACTGAACCCCCCTGTGCACCCCCAGCTGACCTCCGATCCATCCGATCCAAACCACGTAGAGGTTTCAGCACCAGAAGGAGCAGGGAGCAGTTTCAGCAGGGCGGCATCCTGCGCACCTGGGTATCGGTACCAGCTCTCTTGCTCCCACCTTGGACCTGATGGTTGGACTCCATGATCTTAAAGGTCCCTTCCAACCTTGACAATTCCATGATTCTCTGGGCTCAGGACGAGCCTGCCCTGCTCCGAGTTAGCCCAGATAACTTGGATGGCAAGAGTCAAATCGAGCCCAGGCTCAGATGCTCCACTCTCACATTTTCACACAGGAGACGCGAGCGAGAAAAACTCAACCAAGAACTGGAGAACGCTCACATCCTTCAGGAGCAACAGCCCCTGAACAGGCTCTCCCTCAGCCTCCCTTCGCCTCAGAAGTTTATAGATCACCACCATCTGTTGCAATACCCAGATAAGGGGATGATGGTCTTAAATTCAAGCCCACTTGCTGCATTGCGGCGCTGAGACACTCCTGTTCCTGGGAGGCGGGTGGGTGGGTGGGCATCTTCAGGCACATATACACCATGGCCCATCTCCCTTCCTCCAGGAGACAAGAGACTCGGCAACCAAAGGCAGTGGGTTTGCAGCCTAACGCTCAGAGCCAGCCCTTGGCTGGGGGTCCCTGCTGCAATGGTGGACCCCCCTCTAACCCCCCTCTAACCCACCCGCAGCTGAAGTTGGGCTGTATCTAAAGGTCTCACTGCAGCTTGCTAATGAGTTCTCAATCACAGGCACAGGAGCTGTCAGGTTCAAGGCTTCCCAATTAACCACTGACGTCCCAGACTGGTGTGGCTGCAGCCAGGCTGTGCCTACAAAGGAGGGACGGCTCCTGGATATCCCAGTCCTGCATCCCCACTGAGGACATCCCTCTCCAGCCACATTCCTCACCCCCACATACCCTGGGGCTGCCCTTCCAGGTGCGTGAGGGCAACTGAAGGGGCAGAAAGTGACATTTCAAGCCAAAAAGCTCGAAGGCAATTTCACAGCAGTGGAAAAACTCCCTCTCTCATCCTCCACGCTCTCCAGAGCTGCCACCATACTGTCACCAGGCACACCGAGTCACCAGACAGGAGGCAATGACAAGACTCAGGGCAGTTCAAGCAGCAGAGAATTTCTTTTATAGAGCATCTTCTCCAAACCTCCGCTGAAAACATGAGCATATATCCCCCCCCCATGTCAGTAGGGGAGAAACGGGACAGCCAGCCACATTGCTCCATGGCTGGGAGTAGGGCTGTGACTGGATATGGGGACGGCATGTCCCACCTCATCCCCCAGGCTCCTCGAGGAACCAGCAGATCCCCAGGCCCCCAAAGGGTGGGCAACACTGGGGGCATCAGGTCCAGAAAAGCCAGAGAGACCCCCATGTCATCCCACAGCCTGGGCAGCTGCTCGGGGGGGATCCAGGAGGTCTCAGAGGTGTCTGGTTCAACAGGTCAAACCATTGATTTTGTTCTTAACCAGGTTTTGGAGCAGTCAACCAGGAAATCAGCCTCTCCAGGAGCATCCCATGGGCAGAGGAAGATACTGGGGACTTGCCCACACGTGGGAGGAGGGACAGGGGGCAGGTGACAGCCGTAACTCAGGCACATGGCACTGGGGGCAGCCGCAAGCTTAAATCAGCGTTGGTGGGACAGGTCTGGCAAACTGGCACCATCAGGGCTGTGCAACTGGAGCCACCTGAGGTGCAAAGCTCGTCAGCCTGGCTGTTGGGAAGCGAAATGTGCAGTTTGAGCAGTAAATCAGTGCCAAGCTGCAGAGAGAGCAAAGAACACTTTCTACATCACAACAGGCCAGTTTCAGTTATTAGAAACCCATTAAAAATGCTTCTGGAATCCAGTGCTACCAGTGGCCCCAGTTACCACACTCCTGCTCCCTGTTTACCCAGCCTGTTCTGAATAAATACAGGAAAAAAAAAAAAACCACTCCGAAAATCGTAGGGGAAGTGGAAGGCAAAGAGCAGCAGGCAGAGAAGAGCTGAATTACAAAGCCACGCAGAAGACAAGAGCCCTTCACCTCTGCAGTCCCCCAGGGATGGAGGGAAGCTCTGCATCCAGCCAGACACATCTTTAGCAATGCGCTACAGCACACACCAAACGCTGGAAATAAAAGGAGACAGTTCAGCCCTATCTATCTCTGCACGAAGTAAAAATAGAGATGCCAGGAGCCGGGCACGTCTGCCTTCTCCCAAGGTGATTTAAGGAGATCAGCCGTAGACTTCAAATTACTTTTTCTGGTGACCGAGTGAGGTGTCCTCCTTGGAGGAGCTGGTGTTGCAGCTCGGGCAAGAGGAAAGCAGAGAACACGTAACCCCCTGCCCTGCCAGCGGCAGGTTGTATGTGCACACCCCTACTTCCAAAATTCAGTCACAGCTGGGCAAGCAGAGAGCCAGCGGCCACCCTGCCCTGAGCAGCAGGGGCAGCCCCAGTCCCAAGTGACCTCTCCAGCTTCAAGTCCCATCTATGTCACACACACAATGAAACAGGTACAGAATCAGAGAATCATAAAATGGTTTGTGTTGGAAGGGACCTTATCATCGAGTTCCAAACCCCCTGCCCTGGGCAGGGACACCTCCCACCACACCAGGTTGCTCCAAGCCCCCTCCAACCTGACCTTGAACCCCT
>JAOTQQ010000007.1:10540629-10551973 GCA_026546715.1 Gallinago undulata
GGGATATGGTGTAGGGGAGAACTTTGTAGAGTAGGGTTGATGGTTGGACTCGACGATCCCAAGGGTCTTTTCCAACCGAAATGATTCTATGATTCTTCTCTTGGAAGAATCCAAGCACGCCCTTCTCCAGCCAAGGATGGTCTGTGTGCCCATCCTACTCTTCCTGGCTGAGAGAGCCTCTCACAAGACTTCACCAAGTCAAGCAGTACCTACGTGGCTTTTACAGACGTACTTCTTCCTCGAGGATGACTTTCAGCAACAGGTATTCCACAACACACGACGAGCAGAGCATGCCCGTCCATGCACCCACACCTCCCATGGCAGAAGGGCCACCACCCTCCCCAGCAGCTCCCCCTTGCTCAAACCTGCCTGTGGGGCCATGCTGAGGACAGGGAGCCGCCTCCAGAGAGGGATGTAAACCCACAGATTTCTTCCAGCCAGGGAGCCTCCCTGCTGCCTATCTGACTCCAGCCCCGAGAAGATAAGCTGCCTTTCTGCCAGCTCCGGGCTGCTCAGGGGAAGGAATAAGCGCTCACACCCAGTTTGTCACACTTGGAAGCAAATCAGACAGACAGAACTCCACTCCACTTGTTCTCCCATTTTGTTAAACGAGAGCGGGGAGCCCGTAGCACGAATCCTCACCAAGGAAAGCAGCAAAGAGAGTTTTTTCAGATGAGCACAAACAGTGCACGGGCAGGGGGGTGAGCAGCGGGGAGAGGCACACACCGCAGCGATGAGACACACACCAATCTCGTGATTAGTTATTGACTCCAGAGGAGTCGCAGCTCCAGCAGCAAGCCAGCCAGGAAAGCAGAAATCCCTCTTTTGTTCTGCAGCCTCAGACAGACTTGGCCACACAGCTCCCTGCTGTCTCACTCCAGACAATGAAAAAAGAAAGTTAATCCACTTCCCCTGCAGCAGGAGCCATCCAGCCGTCCGGGGCGATGTTGCGGAGTGATACAGGAGCATTCCTGAGCATCGCTGCCTCGTCCTGGCACCCACTGCCACCAGCAGATGCCAGATGGCTTGAGGACATCACCAGGCACTGCCGGTACCACCGGGGACAGTGACAGCTTTGGATCCGCTCCTGCCTGCCAAACCCACCGGGTCTGCGGGCAACCTGCAGGCACTGCGCTCCCGTCCCACACTGCACCCCAAAGCAAGGACCAGCCCCGGGGTCTCTCCCAGCCCGATGACTTACAGGTGACACACGGTGCCAAGCACAGAAATGTCAAATCCACCCTCACAGAAGACAGGCTTCCACCCAGGGACAGAATCCATCCTTTCAACATCACTTTCTTAAGCAGCCCATAGCCTTTCTGCAGGACCAACATCTCCCTCCACGTCAGAGCTCAAGCGGTGCAGAGGGTTGTGGCCAACACCGTGTGTCACCTCTTTCCCCCATGAACCACCTTACGTGTTAGCCAAACCCAAACTTCTTCCCACTGCCCTCCTAGGGAAACAGAAGTCATCTTTCAATTCGGACATACGACTTGGGATTCGAATGACCTGCTGTTCAACCCCCTTCTTCACCACCAGCCTTCTGGGTTCTCCATATGAGAAGTAAGGATATTTACTGCATTTAAGATTAGAGAAGAAAATTACGATTTTTGCTCTGCAGAAATGGGAAATATGTACCTGGGTACTTGTAGAGCACCAACAGACGTAGGTACTTTTGTCGGGAGCTTTGTAGGTCAAGGGAGTGAATTTAAAGTCAAGTCATCACTGAATAATAAAGCTGGACAGCTAAATAACAGAGTGGAGAATAGCAGAGTGCTGAAATCTGCCCCAGAAAGCACTTGCAGCTTCTTTACTCTTAGTGACCCGGGAGAGGGCTGTTATTTTAACATTACACTGCCCTGCCTCGCTAAATGGCAGGCAGCAGGACCGAAATAATCTGCACGGCCCCTGGAAGCCGCTGAGTTGAGAGGAAAGTGCTGCAGCATCCCCCAGCAGCACAAGCCTTTGTTCCAGCCCGTTCCTGCCAGCGACCGGGGCTGCCTGCCCCGCTCCCAACGAACTTATTTCCCTCCTCCCTCCCCCCAAATTACCTCCACCTCCAGCTGTCCCAGTGCCAGCTTCCTGTTAAGATTAATTACTCTTTGTACACTGGTGTTTGATGATTTACCCAGAAAGCCAGGCACACAACAATTAGGAATTCGGCATTCCCATCAGCGCTCTCCCTCCAGGCTCGGAAGTTTTCAGGAAAGGACCATGCAGCCTGGCACAGCCCCCGGGGAGACGGGTGCCTGGGTCACCGAGGGTCAGGCGTCATTTGTGACGGTCACCAAAGACCAGTAGTCCACCAAAGACCAGTAGTCATTCGTGACGCTGCCGCAGGGTGAGCTGCAGAAGATGTGCTGCTGAACAGCCATGACTGCTCATCAGCAGGGCTGGCACGGAAGACAGCGTAGGTGGGACCATTTAAGATCCCAAAAGGTGTGTCTGCAGTTACGCTTTCCTTATGACCCAAGATTTCCGGTGCGTTCAGCAAGGCAGAACGAGCTGCGTTTGTGTGCATTGTCCACTTTTCAGAAGGTGCAATTTCCAAGAGCCATCAAAGGAGTTGCCGTGTGAAGCAGTCACCCACAGGCTTGTTTGCACGTGTGATCTCCAAAACCACAACAGAGGGAGAAGCCACCGCGCCAGAACTGGTCCAGCTCAGGAAATGGAAAGCACCAAGCCTCCTCGGTGCTGCAATGGGCGAGGACTTCGTGTCTTCTCCTGCTTATTAGTCTGAAAAGCCACTGCTGGTCAGAGAAAGTGCAGGTGTATATATTATATGACAAGCTGATGCCCCCCCATCTTTCTCCACATCTCAGCATGTCCAAGGTTGTCCGATTCCCCTTCTGCCGAGCCCCTGGAGCTCCACAGGGCTTTCAGACCCTTTCAGACCTCTTTCCAGCGAGTAGTTGCCTGCTGTCACACCATGAAGGATGTTTCAGCAGATACATAAGCCTTCTCCTCTGAGGGAGAGACACCTCCTTCAGCCACAAGGAAGGAGCCCATCAGAGAGATCCCTGGCCCCAACATGGAGGGTTTAAACACCAGAGACCATAAGACACAGGGCAGCAGGGGGGACACACAGCAGTCACCTCATGCTCTGCAGCCGTTGGTGTCATCCCAACACGACTTATTTGGGCAGGTTCAGACACCAGTTATGGGAGGTTTCTGGCCCAGCTGGTGAAGCCAATTTGCAGGCCCCTCAGCCCAAAACAGCCACTCGGGTCACCTCTGCATGGAAGCAGAAGGAACAGCCACACACAGCCCACCTCAGATTTTGGCTCAATGCTTCTGCCAGCTCTCCTAGAGAGCCAGAAGCTGCCTTCGTGTCTTACCAAACTCCCTGCATGAGCATCAAACACCAGAGAGCAAAACCCCTCCAGGCTGCAGGAGCAGTAATTACCCCCAACCCCAAAGTTTCCGAATCAGAGCAATAAGGAAGCAGAAAAAATGTCCAGAACAAAGAAACACCTTCCTCCTTCCCCACCACAACCAGTTGAACCACACCGGGAAGCAAAGGAGATGTGGTGCAGAGGAGAACCCAGTAACTCTTCTCCAAGATGGGAGATGCACAGGCAACAGTGAGGTGTAGCCGTGGCCAGTCCCAGCCAGATGGCAACACAAGGGCCAGCACAACCAAGCCCTCTGAGGCCAAACACTCTCATCTCACCCAAGAGGCATTTTCAGGAAGAGGGGTGAAAGTCAACGGGGTGGGCCGAGGGTGGAAGTCAGCCACACTTCATTAAGAATGCCTTTGCTGGAAAAAGAGTACTCTCCAAAGAGATGAACACTGGATGTGCAACTGTTTTGCTCTGACACGAGTTAAACAGGCTACAAGTCTGTGCTTGTCCTAGATATTTTTTTTCCCGAGGAAGCTTCCAAAAAGCTGCTGCAGACAACTGGGAGAGGTGCTCAAAAAAGCAAGACATGGGCAAGCACAGGCACCATCACCCAGGGTGATGTTTCTGTTTCCAAGGCTTTGCATTTTATGTTCTTTGGTCTTTTCTCCCTCCCCCCCACTCCCCCCCCCCCCCTCAATAATTTGTTATAAAGCAAGAAGCGTGCACAAAAGAGAAGCAAGCAAGACAACCTCAGGGAAAACAGCGCATCAGTTTCCATTTCCGCGACACTGAGCACAAAACTAACTTGTAAACGCGAACAACTTCTCCAGGGTGGGGGAGCAAGTTCCCAGTCCAAACTGAACCAGATCTGAACCCAGCAGCTTGATTTCCTTGAGTCCATCCCAATCCCTCTGCCCTGACGGACTGCATCAGCCACCAGCATGACCAGGGTCTCACTGGGAGCAACAGCCACCCACATACTCCGATATCTCCTGCACCACGGACACGGCGGAGACCACCGTTGCCTGCCACGGGCGGTCACCCTCCCCCTGCACACCCCACGCTCAGCCTGGACCTCTCCCAAACTGCTACTTCCACAACCCAAAACGTTCAAGTTCGTTCCAGATGTCATGAAATGGTTGCTCGCCAAGGTCTGTCCTCGCAAACGGGCAAGCACCCCTTCCTGCTGGGGCAGCAACCAGCCAGGACACCCCATCGCCTGTCTCCTCACAGCACCCCGCCATAAAAAATATAGACATCTTGCCACCCATCAGACCCAGGAGCCCCAAGGCCCAGTGTTCAGGGGCCACCACCAGCATGGCGATGTGGGTAGCCCGGGGAGGCCACAGGCTATGGGAAAGGCTGGATATGGGGGTCAGGCTCCTCGGTCACCCCCGGTGCCACCCCCCTGGGGTGACACCAGCTTCGCGGGCTCCTGTGAAACAAGCCCGAGCTGAGCTTTATTTTAGGGGTCGCGGTGGAGGGGGAGGGGGTTTTGGGTTGGGTTTTTTTTGTTTTTTTTATGGGATGGGAGCAAAAAGTAAGAGGAAGCAGAGGAGGAAATAATTCAGCAGGTTGCTTCTATCCTGGCAGGAGGGGGAGAAGCGAGGTGCAGGCCCCCAAGCGCCAGGTCCCAACGCCGGAGGATGAGGGGGGGACACACACAGGACCCGGCTCCTCCCCGCGACCCTCCCTCCCCGGCACCAGCCCCACGGACCCCCGCAGCCCCCCACGGTCCCCGGGGTACCCGCACCGCCCACGGGGGCCCAAGGGCGGCGGGGACCCGTCCCGTCCCGTCCCAGCCGCCGGAGGAGGCGGGCAGGGGGTACCCCCGCGGCGGGAGGCGGCGGGCAGGCCGCGGGCTCACCTCGGTACTGCAGCGAGCCCGAGAGCCGCACGGTGACGGTGCCGGCCAGCGGCTCGCCGGGGCTGTAGACGACGCGGCTCTCGCCCAGGCGGATCTCGAAGAGCTGCACCTTCCCCATGGCCCCGCCGTCCAACACCGGCCCCAGCCCGGCCCGGCCCCGCTCCGCTCCGCCGGCAGCGCTACCTGCCGCCCCCTCCCCTCCGCGCCAAGCCGAGCCGAGCCGCGCCGGCCCGCGACGTCCCTGCCCCGGCGGGCCGGCTCCGCCCCGCCCCGCCTCCGCCCGCCCCGGCCCGGGCGGGCCGGCAGGGAGCGGGCCGGGGGGGCAATGGGCAGCTTGAGGGGCTGAGCTGCGCTAGGAGGGAAGGAGCTGGTTGTGGGGCTGAGCTGTGAGGGAAGGGGTCGGTTGTGGGGTTGAGCTATGAGAGAAGGGGCAACTTGTGGGGCCAGACTGTGCCATGAGGGAAAGAACCGGTTGTGTAGCCGGGTTCTGAGGGAAGGAGCTGGTTGTGGGTCTGGCTATGAGGGAAGAGACAGCCTGTGGGTCCAGGCCATGAGGGAAGGAGCTGGTTGTGGGGCTGAGCTGCGCTAGGAGGGAAGGAGCTGTTTGTGGGGCCAGGCTGTGCTATGAGGGAAGGAACCGGTTGTGGGGCTGATCTGTGAGGGACGGGGCAGCTTGGGGGGGCCAGGCTGAGTTATGATGGAAGGAACCGGTTGTGTAGCCAGGTTCTGAGGGAAGGAGCTGGTTGTGGGTCTGGCTATGAGGGAAGAAACAGCCTGTGGGTCCAGGCCATAAGGGAAGGAGCTGGTTGTAGGGCTGAAGGAGGGAAGGAGCTGGTTGTGGGGCTGAGCTGCGGTAGAAGAGAAGGAGCTGGTTGTGGGGCTGAGCTGTGCTAGGAGGGAAGGAACTGGTTGTGGGGCTGATCTGTGAGGGACGGGCCAGCTTGTGGGGCCAGGCTGTGCCATGAGGGAAGGAACCGGTTGTGTAGCCAGGTTCTGAGGGAAGGAGCTGGTTGTGGGTCTGGCTATGGAGAGAAGAGAGCCTGTGGGTCCAGGCCATGAGGGAAGGAGCTGGTTGTGGGGCTGAAGGAGGGAAGGAGCAGCTTGTGGGTCTGGACTGTGAAGGAAGGAGCCAGTTGTGGGTCCAGGCTGTGAGGGAAGGAGCCAGTTGTGGGTCCAGGCTGTGAGGGAAGAAGTCAATTGTGGGGCTGAGCTGCGAGGGAAGAAGCAGCTTGTAGGGCCAGGCTGTACTATAAGGTAAAGGGCTGGTTGCGGGGCTGAGCTATGAGAGAAGGGGCAACTTGTGGGGCTGAGCTTTGCTACAAGGGGAAGAATTGGTTGTGGGGCTGAGCTGTGAGGGAAGGGGCAACTGGTGGGGCCAGGCTGTGCCATGAGGGAAGGGGCCGATTGTGGGGCTGAGGTGTGAGAGGAGCCAGTTGTGGGTCTGGGTTGTGAGGGAAGGAGCCGGTTGTGGGGCCGGGCCGTGGGGGAAGGAGCTGGCGGCCTCAGCATGGGGCCATCTTTCCTCCTGGTGCTCGCTGCTCCCTCTAATCTGATCTCCTCCCAGTAATTCTCCCGGCCCAGCTGTCACCTCTCCCCCCTCCTATTTTTATAACCCCAATCGCTTTAGGTGTCCAGCGAGAGGCAAATACAGGGGGCTCCATGGCTGCCTGAGACCGGGGCCGAGGGGTAGACGATCACCCCATGCTCTCCACACATCAGTGGGGTGAAGGTGTCTGGCCCAGCTGGGGTGTCCTGGGGGGGTGGGGGAGCAGTGGGCTTCCCTCCATCACACCTTCCATGTCGCCCCTCAGCACTGTGTGACTGAATAAAAGCCATCTGTAAAAACCCGTGCTGGGCACAGCGCTGGGGACAGGCACCTCCTGGCGAGGCCTCCTGGCCACTGCCAAGCAGGCTGCACTCGCAGGCAGAATAAATATAAACCCAGCTGTTTATCTGCAGAGCACACCCAGCCCAGACCCATCCGGACGGACAGACAGACAGACATCCTCCCACAGACCTGCAGTGAGACCAGCCTGGGTGCACACAGGGCTGTGGGACACCCCCCCCCCGTGCCACCCTTCTGGTGAGTGTTGCAATATAAACCCCCTCATAAAGCACCAAAGGAGTTTGTGTATTCCCAGCTCACGGGGCTCCCCCCGGGAAGCTCTTCCAGGCCCTCCCTCCTCCGGTGTTTAAAAGCTACCTCTTATTTTTCCGGCCTGCGTGTAGTCACAGGCAACCTACCCCCCTGTGGTCCTGTGCCAAGGCTTTCAGCAGCTCATCTCCTCCCACGGGGCGTACCCTGGGATGCATCCACACACCACTCTCCTTCTGCTGCCCTTAGCTTTTGTTTTGCCAAGCTACACATGCCGCTTTTCTCATCTCTTCTTTTTTTTTTTTTTTTTGGTGAGACGAGCCCACAGCCTCTTTCATCAGACTCTGCAGCCCCTGTTTAGCACTGCCAGCAAAAACAAATAAACCGAGGGGCTGGGGAGAGAGGGGGGCAAAAAGCACCCTGTGCTGCAGCAGGTTTTACTGAACCCCCTTCCCCATGGGAAGGGGCCAATACTCAGAGCTTTGTGTGCCACTGGGGCCACCCCATCACTAGGGCAACACCATCAGCCTCACCCCGGAGGGACGGTGTACACCAGGCAACCCCCTGTGGGGGGCAAAAAAAAAAGCACCCTTCACCAGAATCGAGCCCCAGACACTGCAGCACAGTGCCAGGAGATTTATGCACCTTGTTTGCAGAAAAGTTAATTTTAAGTGTGGTGGAGTCACTCGCCCAAGGTCACAATGTGAATAAAAGCGATTCCTGCGCCAGCCGCTGAACAAAGGCGCCCGGGCTCCAGCCACGGCTCTGCTCGCTGTGGCACAGCGACAGTACTGCAAGACAAGCACCGTGCACCGAGACACAAATAACAGGAGCCCTTCTCATGTCATGGCTGGCAGCGATGCCACGGCATTAATCTATCCCCAGGCCGTGGCTGCACCACACGTAGCAGTTTGTAAGACATAACGAGATGGGTATAACTCAATATATTTGATGGCTGCAGTGCCAGGGCACCCGCCATCCCCCCTATGTAGCCTGGTGGTACTGGGCTCAGGAGGGTTTTACTCAGTGGAGACAAGCACGTGTATGTGCATTCCTGGCTCCCTGCTCACCTGCGGGTGCCCCGGAGTCACCCCTGTTATCTAATTGCACGAGTCACCAGCACTGAGGTTCAGAGCAGGCATTAAAAAAATAATAAAAAAGCTAAGGATGTTTGGTAAACTCCAAAAGATTCACTTTCCTGCTATTTTGGACTATTGTTTTGCTTTTTTTTTAAAAAAAAAAAATGTTTTGAAGGCTTGTTGTGGTGGTGGGAAATCTCACTTCCTCTGGGTTCTGTCTGCTCTCCCTTCCTTCTTCCTTTATTAAAAGGGAAATTTAAGAAGAGAGAAAAGAACAACCAAATGTCAGCCCTGGTTTTAGAATAAGTTTTTCCTTACAGATGTCATCAAGCTCCCCTGACTTCAAGGAACACAAAAATTCTTGACAAAGAACGTTGTAGTTATTAAAACCCCCCATTTATTGATAAAACACCTGAGCTGTGCTCTGCCTGCAGCATAGACAAGCTTCGACCACGGGCCCCCGGCGAGCAGCTCTCACACGTGGGCAAAACATGCTCACGAAGGGATCCAGCTGTGGCTGCAGGTCTTGTACTGCCTATAGAAATATTGTTACTGATATGCAAAAGACTTCATGATTAAGCATCATCTTGTGACTTCAATCCATCCTCTCCTTTGGCCTTCCAGATGTTGTCCTGCAGCTGTGCCCAGTGACACGCAGGAGACCCAGCTCCACCTGACCGTGCCTCAGTTTCCCCTGCGCTGGTGGTGCCCGGCAGAGCGAGGGACCCAGGACTCCTCAGGGAGGGGCACCGAGGAAATGCCCACGAATACCTGAGCCATGACTGACACAGGATTTAATGATGTGAACACTTCTGGGTGAGGCAGCGGCACGTTATCCCTGGGGCCATTTGTAGTTTGCAAGGTCATTTCCCCCCCCCCCCCCCCCGTGCTGTTGCTTCAGGGTGTGGGGGTGCTGGGGAGACAGACCAGTCTCACCGGGTGCTGCCTGCCCTGCCTGGCTTTCTAGCCCCTCTCTTACAAGGGGATGAGGAGTCTCTCTCTCAACCCTCAAGTTTTTTGGCTTTTGATTTTCCAACCTCTCCCCGGTCCCACCGAGGGGAGCACTCACTGAAGTGAGTGACTTGGTGGGGGCTTTGCTGGGTCACCCACTCCCCCACACACACCCCGGAGATGTCTAAAGCCTCCCTTGGGCTAAAATACACCCATGTGAACATCAAGCCCCCAGAGGGCTCTCTGCTGACATAGTTACACTATGTACACCACTGATAACTATTCATTATACCTACGTGTGTATATAAAGTCCCTAATACTGATATATTTATATTACATTTATTACCTTCCCAAATAATTTCCCTGCTTTGCTCAGTACGTCACCACTTTGCAGCTGATTCCCTGGCCAGTCGACCACATCATCTGATACCAACAGCAACAATAATTACTCTCTTGTTTCGGGCTGACACCTTTCCCCCAGCTCACAGGTACTGAGCATTATTCAGCCACTCCTTCCCGCACACCCGCCCTCTCCTGGCAGGTCCCCCCTCTCCCTTCTGTGGGTTCCTGGGCTTAGCTGTGGGTCAGCGAGGCAGCTTCCCCCAGGGCACATGGTGGCGTTGGAGCTAAATGTACATAGCTCTGGGATCTCCATGTCTCTGGGATCTGCAGCAGCTCCTCACTGCTCCTGGAACTGCATCTCCCCGGTACCCACCATGGTTGCACCAAGTCTCCCAGATGGGAGGGCCACCAGCCCCACCGCAGCCCCACTCCCAGAGCTGATGACAAGAGAGCAGTAGGCAACCAGGAACTGCCCACACAACAAACCTGACCCCTGTTCCAGGGCTCTGTGAGGAACCAGGCAGCAGCTTTGGGTTCCATCCCATGGGCGCTTCATGACCCTGTGCCCCAAGACAGCATCCCAGGCCTCATTCAAGAAAAAAAATAATAAAATCTTAAGGGTCTGTAACAGCATAATAAATATCCCCCACTTACCTTCATACTGTGTGCCTGGAATAATTTGGCTGAGGCATTGCCACCAGAGATATGACACTGTCCTTCACCAAGGGACAAAACCCCCTGCCATGTCCCTCAGCAGTTTGCTTTTTGGTCTGGCTTCGGCAGGCTTCAGCGTCTGGTTCTCCTGTCTTCTTCTGACATTAAAGAGTCCTTTAGTGCTGAGTGATTTCTCCTTCTGATGGTACTTACACTCTGAAATCAAGACACCTCTCAATTTCCTTGATAAACTGAGCAATTTGAGCTCTTGAAGCCTCTCCCCGCAAAGTGCTTTCTCCAGCCCTGGTGGTGTTGCACTAGCTTGGGTCTGCACGAGCCCACGTACCGGCATTTGTGTGTGCATGGAAGTGTGTGAGCAGGAGCAGCCTCCCACGCACCGACACGTGCACAGGCAGGAGTGGGCACGTTAATCTGTCCCCAAATGCACACAGAGGTACGTGCAAGCCCCTTAGCTCACACCCCTGGGTGCTCCTGACCCATTCTTCTCCCCCGTACATTAGTCCTCACCCCTGGGGGAGCAGGGCAGACCTGGGGACATCCCTCCTAAGACACCTCCTCCCTTTTAATCCTCCCCCCAAGCCATGGAGAACGATGAGGGCAGGGAGGGCAAGCCCCCATGGTCTGTGACCCAGCTGGCACCCATCCCCTTCAGTGGGTGCTATTGCTTTAATTGCTTAATGCCCAGCCAGCACCTGGTGAGCTTCCCTAGAAAATCCTTAGAGAGAGGCAAGGTGTTTAATTACTATTATTATAATTCTAATGGGACTGCCTGCATTTCTGATCTCCTCCTTTGCTGAAGGAGACTCTGTTGCCAGGTGTGGGACTGGGGAGGAGGATGTGCACTGTGTTCAGCTCTGGAGTCCTCAGCACAAGAAGGACATGGACCTGTTGGAGTGGGTCCAGAGGAGGCCACAGAGATGCTGGGAGGGCTGGAGCCCCTCTGCTGTGGGGACAGGCTGAGAGAGTTGGGGGGTTCAGCCTGGAGAAGAGA
>JAOTQQ010000007.1:10567860-10579529 GCA_026546715.1 Gallinago undulata
GGGGGGGGGGGGGGGGGGGAAGCTCCGCCCCGGGCTCCGGCCCCTTCCCCGCACCCCAGGGTTACTGATTAACGAGGTTTATTATCATTTTTTATTGCTTATTAAAATATCCCTCATTAAAAGCGGTGCGGATTGCATTGCTGGAACATCGCTTTATTAATAAATGACAAGTTACTCGCTAAATAACCTTGCTGTTTATTAAAAAAAACCCAACAAGTATGACTCATTGAAAATATTATTTACCACCTCGCTGCGCTCCCTCCCGGCGCTTTGTTTTTGTAGGGTTGCCCTAAGGTGCCGGCCCCCCTCTTCCCCTCCAGCCCTGCTCCGTGGTGTGGGGTGTGGAGCTGGTGTCACCCCCCCCGGGCACCCCAAAAGCTTTGCTGGATCCGTGCCCCGCGGAGGTGTGACACCTGGGAATGGATTGGGATGACCTGCCGGCCCTGGGGACACTAACACCACCCTTGTGTCCCCCCCCAACCCTGCCTTGGACACCCCCAGGGACAAGTGCTGCCCACCAGCTTTGCACTGTCCCCTGGGCACTGCCACCCCCTGCAGATAAAGGGTGTCCGGGCTTTGAAGGACAGGGAGGCTGCAGGGAAAACACCGAAATCACCCCCCTCAGCCCCTCGCAGCTATAAATTATTGAGCTAAAGTACAATATTTTAGGTTTTGGAGCGCTGCCGGTGTAGCTGAGGGCCTTTTAAAATACAAGAATTCTCCACGCGCAGCCATGGCTGGGGTCTGCTTTACGGGCAGATAAAGACCCGAAGCCAACAGCTGTGACTTTAAGCAGACTATTTTCAACATCTCGGCGACTTCCAGCTATTGAGCAGACCCCAGCTCTAAATGAGATTAATTAAACGGGCCGCTGCCTTTCCAGCGTCCCGCAGGCACGGCGGTGACAGGGCTCGCGTTGGTTGGAGCAGCCAGGTCCCAAAGGTGCCAGCAGGGACCCGCAGCACAAACAGCCCGCGCCGGCACCTCCCCAGCCTTATCTCCAATAAACCCGTATTTATTTTCTGGGCAGAGGGTAGGACATCAAATAAGCCCCCAGCAAAGCCAGCCAGGTGAGCACACCCCCCGCTCTCCGACCTCAGTTTTTAAGCAGCTTTTGTTTTTAACGTTCCAAGAGGAGGGAAGGCTTTAAAGCACGACCAGGCTCCAAAGCAGTTTGGGGTTTTGCTCATCCCCCCCGCCCCCCCAGGTCCCTCATGCTTGCGGATGCCTGACTCACCTCCAGGAATGTTTTTGTGCAAAACAGTAAAACATCTGCACTGGGACAGCTAAAAAAGACCCCTTCGCAGCCAATGTGTCTGTCCTCCTCTCCTCTCCCCGCCCCCCCCCCCCAGACACAGACCCACAAACTGTCCCCCATCGCACCTCCTCGCCGGGCACTGACCCCAGGACCCAGCTCTGTTTGTCTTCTGAGGGTGTTTTGGTCCCATGGGTGGATAAACAAGTGGGGAGAAACCCGAAAGCATCTGTGATTGCACAAGAACCAGGAAATGAGATTGGCAGAGAGAGAGAGAGAGAGAAGCAAAACTTAATTAGCAATTTTGGCCCCCAGGTGGTGACATCAGTGGCAGCAGGCTGCGGGCAGGCCAGACGTCACCTGCCCCATTGCCCCGGACAAAGGAGGTTGGCACCTGGGGACGTGCCCGAGGGCCCCCGGAGCAGCGGTGGCAGAGCCATGGGGGTCACCTCTCTGTTACCCGTGTCCTCAGTGCTGCCCAGGGGACGTACAGGGTCCCCCATAGCTGAAACTGGGGTGCAGGAAGCAGCTGCCTCCCTCTCCGGGGTGCTTTAGGGACACAGCCACGAACGCGGTTGCAAAGCTCAGCGTTTCCTCATTCCTGTTTGGAAATCATCCCGAGCAGGGCAGCAGCGCAGGAGGAAACATACCCCTGGGTGAGCAACCCAGCGGCAGCGTCTCCCGGAGGCGTTGCAACACACGGCCGAGGCAGCAGCACGAGCCAGGGACACACCAGCAGCCCTGCAGGGTCCCTTGGCCCCGAGCACTCACCTCCATCCCGCTCCGGGAGCTGGATCGCACGGGACTGGCTTTGGGGCCAGTGAAGCAAGGGCTCATGGTGAGCTTTCATGGAAAGCAGGGAGGATGGTGATGGACCTCAATCCATCCCTTGGGAAGCATCGCAAACCCAAGTGGTGAGCCACTTCTACAGAGCCCGATGCACAGCATCCTTCAGGGCAGAGAGCAGCAACGGTGTTCTCCTGGGAGATGCCAGGGTTTGGCCAAGAACCTGCACCTCCCCGAGTCAGCTGGGTACGGGAGAGAACCATAGAGTGGTTTGGGTTAGAAGGGACCTTAAAGATCATCCAGTGCCACCCCCTGCCCTGCGCAGGGACACCTCCCACCAGACCAGGTTGCTCAAAGCCTCGTCCAACTTGGCCGTGAACCCTTCCAGGGGCCGCTTTATTCCCAGCGGAAGCCTTGGCTTCCTCCCTGGATGTGCCCAGAAACACCTCAAGGCACTAGTGGACTCAAAACCACGGAGAAACAAAACAAAATTCAGGCTGTGTTAACGGTCACTGGTAATTGGGTTTGGGGAGCAGCGCTCCTGTTTGAACGGCACCAAAATCCCCAAACAGGGGAGACAGAATAAAGATGGATAATCCCTCATCTGGTCAAAACCCACCCAGCCCTGGGAGGGCAAACACCACGTTTGTTCCTTTTTGGGTTTTTTTGGTTGGTTGGTTGGTTGGGTTTTTTTGTTTTACAGCTGTTTGGGGGCAGCAGGGACACTGCCAGCCTCCACGCAGACCGCCAGGGTCCCATCCCTGCCCAAACACTGCAACCGAGGCAGCTCGCCAAGTATATGATTGATGCCGAATTATTTCATGTCAGAAGGGATTTAGGTAAGCAGGAAAAAGTATTTCTGCCGCGTAGCGTGGGGCACCTGCTTGTTCAGCTTTTCTCTCAACCTTGGGATCAAACCTGACCTCCCCCCCAGCCTCATTCCAGCCATTTCTGTAGCGTCAACTTTATGTGTCACTAATAACGCCAAACACAACTCACTCCGGCATCCTTCAGCGGGATTTTATCCCCCGAGCCAGCCCCAGCCAAGGCACTCCACGCTCTTTGCAATCAGTGGGCTCCTGCCCGCTCCCCTCCACGCTGGGTACGGCAAATATTAACCACCAGCAGGCACCCGACTCGGGAATCAGTGACTGGCCCAAGGTCAGGCCACCGGAGGAGCCGAAGGCAGGAGGGGAGCGGGGACGTTCTTGTACCAGGAAAAGGTCACAGATTAAACCTCCAGAGGAATTTTTTTTGCTGAGGACCATTTTGAGCTGTGGCACGGTACGGGGTGGGTTCTTGAGATTAAGGGCGGCAGGGAGAGAAGCTGATTCCTGATGTATTGCTCCAGTGCAGACCAACCATCACCTCCACTGTGGTGGTTGAGATGCCATCCCAGTACCCATGGGGATCACCCAGAGTTGCAGGATGCCGTGGGGCTGTCCCCTTTCCCAGGACTTTTATTATTTTTGGGGGGGTGACGTCCATCAAGCTGCAGCCATCAATGCCCAGAGAGCTCTCCCAGGGAGACCTAACCAAGGCCTAAATAAAACTTTTAATTTTTATCTCTCTGACTTTGAGACTTTTATCGGCCCGAGCATTTTCAAGCCTTGCCAAAATACACCAGAGACATTACTAAAGCCTTTGCTTCAATAACAATAACAGCCTTAGGAAATTTTCCAGGTTGAAAAACTGCAGTAACATGACATGCTTTACCAAGACGGGGTTAAACACAGACTCCTGGGGTTAAACATGGACTAGTTTACCCTCTGGGATGACTTTTAACATCTTCACCCCAGCTACAAGCTGGTGCTAGAGCAGCGCAGGGGCTTGGGGACCCTTCAGTTTGGTTGTCAGATCCCTCCTCATGACTGCCTAGGAGGGATCACCCACAGCCACGGGGGAAAGCAGAGATATTGGGATGGAGCGTTTGGTTTTCACTCTAAATTATCCTCTAGGATTCAGGGCGCTGCTTAGAACCGAGGGGGTTTCACCCTGCTTGACCCTCTCCTTGTGCGCGTTGGGTTAAACCCCAAAAGCATCTTCTGGAGCCCTGGACCACTCAGCCCCAGGCAAAAGCCTTCCTTTCCCAGGGTTTGGTTCAAAAAAACTTTGTCTCCTGCCCAAAGTGTTTGACAGGGAGATTAGAGGGAAGGCAAAGAGCAGGGTCGGGGAGGGAGCCCAGCACAAACACCATAAAGGGATTAGAGAGGCTGCAAGGGAGAGCCGAGGGGGGGATTTTCCTGCCTGCCCTGCTGGGGAAGGGGCAGTTTTCTCTCTCCAAAAAAAATGAGAGGTGGGTGTGTGTGGCCCAGCAGGTCTGCAGTCACTGACTGGGGATGCTGGTGGGTGCTGGGATGTGGCAGGAGGTGGCCGAGGTGGGTCAGACCAGTGCCGATGAGTTTAGTGGAGGGACGGCTGCGCTGGCATTTCCTGGTCCCCGAAAAGAACTCCATTTTACACTTTCCCTACAAAACACCTGAACTGACAGCTTCCCTTTACAGTTGAAACACATTTAAGCAACAGCAAATCTGTCTAGATGCTTGCATCCAAACCACTTTCTCGTCATTCAGGTAGTACTGCCGTGCCTTTTTCTATACTTACTCGCACACATACAGGTATATAAATGCATAGATATAGTTCTTTATGTCTGTCATACCAGAACACACCTGGGGAGCACACAGTCCCAACTCAAACAGTACTTTGGTGGCCACCAAAGTGTCCAGCACCAAATCGTGCCCTTCCTGTAGAGCTGGGTCCTCTCTCTCAGACCCATCCCACCCATTTCCCCCCCCAACACCAGCAAAGCCAGTGGCAGGAGGGCCCAGCCATCCCACTGTTCACTCCTACCCCGAGGGAAGCCCAAACTGTGATTTTCCTCCTCTGGGAGGGCTTCAACCCACTGGTGGCTCCAGATCCATCAGAGCCAGCCTAGTCCAGGCAGGGGAAGCCCATGGCAGGGGCTCTCTCTGGGCATGGTGGAGGTGTTAAACCCTGCTCTGAACCAGGTGAGGAGGGACATCAAGCAGGTCCCTCCTCTTCTTCAGCCTTTATACACAAACAAGGGGGTATTTGGTGTCTCCACCTTCATAGCCAGAGCTAAAGCACTCATCCTAGAGGAGCTCAATGCCAACATAGTGAAGGTTTGCCCCTTGTTCCATGTGCCACCCGGGCTGGTTTTAGCAGCTCCTTGCTGAGCTGGTTTGGGAGGACACCCTCCCACTCTCCTGGGTGGCTGCTGTGGGAAGCGAGGTCTCCCCTTGGCAACAGGGACATAACACCTTGCAACACCTACCAGCTTTGAGGAGCAAGGAACTTGCCCAAGGTCATGGAGAAATCCTGTTGTGAAGCCAGTGGTTGCCCTCCAGCCCCGTGGGTCTGGTGTGAGCTGCCAATAAAAGCCCAGGCTCCCTCTCAGCACCAGATGGTGCAGTAGGGTCTCTCTGCAGGAAGGTCCTAAAGAAATTATTTTGGAGGTTATTTTCACCTTCAAGGATATGCGTGTGTGGATTTGTGAGGTTAAGGATGTTCTCAACGGGCAGCAGAAAGGGCTCACAGAGCAGGAGAACAGGGCATGGGCTGCCCCAAGCATCCCCATGCGTCCTCCGAGCATCCCCGCTCCTCCAGCCCACAGACAGAATAAAACCCAGCTATAATCCCCCAACAGCTTCCCCCTGCAAGGTTTTTGTTTGAGTTTACTTTCTAATCCTCTGGCAGTCACTTCAGGCTCCAGGGAAAGAAGTTTGGGAGGAAAAAAGGGGACATGTGGCACATGCACAACCTCAGGGAGCCAATATGGAAGGGGCCAATCTCTGGCCAAAGAGCTACAATTTGCAGATTGATGATGCAGGGAAAGCAGCACAGGGCAGCTTGGCACGTGTAGGAACACAAACCCCGTTAGATGGGTGAATGGCCGGGCTAAATTTCACCCAAGCCTTCCCCTGGAACAGCACGGAGTCGGGGAGGAAAGGCTGCCAGCAGGAGCCACAAACCAGGACTGCCCCCCTTGCTGGGGAATGGGTGGTGGAGCCAGGGCACCCACTGGTTTCTTGGCCATCAAGAAAGACCAATTCCTCTGTGATCTCTGCCGAGACAGACCCAGCGAGCTGTGACTCATAGGGGGGGAATAAAAAAAAATAAATACCTTTCTCATCTCCTTAGAGAAAGAAATCATGAGTCAGAGCTCCCCATGTCACAGCCGAGAACCCTGTCCCATGAAGGTCTCACCCAGCCCCTGGCTTCTTCTGCAGGTCCTCCCTTCGGGGACAGGACTAAGGGTCCCCATTGCCACCCTGTGAGATCCCCCAGCCAGGCTCCAGCCAGCCTCCCGGGTTGCAAAACCAGGGGATTTTTGACCGACAGCATTTATTTTAGCAAAAACTAAATCCCAAAGTGCCTCAAAACTCCCGTAGCAGCGAAGCGCTCCGAGCGGAGTCTCTAAAGCCGCCAAACACCGAAAAAAGATTAACTGCCATTTATCGTCACTGGGATTAGAAGCACGGGCTAACGAGGCACCCGAGCAAGACGGAGCCTTCCTCACTCCTCACCGCAGCCTCCTCGCCCAGCTGGTTTCCCAGCCCAGATCCTGTTTGGCAACCCGGCTGGTGCAGCCTGACACAAACAGCGAGATACTGCACTGCCCTCGCTGCTCACATCGAGCCCTGGCCGATTCCAACCCTGGGTGACTGTTTGCCGGAGTCATGAGGGGTTTTTTTTGGTTGGTTTTCCCCCCCACACACACTCCGAAGAAAACAGGAGCATGATCTCTGGGGGTGGTTTCACTTATATCAGCGCTTAACCAAAAACGGTGGTGTTTTGGTTTTTTTTTGTCTCTGCAGAAGCAATGTCATCTCCTTGCAATCGTGTGCTTTCAGGAACTGGAACTGTAAGGGGGGAGGGGGGGAAACAACAACAATTAAGCACTTTTTAAGGCAATTCTTACAGCTTGCAGGATTTGGCTTTAGACAGAAAAGGGCTGCCTTGAAGAGGTGCCACATCGTGTCTGAGGCCATTAGTGCAGCCGGGTAGACTTTTGGGGGGGGGGGTAGGCAAAAGGTTTGGGTTTTTTTTTTTTTTTCCCCAAGAAAAACACCTTATTGCAGCTTTTTTTGCACAAACAAAAGGTGAATTCTGGCAAAAGTTGACTTGGAGTTAACCCAGCCAAAGCAGCTGGGTGCGCTCGAGTGCTTCGGGCGCAGAGATTGTAACCTGTTTCATACCCTGCGAAGGTAAAACCAGAAGCTCCCTGTCAGAAAGGCTTTAATGTGAATTTAAAACAAACTTGCCAGCCCTAGAAACTCCCTTGTTCTGCAGGAACAAAGGCCCACTAAGGACTTCATTTTGGTCTCTTTTAACCCATTTTGCAAGCAGACTGGTTCCGATGGAATTACTTTTGGTCCCCAGCAGAGCATCCCCGTCTGCATTGGCTTCCAGCCCCTCCCAGCAGGGATGAAGCTGATGCAGGTTTGTCTTCCTGCGATAGCAACAGCCACCCTGGAGTTATCCGTCCTTTTGGATGCTCATCAACATGAAACCAAACGTGACCCCAACATGAACCCCCTCCAAAGGCTACAGAAACAGAAATGCAGCGTCTTTCATTGCCAAAATTTCAGGAACCTCTCCCAGCATTGCCCTGGGTGAGCTGGCGATGCAGCCCCCCCCTTGTCACCTGCCCCTTGGGGCTTTTGCTGCCCGACACAACATTATTGTTCCAGTGGAAGTACCTGCCTTAGCCAATTAGCAACCAAACCCAAAAAGCCAGACTGATGGCATGAGGCAGAAGAGCCCCAAGGCCAGAGTGGGCACAGCCAAGTAAGGCAGCCTTCACACATGCGTGGGCAGGGGGGGTCCCAGCTCTGAGCCTTCAGCCTGGCTGGGGGAAGTCCAACACCCCAACACGGCCAGAGAAACCCTGACACATCCAGAGCTAGTCCCTGGGAACAGCCAGCCTTTCCCCACAAGAGCCATCAACCTGGGCCACCCCTGCAGCCCCATCCCCTTTCCTTGTTTTACTCCCCAGGGTGGGGTAAAACATCATAGAATCTCAGAATGGTTTGGGTGGGAAGGGACCTTAAAGCCCACCCAGTTCCAACCCCCTGCCCTGGGCAGGGACACCTCCCACCAGACCAGGTTGCTCCAAGCCCCGTCCCTCATCCCTCCAGCACCTTTCTTTTCAGCAATCCCGAAATTCGACAGCAAAATCCCGCTGCAAGGAATTGATTTGTCTCTGCTTCCCCCTTCCTCTGACATCTCCGAGGCTGATGGCCGGTGCACTGCTTCCCGCAGAGCCAGAGTAGGCTGTAATGCCTTAAATCACCCCCCCGTCCACCCTCTGGCCCTGCCAGGCTGCAAAAGTCATTAATTATTCCCTGCTCAAGAACGCAAAAAGGTCTGGGACTGGTGGTGCTTCCCAGTGCTGCTGGGTGCTGCTCGCCTCCCAGCATAACGACAGGGACAGTTTAATCACTGCTGTAATTTAGTCCATGCCCGAGCTGTGGCTGAAGCCAGGGGCTCTGCCGCCCTCTTGGCTAAAGGCCTGGGTGGCCATGGGACAAATCAGAGCAGAAAGAGTCATGGAAGAAATTTGAATTTAGCATTCTCCACCCAACCTGTATCCGTGCCTTAAGTGAGCACCCAGGGCTGAACTCCTCTCCCTCGCCCCGAGACTGGGATGGAGTGGGAAAGTCACATCCTCATCCCATCGCGCAACCAAGAGCTGTGTGGAGCAGGTGTAGCTAAAACATGGGGGTAAAAAGGATGACCCAGCTGGCCCTCTCCTCCCCAGCCAACAGCTCTGTGGGGATCAACCCTGCCCCAAAGCAACCCCAGGTAGCAGAGCCCTGTCCCACTTGGCCTGGGGACAGGGACACTCCCAGAGCTACGGTGTCTCTAGCATCTCCTACCTCTGGTCTTACCTGCAGCAGGGTGGGAAGGGCACAGCTCCTCATTTAATCAGGTCAAAGTAAATATGTGCTCAGCTTGCCCTGGCCAGGGTGACCGGGCTGGGTGGTGGCAGCGAGGGCAGCCCTTGGAAGTCTCTCCTGAGGACTGAGGACAACCCCATGTGCAGATCCAAACCTGCTTCAGCCTCCCTGGGTCCAGGCAGGAGGAAGAGGAGAGTGGCCCAGAGGGTTGGAAGCAGGCAACCCGAGGAAGGGCAATGTCCCCCATCCTTCAGTGCCAGTGTCACCCTTGTGAGGTCCACTCACTCCCCCCAAATCCCAAAACATGATGAGCCCCAGTTTGGAGCAAGGCCCACAGCCAGCCTAGTCCTGGTGCTCACAGCCTGGGCTGACCAGGGCTGGTCCCTCCCTGGGGATTAATGCCCCTGGGAAGCACCTTCAGCTGCAGGCAATGATCACCCTCCATCCCTCACCTTCCCCAGCAGTAGTAGGAGGATGACCACTCTCCATCCCACACCTTCCCCAGCAGCTGCAGGGGATGATCACCCTCCATCCCACACCTTCCCCAGCAGTGACTGGACGCAGTTTGATGCAGCCCTTGGGAGTGGGGAATGGCCTGGGGCTGGGATCAGGACCCCCAACCCTGAAGCTTTCCTAAGCCGAGGGGGAAATCCCTCCCACAGCTCCCCATCCTCAGGATGGGTGACAAACTTCAGGTGATGAGGGCAGGGAGGGAAACTAAGGCACAGCACAATGTGGCCTTGCAGCCAACTGGAAGAGGTGCTGGGGCCACGGTGGTGTTTCACACCTGTCCTCCTCTCCAAGCTGGATTCCTTCTGGCCGGGGGAAGCTCTATGGGGCAGCCGGCACTAAACAGAGCCCCAGGAGCTGTGTGGTGCCCACTTGGCTCCCCCCCAGCTCCTTGGTGGGGTTGCCAACATCTGTGTCGTGATTATTTTCTCCTGAGGCAGAACACCAGCTTCCTCCAGGCCCAAACATGGCTTCTTTTCATCCTCTGTTGTCCCTTTCCACGGGTGCAACCTGTGTTTTCTCCAGCCGTGGGGGTGCTGGAGCAGGGATCACCTTGCAGTGCTGGGCTTGGCCAAGCAGTTTGGCCTTCAGTTGCTGCTGGGTGCAGGCAAGAAGCAGCACGTCTCTGGCCCATGACCATGGCCCAGGGGCATCCCCGTGCTGCTGCTGGGGAAGGACATCACCTGGGGACCTACCTGCCAGTCCCACGATGATGGTGGTTGGCACCAATTGCTTTGGCTAATCCTTTTTTAGCTGGGCTGGGCTTGGAAAGGCTGGTACCTGGCCTGGGGCAGTGAGGTGCCAGTGTGGACCAGCCCTTGCCTGCTCAGGACAGCAATGCTGTTCCCTGCAGGACCATGTTGGCCAGCCCCACACGCCAACCCCAACCTGAACCCCAGGGGGTCCACAGGGTGCAGACGCAGCTGATAACAGGGAGCAAAGAAACCTTGTCTTCTTCTAGACAGAAGCCAAGGTGCAAGGCAGCCAGCGATCGTACCAGTAGAGTACTACTGGAGAGGCTGGTGAAATGGGGTGGCAGGAACCTCCTGAAGTTCAACAAGGAGGAGAAGAAGTGCCAAGTGCTGCCCCTGAGGAGGAACAACCCCAAGCACCAATATATGCTGGGAGCCACCCAACTGGAAAGCAGCTTGGCAAGAAAAGGGCCTGGGGGACCCAAGTTGCACATGAGCCAGGAACATACCCTTGCTGCAAAGAGGGCTAATGCCCACCTGGGCTGCCAGAGACAAAGTATTGCCAGTGGGTGGAGGGAAGTGGTCCTGAAGGGGATTTGGCTCTGCTGAGGCCACACCTTGAGTGCTGTGTTCTGGGCTTCTTCTTACGCTGGGATTCCCAGGAACCCTCTTGCTGTGTGTCCATGCAGACATGGGCCACCTCAGGCCAAAGGGGACTGACAGGGTCCTGGGAAGCCACAGCCAAGGCCTGGGGGGCTGGCCTGAAGCACCGATGCCGAGCACAGGACAGAGATGTGGGGGAAGGAGTGGGCAGGGATGTTGACGTAAGCCCCAAGGCTTGTGCCAAGGCTGCTGGAGCAAGCGCTGTGGGCAAGGATGGCTGGGGGGGTTCCTTCTCGAGGGACCTGGGTTTCTCTCCCAGCCCTCCACAGGCCAGGTGATGACCATGGCCTCTCCTCTTCTAGCAGGACACCCACTGCTGAAGAGTCCCAGAGGAGACATCCGTCCCCACCACCTCTCCACAGACCATCACAGCATGTGCTGAACATGGCCACAGCCTCAGAGGACCTCTGCCCCCTCTGTCTTTATACCTGGGACAACACAGTCTGTCCCACACGATGTGACCACCGCTTCTGTTTCAGTCGTATTGGGCAGAGACCAAGCCCGATTGCTCTGGCTGCAGGAGGAGGGCAATGATCATCCGGCACTTGCAGTGAGGGCACCCATTTGAGGTGGACACCATAAAGATCACCTGCGGCATCCTTGGACAAGGCCCAAGATGAGGGGACTTATGGACTGCCACCATCAGGAGGAGCATCCTGAGAACACCAGGAATGGAACTGGGATCCAGATTTCGTGGGCTGCCTTCACGCCATGAACTGGAGGAGCCTTTTTGGGAAGCACCCAGCTCTGCTGCAGCTCCTGCGGCCCTGGCCACCTCAGGAGCTGGGCCACATCTTTGAGGAAGAGCCTTTTCAGGTGCTCACGCTGGAGGAGATGATC
>JAOTQQ010000007.1:10595140-10627900 GCA_026546715.1 Gallinago undulata
GGGTTCCAACCCCCCTGCCATGGGCAGGGACATCTCCCACTACACCAGGTTGCTCAAAGCCCCATCCAGCCTGGCCTCGAACCCCTCCAGGGATGGGGCATCCACGACCTCCCTGGGCAACCTGTTCCAGTGCCTCACCACCCTCACAGGAAATAATTTCTACTGTGAAAAAAACCTTCATCTTCCCTAACAGTAGAGGTTTACATCCCAGTGACTTAACCAGCCTGCCTCGTAGAGAGGATTGCCCACTTCAAGGGCACGGTTGGGCCAGGTTTCTTTTTTGATATTTGACTTTGGAGGAGATGAATCACATCCCCTTCTTTGCAGCGTGGGGGTCTGGATGCCCGGGTGCAGGGCTCTGCCGTGGCCCAGGTGACTCCTGCCGTGGGCGACTGAACAAACACGGCGACAAGCGACAGGAACCGTTTGCAAACAGCTGAGCAGCAGACAAATGTGCAAGTGTAGCTGGTGGCTACTTCTGGATAATGAAGGCATAATCTATTCCCACTCCCTTCCCTCTCTGCTCCTGGATAATGCATCTGCGAGCCTGAGTCAGGCTTATAAATGGTTGGCAACAAGAAAAACAGGCTGCGTTTGAGCCAAACATTATGTTCAGCAAATAAGGCAGGCGGTTTAGCCACAGATATTTGCTGTTTGGAGCTCAGTGTCAGAATCCCTCCAGCGCTCGGCGATTCCCACCCTGGGTACAACTGCTATGTGGGGCAGCGAGATGTGACAACGGGCTTTTGCCTCTAAAATCTAATTTTTATGCCTAAAACACAGACTCTAATAAAAGAGCAATATTCTAATCCTTTCCCGTCTGTCTGCTCATTAGAAAGTCTCTCTTACGTTTGCCTCGACTGCTGGGAATGCTCCAAAGAAATCTAATTGCGAGGTCATGGCAGCAAATTGCATTTGGTGGCATAACTCTGAGTCACTGGTTCAGGGCGCTTTCCCCTTCCGCCCTGGAGTAACTCATTTAAAAAGGGTGAGGAAAAGCAGAAAAAAATTTACAGATGCCCAGTGAATGAGACTTAAAGGGGAACCAGCATTTCCAAAGTGTGGTGAGTTCTGAGTGCCCCAGTGGAGGGAATTTGTCCTGGGAATGGTGACAAACTGGACACCAAAGACATTCCAGCCACTTTGGGAAATGCTGCTGGAAAAAAAAAAAACTGGCCACACAGTCCTTGGGTGGAAGGAAAGGAGATTGAAACCATTTAGAGGCTTCCCAGGGCTCCCCAAGCAGGAGCAAATCTCATTCTTCCCCCCAAAAAATCTACTCGACCTTTTGGGAAGAAGAACGAAAAGTCGCTTTGTTGTGTTGGGTGGAAAAAGCCTCGTCCCACCTCCAGAGATCCCATTGCTGGCTCAGGTGTCTCCACCCCAGCTCCTCACCGTGCAGGAATGGGTTCCCAGGAGGAAGGGGATCTTTCCTTCTTGGAAGTGCTCTCCGTCCCAGCTCCTCACCACATAGGAACGGATTCTCAGGAGGAAGGAGCTCGTTCCTTCTCAGAGGTGTCTCCACCCCAGCTCTTCATCATGTAGGGATGGGTTCCCAGGAGGAAGGGGCTTGTTCCTTCTCAGTCATGCCAGGCTCGGTGCAAAGGAGAAAGCTGCAGGTCGCAGTGCCTGGAGGATGCTCTCATGCCGCTGCTGCTGTGAGGTGGTGAGTCGGTGCAGATCTCATGAGGGATGAGTGCCTCTGGCTCAGGAATCTTTCTCCACGCTCCCCAGCAGATACAGCCTCATGCTTTGCGGATGATCCGCCCCGGTTTCCTCCAGTCCCTGTACCTCTCCCTGCGCACTGAGTGGACCAGAGGCCTGGAGAAGCTGGAGGGGGTTGATCTGGTGGCGTTGCTGGTGAGGAACAGAAAGTGAGACATCATTACTGGTGTGGATCAGAGTCAAGGCACATCTCCTGCATCTAGGGGAGGCTCCTAAAAGGACAGGGAACTTTGGTCAGCAGAATGGGGCTCACCATCGCTGCTGCTGAGAGAAATGCCAGTGCTGGATCCTGCTGCAGACCCTGGTGCTCAAGGTACCTGGACTGCAGAGACCCAGGGGTGAGTCTGTCCCATGGATCTGACATGGCATGGGGCCCCTCTCTGTCCCAGCTACTGGAGGTCTTGGAAACAGCTGCTGAACTACAAGTGCACAAATGTGAGCTCAGAATCCCATAAACAGCCTGTCAGAGCCCCAAGGACCCTCTGGCCAGATGGGTCACTGAAGAAACCAAGCTCCTTGGCTCTCCAAAACTTCAAATACCTTTGAGCAGTTTTCCTTAAAAACACTAAACCAAACAACATGCACACCTCACTCTTCTTTAGGGTTTTTCCACCCTCGTCACAGTCCGTGTTCTGGGGGGGGGGGTAATCCAGGGTGTGCACCAACCACACCAAAAATCAACCACACCAAGAACCAACCATACCACATGCAGAGACACCCAGGAGAGTCCAGCAGAGCTGGCTTGGCTGCAGGAGCAGTGGGACTGTGTCCACCTCGGGCTCTTCAGGGATGACTTAATGCTCAGGCCCACGTGCCCTGGGCATTTCTACTCTTCCCGGGCACTGTGCCCCAGCCTTTCCTCTCTTGCCTCCTGGCTAACGCCTTCACTACCCATTTGTATAATTAGCGTTTGCAAAGATTGCAAAAGACCGGTGTGATGAACGCGCATGTTCTCCTGCCGGTGCAGAGCGTGATGTTGGGAACGATGGTGTCTGTAGGAATTTGCAGTGAAATTCATGTAGGGTGAAGCACGCCCCACTTCCCATCCCTTCGAAAAGGGTGGTGGAGTGGTGATCTCTGGGGCTGCCCGCTAGAAATATCTCCTCTTCCTCGATCCTGCTCAGAGACGTTCCACCTGTGACCCCCATGGGTCTGTCAATAGCAATCACCCAGGTATCAATCCCTGCCCTGCCTGTGAGCGGTGGAGGGGGACAGAGAGGAAGGGCTGGTGGAGAGCAGAAGTGACGTGGGACTCCAGAAGCGGCTGATGAATGGAGGCCGGGAGCGGGGGAGCCGCCAGCCACTCCAGGAGCGGAGGAAGAGAGAGCTGGGGGAAAGCTGTGAATGTGAGAAAAAGCTGGTTTACAACAGAGCTTGTTACTATTCAACATCCACAAAAGGAGGAAGAGCCCTGAAATCCCTGCCGGTGCCGAGGCTATGGTCGAGAGACAGCTCTCCCGTGTCCTAATTAGCTTGCCGCTTTATAACTAATTGGTTTTCGAGTTAATTACTTTAAATAGGCTGGAGAGGTGGCAGCCCAGGCCCCGCGGCAGGAGATGAAGCTTCACCTCTGCACGCTGGCCCAGTTCCAGGCCGTGATGGGAAGCAGGGTGGCCCTTACATCCATCTTTTCCAAGGAGGTCTGCCTTGCTCTTATCTCAGGTTTAAGCTCTTCGGGGAAGGTTTGGGAGGTGTCCCTTCCTTGGCAAAGTCTGCCAATCCTTCCGAGAAGCCAACAATCCCGGGGTCTCTGACCACACACCCACCAGCCCTGTGCTCTCATTCCTCCCAGCAGCGAGTGGGGGCTCGGGGGCTGCCTGCCCGGGGCAGGGGGGGTTGCCATGGGGCTCCACCGCCACTGACAGCGGGGCTGAGCTCGGCTGGGTGCCCCAGATCCCAAGGCTCAATGTGGGGCAGGTGTGGGCGTACAGCTGCCTTCTGTCAACCCAATCCAAGCCGGGATCAGGGCTTGCTTTATGCTCTCACGCTGACGCAGAACCACCTCTCCTCTCGCGGCTGATACGCAGACTGGGCTGCCAGGGAGGGCTGGTACCTGGGCCAGCATGAAACCAACGGGGGTGACCCTCACTTCTGAGCTGGCTTGGTGCCGTGGTGCTCCCGGACCTGATGGGAGGCACGAGGAAGCTTTCCTGCCCTGCTGAGCCGTGGCTTGAACTCTTCGGAGAACCAGGCTGCAGACGTGGCAACCGTTTCTGAGCATTTTCTAAGCCCAAGCCTACACTGGAGGGTGAACATCTGGCTCCAGGTGTGCTCTCTGAGCACTGGGAAACCTGACCTCAGGTGCTGATCGCTCAAGAAAGCTTCAGCATTGTCCCAGCGGGGCTGTACGAGCCCGGGGTGTCCACACAGGACATTCTGACCTTCACTAAGAGGATCCCAACTCATCCTGTAGTTTTCCAGTTCTCTGGGACACCGAGCGTCACCTGTTTATGGTGCGATCTATGAACCATCCATGTGACACATGGTGACTCTGGTGGCTCTGCTTTCCCAGAGTGGCTGGAGTCAGTCAGAAGAGCAGGTTTCAGGGCAGGGACAAGCCGGGCAAAGCCTGCTGTGACCCCAGGCTGGGTGGGCTGGGTGTCCAGCTCCCGTGGAAGTGGCTGGAGTATTCCCAGGGTGTGGGGCCATACACAAATCAGCCGGCTTGGTCCCACCACCCCAAATCAGGCTGGGATAGATGGCAGCCTCTAGAGATGGTTGGTTTTGATGGGTACCTAATTCTTTTAGATTCTCTTAAAATAAATAAATAAATAAATAGAAAAGATCAGTCCTATGACATTATCCTGGCTGCTTGAAGCAAATTGTTTGGTGGCCTCTGGTAAATAAAGTGAATCCAGTAGGTCTTCTGCTTTACATCCTTGTGCTAGCACTGGAGCACCTCAGTGCAAGTTATTGCCCGCTGCCTCCCTGCCCTCCTCCTCGGAGACAGCCCGGAGATCTGTCCCTAACCTCAGCCACAGTCCAGCCAGGCCCATCGCTTTCAAGCTCTTTCTGCCCCGCCGCTGCCTCCGCCCGTGGCTGCCTTCCCAGCACAAATCCTTTCCCCCCTACATCCAGAGAGCGCAAGGTGCCGTCCGGCTTTGCTGCTCTGGGAATTCAGCCAGAGAATCCACCCCTGAACTGCAGGTGGGGGGGACTGGGACCTGCCGGGATCGATTTTTGCACTGCTTTCCCCTCGAGGTCTCGGCTACGGAGACACCTTTTGTGGGGGGAAGTGTCCGTGCAGCTCCAGGCAGGGCTGGGATTAGGGATTAGGGCTGGGATTGCTGCCCGTCCGAGGATTAGGATGAGGAGGGAGCTGTAAGCCCTGCACGCTCGTGCCGCAGCTGCCAGCAAACTGGGTCACGGGCATCTTTTGAGGTCCAAAGCCACGAGGTGTTGGCCGTGCCATTGCCTCAGAGCTGGCAGCAGGAGGTGAATTTTGGGTCCCAGGGCGTGAGTCTCTAACCAGGCAGCCGATGAGTAGCTGTCAGGACAGCTTTCATTATAAGACCCCAACAATATTAAGACCATGATTACCCCGAACATTATTACAAGCAAAAAACACACAAACAACTGAATTTTAAGGACATCGTCTGAATTTTAAGGACATGTGGCGTTTTTTCTTTTACATCCTTATTCCTACAGTTCATTTTTGTTGTTGGGCAGAAAACAAGGCAGGATGAGTGTAGTAGGCACAGCCCAGAGAGTGGGAGGAGAGGGTAAGATAGTGACATGCATGCTAGTGATTTATCATGAAATACTCCGTTTGCAAAGAGTCTCTAGAGGTTTTGTGCCTCATTGATGAATATCGTGCATGAAGCATCAATCCCTGTGCTACCCACATTTTTCTCTTCCAGGTGTGTTGATTGGGAACCTGAGTCATGGGAAATATGCTGAGTTACAGCACATTTCCACCAAAAAAACCCTAAATCACGGGCATATTTATCCATTGAGTGTGTCAAATGCACAGTGTGTTCAGACAATACAGGATCAAAAGATTAACAGACCTTAATCCTACCTCTGTGCATTAATACACAACAGATGATACACACACACACACACACATCTATAGGGACCAATGCACGTACACAAAAGGCGATGTTCCCCATCAAAACGCACCTGAGCTATTCACTTTTTGGAGACAAAAATAGGCATTAACTCACCTGGAACACCAAACTGGACCTGCCTGCTTCTTCGGCTTGGCTATCTGCTTCTGGTACTCCATCCAGCCACTCACCAGCTCGTGCAGGATCATCACGTAGAGGAGGAAAATAAGAATCCTGGGATCCATTCGTGGCACTTCGGGGTCTGCTTCATTGGGTTCAGGTGACATTTGCTGGAGAGCAGCGGGAGGTCAGCCGGAGGGGTGCAGCTCTGGCGGGCAGGGCTCTCGGGAAGGGGGGGGGAGCTGGAGGGATGGAGAGGTCGCTGACTGAAGAGGAGCCTTGCAGGCTGGGTTTTGTGCAGAGTGAATTAATGCTGTAAAAAAAAATAAAAAAAATTATCCCCCGGGGGTGGGGGGGGTGTGAGAGGCTGGTGCCTATTGTGTGAAGCAGCATAAACACCGCTGCGGAGGCTACGGACGTTTCCTTTAACGGGGTGGGATCACATCTTCTGGGACTCCATCCCTCCTGCCTCCCTCTCGCTCCTGCTTTGCCTGCATTACTCTGCAGCCATCGGCTTCCTCCACTTTTATGGCAGGAGCAGCCCCGCTTCGGCAGCGCCCCTTGGGTTGGCGGCGGGGGGGGGGATTGGGGGGGGGAAGAGTTGGCTGCCGTGCCCACAAGCCGGCAACGGGAGCAGTGTCTGGCTGCAAGAATAGATTAAAACCCCCCAGTCAATGAGTAGGGAATCTCCACGCTGTCTCTTGCTCCTCAGGGTTCCGGGCTGCGCTGACCAGTGTCGATGGGAGCGTTACCCAGTGTTTTGCAGCTGAGAAATCTTTTCTCCTGCTCGTTTTTCTCACGCTTTATTTTGTTCTCCTCGTTCCTGCTCCTTGCCTAAATCGTCAGCTTCTGCTTCCTCAGCAGGAAAAGCCCTGGGGGGGGAGGGGGGTAAGTGATGAGCAGGAAAACCCCGGTGTCCCAGCTTCCAGCCCTTTCCACACCACGGCTCCTCTCCCAGCCCCTCCACCTCTTTCTGTTTAGCAGTGTAGGACCTTGCTCAACTGAGATCTGGTTGTGACACCAAATCCCCCCGCTCTCTCCCTTCCTCCCCCCATGGAGAGCTCCGTGACACCATGCAATGCATGTATTTCTGGTATTTCTAGCAGGATAAAAAAGTAACCTGGGCTTGTTTAAACACTTGTATAAATCGAACAAAAAAAAAATGCCCCCCTCCCCGCAATGTGTTTCTAAGACCATCTTACTGAAAATTCATGTTATTCCAGTGAAATCTTTCCGTAAGTGGAACAATAAGCCCTCAACAACTTTTTAATTATCAGGGTGGGTCATCTAGAAGCCAGAAGGCAGATGGAACAACCTACCTTCACTTAATGCATCTGTGCACCAAGTGCATCTGCCCTCAATTCAGGGCAGAGAACGAGGCCCAGATGAGGGTCAAACACAGTCACCCTCATCATCTTCAACTCCACGGCTCCTACACAAGCACAGGGAGCACTGGGCTTGCTCTCGAACACGGCGAGAGCTCCGACACGCTGCTCAGTGCAATTCTTCAAGGACAGGTGTGACAGCCACATAATACACAACCTCACAATAAACTTACCGGGAGGAAGCTGCATCTCAGCTCACTCTGGTTACGTTACCTCTGGGTTTAACACCTGAGGCTAGATGGTTCCTAGAAACTTTTGCCCTTTGGGACATAAATGCAGATAAGTGTGCAAAACCCAGGGGTTTTTATAGTTTTCTATTAAGTATAAATTTATTGCGCATTTGAGGATGCTAATTACACAGTGCATCTGCATAAGAAATGAACCCAACAACAATATCAACTTCCCAGTCAAACGCGCGCCTCAAAGTACTGCGCTATTTTTCCTTCAGCTGACTCATGTTCTTTCATTTATGAGTCCAGAAGTGCTGAGTAACTCTCTAAATTGGGAGGAGAAGATCTCATGGATGGGAGTGAGCAAGTGAATGAAACAAGCAAGGACTGGAGGTGTTCTAGCAGCTACGAAAATGGGAATACTTGAGGTTCTCCATGAAAGGATAGCGGAGCCGTTCCTATAGCAACAGAGACAGTTGCCAGGCTGCGGGAGATGGGTTCTGATGTATGGTACAAGTCACACGTAGTGAGGGATTTTAGACTAAAGACAACACTGATATTTTATATATATGCAGTTTTTAATGAGTAAAGACAACGTGACTCCTTTGTTCAGAGGACAGCAGCTTTTTACACAAAATCAAAGAGGGAAATTACCGGGATAAGAGTAGCAGGATAATTCATTACAACTTACTCTGAGTTTTGTATTAAGTGTTCTATCTTATGAATACAAAAGCATTTTAAAAAAAAATCTGCTTGTTGCTGAACGTTTCAGCTCGATTGACTAATGCTCCTTTTAAAATCCCAACAGGCTGCAGATTGTCTCTGCTCTTTTACCATCCTCAATATTCAAACAAACAATCCTTAGGTCTCAAGACCCTGAGTTAATCTGAGCTTCAACACACAATTTTTTTTGTTAAAATTTCAGCAATTCATCCTCGGTGCTATGGTAGAAAAGCCATCAGCCCGTGAGTTATTGCCAGAGCCAACAGCCCTTATTACGGCAGCTGGTTTCCAAACAGCTCGGTGACTGGTCACACGCTGTCAGTTCTTTAACGGGTGACCCCAAAAAGGGACGGGAAAGGCTGGTTTTGGGGCGTTGGAGCCCGGTTTGGGAGGGCAGGGCGGGGCGGGAGCTGGCCGTGGTGCTGAAGGGCCCCTCCGGCGCCCACGGGGGGCTACATAGAGGGGGTATAGGAGGGATAGGACCCCCCCCAGCAGTGGGGCACCCCGAGACCCCACCACGAAGCCGTGGGTATTTCTCCTCTGGCCCCCAGGTCCGCACCGGTGCATAAATTCAGCCCAAGGGCAGAGGTTGAGGGTTGTCCTCGAGAGATGTGGTGGGAGTGGGAGAACCCGCGCGTGTCCTGCAATTCGCGTGAAGAACCTCTGAGCAGAGCCAGGCGGCATCGAGCAAACTCACTGGGGGCTCCGAAGGGCTCGGAGCAAATATTAACTGGGCTGGTGCACGCTTCTGTAGTCATCAGCACAGCACAGACACACCAATAAAACACGCATACAAGACCGCCGTGCACCACAGATACATGGGTGCTGAGGCAGAGCTTACCGGCAGACCAGAGCCTGGATCTGCTTCTGGAGTTGGCTGTTGTTCTGCAAATGGTTTTAATTAAGAGCCAGCACTCCTCAGATAGGCCACCTCTCTCCCCTGCTGTTTTCAGACGGCTCTACAGAAAATGACAAGTAGGTCAAACACAGATGAAGGCTGTGTGGAAGAAGTGGCATGGAAAAACATCCCCCCAGCCTGAGGTTTGAGGGAATTAGGACCTGAGATCATATCAGAGAGCCTGGAATTCAGGCAGGCTGTGAAGGGCAGAAGGAAATGAAAAGCAGACTCTGGGGTACAAAACAGTCTGTCCCGGTTTTGGTGGGGCAGGAACCCACACAGAGGACAACTCTTTCAACTCACAGTTTAAGCAGGTGCAAAAGGGACGGCAACAGAGCTGAGCACTGATAAAATCTCATTCTGAAGCAGTGGAAGCAGCATGTGCAGGTTTGCAATTCCTTTGTGAAACCAGGGTGGAAATGAGGCCAAGCTCCTTCATCCAAGGCAGCCAGTCCAGCTAGTTGGGCTGGGAGGAAAATCCAGAACACTGGAGCAGTCACTCAAGTCACTCACCCTTCATTCCTTGCAAGCCTGACTGCTGCAGCCTTACCATTCCTCTGGGCTGTTTATTTTTGGAGCAAAGGCACTGAGGAACAGGACTATGTCATTCTGCTACTCGGGGGCTATTTCACTCTTTGTTGGATGACCATCTAGGCCTTTTTACTGCTAAAGATACCTTAAAAAAATGGAGGTGGTAGTCACCAGTCAGTATTTATATTCATTGCAGCCCCAAGGGCACACTGCAATACCAAAGATCACCTTCCTTCAGGCTCCTTGGAAGCACCCAGTGCCCCATTCCTCCACTTGGAAGATGGTGTAACCAACAAACCAGAAAACCCACCCTTCCTAAGGCTCACCATTGACCCAAAACTCACACAGTCTCTAACCTGCATCACAGAAATGCAGCAATAATTGTTTTGTTACAGTAAATCAGAGTTGATCTAAACTGTGTGCTTGACTTATTGCAAGTATTGGCCTTTTAGAAGGAACTTCTGAGCTTCACATTCCCCTTGTACAGAGCCCAAAGGTTGCAGGGGTTCCTCTATCTAACAGGATAGTCAAGGACTAGAAACACCAAACCTCCCCCACACAGGCCAGACTGAAAGATCAGGCCAAGCAGCCCCTACCCCCCAGCAGGCCACAGGGTCATGATCCAAAATTCCTGTGGCATCCAGAAGATACAGTGATGCCCCACAGGTAGCAGCCAGGCCACAAGCATCTGCAAGTGGAAGTACCTCCACCTACATGCAGTGCTAGTAACGGTGGCTCTGGGGTCCTAGGGTCTGGTGTCTTCAAATATCCCAAGCAGGACCCTGTGAGCTGCAGAGCTGCTTCCTGCATCTCCGTGCTCACTTGTCCTCAGCCAAAGCCCATGAGTGTGTCCTGCTGGGACAGGTGAGATGGAAAACAGATTCTCTACTCTGCCCTTTGGCTGCTCTTCAAGAAACCTGCTTGCAAAAAGCCCTCTGTAATTACATGATTATTCATTGGAGATTATACAGAGACCACGGTGCACATTTGGAGCAGGCCGTGGGTTGGTAACTGGCTGTAACCTACTGGACCAGATTCGTTGTTGCTACCCAGGCTTTGTTCCACAAGTCAGGAATGACTCTGGCCCAGGGACTCGCACACCTCAAAGGAGGCTTCACGTGCAATTCAGGGGAATAAACTGCTCCCGAGGATGGATCTCTCTCTCCTCTCGCATTCACATGCAGCGCCTCCTTCCTAAGGACCCCAAGAGATCTGGAACCAGAGGGGAGAGTGGAAATACAGCTGCCAGTGGATCCAGAAGAGAGCAGATCTCAGCCTTCACAGCAGACAAGAAAATGGATTTTCAGAGTTAAAAAGAAAAAGAGGTACCACGGAGTCTGTCAGCACCTTCCACAGCCTCATACGAGTCAACAGTTAATAAAAGACAAAGAACAGATGCTCTGAGACATATTTCTTCTGAGGATTTTAATTGCTTCTACCTACAAATGTGGTTGAAAAATTGGTAATATGAAACTTGTGCTCTTAATCATCAGGTTGCTTTGAATCAGATTGCCAATGACTCACCACTTGGATTTTATAAACATTTCACGGCTTTTTAATTCTGTTAACCCTGATCAGCCAACACAGCCGCGGCACAGCAAAACAATGCTTGTCTGAAGGCAAAAAAATAATATTAAAAACTATTACTACTAATAACAGTTGCCTGAGTTCTGCACTTTTTTTTCTACAACAGCAGCCCAGGAACAAGCAATGGTTTTGGTCTGACTCAAGCGGGATGGTTGGTTACAGGAATTATCTCCCTCCCTTCCTTGCCACGGACCTGACATTCACAGAACCTGGAGAAGGAGGAGAGAAAGACACAGACTCACTTCTGGATCCAGTGCTGCTGATTTCCCTCCTCCCTGAGCACAGGCCCCACTGACCAGATGAAGCACCTCGGCGTGGCAGCCTGTGAGCCCGGGTGAGACACCTTTACCCCTTGTGCAATTGTTTTGCAAGAAAACGAAGCCGGTTTCGCTGCATCCAGTTGTTCAGCTTTGTCCTTCTCAAACTCCCCTTGCAGGTCCAGCCGGCCAAAATCCACCCACGCAGATGGTTCAGTTGCCTTCTGTGAAGTTATCCTTCAAGCTGGACTGACCTCATTATCTGTAGTATGGTCTGATGGACACTCTATTCGCTGATGGCTCTTCTTGCACCACAGAGGATGGTATTAGCCGGGTTTAAAACCTGATTCCTTTAGAAAGCAAGAAACTTTCCAACATCGGTGTCTCCTTCTGGAAAAATCAGCTGACACAGCACAAACTAGAAGCAATAGACAAATAGACAAATTTGACAATAGACAAGTAGAAGCTGCTCAACACGTGTGAGAGCCCCAGGTCCCTCAAGCTGAGCTGCGCTTTGTCCCCAGACAGAGGCCACCCAGCTGTAAAGGCAGAGGGAGCACACACAGCCACACGTCACCCTTCTCTACCCAGCCAAGCCAACTACGCAGGGCATGGCTGAATGTCCTGCCACCATGGCCATAAAAGCACCAAGTGTCAGTGTTCCTCCCCCAGGAACCCCACTGGAGGGAAGGGTTAAGGCACCAGCCCTCATCTAGATAGGAAAGATCTCTGCCATCCATACTGCCTGGTCTGCTGGGTCAGGTAAGGGAGACAAAACAGCAGCAGAGAAGACAACGGAGCTGAAGATGATGGCAACCAGTGCCAGGTGCCCCAGGTCAAGAAGCAGAGAAGAGAGGGCCTGGGAAAGAGCAGTGAATGCAGAGGATATCCATGAATGGCAAAGTCTGGAGTAACCATAGAGCTAAAACCCAGTTGATGTGTCCTCAACTTGTTGATGTGACCTGAACTTGGGTGGAGTTGCCCTTAGCCCCTGTTTTACACCCACCTGAAGCTCCAAGAAGCTGACTTGCCCCTTGTTTTTAATGCCAAGCCTCGCTCTCGGGAGTGAGAGCGCGGGCAAGGATGCCCACAGCATATCTGTGGGTTCAGAGCCAGGGGGACGGAGCTTGGACAAGTCCAGGAGTCCTGATGTGCTCACAACAGCCTGATGGGGAAATCAAGGTGACACAACAAGTTGGAGAATGCAGAGCTCTGGGGTCATAGTGGGATCCATCAGAGCTGCAATGGTAATTGCAGAAATAATTACTCCTCCTGAAAAGTTGCTCCATCAAGACGTCTCTCCCGAGACAGCTGTATTAATAATGGCATTTGTACACCAGGACAGACTTCTTACTGCTGTACAACAGAAAACATAAAGCAGCACCCACGTGTCATCCATCAAAACTGCAAGAAAGGCCAGAAAGTCTCCAAATTGCCTTGTGCTGCTCAATCTCCTCTGCTTCTGGGAGAGACCCAAAGTGCTCAGGCACTGCTCCTGCCCCACACGGCCCTCCTGATGGTCACCTCCCAACACCACCTCCCTTTGGCTGAGACCCAGCCCAGCGTACGGGGATCCAAAATAGCATTTAGAGCAGCTACAAGTACCTTTATATACACCCACAGGCAAAATCATAGAATCATAGAATCATTTGGGTTGGAAAGGGACCTTAAAGATCATCGGGTTCCAACCCCCCTGCCCTGGGCAGGGACATCTCCCACTACACCAGGTTGCTCAAAATCTGTGGTGTTCTCCAGCCTCACGAGGCTGAAAAAGGAATTAACAAGATTTTTTATGTCACTGCCTTTTCTGGGCCAGATTCAACACTTCCAAAGTCAAAGCAAGACATTGATCCCAAGGAAGCTGGATAAGGGGATCCTCGCTTACAGGGAAAGTCGCGTACCAAGCCTCGCACCACACACAACTCATGGGAATTAACCTAAAGGCGACTGTAAAGCCTGAACCACACAGCAGCTCTGCTGGAAAAGTATCTTGGAGAGTGGTAATTGAGTTTTCTGCGGTGCAGCATCTGCTCCAGCCTTTGTTAGACACTCCTTTTAACTGTCCATCTTTCCCCCGGCCATCTGCACCACAGCCCATCGTTCCCCACCACTCTTCCGATGGATACGCTGCCCACAGCACAAAGGAGAACAGCGTGTCCTGCCACCAAGCTGATGCTTTTGAAGACGCATGACGATGCCTTCCAGCTGCTGAGTCCCCACCTCTTATTTCCCTTTAAGTCCCAACGTAGCAGAGCCCACCCTGGCAAGGGTCCCAGCTGTTTTTTTGTGGGACTATTTGGGAAATAGTGTCAACGGTTTGGAAACCAGATGTTGGCAGCCAGTGCTCTCCAGGCAGATGATTTCATGGTCATTCTTTTCCACCAACTTTGGTTTAATCCAGAGAAACACAAGAGTTTCAGGCTCTCAGAATCCGGCCCTCTTTTAGAACAAAAGACTTGCTTTCATGGATGAAAACTGGTGGAGTTTCTCACCGCACCTCTCCAGGTCCTACTGAGACCACAGCACAACCAAAGGGTTCCCCAAAAGAAAGACCCCTGAAGACTCTGTCATAGCAGCAGCTTATACCTGACCTGCCAGGATCCCCAGTCTCCTTGTCCTCCTACTGCTTCAGAGCAAAGGAGACGTGAGAGATAAAACATCTAAGTCTTTGAGACTCCTCCTAAAGGCACTGGGTGAACACACGAGGACCCTTATCAAAGTCCAAGGTTTAAATGCCTTAATTGGATGGATCTCAGTGGGAAAGCAGGAGGTAAGTACTAAAATACCTTTTTATAAAGGTATTTACCTTAAAAAAAGGTAAAATGCTCATGTTCTTTCTGAGCACGTGCCAGCCAAGCAGGACCTGGGTAGGTATCACCAAGGCACTGGAATAGCAGCAGCAAGAACCACACCAGTGTCTTCTTCTCGACTGCTAGGTTGTGGCATGGCTCTGCAGGCAAGGGGTGCGCTGCTCTCCAACTGCTCCTCTTTTCTTTTCTCCTGGAGAAATCCATCAAGCAACACCCCTGGTGAGCTGCAGGAAGATTTTTCAATGTCAGGAACATCTCACAGGACGTCCAAGCTGGTGCAGTAGGTCAGCAGTGGTCAGTGAGAGGCTGTGCCTCTGGCAAGTGAAAGGACATGCCCTTCCCCAAAAACCAGCAGAGGTGGTCATCCCAGCCTCGGGGACACCAAAGGCAGAGGTGTCATCCCGCCCTCAGGGACACCAACGGCAGAGGTGTCATCCCGGCCTCAGGGAGCAGGAACAGACTTGCTGAACTGCAGACAAAGCCAGGATGGTCGGGACCCCCCAACAGTCCAGGACAACCAGGGTGATGACCACATCATGCCTGGGTTTGACCTCCCACTCCCACCAGACAACGGTGGGCATTGGGAACTGGTAGCTACCGTGCAGTTCTGTGCTTCTCCATAGCAGAAGTCTCATCAGGCCAGGAAGACGCACCTACCTGCTTCCACCACACACTGCCCCAGCAGCCAATCTTTGAAGGATTGGGTGGGTCTCCAGGCACTCCAGTAGCCAGGGGAAGGGATCAGGAAGGCTGTTTGGGACTGACAACCTCTTCCCTTTCCCATGGAAGCCCTCAGGACCAGCAGTCCTCCTCCTGTCATCTGGAGATGAACAGGTACAGCACCTGTGAAGGACACACCATGTGAAAACACCATGGATGCTTCTCTGCGGTCCCTGGCCACTGAAATTATTAAGATCAAAAAACCCTGACAATTTTTTTTTAAGTGTTAAGTGTTCAAGAAAGGAAGTGCTGTGATTTTTGTGTTTGTCAGTAACTTTTCTGATGAGGCTCACTGATGCATTTTCAGAGAGCTTTTGGGAAGGAGGGGAGGACAGGTCATAAGCCTGATGCCCTGCTCCTTGATTTGGCCAAAAACTGAGCTTTACTTGAGGCAGCACAGTGGGCTGAGACATGAAATTAAAGGAATTCCTTATTCTGAGAGTGGTGAAAGCCTGACCAGGTTGCCCAGAGAAGCTGTGGCTGCCCCATGCCTGGAGGTGTTCAAGGCCAGGTTGGACAGGGCTTTGAGTGACCTGGCCTGGTGAGATATGTCCTTGCCCAGGGCAGGGGGTGAGACAGGATGATCTTTAGGCTCCCTTCCAACCCAAATCGTTCTATGATGGGCCCAAGTCTTGTAGCCAAGTTCAAGACAGGGGAGATGACCATCGAGTGCCACTTCCCTTAGGTAGGGCCATGCCAGGGCCTGCTCAGCCTTGAAAGGTGGAAGCTGGTCCCTGGCGATCACTGACAGCTCTCCATCTGTAGAGGAATTCTGGCCACTCCACCGACAAGGCAGAGAGGCATCACCGGGAGCTGCCAGCAGTGACCATTTGATCCACCCCAGCAGAGCAGGCTCTGGTTGGTCTGTTAGGACCTGTGCTCTGGAGCCAGACACATGGGGACTGCAGGGTGGACTTCAGGACAACCCGAGTTTTGTGTTCACCTCTGCGAGAAGACAGCCCAGATGTGGAGGCCATGCGTGGTCCCAAACCCAGCTGCTTCAGCTCAGCAAAGGAATCAAACCAACCAGTGTCCCCACGCCCTGCTCCACTCGCTGTTGGAACCCTCTTCTGGTCTTAGGGAGAAACCTCTAAGGTCTCCCTCAGACCTGGTCTCTCTTTTGACCCATAGCCATTGCTGAGGTGAGGCAAACACCTCTCTTTGCCCTGTTGGTTAAGAAATCCCACTGCTCTGGGTTGCAATTAAATGCAGAAATTAGGGGGGAAAAAAATAAATAAATATATATTTCCTCTGGATTTCACCTAATTCCTTTCTTAAAGTGCTTGCAAGACAGTCAAGATCACCCATCCCTTTCCTTTGGGAACTGACCTTCTCACACCCCCAGAATCATACTCCCAGCAGAGCAGACACCCCTGACCAGCACCGTGAACCGAAACCAGATGCCTGAACCCAACAGGCTCCTGCTTTCCCCACTGGGCATTCACAATAACTCATTCATTTATCTTCAAAATTAAACATACAGCAGGTTTCCTTTACACTAATGTATAGAGGGAAGGCCAGGAAGCACCTAAGAACCCAACAGTTCCTGGCAAAACAAAGAGGACTGACAACAACTGAGGGGTGTCCAAGAGGTCTCCCTATTCTAAGGAGATCCGTTTGGTCTCCTTTTATCTCAGTCCACACAGAGCTATCCTGCATCAAATCAGTACATCAAGTGGAACCTGGCTGTTCCGGAATGATGCTAGGCATGCTTTGGGTGTCGGGTAGTTTGGCAGTAAATAATATTTTGCTATAATAATCATATTTTCCACTAATTTTATGTAAGACCTGGTTCCTCTGCTGGCACAGGCCTCACCAACCGGCTGCTTCTATTGACCCCTGCAGTTGCAGCGCTCCATCCATCTCCTTACCCAGCTCAATCCAAACTGTTTGTTTCACAGCTCAATGTAAAATTTCAGTTAAACGTTAACCATCCAAAAAGCCTGAAGAACCTCTCCGGGCTACTGGTTACTCTGATCTCTCAGGAGAAGCACCCAGAGGACCAGATTGCTCAAGCTCATTAGAATTCATAGTAAAAATTCACTCCCTGATCACACAGGGCGGGCTTGGAGAAATTATACATATTTTTTTTCTATCACAAAGGTATCACACCCCGGTTGTAAAGACAAACTGTGACCTAAGTGTAACCAGGGAGTGATTCCAGCTCCATCTATTTTGCCAACAGGGAGGGATTTCCAGCAGCAGCAGGACAAGGCAGGGCTGGGGGGGCATCCCCTCTAGTGCACCCCCACAGCACTGCACCCCACACGGCGTCCCAGCCAGAGGCACGGAGCTGCAGAGAAACGGGAAAAAGAGACCAAAAAAAAAGGAATTCTCTCCCACTGTCCAGCTGTTCTTCACCGGGTCCATGTGCCTGCATCCGTCCCAGCCATCTGGAGGAGCACACAACAGGAGCCTGTGCAATTTCTGGCACCAGGGGGGAAACCATTCTCAGCTCAAAGAATGGAAAGAGACCAAGATGTTCATCACTAAACCAATGTTTTCTGAAAAGCATCTCCTCATCACACCTTTGTGCAGAAGGCAGCCAGGAGACACGGACTGGCAGCTACTCCCACTCTCCGCTGCCCAGATTTCCCCTCCTTGGCTGAAGAAGCCACCACCACAGGTGACAGCCAGTTTGTGCTCTGGGATTCAGTTTCTTTATGGATCAGTATCTCAGTACCATGGATACAGGCTGAAACACAAGAGGTCTTTCCACCAAGCTGTAAATCAGAGTCAGCCTGGATTCGAAGAGGTTGGAGGTGCAGGACAGTATCGAGGCAGCACACAGGAGGAGGGAAACCTTTAGTGACAGAGAGAATCCCCAACACAACCCCAGAATAACCGTAAAGTCTAAGCAAAGCAGGGGCCTGAGGAGGTTCCTTGCCATAGGTCTCCCAGCAGCGTGGGATGTTATTTTGTGTTGTTACCATGACACTTCAAACTGTTTAAAAACAAAACCAAGCAAGAAAGACCGGATTGTTATATCCTGTTCCTGTTTCCAACACGTCCGGTGCCAGAACCGCCAAGAGGCTGCCAAAGACAATACCGACCCCAGGAGCTGAGGTGCACAAAGGTTGTGTGGACAGGAGGACAGTGCCCTTGTCACATACACAAACCTAACCAGCCCTCCCGTTCTCCCATGAGATACAGACCATCCCTGCATAAAAGGAGAAATAAAGCACCAAAGTGATGAACAGGGGTGACACTCACTTTCCTCATGTGACTCTTGAGAACTCAAGAGGAAGAAAAACAGGGAAAAAGGGAGTTAGCAGCTTCGGGGAAGGATTTCCACCTCTATTTAACTAGTGTCCATTTCTTTCTTTGATTTTCCTTTCTTTTTTTAGGACACACCTTCAGGAAACGGAAAAGTCTCATCAACATGACTTGGCACTGGGAGTGCTCAAGTCCCAGGAAACAAAGGGCAATGGAGGAAAAAAAAAACAACCACCATATCCAGAAACATGATGGACAAGAAAGTGACTGGGCATGGCCAGCATGGATGGGTACGTTCCAAAGGTTAATTGGGCCTGACAAACCCAATAACCTTCCAGTGAGATGCCTGGCTCGGTGGACAGGGGAGCATGGTGGCAGCTCACCTTGACTTCAATCAGCTTTTGGCACAACTGCCTGGAGGATCCATACAGCCAAACCAGCCTGATACAGTTCAGGTCGCTGCATGGAAAACTGGGAGGACACCAGGCTCACATCAACAGCAAAGTCCAAGGGGCAGCCCGTTACTCACGGCATTCCTCAGGGGTCATTAATTGGACTAATATAATTCAAAGGGACCCCACTTAACAGGGTGGAGAAACAGCCTGACAGAAACCTCACCAAACTCACCAAAGATAAACACAAAGTCCTGCTCCTCAGCATCCTCCCCTCCACTGGTCCTGCTCTGTTGAGGCTGGACCTGCACCTTCAGAGGTGCCATCCCACCTGAATTATTCTGCCATTCAGAGTAACTCAGAGAGGCAGCTTCCTGCTTACAAGGGACTGGCAAGATTTTTTTTGGCCATATTGTTCCTGCTGAAATCAGTGTAAATTCTGTTGTAAACTCACACAATTCATTCTTCTCCCGTGCCCATCTTTCTCTACACTCCACCTGAGGCTTACACCGAGGCAGCAATAAAAGCTGAACAGGAATTAACTGTAACAGTACAGGCAGTGACACAAATGAGCCACGAAAAACAGGCTACTTTTGCAAAGACAAAATTTCACTCCACCTACACTCCAACCCAATTGTCATTAGGGAATATCCCAGTTCTGGGTTGGTTTTTTTTCACTGGCTTCAGGGCTCATTTCAAGCCACTCCTTTGGAGACAAGTGGAGCCCTCTGTGAAACAGCCTAGCTGAGACTGCTTCTTGGTCTTGTGACAGTGGTGGACATCTCTGACCAACGCTGCATGTCTTACCATGTACCAAAGGAGCTAGAGCCTCAAACGGGACATTGTATCAGTGGAGCTTATCTCCTCTGACATTTCCTTCTGTTGAGCATCTTCTCCAAAGACCCAGAGGAGCAAATGAACAGCTGAAGAAAGCCCAGGTTAGCCTTTGGGAGTTCACACCACCTGCTCAATCACTATGGAGTTGAACACTCAGCGATAAGTTCTTAAAACAGAGTTTAAAAACACAAGATGCCAAGCTTAAAAATATGCGTTTTCTTTTTGGAAAAACAAAAAAGTACAGTCAGATTTTAAGTGGACCTACAAGAAGACACTCTGCTATCTTTAAGAAAAGTAAACCTTTGCAATGCACTGCATACAGAGTTTTCTAACCAGCAAGAGCCAGTGAGTTGGGTAAACTGCAGTGTTTCCTGAAAGAGCTTCAGTGGCTTTTTTGTTTTGTTTCCACCCCATAGGGCAGAGACATTTGAAAGGCAGAATGCAGAGCACTAGGTTAGTCCTTCTCCTGTCTCGCTCTGCAGCTCAGCGTGGGGCTGGTGTGGGCACAGTGGGCAAGGGCAGTTCCATGGAGGGGGTCTCAGTCGTTTCGGCTGGACTCGGCTTGCGAAGCTCCAGTTTCTCTGTGAGCTGGTTATAGAGCTCCTTCACAGCTTCCCCGCTCTGCACAATGAGAATTAGGGAGGGAAGAAGAGGAGAGTCATACTTCATTCTAGCTACCACTGGCTCGAACACCAAGTATGCAATTACTGTGTGTTTTAACACAAACCAACACAGAAAGAGGAAGTGACAAGGTAATTAAGACACAACTTGGTACACTGGGAAAGCAGAGCTCATGTTCCATTGAGCAGCGTCTGGAAAGGCAGCTGCTTTCATTTGCAATTAATTTTCCCTTTCTCGTGCTTTCCTTCTTACCTGCTTGGTAGGTTCCAAAGCCTTCTGGAGAGATTCTAGTTTGGCAGGCGCCACTTTGTGATGCAGATGAAGCAGCAGCCTTAGCACATGTCTGTGTACGTTCTCCTTTCTGCAAAAACAATTTTAAAGCAGAGTAAGCAATATAAACAGACACCATCTTGAGAACAAAAGCTACAGCAACAGTATCAGAATAATTCACACGCCCATAGCCTGGCAATTTTGCTATGATTTTCCAAAACACTTGAGAATTGTAGCCTGTATGCTCCCAAGCCTTACACTTTCAGACAATTCATGTAATTATTCAACAGGAGTGGACTAACTGTAGCAACCATGAAGAAGGAGGAGGAGGAGAGATTTTAAGCCCAGACTTAACATTTTGCTGACAAAAATTTGATCACCAAATATGAGCCTCTCCTTAAAGCAAAACAGCAGCAGGCTAATATTTCCACTATACATCACGAGTTTGCTGAACTATTATAGTTCAAAGCAGTCAAGCTCTCTTGGGTATCCTGTAAACTCACTTAAGTCTGAGGAAAATCAGGTTTACCTTGAGCAGGCAGTGAGAAAGAAGCCATCAAAGAGACTGGTGCAGAACTCCTCCAGTGCAAATTCATCACCCAGCAGTGTGAGGTTACCAGTGAGCAGATGCAGAAAAATATCACTGAAGGCCAAGTCACTGAAAGTCTCAACTATACAACATGAAAAGGAAAGAAACTGAGACTGACAAGGATGTGCTGAAACTTGACCTTCACAAGATGTTCCTGCTGAAAACTTTGTAGTGAGATTTCCTTTTAAAACAGGCAGCCCAAGTAGGTGGCTTTGATCTTTCCAACATAAGAGATTAGGAGCAGAGGGGTGAGAAGAATATGTAGAAAGCCCATGTTTCCCCTGAGGCTGAAGTCATAGAGCAGCTGCTCCTGCCAAAATCACAAAGTTCCCTACTAGCGATATGGTTTAGTGATGTTTTTTGTCAGTGTTAGCTTGATGTTTGGACTCTGCGATCTGAAAGGTTCCTTCCAACCAAGGAAATTCTATGATTCTATCCTTCTCCACCATCCTCTGTTCACAGTCACATCCACCTCCTCGCACTCCTCAGATCAGATACAGGGATCAGATACAAATCACCGACCAGTGGAAAACTCATGGAAATGAGCTGCCAGTTCAGCCAAGGGTTCAAAGACCACCAGAGCTGGGATGAGGGAGTGGGAAGTGAACCCCCACCTCCACTACTGGGAGCTGCAATTCCTAAAATTGCTTCAGAGCTTTCCTACAACTTAACCCCGGGAAGTCAGTGAAGAAAGTCATCCCAGGGAAGATTTTAAGGCTGTGTTTGTCCTATTTTGTTACAGTTTTTTCCCCCCAAGAATTTCTGGTCACCTGCAATTCCTATGAGCAGTGGCAGAATTAAGGCACCTGCTCTTCTATCTTTCTGATTCATTCCAAACAGTTCTCAACTGATCTCATTATTAATACAGTCTCTGACCTAAGGAACTACTGATCTTCAGCCACTATCCCTAAATTCTCAGATAAGCAGAAATGTATCCCAATTGCAGACAGAACCAAACCCTTCCACGGGGCCTCAACAGAAGATCCAAAGGCAGAACATTACATCTTTGCCTTTGAAATCACTCTGGAAACTCTGAATCCAGGTTTACTTCCCTCCTGGGTGTCCAGCACAAGAATAGAGACAAGACAAAAACTTACCTAGTGCTGGCAGGAGCCTCAGGAAAGCATTCTTGTTCCTCAGTTTCGTGATGTGAAGGATGTAATACAGCCCGATTTCACAAGCTATTCTGTTCTCCTGCAAGAATCTGTTACAGCAGAAGCAAAGTTTCTTAATCAATAAAGCTAAACCAGATTTATTCTTTTTTTTTTTTTAAAAGAGGATAGCAATCAAGCAGCCACAGCGGTGGCTAACCTCAAACCCACTGAAGAGCAGCTCCTTGGTGACTGAATGTGATGACCATCACTATGTTTGCTACCACAGTCCAGAAAAAATTAGCATTCAGCAAACATTACTCTGTCTCCCAATCAAACCAGCTGGATTTGATTGTGAACATTTATAATCATATTAATGGTAAAAGTGCTATTCGAAATGGGTTTTAGAAGAAGCTCAAGTACTCAAAAATGATACAAAGTCCAATACTGTCTTGTTTTAGTTTCCCAAAAGTCAAGTATCAACACCGTTGTAGAGGAGAGCACAACTACCTGGATACATTACCCCAGATCCTGGCACGCAGACAGGAACTGTACTGGAAATTAGTGCAAGATCTGAGTACAACAGAGCACACAGAGGTTTTATTTATCTTTTTGACATCCCTGGACTGATAGGTTATCAACAGAGAACGAGTGTCTGTGTGACAAAAACGCCAGCTTTACAATTTACAATAGCACTCTTCAGAACCAAGCATGGGCACTCGTCCAGATGCGCCCAAATATCACTCAAACGCTCCTCATTCCCTGCGTGGGAAGCTGCACAAGCAGCACAATTGAAAGCAGTGATACCAAATACTTTCCTATTCAGTCTGCCAAAAGAATGGTCATTACAAGAAATATTGTATTATGTAAATAAATGTTATTTGAGGAATTGCAGTAGAAACCTGTTCTGCTAAATGAAAAATTCAGGCATGATTAACTGGGATTAAATCTCACCCCAAGAAAGTCTTCACTTTACCACAGACAGCATTTTTTGTTGGCTTTAGTAACAAGACTATTTGTACAAAATCAGGAAGAGATTACGTACTTGGTGAAAGCTTCAGGAATGGTGCTGGGATAAGGAATTGGTCCCTTCTCCTCTGAGGGCAGTTTCTGATCTACATTGAACGTGTGGTCATCCACCACGAAGGACATCAGCATAGGCAAGAACTTCGTGATCAGCTCAGCTTCCTTAGAGAGACGGAGGAACAGATGGAAATCAATCACTTCATGCCACCTAATGGTCCCAGAGTGCCGTAACAAATAGCGAGGCAATATTATGAGCCCTGTGCTACACTTAGGAAAACAAGCCATCAGACATCCAGTTCCAGTCAAAATTATTGGATAATTCACTTCTACACGTTCCACCAGTAATTAGGAAAACTGTACTTCACCTCATCTACAAAAACACTCCGGCGCAAATCCTTTGCCAATTAGGTAGCAGTTCTTCTGAGAGACCTTTTCCAATCACTGCACATTAAGGATGGCACCAAACTGCTTTCATCAAGAATTACAGATCATTTTGTTCATGCCCTAAACTGACAGGGATCGATGCACAGCTGGAACAGCAACATTAAAGAGCATCTCCTCGCACAAAGCAGATCAACCTACGCTGTGTCACATTCACAGCATGGGAGGTTACAGCTTGTGGCAATCACAAATAAAACAAATAAAGATTTGGAGATTCTCTTCAGGAAAATGTTCACAGTTTCTTTCTAAGAGATTCATGAGAGTACCTCCATGAGACAAATCACAGTTCTACCCTTGGAGTTTCAGTCACGCTCACTGTTACAATGAGAGTTTAAAACACATCCCTCCCGTGGTATATTTAAACATGCAATCAGCCAGTAACATATTTTGGAGACTTCAAATGTCCCCCTAGGTAGACATTTGCTGCTTTATAGTTCAGAACAGAAACAGCAAATTTCTCTTGAGAAACAGTCCTACTGTGCAACACCATGGGTAGCCTTCCTGCCACCAGCTGAACACAACCTGCTCCAAAACTACATCGGGGCTGCCTGTAATACTGGGCAAAGTATTTCCAGTGCGTGGGGAGAGCATAGCCGAACGTGGCACAACACAGAAGAGCTGCATGAAGACAGCTGGAAGGGAAAACATTTCTCCTGTCAATGAAAAGCTGCTGCACTGCTACCAGAGCTCCAGACCAGCCTCTGAAATCTTGCTTTCCTCATACAAAATGTCTTTTACAAACTCGTCTGTTTTGTAGAAGTTCCCTGGAACAACGAGCAACAAGTGCAGAATTTACAAGAGGTACGGTCTGATTTTAAAATAGTAAGGGCCAGGCATTCATTTAAATAAAAAAAGCAGGTAAATGAAGCTTACAGCACATCCACCACTTACATGTTTTTTCTAAGAAAGCCATGATGAGAGGTATGCGCAATGAACGTTAAATCCGGGACACAATAAAATAGTAAACAAGACTAAATTTATTTAATTAAATGTGTTTAAAATTTAAACATCAAAATGGCTCACCATTTTTGGTTCCTTGAAGACTTGGCTGTCAATCATGTCCCAGGCCCCCTGTCCCAAAGACAGCATCCGAAGGAGCAGCAGCAGATCTGGGCTTTCCTCGAATTTTAAGGGGAGAAGAAAACCAGCTATTTTGATCTTCCACAAGTTGCACATATAGACATTTATTTGGAAGTAGTGCTTTACATTCAAAGCTCTCCTGGATTAGCAGCTTTATCAAAGACTGCTAGAGGCATTCAGTTCTCTGATTTAATTCACAACTGGTTCCTCAAATGGGAATCAAATAACAGACACTCCTGGGAGTTCGTGGGTTTATGTAATGTTTTATGTTCTATGTACACACCAAGAAGTATGCAGCTAATCTGATCACAACATCGTTTTTAAATGTGTCCTGCCAAATTAGTATTTTGAAATATAACGTGTGACAGGACAAATCAAGTCATCTCAGCAGAAGTAAGAAAGAGAAAGCACATGTAAGAATGACAATAGGTTTTTGTTTACATCATGCCCTGAAACCAAAACAGTTTTCAGTCTTAAATTGTCATGAGGAAGTTGGTAAATTTTATTGTTGTGTTGAGTAACTCAGGGATGAAACCAGCAAATGCCTCGCACTGTTCAAGCACTTGTAAGGCAACCCTCCTTCCCACCTCTAATGCTTAAGCACCTCCTGCAGACACTACTTCCAAGAACTGTATTATATTGCAGCCAACAGACCAGAACGGTGTAAACTAATCCACTGCATTCAGTGTGGCAGGGAAAAGATGCTGCTGGTCTTAGGCAAACCCATGGAAGGACAAAGCAGGGAGGCACATATTCTACATGTGATTGTATATATGCATAGTTTTTAAGATAGAATAAGCCATGCAAAGAATGCATTGTCAATTGAGAGAACTCCAGAAGGCCCATCTCCAAACAGTGCTCCTGCAGAGCTCCATGGCATGTGCTAAAACTGAAAGATAGTATCACATTTCCCTTATTTCAATTTACACAAGCATTTGAGAACATAATCATATTTCTTCTACAGTGCCAGTCCTTTGTTGATGAATGCTATTTATTCAATGAAGACTACAGTTCAGGTTAAGTACATCAGCTGCAACACTCACCCTGGGTAAGGTGTCCTGCCCAACCAGGTCCTGTAGGTTCCTGATGGTACTCAAGGCCAAGGTGTTAATGGCAAAGGGATCACACAAGATCATCGATAAGTCCCTGAGAAGCACAAATCAAACACGTCATACACAACAAACAACCCCACCCTACAGTTCATACCCAGCTGTAGGACACCAGTGTGTTTCACTGGAGTAAGATGTTTGAGCTTGTTCTTTGTTGTAATCCTGCCAAGCACCAGATGTAACATCAAAATATTGTGCGTGTGTGTACACTGTATTTTTATAAACACACACAGTGGTGAGTTTAAGAGAGGCAGACACAGGGTAAGTACTGTAACTTACTGTGATAATGTAAAACCTGAATTTCTGTTTTTTGTCACCTACAGATGTCCCCCTGATCAACCTCCTCCTGCCTTGTAAAAGCACCGTGAATGTTATTACTTTGACTTGAAAGAGCACATATTCTGAAACAATTACTGAAGGTCTTCTGCGCTGAAATCAGGCAGGAGACTTCCCCCAGTCACTACAAAGGCCACAGAGGAGACTTGAGGGTGGTGACCTCAGCAGTACGTCCCCAGAACACACCTGGCTATGCCCCAGCATGCCAGTGCTGGTGAACGTACTGGATGTGACTGCACAGAAGCACTGCTGGCTGTCAGCTGGCTCTGGGGAAGAATTAACACTTACAACACCCATCAAACGTTGTGACTGCCCGGAACCCATTTCCAGATTCTCAATAAGCAGCCCAAGAGCCTCACCCCAACACTTGTTCTTGTCCTTTCTTCACTCCATCCAGAAACCCTTGCAATTCCCGAGCTCTCTTGTTGTCCACAAACTTCTCCCGAATGCAAGCATCAAGGCACCAGGTGAACTGTTAGAAAAAAGGAAAAAGCCCTATGAACACCGGCAACTCAGTAAACCAGCAGTAAAATACACAATTCCAGAGCAAACAGGCTGGAATGACCTCCAATTATCTGGAATTAATACGCTTAGGTATGGTAGTAAGCTGGTCACAAACACCGAGGTCAGAAATAAGCATTCCAAACAGAGGAATTCCCTGGCAATTAAGGAAGAGGCATGTATAAAATATATACTTCTCAGCACACCTGACTGAAGTGGATCTAAAAAAGTAGAAGGCTGGCAAAGAAGCAGCATCACTTAGCAATAATAATATGGGATATTTTAGCCATTGCAATACCACTCCCACCCTCTAAGAAGGGGACAGTAACAACAGAGGTGCTTCTGCTTTACAGCTGTGCCATCAAAATGTAAAAGAGACAATTAAGTGAAATAGGGCTTTTTTTCCCTTTCAGAAAACAACATACGTTTTCCCCCAATGTTTCAGCTGCCAAAAAGAACAACTTGAATTTGCTGAAATGCTTTCATTGTGGCTTCCTTTCCTTGCAGCAGTCACTGCATTTTGCAGTGGCAAAACAAGGGCACTGAAAATGATCTGCAACTTGTTCAAGACCTGCCCATTTTTATTCAGTCAGTGTACACACTGATTTGGGGACTCTTGATCAGAAGACATTAAAAAAACATGCGTAACATCACCACTCTAGAAGATACTCTCTATAAGCTGAACACACATAAAACTTAGCAACATTCCTGAAGAGAAAAAGTTTTGTTCTAGATTAGAGTGATGCTGACCACAGAAAAGATCCTGGTGTGACATTAACACCACATCTGTCACCCCCCAGTATTTTATTTGCTTAATGTTTTCTTATAATTCAAGATTCAAAGTATTTAATGTTTATACAGTTTACTGACTGACGAAGTATATCACACCAGGCACAGCAGGGAGGGAAGCAAAATCCGATTAAGAACCTGGGGCTACCTAGTATTTGTGATTATTTTTTGCAGCACCTACATAGATCAGATTAAATGCTGTTTTTAACACTGCACAAGTACCATAAATTTGAATGATTTATGGGTTATGAAATGAAAGCAAGCTGCTGGTTAACCAAGATGAAATTTTCACCTGAGGTTCCAAGGAATATAAGATGACTTTTGGATTCAAGGTCTGAACTCTCTTCACAGAGAGGAGTCATCTTCTCTGGGCTGAAGTCCTGCAGGGCAGCAGGTACGCACAGGAGTGGGCGAAACAGAAAATGCTCCAGTAACACTCCTATCTGTCCCACATGATTAATACCTTGTGACAGGGGTCAACGGTGCAGATTTCACTGATTTCCAGGTCATGCAGCGACATCAGGAGCTCTGCCCGTAGAGTGCAGTAATGAACATTCCTTGTCCGAAGGAACAAGGTTCTCAGAAACTGCAACACCATATCATAGAGCTTCACGTTCTTCCCGATCATCTGGGTCAGCTTCTGAACCACCTGCACTCAAAGGGGGGGAAAAACGTGCACTCAGTACCAAGAGATACTGTTATTTCACACACACAAAAAAGTAAATTAATTCTTTTACATTATTTATCAAGATTAAAACATCCACACTGACATGAGTTCCTGAAAAGGAACCATTTCTATCAAGGTTTTCAACTGCGTTTGTTCAAGAGCTGTTCACCAAAAATTCCACAGGCATAATGAAATAAAGAACGTCAAGAGAAAGCTCTCCTGCAAAAGGAAATGGAAACATTTGTAAAATAAGTCGCTCAGCTTTGTGGAAGAGCTAAGAAGCAGTACCTGTTATTGATGAATATAATTTACAATTATTGTAACCTGAACAAAAGTCACTTTTCTTGGGAAGTCCGTCTTTATTTCTCTCTATCTTCTGGCTACCGGCACAAGAATAACGGCGAGGCTTCTACTGTTTTTGGCTGGGATAGAGTTAATTTTCTCCATAGTAGCTTCTACAGGGCTATGTTCTGGATTTGTGCCAAAAATAGGGTAGATAACACTGATTTTTAGTTACTGCTGAGCAGGGCTTACACAGCGTCAAGGCCTTTTCTGCTCCTCACATCACCCCAACATGCTGGGGGTGCACAAAGAGCTCGGAGGGGACACAGCTGGGACAACTGCCCAAAGGGATGTTCCAGACCATACAGTGTTCCGCTTGGCAATAAAACTGGTGGGGGGGGTTGAGGGGGGCCCACCGCTCAGAGACTGGCTGGGCATCAGTTGGTTGGTGGAGAGCAATGGTTTTCATTTGCATAAATTGTTTCTCTTGGGTTTTATTTTCCTCTCTTTTTGAGTGTTTTGTTTTGTTTTCCTTTTATTTTTTTTCCATTTCTTTGCAATTATTTAAACTGTTTTTATCTCAACTGATGAGTTTCTTTCTTCTACCCTTCCGATTCTCCCCCCATCCCAGCGGGGGCAGTGAACAAGCAGATGTGTGGTGCTGAGCTGCCCACCGGCGTTAAACCACAAGCCTGCAGCGTAAACCTAAAGTGAACTGCACCAGAGCACTCACACTAAACGGGCTTTAGAAAGCCAAACAGAGCCAAACCAACCCCACCCCACCCCCGACGTAAGAGATGTGCTACCCTCTCCGAAATTAAAGCTTTATATTGCCTCATCACTGCAATTCTTTAGCATTCGCGATAGCAAGGGCCTTACAGAAACTCTGGTATTTCCCTTTTGGAGCAAAAGCCCCCCAAGGTAAAGTGACTCGTTACAGCTGAGCCAGTGTAATCACTTGCTGTTGCCAAGAGGAGACTCCTTCCTGACACCTATGCCACTGCTCCCCCCTACACCAAACCTGCCTGTGCCACCCAGCCCTTCTCCTTGCAATGGATTCGGTGCCAGCTGATCTCTTCTTTGAACAGATCCAACTCACTGCCTTGGAAAATTACTTTCTGCTTTTATTTGAGTTTCTGTGGCAATTATTGAGCTGTATATGGGGTCTCATGGGAGGGTCTGATGATCGCCAGAGCTGCAGGCGGGGAGGGAAGAAGCAGCACCTGCCCTTGCTGCAGCTGATTGTTGGATCAGCTCAGACATCTCAGTAACTCCATTCAAAGAGCAACTCTTCCAAATGCCACCTTAGCTACAAGTTTCAATCTTTACAAAGGAAAAAAAAACAACTTTTCTCAGACTCAGTCCTGCTAAAAAAATAGTCCCAAGAAAAGAAATTTAAGAAACTCAATCTGATTTGATAGAGATGCTCATCCTTCACAACACCTGAGGGTTATCAAAGCCAGACTATAAAAGAAAAGTCAGAGCAATAAAAGAAAAAATTTAGCCTTGCTATTTTTTAAATGCTCGTAAACAGTTTAAAACATTAATCAATTATTACACAGCACTGAGTAACTATTAAAATAATTCCTGTTGCTTTCATCAACATACGCAGGAGAAAACAGCCTGGTATTTCTTGCAAATACTTTGTTTAGCCAAACATCTTCAGTAGCGAAGTGGGTGTGAGAAATGGACACTGTTATTTGACGAGGCTGACTGAAAGCTGATGAGTTCCATTCACAAGCATGTAGTAAGAGGTCTCTTTGTCCTTACCTCTCCTTGACGTCTCGTTTTGGGAGACGGACTGAAGAAATTGTGCAAGACAGAAATATCGTTGCTGAAGAGAATATTTTCTTTCTCCAGGATATACTGCTTCAGCAGCGGAGATACCTCATCACCAAACAAAGCCTGGTTATCTTGCCAGATCTGGCGCTTCACCTCCACCGCGCATGCTTTATACAAATCCTTATCGGCCATTACTAACTTCAGCTTCTTTTCAGGGACCTACGATCAACAGAGCAGTTACCAGAGTGCACAGCAGCTTACCCAACCGACTGTCCGTAACTACAGACTGCAGAAAACATCTAAATCATCACCTCAGGCAGTCTGGGAATTTATACAACAAAATAGTTAAATAACAGGCAGTATCAGACTCATTGTTGGCCTTCTCTACTCCTGCAACAATAAGCCAGTCCTAAAGCACTTAAGACTCCCTTTAAACCTGTGATGCTAAGATGTGAGGTGAGGTTTCAAAACTCAGTAATTTGTAAGTTCTAGCAGTGGTTTTGAATCCATTTCCTTAAGTACAGGATGATGCTTTTAATAAGACTACTCCTAGAGATTTTTGTTTCACTCATCTGAATCTTACTCCTGTCTACTTCTGGTTGCATTCTTCAGGTCTTATTTTCCAGTTGCCATAGATTTTTAAATCAACTATGGAAAAATTTACCTATCAGTGAACTTCACTGCTTTTAGGAAGCTGCACGTACTGAATAAAACAGGGAAGTAGTCTCAGCTGATTATGAATTAATCTACTAAGTTGTTACCAGATATAAGAATGTAGTAAATTTTCAGTTAGCTCTTAACACCGAACAACTAACTTACAGAAGGTCAGCAGATGGAGTGTGCAGCCCAGCTGGCAGCACAGCTCAGAGAAGCTACACAAGGGAGATGTAACAGAACAGCCCAGCTGGCGGGGGGCTTTACCTTTGGCAAGTGCTTCATGACACACATCACCACAGGCTGTATGGAAGGCATCTTGACCAGGGAAAAGCTCTTCTCTAAGAGATCTTCCAGCTTCTTGTATCTGAAAATATGTAAGAGCAAGAGACTAAGTACCACGTTACAGGGAAAGACCAAAGTGGCTCACCTCAAAGCCAATGGGACTTGATCCCCTAGGAACTTCTGTTTCCTTTGCACAAGTCATTCACAGAATCATAGAGTCATTCAGGTTGGAAAAGACCCTTGGGATCATTGAGTCCAACCATCAACCCTACTCTACAAAATTCTCCCCTACACCATATCCCCCAACACCACATCTAAACAACTCTTAAACACATCCAAAGATGGTGACTCAACCACCTCCCTGGGCAGCCTCTTCCAGTGTCTGACCACTCTTGCTCTGAAAAACTCTTTCCTAATGTTCAGTCTAAACCTACCCTGTTGTAGCTCAAAGCCATTCCCTCTTGTTCTATCACTAATTACCTGTGAGAAGAGACCAGCACCAACCTCTTTACAGTGTCAAGTAGTTGTAGAGAGTGATGAGGTCTCCCTCAGCCTCCTCTTCCTCAAACTAAACAGTCCCAGCTCCTTCAATCATTCTTCGTACGATTTGTTCTCTACTGCAACTAATTTTCACACAAAATCCTCAGCTCACTCCAAATAACTGACAAGACTGCCGACAAACCTCTCCTCGACTTTCCCTTCCAAAGCAATGGCAGAGACTCTCTCCAGTAGCTTCTCCCTCAGCTCGTCGAATACCGACTGGTGGAACTCCAGCCGGGGGGTGCCGTGCAGGTCCAGGAAGGGCAGGGCCGACTGCAGCGAGGGCAGGAGCACTCCATTTTCCGTCTGCCAACACAAACAGCAGACAGCGACGGTGGCGAGGGATTAACCGGCTCCGCCAGCCACCAAACGACAGCACGGACTGCTAAAGACATGCTGGTTACAAAATAAAAAGAGGAAAATACCACAAAAGACCCCACTTGGGGGCTTCTCCTGTTCTCTACAAGCCCACAGCCCCGGCCCACCACGGGCGGCCCCGCGGCGGGCCCCGGTTGCACCCCCGCCACGGGCGCTAGGCATCTCCATGGCGACACGCCCCACCTGGAACTGCTCGATGGCCTTCAGCGGCTCCGTGCAGTTGGTCAGCGTCTCCTTCAGGTCCTCGCCGTTAGCCACCCCCAGCTCCTGCAGCCCCGCGTACATAGCGACCCACCCGGGCCCCGGCAGGACCCACTCGCGCCACGGCTTCCCCCTCCCCCCCGGCCCCGCTTCGCTCGGCGCGCTCCGCCGCTTCTCCCCGCCCCGCGGAACCCGCCCCGCCGCAATAAGGTTCCGCCGCACAAAGGTTCCGGCAGGGGGTGCGCAGGCTCCCCCCGGGCTCTGCCGGCCACTGGCCACCGGCTGAGCGCTGGGGGAGGCGGGCGAACCCCAGAGCCCTGGGCCGGGGCACACTGCCCGGCTAACACCGTTACAGTGGGATCTGAACAGGCTGGAGAGCCGGGCAGGGAAGAACGTCATGAGGTTCAACAAAGGCAAATGTAGAGTCCTAACCCCAGGCACCAATACAGGTTAGGGATGGACCTGCTGGAAAGCATTTCTGAGGAGCAGGATCTGGGGATCCTGGTGGATAGCTAACTTTCCATGCACCAGCAATGTGCCCTTGCAGCCAGAAGGGATCCTGGGCTTTGCAGGGAAGAGTGGGGCCAGGAGCTCCAGGGAGGTCATTCACCTCTGCTCCCTACTGGTGAGGCCACAACTGGAATACTGCATCCAGTTCTGGGCTCCCCAGTTCAAGAGGGACAGGGAACTGCTGGAGA
>JAOTQQ010000007.1:10638823-10649225 GCA_026546715.1 Gallinago undulata
GGTGGCCCTGCTCTGGCAGGGGGTTGGAGGAGATGATCTCCAGAGGTCCCTTCCAACCCCATAGCATTCTGTGATTCTGACTCCTCAGCCTTCCACAGCAGGTCCAGGCATCACAGCTTACCCTGAACTTCACAGGAGCTGGGATTCTGCTGTGTCACTCCTGCAGTTGACTACTTGGGATAAGGTCTGGCAAACCTCTTGCAGCCTGAGGGCTTAATTACAACGTTGTGGTGCCAAAGGAAGACTGTTCTTTGCTGTGTTACATTTTGCCTTCCTTTGTGAAGCGCTGGGATGCCAACGTCCTGTTTTGCTGTCTGTTTTATTCTGCTTCTCTAGGATCAGAGAAGAGCTAAAACCGTGTCTAATCCCTGCTGGCCCCTCTCCTACTCCCGGGAAGTGCAGTGGCAATCAGTGCATTCTGGGCCTTGTGCCGTCAGTGGTGACACATGGGACATCCCTGGTCCAGAGGAGGTCTTCAACATCACCGGCTCCAGCAATCCCACCGCCTGCATGAGGCTTGTGCAAAACCTGATCAACTCTTCCTCTTCCTGCAGTTTCCTCACGCGTGCCCCTAGCAATGCTTTCAAGCCCCTCCGGACCAGGTTTCTGGTGGGTTCTCATTTACACTGGGGTAGGCAACTGGTATGGAGAATACATGAAATGGGACCAGTTTGATCATTAATACTTTCTGCTCTCTGCTAGCCAAGAGGACCGGTGCTCTGGCTAATGCTGTATATGTGTGCCTTGTCCTGTCCCCCTCATTGACACAAAGCTGTCCAAACATGGACCCACAGCTTCCCACCAGTGACTCTAGTTGGGCTTTCTTCATCCATGTCCCAGCAACATCTGCTTGTGAGACAAACTTTGGGGCTCCACAGAGCCATAAGGGAGCTCACGTGAGCCAGCTTAAGGCAACCAGGAGTTGTGTTTTGAGCAGGTTTTCCCAAAGTCTGTGGTGAAGCTGAAGATCCTCTGCCACTTCCTTAGCAAACATCTGGGCATGCTCCACCACAAGCGTACTTAGATTTGAGACCCCGAATCTAGTATCCAAAGCTGTTGAGTTGTTGAGCCAGGACCAGCTTAAGATCCTTGAAAAACTGAGCGTATCTCAGAAGGAGGAATTAGAGAAACCTTGCCAGCTCCCTGCTCCTGAGAGCCTTCCATAGACATGGTCCCAAGGAGCATTTGGTCCTGCCTACTTAGCCAGGCAAGGCAAGGAAAGCTGCTGCATGTAAGCTAGAAACAGCCCCGTTTGCACCCACTGGAGGCCCTGTAACCACCACCACCTCAGACAGGACACCCTAACAACTTGCCCCCCCCGAGCCACTGACTTTCCTACAGGCACCATACACAATGCAAAGACACAGAGCACAGTCCAACTTGATGATTGTTTCTGCTCCTGTTGTAGGTGATTTCCGAGGCCATGGACTTCCTGAGAGAAACTGTACCTTCTCCTGACTTGGGTCAGGCAGTCAAAAGGCTTTGTGGAATGTCCGTCAAAGAGGTAACTGTGGAATAACTTAGCGTGCAGGGAGAGAGGGAACCAAGGAACAGTCCATTGTATAAGCCCACGTGGCTCAGACTGACAGAGTCCTCTGTCTCCCTCAGGGGAAAAGTTGGATTTGCCTGTTCTAGGTTTTTTTTGGTGGTGGTTTTTTGGTTTGGGGGTTTGTTTTCTTTTACTTTGAGGAAACAGGCTTCACTTATTCTCCTTCCTCTCAAATCCCAGCTGCAGCTGGTAACACCTGGACTTAATTAAATGAAAAGCCACAGGTACTGTTTACTGCATATTAAGAAGTAAACAGGAAGGCTGTCTGCTCCCTCCTGTGCATCACTTTGGTCTTCCTGTACCCTCCTCTCCTTCAACACAAGGAACACATCCGCTCAGACTCCAGGGGCTTTCCCACCTGGGCCCACAGATGCCAAACTTGGGGAAATTTAAGTTCTTTCCCCCAGTTAGTGGCTTGTGAGGTCACCCTCACTTGCACCTACACTGACCGAGCATCCACAGCAACATTCAAATTGGACAGTTTCTACAGGGTTTGCTGATGGGGCAGCAAAGCCCATAAGCTGTTCCCTAAAGCCTTCCCTTCTGGATAGAAGAGAAAGATCTTGTTATTGTGCCTAATGAGAGCAAGGCTACAGCATCAGCTCTGCCTAATTAGAGAGCAGAGAATCATACCAAGTGGTTCACCTGGAGGAGACCTGGTTGCCAGCCTGGAACTGCCTGGTCTCTAATAAAATGGGGACAGAGGCACTAAGAGATGACCCTGGTCCCAGACTACAGCCCAGTGGGTGCAGGAAACACAGATTCAGCCTGCACAGGACACAGTCCCCTTCTCCAGGCACAGTCAGTCCCAGAGCAGGAGAGGAGAGGTTATAGCAGACCTGAAATTCAGCTATTGACTATTTACTTCTTTTATTCCCCCCCCCCCCCAATCTTCTTTTGGAAATGGTGCCAGCTGGTCAAGGAGTCCCAAAGAAGCCTGGATACACTTGCTGATTACTGCCTTGTGTCTGCCTTCATCTTTCACCTCAGTACGAAGGGATACACCATTGACTTTGACAGGTCTGTTTGGACTGCGTTCCAGAAGAAGGTCAGTGGTATTTCCAGTTAGAAGGGAGAGCTGGTTTCAGTAACACCAGCCCATCTCCACTCTGACAAGCCCTCCCCCAGCTAGGTTTTTCCAGCAATATGGTTTTGCAAAATAAATTCATAATTGGGATAAGCAAGAAAACCAGTGTCAGAGAGCTAGAGATCACACCTGTCCCCACTGACAAAGAGATGGGTCAAAACCTCATCCGAAGAAATACCATCTTTAAGTGCCCAACAGGGAAGGAAGTATGGCTTGATCACCACTTAATGCTAATGACAAACTGCTGATAATACTTCCTGAGCCAAAAGATGCTGCCCTACCTCTCTGCAATCACCTTTATGCTAGTGAGGGTTTATAATGGGCTTGTAAGGCCTGAAATTGCTTCAGGACCTGCAGCCCCTGGGGAAAGGAGAAACTGGTTCAAGTCCTCCCCTTCACAAAAGAAAGCTTGATCCCAGACCTCTTCTCAACCGCCCAGCAAGGTGATGTCCCTCTGAGCAGGGTCACATCAGTGACAGCAGTTCACTCAGCCACGTGGTGACGATCAGACCAAGGTGAGGTAATGAGGCAGGTCCAGGGTCCATCCAGGGAGTCCACTCCAGAAAGCCAGAGACAAGCTACCTGCAACATAGGTCTGAGGTTCAACCAGGCAACAGGACCAGAGATAGAAGTACCTGCAACCCAGACCTGAGGTCTGTCTGGGGACACCAGCCAGTCAGCAGGAGAAGGAACAGCACGCACCTACAGCACAGCTCAGAAAGAGGTAGCTTCCCAAGCCAGGGCTTAAATGGAGCTCCCAGGCCCATGGGCAGAGGGGGGTGTAGAAGTGCCAGGTGAGACTTGTCAGAGCAACTAAGGCCTATTAGTGCATTCAGGGCACTGGTAGTGGGAGAGCTCCTCATTTTGAGCCTAATCCTTGGATCAATCTAAAATAAAGAATATGAGGTCTTGGGTCTGTGCACAGAAACACAGCTGGGGTCCAGGCTGTCTCCTCTTCCGACCTCTCCTCCTTTGTATTTCAATAGATGGGCGATACGTCATCTGGCTGGACTCTTGGGTACCTGCTCAGTCTCACCAACGCCATCCCCCAGGACAGCCCAAGCTTCCTCAAGGGGATTGAACCAGGGGTCTGGTCTTTGCTCCTCATCCTCTTTGTCACGCTGCTCACCGGTTCTTTCATGCGTATCTCATACCGAGTGATGGTCAAGGAGAACAGCCTGAGTAACAGGAACAGCAGTGTTTTTGATGAGAACTGACCGTCATTCTGGGACTTGATGCTCTTGCCAGAGTAACAGGGCACAGACGGAAATGACACAGGTGTAAGTCACTGGAGGATGGATGTGATTTTCCTGCAGGACTCCCAGAGCCTTGGTACTTTATTTCAACTCGCTAACACTTGCACTACCGTACTTTGAGACAAGGGATCCTTGGCAGGAGGCCTGTGCTTCCCGGTGGATGGCAAGCAAATGTTCAAATGTCCACAAGAACAGCCTGTGCAGATCTTGCTTGGGCTGCGGCTGAGATTACTCATGTCAGCCCAATGAAACAATGCCTCTGAGCAGGCAGGCACTATTGTAAAGTTAATGTTGAATAATGCTGTCTAATCAGGAGAGGTGGTGTCTGAAAGAGGTGCTCTGTCCTCTTCTGTGCCCACAAGAGGGACGGTATCTGCAGTATTGCCACTAGTGAAGACTGGAACAGTATTAAAATATAATCAGAATATAACAGCCAACAACTTTGCATGTTCTAGGGAAGAAAGGAGGTATTTTTCTGCCAGCTACTACTGATCTGTCCGTTCTTCCACCTCAGCAGCAGTATCCATGTGCCCCTTCCAGCAACTGTTCCGGTTGACCGAGATTCCTTGAAAAGCAGTAGGTTTTGGTCTTGGACCCTACAACATGTAGGATCAACATGGTCTTGGACCCTGCAACAGAGCATCAGAGGAGAAACCGAGGGGGTAGAGGTGCAGCTGAGTTCTTCTGAGCCGACTCACGGCAACATAGGGTTAAAATTGCCAATTTAAACTCTTTAACCAGGACTTAAATTAGCACATTTCATTTCACATCTACTAAAATTGGGTGCACATTGGGCTGAAGTTCCCCAGTTTGTTCATTTGCACTCACCTGCTTGTCTCGCTGACTCGGAAAGTGAAGAATCTCACCTAATATTGTCCTTTAGGCAAGAGCAGGCCCAGGAACAGAAGCTTCCCTAATTGTCAGCCCAATGACTTTCATATTAGATTGTGACCAGAGTTACTTTATAATCTAATAGTCAGGCTTCTTCTGGCACTTGGCCATCATTCCAGCTCCTCTAGTCTGCTCTGCTCACCTAAAAGATGAGGTGCTGTACAAACTCCTCATGCCATTGTGGGAAGGGGAAAAGGGATGGATTCAGACTAACACTATCCCTTTACTAAAGCTTCTCCAATTCTTCAGAGAACTTAAACACACATTAAAAGCCCAAGGGACGAGTGTCTCCTACTCATTTCAGACCACTTTAAACAGAAATTTAAATGCTCACAGACGCAGTGATGTGCCTTGCAGGATTTTTAAAGCTACCGTGGCACCCACCTCCTTTCAAATCTGGTTATTAATTACTTCTGCTCCCAACTAATATAAAGGATACCCCTCCATCCCCCATAATATTGGGGTATTCATAAATTTTCAGGCCAATTAATGAAGGTTCGGAACCTGTCAGTCAAGTTTAGAGGGGTGCGGAAACAGATTTAAACAAGCTTCATATTCATTTCTTTGAGTTGCACATTAGATATTTTTAATTATATCATGTTATTAAAGATATTTTAATAGACTGTCTGTGTTATTCTTGGCAAGAGATCAAAGCAGGGGTGCTATTGTGCATACAGAGGGTTTCAGTGAGGAGGACGGGGGATGCTGATTTTGCCTCTGTTTACTCAAGAGCTGTGTACTTTCGGGGTACACAATGAGAACCCCTGAAGGCACTTTCTTCTCAGTGGCAGGCAGAAAGAAAATGACTTCAGATAACCTGGCTGCTGGGATTTAGTTGATGAGAGACATGTCTGCATCTTTGATGTGCTCTTTGCTGAAACCACCTGAGCAAGGTAGGAGGGATTCAGGCAAGCCTGCATAGAAAAAAAAGAAAGAGGTTATCAGGGAGTCAACGATATCGGGGAAATTCCTGAGACTTCATTCCTCCCACAGCTGGAAATGCAAGCATTAAACAAGGCCCTGGCTCTGTGACCTGTCAGCACACAGGAGAACTGTGGCACTCCTGGCTGAGATTTGCGACCTGCCCGAGTAGAATCCTGCCACTGTCACAAATGAAAATAAGCAAGAGAGATGCCAGGAACCCCAGGAGCCCAGGTGTTCTGGTCAGCTCAGTCATTACATCCTCTTGATTTGAATACTAGATCACAGGCTTCAAGAGAAAAGGATGTTGGCTGGAACTTCTCCACACTCTTGCTTAGAAGCTTTGGGACTTCCATGCAGATAATAAGTGAGTAATTAGCCCAGAAGCTCAGCATGTCCTCCTAACACTTTGGTTTTGTGTCTCATTTGCCGCTGGGCTGTACTGAGTGATGGCACGTACAGGTGGCCTAACTTGCCCCATTAAATCCATGACACTTGAGCCACCATTTGACATCAAGCTACTGCTCCACGACGCAAAGACAACCCACAACCACTTGACTTAGAGCAGATCCTAAATTCTTGAGCTAAAAACTGCTGTGTATATGTGTTCTCTTATAACTACTGTGCTGCCCATCCCAGGCTGTAGCCTCTGGCAGCTCCTGGGAAGATTCAGCTTCCTCAGCACAGGAAGGACATGGACCTGTTGGAGTGGGGCCAGAGGAGGCCATGGAGATGCTCTAAGGGCTGGAGCCCCTCTGCTGGGAAGAGGGGGGCTGAGAGAGTTGGGGGGGTTCAGCCTGGAGAAGAGAAGGCTCCGGGGAGACCTTAGAGCCCCTTCCAGCCCCTAAAAGGGCTCCAGGAAAGCTGGGGAGGGACTCTGGATCAGGGAGGGGAGCCATAGGAGGACGGAGAAGGGTTTGACACTGAAAGAGGGGAGATGGAGCTGAGATGTGGGGAAGGAATTCTTTGGTGTGAGGGTGGTGAGACCCTGGCCCAGGTTGCCCAGAGAAGCTGTGGCTGCCCCATCTCTGGAGGGGTTCAAGGGCAGGTTGGAGGGGGCTTGGAGCAACCTGGTCTGGTGGGAGGCGTCCCTGCCCAGGGCAGGGGGTGGGACTGGATGGGCTTTAAGGTCCCTTCCCACCTGAATCATTCTGAGATTCTAAAAAATGTTACTTGAGGCTGTTTCCTGTTGTCCCATCGGCTGTTCCCTGGGAGAAAAACCAACCCCCCCGGCTACCCCCTCCTTTCAGGGAGTTGGGGGGAGCGAGAAGGTCCTTTTCTCCAGGCTGAACCCCCCCAGCTCCCTCAGCCGCTCCTCGCAAGACTTGTGTTCCAGACCCTTCACCAGCTCCATTGCCCTTCTCCGGATCCGCTCCAGCCCCTCAATGTCTTTCCTGTTGTGAAGAGTCCAAAACTGGACACAGCATTCGAGGTGGGGCCTCAAATGTGCCCAGTGCCCAGTACAGGGAAATGGTTCCTGACACAGGCCAGGATGCTGCTGAGCTTTTTGGCCACCTGGGCACCACCCTGCCCTGCTGCTGGATTAGAGTAAAACCCAGAGATTCCAGGCTTCGTTGTGCCCATCAGCACTGGGAGACAGAAATGAAGCATTTTTCAGTGGTGCCCAGTGACAAGAGGAAAGGGGCACAAACTTGAATCTAAGAAGTTCTACCTAAATGTGAGGAGGAACTTCTTTCCTGAAAGGGTGGCAGAGCCCTGGCAGAGGCTGCCCAGAGAGGTGGTGGAGTCTCCTTCTCTGGAGACATTCAAACCCCACCTGGACACATTCCTGTGGGACCTGCTCTGGGTGACCCTGCTCTGGCAGAGGGTTGGAGTGGATGATCTCCAGAGGTCCCTCCCAACCCCATGTGATTCTCTGATTTTGTTATCCCAAGGTGAGGCACACAGCGTGGGCAGGACCCTCCCCTACCTCCGGTGTCCTGCTCCCAGACCTTCACCGTGCTGTCGTACGAGGACGTGGCGATGCTGTGGGGGAGTGCCAGGCCCCGTGGAAGGAAGAGGCAGGAGGTGGTGGTCTGGAAATGCCCTCTGTACTCCCGCACGCAGTCCCGCGTCTGCCGCAGGTCCCACAGCTGCAAGGAAAGAGGCAGCAAAGCTCCTGGCCAATCCTCCAAGTACAGCATCTACTGCCTTTGTCCCCTGCTCATGCTCACAGTCCTGGAGGATTTCAAACCCCAAAGGATTTCCATGCCGTCTGTTCCAGCACGTGCCTGCACCCATTGACTCGGGGGGGCTCAGATCCCATCTCCAGCCTGATCCCAGCCTCAGCCCTGCTCCCCTGGGATGGGATGGTCCCTTCCATCTGATGCTCACACACAGGGCTGAGAACCCCCAGGACTGAACCTCTGGTTCCGAAACACCTCGAGCAAGGGGTCCCTCACAGGCCTTCTGCAAGAACATCCTCGACGCTGCTGCTGGCACAAAACCCCAGAGCATTAATTGGGAAGAATTTCTGCTTCGAGAAGGTACAGCAAAGGGCTACCAGAATGAGGGGAGCAGAACATCTCTCAGATGAGGAGAGGCTGAGGAACTGGGGTCTGTTTAGTCTGGAGAAGAGAAGGCTGAGGGGGATCTGATCAATGTCTATAAATACTTAAAGGGTGGGTGTCAGGAGGATGGGGACAGGCTTTTTTCAGTGGTGCCCAGGGACAGGACAAGAGGAAATGGGCACAAACTGGAACATGGGAAGTTCCATCTAAACATGAGGAGGAACTTCCTTCCTGTGAGGGTGGCAGAGCCCTGGCAGAGGCTGCCCAGAGAGGTGGTGGAGTCTCCTTCTCTGGAGACATTCAAACCCACCTGGACACCATCCTGGCAGGTGGTTGGAGTGGATGATCTCCAGAGGTCCCTTCTGATCCCATATCATTCTGTGATTCTCTGAGCAGAAGACTCACCAGAGGGACAAGCAGGAGGACATTAAGCTCTGGCCATGGCTGGTGGCACCAGCAAAAGGTCAACACAGTGGGAGCAAGTAGATCCTTGGAGCACCAATCTGTTGCTCTCTGCTGTATGCCATGGACATCGGAGAAATAATACCAGAAAGGGCAGGACCTGCTGCCCATGGGACTCACGGTGGCCTCGCCGCCCTCTCCAGCGCAGCCGCTGCTGGTGCTGAGGCAGAGCCGCCCGTCCTGGCTCACGTCACAGCTCGTCTGGATGTGCCGCTTGGCTGGGAAGGTGTGGGCCACCCGCAGCTCCCGGCCGTCCCAGACCCTGCAAGGGACAGGATTGGGGAGGGAGGACTCTGGTGACAGGATAGGCCTCCCCTGGTGCTCTCCCATACGCACCGTCCCTCAGGGGAGTCCCCATTCCTCCTCCCATCCCTGCCCTGGATCAATCTCCAGCCAGAGCAGCTGAGCCGAGCTTTCTTTTTTTAATAATTTCTCCTTTTTACCCACACTCACCCCCCAGGGCTGCTTACAGCCACCAGTGTCCCCGTACCATCCTCCCCTGCCAAGAGACCACACTCCAAAACCAACGTGAGCTGGAAGGTGGCTTCCAGCCCCCCGGCAGGGTACAGGAGAGCAGGTGGTTGTGACACACCAAAGAAACAGCCCCTTGTGCACCACATCTGCCATAATCCCCAGGTGCCCCGGGCTGTAACTCCCTTCTCTGTGGCCACACGTATGATTTACCTGATGGTTTTGTCCTCTGAGGTCTGGATGACGTAAGGCTCCCCAGGAACCCAGCACAGATGGGTGACCTGTGGAGAGGAAAGGGTGAGCAGAAACCCACCTTGGCTTGCAGCCTAGGCTGGTGTCCACCATAGAGCCACCGAGCTCCCATCCTCTCCCTCCTCCCCCTGGGTAATGGGCAGGAAATGTTGGATGAAGAGTTTTTCTGCTTCCCACCAAAGTTGCTCCCCTATAGGGTTTGATCCCCATGCAGTTACTGGGGGTTCTTTGCAGGCAAGGAGGTGCCAACAGCCCAACAAGACCCAGAGCCATAGGAACAGGGCTACCAGAATCACAGAATTGCCCAGGCTGGAAGGGACCATTCAGATCATCAAGTCCAACCATCAACCCAGCAGTGCCCAAACCACCACTAACACACGTCCCTCTGCACCACGTCTACTTCCCTTTTGAATACCTCCAGGGATGCAGCTACTCCACCACTGCCCTGGGCAGCCTGTTCCAATGCTTGATAACCCTTTCAGTCTAAAATTTTTTCCTAATATCCATCCTAAACCTCCTCTGGTGTGACTTGAGGCCATTGCCTCTTCTGCCATCACCTGTTACTTGGGAGAAGAGAAAATGACTCCCACAACAGCTCCACTGCTGGGCTGGTACCAAAGGGAATGCAGCCCCAACTGCACAACGTGCCTCCCAACAGCTCTCAGTTAGAGCATTAATAAATCACTGTATGTTTCTTGGTATCTTTGTGCTCCTAGGTTTGTCGTTACCTGGAGATGGGAGTAACCAGCCTCAAGCTTTGGGCTCCCCAGGTGCAGAGGTGACCTGTGTGGTGGCCCAAGGGCTTTTGTAGCACCAGGCTCAGGGCAAATTCCCTCTACACGACCTCACATGCCAAACAACTGAGTAGGCAGTGAGGTACCACCATGGGATGCAAGGAACCCATTGAGCATCTCCCTTACGAGGAGAGGCTGAGGGACTTGGGTCTTTTTAGTCTGGAGAAGAGAAGACTGAGGGGGGATCTGATCAATGCCTATAAATACTT